>CM074735.1:66696596-67296596 GCA_037367245.1 Phrynocephalus guinanensis
TCACCCAAGTTTGGATTTACAAGGAATAATAAACACAATGGAAAGAATAACATTATCCTCAAAATGCAAGATCATATTTTCAGTCCTTGGGCTACAATTACAAAGGCAATTAAGCATCCATCTTCAAACAGATTACTGGATTAATTATGTTAAAGTTAAAAAATAATAATATTGCAGCATATGGAAATAGTTTTAGACACTGATGTCCAGTTGCCTTTAGGCGTATGATGCTAATCTCATAAGCACAGCAAATCCATTATAAACACTGCACACATTTGTGCAAATACATTTTATCCAGCAAAATTCCTGACTGCTTCACTTGAAAGTAAATCCCAGTGCAATGAATGGGGTTGTAGCTGCAAGCCTATTCAGGTCAATGGGAGAGGTTTTTGAGTAGATGTACAGAGGTGATCAACATATATCTCCAGTTTTGCCCCCAGCATGCTACATGTTCTGACACCATAGCATTTCCCCCCACTTTAAAACCGTCCCACATGTTTTTCCGGGGTGGGAGGTGGGGTCAAGATAATTTGATTACTTTTTTAAAAAGCCCTTTAGACAGGTCTAGGAAAACATGACAAAAAATCTCCCTGCTCCTAGAAGAAATTTTGAGCCCTTTAAAAGCAAAGCAATAACAAAAAAAATTTGGAGGTGCCAGGGGCAAGACAGGCAGCCTTTGAAGTTTGTAGGGGATAGAGATAATGCATTGCACCACCCATGTGCATGCAACATACATTGTATGATATATGTCATTGCAATTTGCAAGTCAACAAACAACTTCCTCTTTCTTCCTTCCTTCCTCCCTCCCTCCCTTCCTTCCTTCCTTTAGCCCTCAGCATATAAACCTTCAGATTTTTCATAGGTAAGCTTCTATTCTGCACTGCCCATAAAACATTAACATAAGTTTTGAGAGAAGGATGCAGAGCTATCACTTCCACATGTACTGAATGATTCAGACAACCTGATTACTGTACTCAGGCTGGCTGGTTCTGAGTATGAAATGAAAGAGCCAGAAGTAGCCTGACATGTCTCTTCACAGCAGACTACAGTGAGTGCTTAAAATCTCTTCTATATATGGAAAAAAGTACTCAGCCTTTACAAAAAATTTAAAAGCTAGTTAGTGAAGACATAAGACTGGAGGTAAATGCTGACCTGTGGCATTTTTCCGCCGGAGGTAAAGAATGATACCTAACTTGACATGGATATCCATGCACATACTCCATTATGTAAAGAAGCAAACCAGACTAACAACTGAATCTTCCTTGTCTGTCAGTTGACTCATTCACACCTGAGAGCAGCAGGCCAGCTGAGAGGTGGAATAAACAGCTGTGCTCCAATAATTTGCCACTCGAGATGGGCACAAAATGAAAAACAAGATGCTGTTTCATCATGTCATAATGTAATGAATTACTTCATTCCGTAACAAAATGGTAGGAGGCGTTTCATCACAAAACAATACAAAATGCCATTTCCCCTCTAGGAATGAAACATTTGTCCTAGAAGAAATGGCTGGGGAGCTTCCTCAAGTGCTTACCTGTAAGCCGCTAAAATTTGGAGAGGTTTGGGGCACAGGGGACTGAGTTATTAAGCTCCAAAGGGGGTTGGCTCCTAGGAAAAAATCTTTCTAATTGAGTCGGGATTTGGAAGCAAAGCTGCTAATTGCCTGCCAGGGTGGGGAGGGGGGGCCTATTGTGGCTTCCCAATTCAATTAGAAAGATTTTTTCCTAGGGGCAATGATAACTGCCTTTCCTTTGGAACTTAATAACTCACCCCCCTGAGCCCCAAACCTCTCCAAATTTGGGGGACTTACAGGGAAGTGCTTGAGAAAGCTCCTCTGACATTTTGGTGCCCCTAGGACCCATGGGAGAATAGTGCATTATTTCGTTTCATTTAATATCATAACAAAACTACTTTAAAAATTCATTACAAATGAAAAAAATGAAACTACTAAAGAAACAAAAAGAAACAGTATATTTCTATTTTGTTCCCATCTCTATTTGCCACTATTGACCGCCACTATCCCAGCATCTGTTGCTTTCAGCAAGTGAATGATTCTGCCAGCACTAGAAAAGACTTCAAGCAGAGAGGTCAGCCTGATGCATCTTTATTCTTAATATAAAACACAAATTAAATGAAAAACTCTGTGAATATTACATTTTACAGGCTTTTGAGGCAGATTTTTTATTTCACATTAATGTTAAACCTACGTGGCAATTAGATATTCTCTTCTGAACTCATTAGTTCCAGCCAAGGCTATAATTATATCCCCTCTCACATTCTGGAATCCTAACAAGGTAATAGATACACGTTTCCTCCAACCTATAAAGAAACAAAAAGAAATCAGATCCATGGAAAACAATACAGAAAACAATGATAATTTGAAAGTGTATGTGGAGATTCTCAGTCATCCAGATGAGGGTATTTGGGAACTGAGTCATGGCAACTGGACTTATTTTCTTGTGGGATTGAAACATTTCACTACTCATCCAAGTAGTTCTTCATCCTGAGAAAAGTTGGTTGGAGGCTTCCAGTTACACCTGGGAGACAGACTGTGCCTAAATCCCCCACTCCTGTTGAGAGAGAGATTATCAATACACACTAGAGATGGGCACGAATAGAAAAAATGGAGTTTCATTTGTTATTTGTCGTTTAGAGGTCCATTTCAGTTCGTTTCCGTTGTTCGTGAAATTTTTCAAAAAATTTGTTTTCGTTTCATTACCGTTTTGTTACCATTAATTCCAATTTTAATGATTTTTTTCAGCATTAAAAGCCACTCACTTCATTGCAGTAACGGAAACGAAACGCACGACAAAAATCTCTGCGTTTCTGTTCATTTCGTTTCATTTTAGGGACACATTTCGTTTGTCGTTTCATTGCGTAACTAAACAAAAAACAAACAACGAAAACGAAAAATTGTTCGTTCCGTGCCCATCTTTAATACACACATGAATGGCTTCACTGACTCCTTTCTCTGTCTAATGTGTGTACATATCTGTCTCCCATTTATCATGCTGCTGTTTCATTGACCCCCAAACAAACCAGAACCACTTCATACCTCCATCAGGAAGGCCACTGCTAACAACTCATACTTAACGGGTGTTGGGAAAGGCTGCATAGGTGACTTTCACACACCTCAGGACAAAGCAAAGCAAAGCAAGCTGTGCATGACAGACAGTTGATGTGATGTACAGATTGCATGGGGGTTTTCAGCAATGAATGAGCTCCCTTCTTTTGGCACTGTCCCTAAACCCAACTAGCCACCCTATTCCAATCCATGTTAACTGCCTAGGAAAATTGTACAAGGCAAGTGAAGACTGCTGATCCATCTACTTGCTATTATCATTGCTTACACTATTGGCAGGTCCATGTGAATATATAAAACAACAAGAATCAGGACAAAACAATTTCGGGGGTCAGGAGATAAGGACTTTGGCTTTGGAATGTGCCTGATGCTGTTGATCCCAGATTTTGGTCCTAGAGATAATTCACAAGGCCAGATGGAGATTGTTCTGATGCAAAGAACCACATGTGAGATCTCTTCAAAAGACAAATTTCCTAACCTAATCCCTATTTTAAAAATACATATAATAGAAAATGACACGTTGCAATTCCATGATGAGTTGTAATTATAACATGCCAAACACATCACATTATATACTGGCTCTAAATCATTCTCTGAACCAGCAGTTGGAAAATGCTGTGCATGGCACCTCAGACAGACAGACACAGAATCAGCAACTTGACAGAACCATTTCCACTATACTTCCTATAATAGTCCACACAGAAAAGTCATTTCATCACCGTCCGTCTATTGATATGTTATTTTTCCATGATAAAACCATGTTCAAATTGGCTCTCAAAGGCAGAGGAATTTACATACTAAATACAACATCTAAAATGTTGCATTAACAGCAAGAAGTAACATACAGATTAATACACATAATCATACAATAATCATACAGATTAATACACATTTTGGCATAGACCTGATTGCTTTGGTTGCCACACATGACCATTGTATGGAGATACTGTATCTAAAGCCAGTAAGATCATGATGATGTTCACCATTCACCAGCATGGGAACCACAAGAAGAAGCAAACTAAACTATCCCTTGATTAATTTCATATTGGACCTAATAACAACAATACACAACCAACTAAAAGCAAACTTAATACATCTTATCCACAACTACATGTTGCCAGCTCTAGCAGCCTCTGAACAAGTCTAAAGTCAGATGATGTTTTTCTGATAGGAACTTTCAGGAGCACAACTAGCCTTGAGGCAGTTGGGGTCCTACATGCTTTTTTTTTTTGCTTTTTTTATTGAGGAAGTGACAACATATATTTCCAGTCTTTACAAGTTTCCAAAACATTACATCATCCTTTGGTCCCTTCCTCATTAACCCTCCCCCCCCCCAGCAAGCAGAATTCACTACCCTTTCATGTTGAACATTATTAAGGCATGATGGAATAGTCTAGCCCATTTCTCGTTCTCAGGCTTCCCTTTTATCCAATTTATATATTTCTCCCACTCCTTTAAAAATCTATGTTTCCCTTCTGTGTTTCCTTCTTGCATAATTTGTATCCAATTATTTTGAAAAAAATGATGTATATAATCTTTCCATTTATCATATTTCCATTTTTCTTGGTCCTTCCATCCACCCGTTAATACCATTATAGCTGCTGCTATTCCGTAGTACACAATATTTTTCACGCTTTTCCATTGTTTTTCTCTATCTACTAACCCTAAGAAAATATGATCTATATTTAGCTCAATCCTTTTCTTTGTAATTTCTGATAACCAATTTTCTACTTTCTTCCAATATGTTCATATTTTCTCGCATTTCCATATCATGTGTGCAAAAGTGCCTTTTTCTTTTTTACAATGCCAACAATATTGTGATATGTTATTATTTATTCTATTGAATTTCTGTGGGGTATAATACCATTTATGCAATACCTTCAGTTGCATATCCTTATTTTTTTCCAGTTTTACCTCTCTTATCCCTCGTAAAATAGCCTGAATCTTTTCTGTATTTAAATCCATATCTCCTTCCCAATTATATTTAATTAAATTTTCATTTTGATTTCCCAATCTGACCAAATATCTATAAATCTCTCCTGCTCCAACCTTTTTTTCTTCATATTTCTTATACACCAGTTCCCACTGTCTATCTTCTTTTCCCTTAAGATAATGGAACCATTCTTCTTATCGCCTTTTCATACTTTCTGCCACCATCCATTTTTGATTCCCTAATATCCCTTTTAATGTATTTATCCCTCCTCCTGTTGACATTAATTCCTTCAAGTCTTTGATTTTATAATATCCTTTCTCTTTTAGATTCTTTATATCTTTTTGTGACAAAATCTTCCCCTCTTTATTAAACTGTTCTAATGGGCCCCAATTCGATACTCCACCTATTTTCGTCCTACATGCTGAGCCAGATGGAAATCAGTCAGACAGAAAGCAAGTCTTGGAAGGAGGACTCAGTAGTTAGAAGGACTGCTTTCTCTACATGTAGTGGAAGTTGTCTGTGTCCCACTGCAATCCTCAGACAATAACTTCCTCAGATCACATGATGAACTGCTAGACAAATGACTAACTTTGTAAAGAGAAACATATAGAAGAAGGAAATCATTTTGTGTGCATCATCCCTGAGAAAGGATCATGCCTTTTTCTTTGCACATCTACCTGTAGGCCTTCAGTGCACAATTAACTGATTAGAGGCTGACAATTTAGTGGTCTCACAGGCTTACAATTTATTAGTAAGGAGGGCATAAGGAATACTAAAAGCCACCGAAGTAGAATATTTTC
The DNA here is from genome assembly GCA_037367245.1 of Phrynocephalus guinanensis. Classification (NCBI taxonomy): domain Eukaryota; kingdom Metazoa; phylum Chordata; class Lepidosauria; order Squamata; family Agamidae; genus Phrynocephalus; species Phrynocephalus guinanensis. The sequence goes on from CM074735.1 coordinate 66,702,412, forward strand.
CTCTTATATACAGAGAAAAAATATTATTGTGTATGTGATTGGATGGGTGATTGGGTTATAAATCTAATATATAATCACTGTGATTGTATTTCCAAGGATTTTCATGCTAAAATATTTAAAAAGGAAGACTAAAACCCACATCTAAATAAACTAACACTTACATGCAAATGGCGGGGAAGCTGCCGTGACTAGATAAAACACTTGGTGTATCTCTTTAGTTTTATCTGGAGAAGTATCGGCATGATGACCCATCATTGGACACCCCTCCTTGGGACATGGAAAACATTTCCCCTAAACAAAAGAGGCACAAACACCGTTGTTTGCTTCTGGGTTTTACTTAGTTGATGTTGGAGGAAGGGGGTAAAATGGTGTTTAATGTAGTCCTGCAAAACCAGGACTGTTGTCTGTGAAAATTCTCAGTCATCCAGATGAGTTTATCTGGAAGTTGAGTCATGGCAACTGGAATTCTTTTCTTAAGAGACTGAAACATTTCGCTGCAAATTCAAACAGCTTCGTCAGTCTGAGGAAAGCTAGTTGCAACTCCTCCATTTTATAGTTCACTTTGACCTCAGGTAACCCTGGTCTTAAATAGGCCCATAAGATGAACAATGGCCTGAATAGGCTTGTTAGGTAGACAATAGACTCAATAGGCCTTTAGGTGGACAATGGTCTGAGGTGCTGAAACCCATAAAGGATGGGTCGTTAGCTATGGCTTTGGTGGTGGAGGCGTGAAGTATTTTTGATTTTGAAATCACTCCCTGATGAGTTGCAGATAGACTGCCTGACCCCCCACCTCTGTTGAGAGAGGGGCTTTCATCACAGTAGTACTCCGACTTAAGATCAGCTCAACTTAAGAGCAATTCGACTTAAGAACTGTTAGTGTTTTAACTGCTGCCTTACAAATTTTAGATATGGTCTGCTCAACTTACAATTTTTTCTTTTTCTTTTTTTCATTCTGGATCGGCACACAGCTTTGTTGAAGGCCAACTTTGGATATCCACAGGCCTTAAGTGCTGTCTTCAGTTGCCTGTCTTCTGTGCTGTTGTATGCTTTTCATTGTATCTTTTACCTCAGTTTATTCATCTGGATTTATTTACTTAGCTGGATTATGAACTGGTTCTGAATGTGATACTTACTGATAAAAATGAGTCAAATGCATCACACCGGTATCCAAGAAATCCATCAGGAATAAAAATACTGGCAGAATAATACTGTAAACTTCTTTTATGTGAGCATTCAGCTGCTTTAGAAGATGCAAATTCTGGAACAAATATCCAACAAGTAGTTTTGTTTTGGCAGTCAGTCAGTTAAATGCTTTAGTTAATTCAGTCAACTGCTAGAATGTGATTTTGTATTATTGCTAGGAGGTGCATATATTCTGCTCTTCAACTGCAAAAAGGGAGTCTCTAGGCAGCTTATCAAGATCAGTAAGGCAATGCTTGCCCTCAGGCTTGTGGTCTGGGTGTTGTGGGGGTGGGGGTGGGATTCACACATCAAGGAAAAGAATGGGATTGTATTTTCATTTTTTTTCCAGATGAGGAGAAAGGATGGAAGCTCCCTGCCTAGTTCCTTGACCATTGAGCCACAGGTCATCTCCCTTACACTGATGTTATTTCTATGAGAAGCATAGCTGATGTTAAGTGTTCCCTCTAAGCAGATGTGCAGCACTGTATTGATGCTACGGTTAGGAGTGTTGCTGCTCATTTGGTTCCGGTTGTAGCGGGAACTTTCCATGTGCACAGGGATGGGGTTTCCATCTGTGCTGATGGGAAATTAGGGAAAAGACTACCGATGTTTGATTAGCATTTTACTATCGCATGCCTTTCTGAAGGAAAAATGCATAATTTCTCTTCAATGGGGGAAAACTTTCAAAATGAGTAAAAAAATAAGCATACCAATAATTCTTAGATGGAAATCTTAGAGGTAGGCAAAGGTTTCCCCTGCACATGCATGCTAGTCATGTCCGACTCTAGGGGCGGTGCTGATCTCCGTATTTAAGCCGAAGAGCCAGTGTTGTGCAAGTCCATGGCCACGTGGCCGGCATGGCTGCAAGGAAACACTGTTTTACCTTCCCACTTTTTAAGGCAGTACCTATTTATCTACTTGCATTGACATGCATTCGAACTGCTAGGTTGGCAAGAGCTGGGGTTATCAGCAGGAGCTCGCTCTGCTGCGTGGTACCCGGGATTCGAACCGGTCAGCTGCTGACTTTGCAGCTGACAATTTTCGGAAGCCTTAGTCCACTGAGCCACCACGGCCCTTATGGAAATCTTATGTTCATATATGTTTACATTTGGAATCATTTATTTTGTGCACAAGCTTTCAGAGTCCTTCAGTTTCATAGTTCTTCAAGCATCCATTGAAAGATGATAGCAGGGAGTACAGTATCTGAAATTTGGGCATGCAGATTGCATCTGTTGCACTTAATAACAAGTCTATACCTAAAATAATAGGGGCACTCCTCTTTGTTTGTTTGTTTGTTTCTCAAAACAAGCAATCCTTTTAGTCAACTTGGAGCAGTTCCCAAGCTCAGTGCAGGTCCTACCTAGAGCAGTCCCAGTGAAATCAATGATGCTGAAGTTAGACATAACTAACAAGTCTGTTTCGGCTATCTGCTCTGAGTAGGACCAATATTGGATTCGTCTCATAATTTTAAATAGGAGTGAATAAAATATTGCACATTCTGACACTTTAAATGGTATTTACCTCTCATAACTTCATCGAAATCCCCTTGCTTAGGTAGAAGGTATTTTTCTTTGCAACCTGGCATTATCTTTCCCCCATTTGGATAAAAATCAAAATGTCCGCATGGCTGAATGATTCCAGTGGCTGAAATACAGATGTGCTAATGAGTTAATAAGTAAATATCCTAATTTCTACTTTTCCTCTTTACTAGAAAACTCACCAAATTCAAAGAGCAGATGACCTATGTTGGTGTGAATGACATCAACAAACTTTGCATCTGATGGATCTAATCTGACTTCAGCAGATGTGTCATGAAACAAAGGTCCAGCTGGATCCAGACCTAAATAAAACAAAATGGTTGTTCTGACCACTTCATAGCAATGAAATACTCTGTATACTATGTAAATTCAGAACAAAATGGGGCTTTGACATGAATGCAGAAAAAAAAACTGGTGTGGATGGTGAAATTGTAAATATATAGGGCAAAAGAAACTTCAGTCTCATGTTACGTAACATTTTCTTGTTTTAACACTTATGCAACAGCCATTCAACATTTGGCTAACATCTTATTTATTTATTTTTTATTTTTATATTTGTATACTGCAAACCGATTTTCCACCAAAGGGAACTCAGGGCAGTTTACGTAAAGCAACATAAAAAATAAATACATAATATCCAATCATCATATATACCTTGAAAATCCCACAACAGCACAGTACAAATAATGCCAACAATGTCTACAGAGGTAAACTGAATCAATAGTAATATTTCATAATCTTAAACAAAAGTTTAAAAGTTTTCTAAAAGCTTTTCAAATGTCCTCAATGAATATACAGTCTCCATCTCTCAAATGATCACAGCATATGTAACAGGTGATCCTCTTGGAGAACATTCAAAGCAGAGATACCAGCCAGCACTAAAAAAGGCACTTTTTTCTGGTAGCCACATGCCAAGCCTCACATGTCAGGAGTACCCTGATAAATGTTTATACAAATTTATGCAGAGTACAAATAAGTAAAAATGGAAGACAGTAATATTTCAGCTAAGGTAGTCCCAGCATATTTAGGACATATTAAGCCAGTACTTTGAGTTGGATCCAGAAACAGAGTGTTAGAGACTGGCCAACATCTTTTTGCTTCAGGTATTAAATCATGCAGAAGAGCCACATTGAACCAGTGTCTTGATTCAGATGGGACTACTAATTGTGACTTAATTTAGCATTCAGTGGACCTACTCAAGTGTTATTTACAGCACTCAGCAGCAGAATTTTGTACAGGTAGGCAGTCTGACACAATAGATTTGTCCTGACAGACTTGCTAATCCCATCTTATGCATGTTAATAAATGACTATATTTCAATACATTACTAATAATAAAAATGACACATAAGAGGTGGAAGAATTGTGATTTCTCTCCTTGTTCCTAGTGTCAACTAAGCCCCCAATAGAGCTCTTTTGCAGAAGCAGCAGAGCTCCAATTCCAGCTGGCTATAGAGTATTATAAGGCTCCTCTTCAGTTCTCTAAATACCTTTTCTGTAGATCTTTATAGAAGACCCTGCACCACCGCAAGAAGAACGATAGATGGGGAGATTTGTGGATGCCTAGTACATTTCTTAGAATTAGACGTTATTTCTTATAATTCACAGAAGCTATCTTATAGTTCAAAGAACTGAAGATTCTGGTTTTTGAAGCATGAAATCTGAGTTTTAGTGGTAACTCTCCACCAGCTGGGGCATGGATTTGGCAATACACATAAGGACTCCTTGCATCAGGACACCATGACTCTTATACCTTCTATTGCAATAGAATGATTTTGCCTTCAACAACTGATTTTTTTTAAAAAAAAAATGCATTTAAAGTCTATTGCTCACAACACAATTCCACAGGGTAGCTGACAACGTAGTCCACTAATTGGGAAAGAAAGAAAGAAAGAAAGAAAGAAAGAAAGAAAGAAAGAAAGAAAGAAAGAAAGAAAGAAAGAAAGAAAGAAAGAAAGAAAGAAAAAGAAAAAAAAACTAACACCCAAACTTTTGTCTCACAAAATATGGCACCTTTTATTCTGTTGATTCCCTGCTTCCGTCTTCCAGCTTCCCCTCCAGCATGGGCTCCAAGGCTATGTCCAATAATATGAACATTGGAAGGAGAATATCCACAACTTTTCTGTATGAAAGAAGAGAAAGGATGGACATAGGATACTAGACATTTGGCAAGGATATGACACATAGGTAGGAATGAGGAAAGCAGAAGCTAGTGATGACATTTTGCTGCCTAAGGCAAGGGACAAAATATATCCCCCTCTCCTTCAGTTCACATACAGGATCAACAGTTGAATTTTATCTCAATGTAACTATCAAAGCAATGTTCTTCACTGTACCTGACACTGCAATCCTTTTTACATTAAGCAAGATAGGTTACTGCAATCCTTTTTAAATTAAGCAAGATAGGTTATGTGATAAAAGTTCACAAGAAAAAGCTTCTAGCATCTATCTAAAGCCATTGCCTTATTCTCCCTAATAACAAGGCTAGCTAGTGAGGTGAGCAACAGTAGCAGGAACAAGATCTAAGACTGTTTGCCTGAAATCCTATATTCTCCCCAAGAAAGTCAGTGGAACTATAAAGAGGCATAGAATAAATGAGTTGAAGGGAACATAAGAACATAAGAACAAATGAAGAGCCATGCTGGATCAGGCCAAAAGCCCACCTAGTCCAGCTCCCTGTATCTCACAGTGGCCCCACCAAATGCCTATGGGAGTGCATGAGACTAGATATCTGTCTCCTGATACCACTCCCCTGCATCTGGCCTTTGAAGTACCCTGGTTTTAAGCCTGGAGATTACACATCTCCATCATGGTTTGTAACCTGTGGTGGACTTCTCCTCCAGGAATCTGTCCAATCCTCTTTTGAAGACATCCAGGTTAGATGCCATCACCACTTCTTGTGGCAGAGAGTTCCACAGACTAACAACACGCTGGGTAAAAAAATATTTTCTTTTGTCTGTTCTCACTCTCCCAACCCACAGTTTGAGTGGATGTCCCCTAGTTATGGTATTTTGTGAGAGGGAGAAGAGTGTCCCTCTATCCACTTTACTCATGCCCTGCATTATTTTGTATGTCTCACTCATATCCCCCCTCAGCCGCCTTTTTTCCAGACTAAAGAGCCACAAATGTTTTAACCTTTCCTTATAAGGGAGGTGCCATAAAGGGCGTCTAGGGCCATAAAGCTGAACTCCTTCCTCATTGCAAGAACCAAAGTCAAAGTAGATCTTGGCTGAGAATAACTAATGATAAGAAAATTTGACTTTGTTCCTACCGCACTCACATTAACAATCTGTATCAATGGAATTTCTATACAATCAGAAACAAATGTGGAAAATAACAACTTGAGCATTTGAGAATTGCAATGTTATACCTAGTCTATTGTAATATATAAAAGCAATCAACAGATCTTTACCTGAATACTCTATGCATGAAAAAAATCACATATCTTGACTTTCATGAGTGACCCCAAGTACAGGCTCTTCTTATGCTTTTAGGATCTTAACCATCCTGTGTCTGTGTGAAAAACTGAAGGGCTGATCAGTGCTCTTGCAAATTATATTTGCTCTGATTTCTTTATGTTCTAATAGCCTGATTTTTATTTCTAGTTGGCAGTGCAGTTGTTAAAGAAAAATGTTTATTTCCATGCTGTGCTTTTATTTGTCACCTGAGCAACATGTAATTATTCGGGAATAGAAAAATGCAGATGGTGTAGGTGATGGGGTGTGGATAGAAGAGGAAGAAAAGTGATAACAAACAGCGACAAAACACAGGTTATAAAATTTCGGACTATTCTTTAGACAAATAGCCTTCTCCTATATGACAGTTTTCAGTCATGCTGGATTAGAGATAGGCACGACCAGGAAAAATTACGTTTTGAGTTGTCATGTGTCGGAGCCGGCCCGTTTCGGCTCGTTTCCGTTTTTCGCGAAATTTTTCAAAAATTTGTCGTTTTGTTTGTCATTTTTTTCATCTGTCGTTAGTACTGGGTTTGGGGGGGCGGGCTCCTGGAGGCACCTCTCTGGGGTGGGTGCCTCCTCTGGCCCACCATGAAGGGAAAGCGGGCTCCTGGAGGCACCTCTCTGGGGTGGGTGCCTCCTCTGGCCCGCTACAAAATGGCATGCATAGCCAATTGGATATGCATACCATTAAGTTGCAGTTGCACTGCAGTAGCAGGCAGAGGCACCTCTCATTCGGGTGCCTCTGTGACTCACTGCCTGCGGTGCACTTGGGCTGGGGAACGAAGTGAGAGAGGACCCCTACGGGCGCCCTGTGACTCACTAAGAAGGGAAGTGTACTTGCTGTAGTGCAATGCGAGTACACATCTGGCTTACTGGTTAGGGGTTAGCGCAAGGGCTAGGCTTAGGGTTACGGATAAGGATAGGGTGAGTTATTGGGGTGCACCTCTGGGTGCCTCTCTGACCCACTAAGAAGGACAGTGTACTGGCGTATGGGTTAGGGTTCGGGTTTGGGCTAGGGTTAGTGGGCTTTTTATGCCCGACTGGCACATCCCAGAAGTCTCGGTCAAAACCTGGCCAAGTGGCCATGCAATTGGTGGAATGACTCCAAAAAATTGCATGGTCCACTCCCATGGCCAGCCCATCATTGCGCAGGAGTAAAAAAATAAAAATAAAATAAAATAAAATAAAATCAATGGAGACGTTTTGTTGCAAGAAAAACCCACTGCTGCTACTGAAAAAATTCAGGCAGTTTTAAAATAGCTATTTTCGCATGTTTCTGGGAGGGGCGTGCGGGCGGGCGGGGTGTAGTTTGTAGTTTGTCGTTACCGCCACCGCGATGCCGTGCAATTTGACGTCCCAGCGAGTGGCGTCCCGCCAGCGCTAGGTGTTTTTGCGCCCTAGGCGGCAGGCGGGGTGGCGGGGGGGCATGGGCGGGTGGCGGCAGCGGCAGGGGGGAGGGGCGGGCGCGTGGGCACACGGGCGCGGGTCCTGCAATGACCCAGAGCAGGCGGAAAACACTTTAAACTGACTTGCTGCACAAGACTGCATCGAATAAAGCAATTGCAATTTTTGCAAACAAAGTGGGCAGTGCACCCACAGCAGAGCTGCAGGCAGGGTATGAAAGGACCTTGGCTTGTCACCAAGCAAATGAAAATTTTAAAATAAATCCACACCTCCCCTCCCACTCAAACCTCCCCCCTTTGAAGCACTATCAGAAAAGAAATCCTAACAAACTGCAGGAGAATAAAAAAGAATAAACTGCGTTGCTATTCCCCACAGCAGACAGAGAATGAAAGGAATTATTATTATTTCCTAAAAATTCAATTGAATCAATTCCCTCCCTGCCTGCCTAACTGAAATTTAAAAGCTCCGCGAAATCGAAACTAGTCTAGCACAGCAGCCAGCTACACACAGCCCTCTCCCACCCACATCCAAGCCTGGACTGCGACTCTTCTGGGAATGCCTCGGCTTTTTATGCCCTCTTGCACATCCAGAAGTGTCAGTCAAAACCTGGCCATGCGATTGGTAGAATGGGTCCAAAAATTTGCATGGTCCCATCCCATGGCCAGCCCATCATTGCGCAGGTATAAAAAAATAAAAATAAAATAAAATAAAATCAATGGAGATGTTTTGTTGCAAGAAAAACCCACTGCTGCTACTGTAAAAATTCAAGCAGTTTTAAAATAGCTAATTTTCGCATGTTTCTGTGGTGCTTTGGTGGTTTTTTGGACCACGATTTCAAAAGAAATATTGCGGACGCCATTTTGGATCCCCCCGCACCGCATGGCAAATGGAGACACCGAGGATGCCCCCTCCCAGCCCGGTATCAGCAGCCCAGGACAGGAGGGGGGGAAGGCTGGGGACCCCCCCCAGAAACCACCCCTCTGGTAGGTGCCCTCAGGCAGGCCTATTTTCGCCTGCTTTTTTGGCCGGGAATCAGGTTTTTTTAATTTTTAAAACTTTTTTTCTGTGCCGCTTGGCATCGCGCGATTGCCGCGCGATGCCAGGAACAACAACGACAAATCAGACCCAATTTTTCTTTTTTCGGTTCGAGTTTGAGTTCTGACAGCTTAATTGTCGTTACTGTTTCCGTTACGTAACGGAAACGATATCCGAAAACAGAAACAACAATTTCGCCAAGTCGTGCCCATGTCTAGTTCCATGTATATGACTCTCCCCCACCCCCAATTGGTAGTGTCATGATTTTAGAAAAATATAGTGTCATCTACATGGAACTATACAGTAGTTTGTGACAGGGGGAGAAAGAGAGAGAGAATGTTTACCTCAAAATAGTCCAGTAAATAAGCTAATTCAGCTCCAACAATACGAATGTTTTGCACAGCTTGTGTATAAAGTTTAGCAGCAGTATCTTCCCAGTTTACAATAATGCAATTCAAATCTTCCATTTGAAGCAGGAGCTGAAAAGCCCACAAAACTAATACATAAATGAAATCAACATTTTTCTGATTATCACATAGGATAATACTACAGCCTTTAGGACTCTTTCCCACAGTAACCGCTGGTATCAGAAGATATGTTATATACAGTATGATTAAAAACAAGAACTAGAAGAGAAAGACATTGTAATCCATGATATTAATAGTCATTTGGGTTCTCCAAATGCTAGTCTATATATAAGTAACCCTGAACTTTCTCTTATGGCTTCCACTTATTTTCTGTTTCCCGTGTTACGGGTATGAATACCATTGCTTATGTGCCAAAGAAGGGTACTGTCCCTGCACAAGATGTCAGAAGACATTAAGGTTTGTTGTATTTTTTTTTAGCCTTTTAGCTTTCTAACTCCTCTAAATTCCATTGATTCGAAAGGACTACTGTAATTGTGACTTACTAGGTTCTTAACCAGATCTGCTTGTGTAGCTCTTATAGAAATACAGTAGTGTCCCTTAAGACAAATTTAATTCGTTCTATGTGTCAATTCGTCTTATGCAAAATTCATCTTACAAGGCATGGTTTCCCATAGGAATGCACTGAAAACCAATTAATCCAATTAATAGGTTTTCAATGTGTTCCTATGGGAAGGAATTGGCGAGGCCTCAAATCGTCAGGAGGAATTGTTTTGGTCCGCCTGGGCCTCCTACTAGTGATTTCGCTAGTGAGTCTTTCGCAGCCTTTTAAAAATCCAATATAGAGGCCATCCGTTCCGAGCTGGACGCCGGTTGCATGGATCCACCCCCCGCTGTGGCCGGTGCCTTGCTGCCTTGGTCACCCCGGTTCGTTGAGTTCGGGCCTGTTACACCAGTGGATGCCTCCAGGGCCCTGGGACACTGCAGGCCTGCGGCTTCTCCGTTTGACCCTTGCCCTTCCTGGCTGATTAAGACCACCGGTGGGAGCATGCTGGAATGGGCTTCACTAATTGCCTCTGCTTCCTTCAGAGACTGGATTTTTCCCAGTCTTCTGAAGGAGACGGTGGTGAAGCCCATTATTAAAAGACCTGGCTTGGCTGTGGACAATATGTCCAACTATCGTCCCATAGCCAATGTTCCCTTTATGGCAAGGTGATCGAGCGGGTCGCCGCCCTGCGTCTTCAGTCGTTCCTGGAGGAGAACCATGTCCTGGATCCCTTCCAATCCAGGTTTAGGCCGCGTCATGGGACTGAGACGGCTCTGGTCGCTCTGCACGATGATCTGCTGAGGAGGGCTGACAGGGGTTGCTCTACCCTGCTGGTCCTTCTCGACTTGTCAGTGGCTTTTGGTACCGTCGACCACGGTATCCTGCTGGGGCGGCTCTCGGAGGTGGGGATAGGGGATCTGGCCTTCGGCTGGCTCCGCTCCTTCCTTGAGGGCCGCACCCAGCGAGTGAGCTTGGGGGGTGAGTTGTCGGCTCCCTGGACACTCTCTTGTGGGCTGCCTCAGGGGTCGTCCCTCTCCCCAATGCTCTTTAACATCTATATGAACCCGCTGGCTGAGATCATCCGGAGTTTTGGAGCTTGCTGTCATCAGTACGCTGATGACACGCAGCTCTATCTCTCCTTCTCCACCTGTGCAGTGGAGGCTGTCCAGACCCTCGATCGCTGCCTGGCTGCAGTTTTGGACTGGACCAGGACTCACAGACTCAGGATCAACCCTGGAAAGACAGAGGTTCTGTTCTTCGGGGGCGGCCCGGATGGGTACTGTGGCCCTCTTTCCAGTCTGGGTGGGTCCGCCCTCCAGCTGGCGCAAAGAGTGAGGAGTCTGGGTGTCGTCCTGGATCCGGACCTGTCCCTGGAGTCCCAGGTGGCAGCCGTGACCAGGTCGGCCTTTTATCATCTTAGGCTTATCACCCAGATTTGCCCGTACCTTGATGGGGACTCCCTGAGGACAGTGGTACAGGCGCTGGTCATATCAAGGTTGGATTACTGCAACGCTCTCTACATGGGGCTTCCCTTGAACCTTGCTCGGTGACTGCAGCGGGTCCAGAATGCGGCGGCCAGGTTGGAGGTTGGTGCGCGCCGGTACAACCGCATCACCCCCATCTTGGCTGGCCTACACTGGTTGCCTGTTGCCTCCCGAATAAGGTTTAAGGTGTTGGTTTTGGTTTACAAAACCCTCCATGGCTTGGCCCCTGCCTATCTGGCAGAGCGTATTTCTCAACAATTAGATCTGGCCCGACCCACCCGATCCTCTATGGCCCTCTCGCTTCGGACCGTTACTCCAAAGGAGGCCCGTAAAGCGAGTACTCGCAAACGGGCCTTCTCGGTAGCTGGTCCTACCATCTGGAATTCTTTGCCGAGTGAGCTACAGCAGGCTCCATCGTTGGTGTCGTTCAAGAAAGCCCTAAAGACCTTGCTTTTTAGGAACGCCTTCGGTAATGACTAGGGATGCAGGCTTCTTTCTCTCTTTCTCTATCTCTCTCTCTCACTCTCTCTTTTTTTTTTTGCCCCTGCCATGTCTGTCTGCCTGCTCGGATGCCATTGTTATTGTGACTGGTTTTAACCTTTTAACATTTTTGTGTAAACCGCCCTGAGTTCTTGCTCGGGAAATAGGTGCGGTATATAAATCTGAAAATAAATAAATAAATAAATAAATAAATAAATAAATAAATAAATAAATAAGGCTGTATAAAACTCCCTCAATCAAGGGACAGCAGAAGGCTGTCTCCGCTCCCACCCCGTAGCCAACAGACAGCTGATTTGGACAGTTCGGAGCTGTCAAAATCAGGTGTCTGTCTCAGCTGCATAGAGGAGCCTTCAGCTGCCGATGATTGAGAAGGCAGCCACCTCCTCTTTGCTCGTGTCTCTGAGCAGAAATGGACTGAACTCCGGCCAGCCCGGGCACCTTGCAAGGGAAGCGGTTGTGGACGAAGATCCATCGGTCCCTGCTCTGCCCACCAATTTGGTGAGCACAGCAGGGACTCATTTATCTTCACACAGCCTGGTCTGTTCCCTTGCAAATAGCCAGGCTGGGGAAGGATCAATGGTACCTCGTAAAATGAATGGAACCCATAGGAAAAAATTCATCTGAGATGTTTGAGATGTTTTGTCTTAAAGGGCATTCATCTTATGAGGTACCACTGTATAGGACAAGGATGTACAACTTTCACCTCCCGGTGCTGGTGGTGGTGGTGGGAGGTTGCCAAATATTGGAAATCTAATAATTAATATTGGATGAATGGTATAAGGAGTTATGGAATCTGGCTATTAATGATCAATTGACTTGTGAAATTAAAATTAGGCAAGGCTTGAGTAAGTCTAATGACTTTAATGGAATATGGGATAAACTGTTGGTACAGTATATGTATTTCAGAAAGGTAAAGGGTATTGTCTCCCCCGACAATTAGATCCGGCCCAACCCACCCGATCCTCTCTGGCCTTCTCGCTCCGGACCGTCACCCCGAGGGAGGCCCGCAAAACCAGCACACGTGCACGGGCCTTCTCGGTGGCGGCGGCAACTCTCTGGAACAAGCTTCCGAGCGAGTTACGGCAGGCTCCGTCACTGGCGTCGTTCAGGAAAAATCTAAAGACGCTACTTTTTCGGGACGCCTTTGGCACTAATTAGGTTTTTTTTTTTCCTGGGCCTGCTTGATTGTTTTTACTTTGTGCTCTGTATCGTGATGTTTTAGCCTTTTGACTGTTTGTCTTGTCTGTTGTAAACCGCCCTGAGTCCCCCATGAGGGAATAGGCGCGGTATATAAATGTGAAAATAAATAAATAAATAATAAATAAACTTTGAACAGCCCACGGCCTACCTGACACTCCCGAACATTCTCTGTGGATAACTCTCAGAGCTCTTAAACTTTTTAGTGGTTTTTAGGTGCACATGTGCAAATCACAGCAGTGGCAGCAGTCACTGAGAGAGCTGGAGGCAGCCATGCCTCTGCTGCCCCCCCCCAGTTTCTAGGCAAGGTGCCTGGGCTAAGTGGGGTCTCCCATCCGGTCCCTCACCTGTGCCACTGCCGATGCCACAATTGTGAATGTGGTGGATGGTTTTTGGCCAAGGAGGGTGGCTCGGCCTCCTCCTCCTCCTCCTCCCTCCCTCCCTTTGCTGACCCTTCCTGGTTCCCTTCCCCACGCTCTGCAAGGGGTGTTTTAGGCAGGTGAGCCATTTTTTTAAAGAACACGGCGCCACTGGCGGAGGATCTGGAGGCTGGCAGAGACCTCACGGGCTACTTGAAACGGCCCTGTGGTCAACCGGTAGCCAGCAGTCAGTGTATTGTGCAGGCCTGGTATAGGACAATATGACTCTGTGTAAATTCAGTGCCCTATATGAAGCAAAGTATGCATAGAAAAACTGGATAACTGATTTAAAAGAAGTCCATGCACCGATGTGGCAGCTCTCATAATTTTGCACAATAGTTTCAAACAAAAGCAAGGATGTGTGTGACATGCATATCACAGAGATAAAATAACAGTTTTTTATTTTAATAATAAATACTTTTACCCCACATATCTGTATAATCTGACCAATATCTTCATTGTCAACAGAATAGCCATGTACAATGAAACTTGTTCTCCGGTTTGTTCTGAAATTCGAGACACTTATTGTTGATGGAGTGTCAGCGGATATTTCCTAAATCAATGGAGAAAAAGATATAAATATTCTTACTTAGTATTTCCACTCTTTGGGAGATGGAAATAAATTAGTAAGATCAAAAAAAAAATTAAAATCCTTTAAGAACAGTGGCATTAATTTATTATCTATCTCAGTTTTGAAAGACAAAACATTAGTTAGGCTGTTACCCAGAACTGTGATAATTATTGTTGTTAAATGCCATCCAGTCACCTCTGACTTAAAGCTATCCTATGAATGAGTGATTTCCAAAGTGTCCTTATCTTCAACAGCCCTGCCTGCTCTTGTAAATTCAAGCCTGAGAGTTCTTTTGGGAAGTCAATCCCTCTAGGATTTTGCCTTGTTTTCCTGCTGCCCTCAACTTTCCTCCTCTTCCTCCTCCTCCTCCTCCTCCCTCCCTATTATTATTATTATTATTATTATTATTATTATTATTATTATTATTATTATTATTATTATTATTATTATTATTATTATTATCATCATCATCATCATCATCACACAATAAACAAGATAACTATGCTGGATTTTGTATTACAAATCACTAGTCGAACGCTTCCCAAGCGTCTAGGACTACATGATGTATCGGTGAATTATGGAAGCAGATCCCAGTAAGGTGGCTTTCTGCAACTGACTGATGGTGACTTTGTCAACTCCAATTTCTTCTAAATACTTGCTTGGCTCTTTAGGCACCAGCATGCCGATTACCACTGGGACCACCAGTACTGGCACTTTTATTATTATTATTATTATTATTATTATTATTATTATTATTATTATTATTATTATTATTATTATTATTATTATTATTATTATTATTATTATTATTATTATTATATCATCATCATCATCATCATCATCATCTTGGGTTCCTGTGTTGTGTCTAAAGTATGAGAACATCAGTTTCATCATTTTTGCTTCTAGAGAAAGTTCAGGTTTGATATGATGTAAGGACCGACCCACTCATTTGTCTTTCTGGCTGTCTAGGGTATCTGCAAAGCAATCCCGCATAATCAATTTTCTTTCCATCAGTTTTCTACACTGCCCAAATTTCATATCTGTACTTGTGAATACAACAGTGTGATGGTCTTGGTCTCCTTTCACTTGATGGTCTTTTCTAATTCCCTTATTGGCTGTAGTTTCCATTTAGACTGATGCTTATAACAAGCTATATAAAATATTTAACAATTTTGGTTTCTTCATTGTCAACATTAAAGTGGTTCTTCAGTAGTGATGATTTTTGTCTTCATGATCAACTGCAGTCCTGCTTTGGCACTTTCTTCTTTCATTTGCATCAGAAGTTGTTTTGAGTCACTGTTGCTTTCAGCCAGTAAGGCAGTGGAATCTGCATATCTTAAATAACATGTTTATTCCATTTTAAAATTACTCATCCTGCTGAATCTAATCCAGTTGGAAAGCTGGATGGAAATGTGATAAGTTCCGCATATCAATTGCACAAACAGGGAAATAAAATGCTTCCTTGTTGGATGCTTTTGCCTGTAAAAAACTATTCCATCTCTCCCTATTCTGTCCTAACAGCAGCTTCTTGTTTACAAGTTACACATCAGGTGTTCCTTGTTCTCCATGTCCAACCTTTTGGCAATGGAGCAGTGACCACCTATTGAGAATGTTGATTCTGAAAGATGTGGCCAGCCTCTAATGATAAAGAAGACTCTCCTCTTCAGAATGTTGCTGTCCATGTGTGGAGGACAAGAGGCACGATGAAAGAGGCAGAAATCACACACACACACACACACACACACACACACACACACACAGAGAGAGAGAGAGAGAGAGAGAGAGAGAGAGAGAGAGAGAGAGAGAGAGAGAGAGAGAGAGACTCTTACTTGAAAATGTGCAGGATTTTCTCTAGTGTACAAGTGAAAAGCAGTGTTAACAACATCTGGAGGCTCTGGAAAGCCCAGCAGAGGCCGTTGTGGCGTTCCACCCCAAGGGGGACCATTTTCAAAGCAGCCAAGTCTGTCATAACAAACTTCTAAACCTGTGGCAGGTGGGATGAATGAATAATATTTTTAATTTATTATTACCTAGATAGTAAGAGATTCTCTTTTTGGCCACTTTTGAGAAAGATAAGGGAAGATACACGCTTCTGCCCTCCTGGCTTTGGAAACTTTGCCAAACTCTGTATTTTTTATTTTGTCTTACCCCAACCACACAATTACTCTGTTTGACTTTCCTTCCCCTCCCACTGCATATGCGACTCTACATTTACTGGGCAGCTGATAATCAGCAATGTGCCACTAGGGAGTAGGGCAGGCATGTCCAAAGTCAGGCCTGGGGGCCAAATGTGGCCCGTTATCAAATTTTTAGTGGCCCACAGCCTCTTCTCCCCACCAGCTCAGCCTGTCACGCATCCCCACCAGCTGGCCCCTCCCCGTACCAGATAGACAGCTTGCAGTTTTGCGGTTTGCCTGCCCTCCCTGCCTCTGTCCATCTCCCTAGCCAGCTGCCCGGCCTACCCTCCCCTGGCTCCGTTGCTGCAGCGTCCTCCCCACCTCCATACATGTCCTAGAGGCTTGTCCAAAGTCTGTCCCGGGGGCCAAGTGGGCTGAATGGTCGGCCCCCACACATTTTCACCTCACCAAATCTGGCCCTCCTTGCAAAAAGTTTGGACACTTCTGGAGTAGGACAAGTTATAATATGCTAATCGACTGATTGAGTTTTAGGGTAGATGTTATACCAATAGGAGAGCTGAAATCAAGTTGTATCCCTAAATAATTGAACTCTGTACGACTCAGTTGCAAAGTCATGTATTTAGCACTATGCTTCCACATGGTGTGTTCCAGCAAAGATGCCCGAGATCTTATCCTTGTATTTTGGATGGGGAGGGAGGTAACTTTGCCCTGGGAGTGTAACCTTACTCTTGCTTCATAGGTGTGGTAAAAAACAGATAAGACTAACTTGCATAATAAGCAGCTGCCATGAAGATATAATTTTAAGCAACTTTCATGCAACTGACAGACTACTCATGAGAAACAGATCAAAGTCTTGTTTGTAAAAGGTCTAGTCTAGAAAACATTGCTTCAGTCCTGAATCAGCTAAATAACCATAGCAATTAGTTGACAGAATTTCTAATTATATCTAAATGAATTTGTTTCTTTTAAGGTAACATTAATATGCAATTTTGTAACAGAACACCTCTGAGTGGCGGACAATATAAACAGGGAAAAAGAAATCATGGAATCAGTGAGTTAGAAGAGCCTATAAGCCCACCCGGTTCAAATGCAAGAATACAAATCAAAGTAGATCTGACAGATGGTTGTCCAGTCTTCTATTGAATGCCTCCAGTGCTGGAGCACTGCAAAGCTAATTGGTTCCATAGTTCTACTCTAACTGCTAAGATATTTTTCTTGATATTGAGCTTAAATCTTACTTCCTGTAGCTTGAGCCAATTAGTATGTGTCCTGCACTCTGGGATCAATGAGAATTGATACTCCTCCTCCTCCTCCCTCTTATGGCTATCTTTCAAGTACAGTGGTACCCTGACTTAAGAGCAGCTCGACTTAAGAGCAATTCGACTTAAGAATGGAAAACTGTTGGCATTTTAACTGCCGCCTTACAAATTTTAGATATGGTCTGTTCGACTTACAATTTTTGTTTCATTTTTTTATTTTTTTTAACTTATTTTTTCAAATGTTTAGATAGGTACTCTTAAGACTTAAGAGTAGTTCGACTTAAGAGCAGGATTAAATTCGTAAGTTGAGGTACCACTGTATTTGAAAAGTGCTAACATATCTCCCCTCAGTCTCTGTTTCTCAAAGCTAAGCATGCCCAATTCTTTCAGTCTTCCCTCACAGGGCTTGTTTTCCAGTCCTCTGCTTGTCCTTGTTGTCCTCCCTTGAACTTACCCCAGCTATCTAAAGCCTTCTTACAGTGTGGTGTCCAGAACTGGACACAGTACTGTAGATGAGGCCTAAGCAGTGCTGAATAGAAGGGAAATAGCACCTTACAAGATTTAGAGACTATATTACTACATTTGCCATTTTTGCGGCCACATCACACTGTTGGCTCATATTCCGCTTTTGATCTAAATTTCTTCTCATAGTATAACTGAGCCAAAGTATCCCCCATCTTCTAAGTGTGCACTTGTCCTCCCCACAGGTGTAGAACTTTGCACTCATCCAAATAATCACCTTAATACCACATGCAAGTAAAATTCTCCTGTCTTCCAAGATATTAGCTATTCCATCCAACTGCAATGAAATAAATGTAATTAAAGAAAAATAAAATGGAGTAAATCTGGTGCAGCTATAAAACAAAAACAAAACTTGGATCAGGAGAAAGAACCTTTACAGCACTTTGTCAGTTAGAACAGAGGAAAAAGAATCAGCAGAACAAAAACAGTATAATACAGTTAAGACCTATTATTGTTGTCTTTAATCCTATTATCTCACCTTTAACTATTACATGCAAAAAAATTGCAGCAAACCAAACACCAAGCATCTAAAGAGAAGAGAAATACTCAAATTAGCTACAACAAAGGTTAATAATGGGTTTAAATGTTCATATAAATCCAGTTGTTAATCTCATGTACAACAGACCCATTGAGTCTATGGAGTGTAGATGAATACTGATGTACCTAGGTGTCACTGATACCTACTCAATGTGTCTACTGGAGTTAAGATTTACAACTGGATTTAAATCACTTTTTGTATTGTTCTCTCTTGTACTGTATCACAGCCGTGTGTGTGTGTGTGTGTGTTCTGTGCTGTCAGGTTGGAACTGACTCATAGTGACCCTAGCAGGGCTTTTAAGGTAGGTAAAATATTTAAGGAGCAGTTTTATCTTTACCTGTGAGAAAATGTAGTGCAAATAACCAAGGAAAAAGCATTTTGAAGTGGAAATGTGGTTCTGATCCCTGAAGTAGCACATTAACAAATTGCCCGCAAGAAACCAACGAAATTGGCTAAATGGATATAAAAAGCAACAGTAGAAACGGCATTAAAAAAAAGAAAGGAAAAAAGCTATTGGTCATAAGGAAGAAGCATGAAGATTATGTGCAAAGTTCCAGAGAGAAGTGAGGAAAGACAAAGAAAAATTTTGGTTAGAGCAAGGCAGAAAACTGGATGAAGCAGCCCAGGAAGGTCACACAAGAGAGTTTTGCCTATCTAAAGAAGGTCAGAGCTCCTTTTACAGCAAGAAAGGAAATAATCAGTGGACATGATGGGCAGGAATGAAGAGAAAGGTGGCGGGAATATACAGAGCAACTTGATACAATTAAAAATCAAAATCAAGTCAGACGCAGAGGAAAGGAGGAACCACTGGAGGTGGAAGCAGATCTTGGAGGAGGAAGATGAAACAGCACCCAATCTGATGCCAAACCACAAAGCCCATGGAGTCGACAGAATAGTAGCAGAACTACTGAGACACCAGCCAATAGCTTTGTATGGGTGTGAAACTTGGACTTTTGAAGGAGACAGGAACCAGATACAGGCATATGAATTGTGGTGCTGGAGATGACTACTATGCATCCCATGGACAGCAAGAAAGTCCTACACTGAGAGAGTCAAACCAAACATCTGGAAGCCAAGATCACCAAACAAAACCGTCATACTTTGATCATGTTCTGTAAACTGACTTCCTGGAAAAGACAATAATGCTGGGATTGGTCAGTGGCAAAAGAAGGGGGCTCCCAATACTATCTGGCTTAACACCATCAGAAGGGACACTGAAATGACTTTAATGGAGCTAAAATAAGCTGTAAGAGGTAGAAAGGCATGGAAAGCATCGATCCACAAAGTGACAGAGTTTGGACACGACTGAAAGGATAGAGAAGACGATGCCTGAGGTAAAGCAAGGTAATCCTAATTATACCCAATTAACATCTTCATTTTAATACATTAACCTAATTCCAGCATTCCATAGGGCATGCAATGATCCCAAGCAAGTTCTGAAGGCATGAAGACTGTCTAAGGAGCCTAATGCCTAAAAAGGCTTATCTCATATTTGGATTTGCTACTTTTGCATATGATTTATTTATTTATTTATTTATTTTATATACTTGTTTTTATAGTCTGCCTTTCTCTTGGTAAGGGGACCCAAGGTGGGTGACATTATTAAAAGAATAGAATTAAAAGCATAAAACATTAAATGTTAAAAATAATTAAACTATTATTATTAAATTTATTATCATTATTATTGATAAAAATCCAATTGAATAATTAGAAACAACTGAACATTAAAAACTACCTTCACTTAAAAATGGCATACAGGAACTTAATCATAATTGTTAAAATCCTGCCTCAAAAGATAGGTGTTTAGCTAATATTGGAAGGACAATGCGGGGGGGGGGGCAGAGTTGGCAATGGGACTGCGAGAAGAATCTCCTCTGATGATCTTAGACACCAAGAAGGGTCATATAGGGAGATATGGTCCTTCAGGTATCCAAGTCATATAGGCACATGTAGAACTGCACGTGTAGAACTGCCCCATCTACTGAAATGTGTAGGGCAATTACCTTGTGTGCAGGGAAGCTTTATGCAACTTTATGAAGTGCTTATAAAATATGGATGGGTGACCTCAATACAACTGAAGGCAATTTTTCAAATGTGCTGGCAGTTTGAGGGCCAAACTCTCCAGTGTGAAGGAACATTTTCAAAAAGCCTTCACCAAATCAAAAAGCCTTCACCACCAAGGCCACAGCTAACGACCCATTCTTGATAGGTTTCAGCACCTTAGACCATTGTTCACCTTAAGGCTATGGATACTATTGTCTCCCTAACGAGCCTATTTAGGCCATTGTTCATTTTATGAGCCTAATTCAGATCAAGGTGACAAGAGGTCAAAGCTGAGGATAAGATGGAGGATTTGCACTAGCTGTATTCAGACCGATGAAGCTGTTTGGATGAACACCGAAACGTTTCTATCTCTCAAAAAAGAAGTCCAGTAGCCATGACTCAACTTCCAGATAAACTCACCTGGATGACTGAGAATCTTCACAGACATTTTCAAAAAGAGTAATTTGCATTTCAATTTTTTTCTTAACATGCATTTCAGTGCAATAGTTAGTATTATAAACATTGTGATTATGGCTTTTTGTTAAACGGGTCTGGAAAATGATTTAACATTTTAAAATGGGAAGCTAACTCAAAAAGCCCTCTTGTAGTTGATCTTTAAAAACACACAGAGGCATATGGGGCCCCGAGGGATGCTGAGGGACAATTGAAACATGGCAAAACTACCCTGCAGGATTTCAAACTTTTCTGCCTTTATCTGAGACACTCAGTAGGACTTTGAGATGACAGCATGAAACTGGGAGAAAGAAGCAGATTTGTCTGTGTTTGTCTCTGCATTTGACTGGGGAGAGAAATAAAAAGCAATGCTAGCTAACAATCAACTAGTCTAAAAAAAAAAAGACAAATCCTTTTTGTTAATATGATTCAAATAAATCCAAGTATTTTGAAAGAAAGGGTACATTAAAAATAAACAGTAACATAAGTACTTACTATAGAATTGTTCTTTAACCCTTCAAGTATATACATGCCTGTTCAAAAGTCAGTTCCATTGAGTTCACGTTAGGTGGTACAGGTTTGCAAACGTAGAGTATCATTCTATAAATGTGCATCCAGAGATTCAGTCCTTGCCTAATGACCATGGCTTGCTGTAACACGGACAGATCCACTTTCATATATCCACCACTTTATTACCTACTCCAGACGTCCTTAGTTTGTTTCCTCAGATGTTGTGCACCACAGGTTTTAGAGTCCATAGCCAATGATGTAAGTAGAGATGGGCACGACTTAGCGGTATTCCCGTTTCCGTTTCCGTTACTCGGTTCCGTTACTCTACGGAAACGGTAACGGGAATTACTCCGCCAGACTTCGAGCTCGAACCGACGAACGAACAATTTTGGTCTGATTTGTCGTGCTCGTTCCTTGCATCGCGCGATTGCGCGATGCCACGCGGCACAGAAAAAAAGTTTTTAAAAGTTAAAAAAACCCGGTTCCCGGCTGAAAAGCAGGCGGAAAAATGCCTGCCGTGCCTCAGGGCACCTACCAGAGGGGTTGTTTCTGTAGGTCCCCGGCCTCCCCCCTCATCCCCCGTCCTGGGCTGCTCTGGTGGGACTCGCCGCAGGCTCGCAGCCAGCAAAAAGCCCAGTCTTGCCGCCGGCCGCCCGCAATTAAAGCGCAAGCAAGCGGCACAGACGGCACAGGAAAAAACTTTTAAACTCTCCCCCCACCCATTCCCGGGCCAAAAAAAGCAGGCGAAAATGCCTGCTTGACTAAGGGCGCAGGGCACCTACCGGAGGGGTGGTTTCTGGAGGGGGGGTCCCGCCTCCCCCCCGTCCTGGGCAGCCGGACTCGAGTTGCCATTTCGCCATGCCATGCAGTGCGGGCGGGGGATCCAAAATGGGGCGGCGAACGCAATATTGTTTTTGAAATCGTGGTCCAAAAACACACAAGCACAACAGAAACACGCGAAAATTTATAAACTGCCAGATTTTTCACAGTAGCAGTGGGTTTTTTCTTGCAACAAAATGTCTCTCCTCTCCTCCTCTGTCCTCCATTTATTTTACTTTATTTTTTTTACACCTGTGCAGTGCGCAATGATGGGCTGGCCGAGTGGCCAGCCATGTGGGAGTGGACAACCATGCAAATTTTTGGAGCCATCCCACCAGTCGCATGGCCACTTGGCCATGGAGACTTCTGGGATGTGCCAAAAAGCCCCCTAAAACCTGCCCTAGCCCTAGCCCTAACCCTTGACTCCGTACCCATACGTCACAGACTGTCTTCTTAGTGGGTCAGAGAGGCACCCAGAGGTGCAACCCACTAGCCCACCGTAACCTTACCCGTCACTAGCCTAACCCTAGCCATTGCACTAAGCCACCTTAAAGCCAGATCTACTTGCTTGCATTGCACTACACGCAGCAAGTACAATTCCCTTCTGTGTGAGACATGGTGGTGCGGGAGCCTTGTGCAGGGAAGGCATGACGCTATCACTCTCACACTGGTCTCACTGTCTGCACATTCTGTTATGCAATATCCATATGGCTATTGCATAGCATTTTGCAGCAGCACCAGGTGAGGAGGGGAGACCCCCATGTAGAGGGGTCTCTCTTGGAGCCTGCTTCCCCTTCCTAGTGGCAGGAGGCACCCACGGGTGCCTCCAGGAGCCCACTTTCCCTTTATAGCGGGCCAGAGGAGGCACCCACCCCACAGAGGTGCCTCCAGGAGCCCGCTCCCCCCCCAAAACCAGTACTAACGAAAACGAAAAAACAAAAAAACAAACTGACTAATTTTTGCAAATTTTCGCGAAAACCGGAAACGACCCGAAACGGGACCGGCCCGACTAACGACAACTCGAAAAATTTTTTTTTCAAGTTGTGCCCATCTCTAGATGTAAGGATTATGACAGCTGCAGTCAATAACATCTGGGGACCCAAGTTTCAGAACCACTGACCTATGCATAATACCAGCAGAGAGCAAACACATAAAATGAAGATTGGTCCCATTCCCATGCTAGGCAGTATTTTATAAACTTACCTGTAGACTGATCTCTTTCTTGCTCTCATGAGCACATAGTTGCTCTGTTCCTCTTTTAAGTCATAACTCATTGGTTACGTTGTAGACAATGTGTCTGTTGTGATCAAACAGTGTTGTCTCGTGATCTGTTTGCAAAAGGCAGGGCCGGACTAATTTCCATGAAATTCCACCCACATAATTATTGGAGAACATAATGTAATTTATCTTAATTATTAGTTTTAAAACCACACAGTGCATTTTCATGAGGCTGATTTTCCTGCTGACAAACTCACGTGACTCTCAACTGTTTCGTTCCCAAAAGCTGAACAGGATTTACCAGGACCCAGGTCAATTCGAGTCTAGCTATTTTTCATGGAAGACTGGGATGTGTAGGATGAGGGGTGATCTTCTAACTGGTCTCTTATTTATTATTTTAAAAAATATTTATATCCTGCCTGTCTTCCCCAAAGGATCTAAGGTGGCTTCTCAAATAGTGTAAGTGTTGAACACACCCACATCCACATCTGGTTCCCTTTGCAATCTAAGCAGTAACACTTCCTATTGCTTGTTTTAGAAGCCCATAAAGGCACAAGATGTGCGAACCTTGTAATCACCTACTGATGTGTATCTTCAAAGGACACATTTAGATATGCTTTATTGGATGGTGACACTCTTACTAAGATTAGTAAACAGTGTGAACTGCAGCCACATCAGGATTGTCATCAAGAAGTATCCTCTCCATGCACGGCATATCACACTGCCCTGAGAGACATCCCACTCCCCACCCCACCCCCCAAAATTAGTCCATTGTAAAAAGCAGTGGGTTTTATTTTGCTTTTATAGTGCCGAAGATGGCAATTGCGTTCAAGTTGCTGGTGACAGCCTTTGGTAGCAAAGAAGCTCAAAAGTGGTTTACAAGGTCAATTCTTAAACAGGAAAATGGAGAGCATACAAATCTTCCCAAGGACTCCAGTATATTTTTAATGGAAGACACAGGTTCAAGGCAGTTGGGAAATATCTATGTTCTCTTACCTTTCAGATATATTTTTGTATTTGCTTATTTTTAATAGAAAAACAGTAAACAATAGAGATGGGCATGAAACGGCAAAATGGCATTTTGTTTCATTTTTAGTTGGGGCCGTGGTTGCATTTTTTCTCCTCCCGCCAACCAGTTGGCCTGCGGGGAGGCTGGTGGGTGCTTTTGTTTGTTTGTTTTGTTACCCTAGCACCGACCAGCTGGCCTGTGGGCTGGGTCAGTGCTTTTTTTAAAAAAAAATCTTCTGACCATCTGGCCCACAGGTCGGGTCAGCACATTTTAAAAAAAAAATTTTTTTTTTGTAATCTCCTGCCGATCAGCTGGCCCACGGGCCGAGTCAGCGCTCTTTTTTTTTAAACCCGTGGTGGTGAGCCATTTACAGAGGGAATAAAACAATTCATTTTAACGAGAAAAAAATGACCATTTCATTTCGTCTGTAACGAAATGCTGCTTCATTGTTTCATTTCGTTATGTAACGAAACGACAAAACAGCATTTCATTTTTCGTTTACTGGTGGCTGAATTAGTCAGTTGCTCACTGTGTCAATTATTTATGTATAATGGCATGCTAGTTTTCTGTTCTCTTTTATAGGAGTCTATTTCTGGAAGGGCAGGGATTTTATTCAACAGTACTTGCATAACACTTGGAAGACAAGGCATGCTCTAATTTTTAGAGTTAGTATCCTGATAAATGGCACATTATGATTTTTTTAGAGGAGAAGCATAGGATAAATTAAGTCATGGTAATTGCAGTTGGATCTATGGGTACAAACCTATGTTTTGTACCCATAGGTTCGAGAATACATACGTTTGATTTCTTTGCTTACCTACAAATGACAACACAGAAGCTTTAAAAGTGCTTTCAAAGATCACAAATTCATTCCTCCTCTCAACTTTTTTTCTTTTGACAAATCTTTACAAACTTATATATGTTTTAACAGATCCTGTACATATTAATCAATTAAAAATTGCTTTTATCTGTTGTTCTAACAGATTATTCTAAATATTCCCAGGTGGGTTCAAGATTGTCTCTTGATTCAAACAATAGTCTTTCCCAACCCAACGCACAATTATAGCTTAGTGTCTTGTATGTAACTTAGCTACACCACCTCTTTCAGACTGTAACTTTATTTTCTCTGTGAATCTTTGGTGATTTCTTTGACACTCTAGCTTCTTCTCTACTATCAACTTTCACAAGCCTTGCCTACCATAAAGGTCACCATGTTCCCTCCAGACGATATGCTATCAATTTGCCTGTGAATAGAATACTGACTGTCATAATGACTACCTCTACTTCAAAATTTATGACTGTGCCAATGAGCTCATTTTACACTGCTCCTGGTTTAAGAGCCACCTTAGTAGAATTATGGAATGATACCTAGTTAACTAGGTATTAAGTAATGTCTGTTAGAGATGGGCACAACTTAGCGGTATTCCCGTTTCCGTTTCCGTTACTTGGTTCCGTTACTCTACGGAAACGGTAACGGGAATTACTCCGCCAGACTTCGAGCTCGAACCGACGAATGAACAATTTTGGTCTGATTTGTCGTGCTCGTTCCTTGCATCGCGCGATCGCGCGATGCCACGCGGCACAGAAAAAAAGTTTTTAAAAGTTAAAAAAACCCGGTTCCCGGCCGAAAAGCAGGCGGAAAAATGCCTGCTTGACTAAGGGCGCAGGGCACCTACCGGAGGGGTGGTTTCTGGAGGGGGGGTCCCGCCTCCCCCCCGTCCTGGGCAGCCGGACTCGAGTCGCCATGCCATGCGGTGCGGGCGGGGGATCCAAAATGGGGCGGCGACGCAATATTGTTTTTGAAATCGTGGTCCAAAAACACACAAGCACAACAGAAACACGCAAAAATTTATAAACTGCCAGATTTTTCACAGTAGCAGTGGGTTTTTTCTTGCAACAAAATGTCTCTCCTCTCCTCCTCTGTCCTCCATTGATTTTATTTTATTTTATTTTATTTACACCTGCGCAATGATGGGCTGGCCGAGTGGCCAGCCATGTGGGAGTGGACGACCATGCAATTTTTTGGAGCCATCCCACCAATCGCATGGCCACTTGGCCATGGAGACTTCTGGGATGTGCCAAAAAGCCCCCTAAAACCTGCCCTAGCCCCCTAACCCTAACCCTAACCCTTGACTCCGTACCCATACGTCACAGACTGTCTTCTTAGTGGGTCAGAGAGGCACCCAGAGGTGCAACCCACTAGCCCACCGTAACCTTACCCGTCACTAGCCTAACCCTAGCCCTTGCATTAACCCACCTTAACCCTAAGCCAGATCTACTTGCTTGCATTGCACTACACGCAACAAGTACAATTCCCTTCTGTGTGAGACATGGTGGTGCGAGAGCCTTAGTTAGGCATCTCACTATGGCTCTGGGTTCAGTGCCATCCACTAGTCCTCACAGTCACTGTTTGCACATTCTGTTATGCAATATCCATATGGCTATTGCATAGCATTTTGCAGCAGCAGCAGGTGAGGAGGGGAGACCCCCATGTTGAGGGGTCTCTTGGAGCCTGCTTCCCCTTTCCTAGTGGGTGAGGATAGGAGGCACCCACGGGTGCCTCCAGGAGCCCACTTTCCCTTATAGCGGGCCAGAGGAGGCACCCACCCCACAGAGGTGCCTCCAGGAGCCCGCTCCCCCCCCCAAAACCAGTACTAACGAAAACGAGAAAACGAACCAACTAATTTTTGCG
Organism: Phrynocephalus guinanensis; assembly: GCA_037367245.1. Taxonomy (NCBI): domain Eukaryota; kingdom Metazoa; phylum Chordata; class Lepidosauria; order Squamata; family Agamidae; genus Phrynocephalus; species Phrynocephalus guinanensis. Next base: position 66,729,316 of record CM074735.1, read on the forward strand.
AATGTTCACGAAAAACGGAGACGACCCGAAACGGAACCGGCCCGACTAACGACAACTCGAATTTTTTTTTTCAAGTCGTGCCCATCTCTAATGTCTGTTAAAACAAAAATAATTACTCAATAGCTTTTCCAGGGATTAAGTCCTAAACTCGGTTGTGGAAACTGCAGTCCTCCAGAAGTCTGGGATGAAAATACCCACAATTCATTACCATTTATCATGCTGGGGGAGATGGGAGTTGTTAGCCAAACATATATGTAGGGTAAAAGCTTCCCTGCCCAAAGCAATACATGTGACCAGTGGAACTAGTTAACTTTTTAATGATGGTGGAATCTCTGCATAAGGTCCCCAAAAATTTGGGTCAGCTTCTCAGACAGCTATAAAATGTACACATACACATTAATACAGTCCTGGAAAAGCAGTCTAGAATACATATTTATACCACCACCTAGTGTGACTTATGCCACATTGCAGCTCAGCTGGTTCCAAATAAATTGCTACATTGTTCAGTTATGGGTGGCTTCCATATGTTTTTTTCTTAAAAGTCACTCTCCATTACTTTCTTCTTCTGTCAGTTTATTGCTGACTATGAAAGATGAGACTGAAGTTACCTTCTCACATCTTACTAGAGGAACCATGGAAAACAGTCCCTTTATTTATACCTAAACATACTGATCTTTAAAACTTCCACTTGGGATCCCAGGAAAAATTCCTGTAGACCAGTAAATGGCTACACAGCTTGACTACAGGTTGCAATTTACATACAATGGTACTTCTTAAGATGAAATTAATTCGTTCCATGGGTGCTTTCATTTTAGAAAAAAATTGTCTTGATAATTGCGGTTTCCCATAGGAATGCATTGAAAGCCACTTAATCTATTCTGTAGAAAAGTAAAAAAAAGAGGGGGGGGACTGATTACATTTGTTTTCAATGCATTCCCAAGAGAAGGCTGTCCCAACCCCCCTCAATCAACCAGCAGCCTAACAGAGAGCTGATTTTGAAAGATCCGAGCTGTCAAAATCACCTGTCTGTCGGGTGCTATGGGAAGCAGCCCTTGGCTGCCATTGGTTAAGGTGGTTTACCCCCAACCCAGCAAAGGGGGGAAGCTTTCCCCCTTCTTTGCTGGGTTGGGGCAGGGGAAAAGCTTTGCCCCTTTTGCTGGCTGCCTCAACCCAACAAGGGGTGAGCGGGTGAGTGGTGACTTGTCCACTTGTCCCCTTCCTGCATTGGATCAGCCTGCACCGGGGACCAGGATTTTAAATTTCCAGCAGAAATTCGAAAGCCTGGTCCTCGATCCAGGCTGCCTCAAACCCACAGGGGCTGAGGGGGAAAGCAGTCAAGTCACCCCTTGCCTGTAACCCCCCTGAAAAGATACAAGCAGCAAGGAGGCAGAGGTGAGGCAATGGAAGTGGAAATCGACCCACCCCTTTGTCCAGGTCTCTGGACCATTTTGGCAGCTTGTTGGCTCGTTTGTTGCCAGTTCACTCTCCAGCCATGCCTCTCTGGGACTCCCAAAATGGCTTGCTGCAGAGACCTGGGCGAAGGGTGAGTGGCAGCTTCTGGACTCATTTCTAGCTGTAGTTTAATAACCAGCCACGCCGCTCTCATCGTGGAGACCTGGGCAAAGGGAGTGGCTGGCTGCCCCATCACATTCCCCGTCCTCCTGGCTGCTTGGATCTCTTTGGGCCTTTATACACGACCCCTAAGCTCCGCAGGAAATGGCTGCAAGGTCCGGACCTTACAAGTGTTTTCCCACCAGCTCCGGACTTTGCAGACAATTAAGTGCGACCCCGCCCACCTAAGCGCGACCCAGCTGCACTTTCTTAAAGATTGGACTGAGAAGTGAGCAAGCAGTCACAGCTGAGTTTCTTCATCGCCATAGTATACCGGCTGATATTGCAAGAGCTCCTGGCTCTCCATGGATTGTAGCACCTGCTGGGTGGAGGAGGAGATGAAGGAGAAGGCGGGAAAGAAAGCAGAAGAGAGGCTGCAGAGCTGGTGTTTTGGTGAGACTGCATAACCATTCAAGAAAGCTACCGCTCCCAAGTATTTTTCTTGCCAATGTGAGATCCCTCGTTAACAAAATGGATGAACTGAGATTACAGGCCAGTACAAGCAGGATGGTCAAAGACAGCTGTCTTTTGCTGATAACAGAAACGTGGCTCGGCCCAGCTGTCCCAGACGAAAGTATTTGTTTGACGGGCTTTACAACACATCGCTCCGATAGAAACAGAGACTGTGGGAAGAGCAGAGGAGGAGGAGTATGTATGTATGTTAAAAACAGTTGGTGCACGAATGCTAAAATCATAGACAGTCATTGCTCCAGGGAATTGGAGTATATGATGGTCAGATGCAGACCAATATATCTTCCCAGAGAGTTTACTGTTGTCTTAATCATGGTTGTTTACATTCCACCGGACGCCAACGCTGATTTAGCTCTGGGTTATTTGGGTGACAAGGTCAGCAGGCAGCAAGATAAGTTTCCAGATGCTGTGCTTATTATTGCGGGGGACTTTAATCATGTTGATTTGAGGACAACTCTCCCTAAATTCTATCAGCATGTGAACTGTGCCACCAGAAGAACAAACATATTGGATAAGGTCTATTCCAATATAAGGAATGGCTACAGGGCCCTGCAGTTTCCACACTTGGGTCTATCAGATCATTTGTCCCTGATTTTAGCACCAGCTTATATCTCTTTAAGGAAACAAACTGCAATTGTAACAAAGACTGTGAAACACTGGCCTGAGGGAGCCTCACTGCAGCTGCAGGACTGCTTTGAAGAAACAAATTGGGATGTTTTTGATAACTCAGACCTTGAGGAGTATACTGCAGGAATTCTGGGTTATATTAAATTCTGTATAGATACTGTTACTGTAGACAAACGTGTCCGAATCTATCCAAATCAGAAACCATGGATGACCAAAGAGGTGAGGTGCCTCTTGCATGACAGGAATAAGGCTTTCAAGTCTGGTGATGTGATCAGGTATAGCATTGCTAGAGCAGATTTGAGGAGAGGCATTAAAAAAGCAAAGGTGGATTATAAGAAGAAGATTGAGGCTTGTTTTTACAGTAATAATAATGTGAGGCAAATGTGGCAAGGGGTTCAGCAAATCACTAGTTATAGATCTAATTATGCTGCCCCTTCTGCTGGAAATGCTTCTTTGGCTGAAGAACTGAACAATTTTTTTGCTAGGTTTGAGACAGAACAAACAGAGGTATTTACATCACAGCCATCAGCACAGTTTAGCCCCTTCCTTCTTGTTGAAACGTGGGAAGTGAGAAACATCTTGAGAACTGTGAACCCAAGGAAAGCTGCAGGACCTGATGGCATTTCTGGTTGGGTGATTAGGGAGTGCGCAGACCAGTTGGCTGGAGTTTTTACTGAAATTTTTAACCGGTCTCTAGCCCAGTCAACTATTCCATCTTGTCTGAAGGCCTCCATTATTGTTCCACTGCCAAAGAAGCCATCTATTAACAGCTTAAATGATTATAGACCTGTGGCACTTACCTCCATTGTAATGAAGTCTCTGGAACGATTAGTCCACCAGCATATCATCTCTTGCCTCCCAGGCACATTTGATAAATATCAGTTTGCTTACAGAGCAAATAGATCCACGGAAGATGCTATAGATATCACCTTGCACACTGCTCTTACCCATTTGGAGCTGCGGGGGACCTATGTAAGGATGCTCTTTGTGGACTTTAGCTCTGCTTTCAATACAATTATACCTCACAAGCTGATATCTAAACTTAAGGACCTTGGTTTTTGTCATTCCATCTGTGCCTGGATCATGGATTTCTTATCAAATCGCTCACAGAGGGTCAGATTAGGTGACTACATGTCGTCAGCCCTCACTCTCAACATGGGTACTCCACAGGGCTGTGTGTTGAGCCCACTATTGTTTAGTATTTACACCTCTGACTGCACTCATACTCATCCTGAAAATAAAATCATCAAGTTTGCCGATGACACAACAGTAGTGGGACTCATCTCTGGTGGAGACGAGTCAGCCTACCGAGAGGAGGTGCATCGGCTGCTACGGTGGTGCAGAACCAACAATCTGATAATAAATATCAACAAGACCAAATAACTTATAGTGGACTATCGAAAAAGGAAATCAGACACTCAGCCCCTGATTATTGATGGAGTTTGTGTAGAGCGGGTGATGGACAGTAGGTTCTTAGGAGTTATTCTACAGGAGGATTTGACCTGGAGTGCCAACACTGAAGCACTGGTTAAGAAGGCCCAACAGAGATTATATCTTCTGAGACTTCTCAGGAGGGAACAACTGTCTAAGAAACTGTTGGTAACCTTCTACCGGGGCTTTATAGAAAGCACTATCACTTACTGCCTCTGTGTCTGGTTTTCCAGTTGCACAGTGGCAGATAGAAGGGCACTCCAGAGGGTCATAAACACTGCTGAGAGGATAGTGGGCTGTCCTCTTCCTCCTTTGGAAGAATTATACAACTCCAGATGCTCAAGGAAGACATCTAGAATTTTGAGAGACCCTTCGCATCCTGGCTACCAATTTTTTGAACTGTTGCCGTCTGGCAGGAGATACAGGACTCTTAGGTCAAGGACAAATAGACTAAAGAACAGTTTTTATCACAGAGCGGTATCCAAGCTAAATGCGACAGTTTTAGCACTATCTTAATCAGTTTTAAGTAGTGTTTTAAATTTTGTAAGCAATTTTAAGAGTTTTTAATATTTTGTATGGTGTTTTATATGTTTTATGTGTTTTGTATGCTTAGAGTGTGTAGTGGAACAGCACTCTAATTTCGTTGTGCATATTTTGCATATGCATAATGACAATAAAACTCTATTCTATTCTATTGTACCTGCTTGAGGTGGGTGAAAATCCCCAGGTCCGGATTTAATCTGGTCAGTGCAGGGCTCTCCTGGCTTCTGCTTGTGTTTTTTTTTTGCCTCCTGCGCCTTTAAGAGAAGAGGTGGGAGGAAAAAAAGCAAGCAGAAGAGAAACGGAAGAGAAACGGAGCTCCGGGAGGCTCCTCCAGGTGAGCTGCATTTTCCCCCCCTCTTTCTCTGGTGGGGAGGAAGGAAGGGCAACGAACCCCTAAGATCTTTGGTCCGAATTTAAGGGACCAGCGGATCTTAGGGGTCGTGTGAAAAGGCTCTTTGTGATGCCCGGTGGCTGCCAGCAGATATCCAAGCAGCCAGGAGAAGGAGGAGGAGGAGAGGGCAAGGTGACGGAGGTGGAAATCTCCACCTCCCTCGCCTCACCCTCCTCCTAGAAGCTGCTCCCGATAGCCCCTAGCTGTCAAAATCAGCTGGGTGTCTGGCTGCCAGGAGCCGCCTTCAGTCCCAGGATTTTTTTTTCATCCTGTGAGTTTTTTGTCTTATGGGGCATTCGTCTTACAAGATACCACGGTATAAGGAAGGAGTACCCACACACCCACACCTTTTATTGATGGATGATTTTGAACTGACACTCTCCATTCCATGATGGCCAAAAAGATAAGAAAATTAACTTCAGAAAGCTCAAGTAGCTGCAATCATGCTTATAATTAAGGAGCACCATTTAAACTGGGATTACTAAGTAGACATGTTTGTAGCTTTCAAGAGGAATTCAGTTTCCAGTTCTTACTTCCTGTCCTCAAGCGATCGAGTTATGAAATTCTAGGGATTCGGAATTCTGCACCCAGATAACTGACTGGTGCTGGGGAAAGGGGACATATGACTCCCTGAGTACAACAGGTTCACTGGCTACCACTCTGTTTCCGGTCCAAATCAAAATGCTGGTTATTACCTACAAAGCCCTATACAGCTTGATTCAAGCCTGCTTGAAGGATCTTAATACCCTATAGGACCTTACTAGGCTTTTCAGATCTAGCATTTTCCCAGGTTTGTTTGGCGAGCATACAAGAAAGGGCTTTCTCAGTGGTTCTCCCCAAGCTATGGAATGCACTGCCCTGCGAAACCAGGTTGGCCCCTCTCTTTCGTCCTTCCATCATCAGGCAAAGACTTTTGAGGCAGGCTTCCAAGTGGAGGTCCAGGATATGCTGTACGTGGTACCCCGACTTAAGAGCAGCTCGGCATAAGAGCAATTCAACTTAAGAGTGGAAAACTGTTGCCTTACAAATTTTAGATATGGTCTGCTCAACTTACAAATATTTTTTTCATTTTTAACTTATTTTTTCAATTTTTTAAGATAGGTATCCCGACTTAAGAGTATGCCTTTGGAACAGATTAAATTCGTAAGTCAAGGTACCACTTTATTTATTAAATCTAGGGATTTAAAAATGTTTTTTAAATTGCCTTTAATCCTGGTTTTAATATTGGTTCATGTTTAATTGTTTAATTGACTTAATTGGGCCTTTCTTTACTCTCCACTTCAGCTTATGAAATAATTTTGTTACTTGTCACCTGCCTGACTCCCTATTAGGATTTGTTTGCTCTATGTGTTTATTATGTTTACTTAATACTGAATATGTAAAATGTTATTTTTATTTTGTTTCTGTGAAGATTCTCAGTCATCCCGGTGAGTTTATCTGGAAATTGAGTCATGGCAACTGGAATTCTTTTTCTTGAGAGATAGAAATGTTTTGCTGCTCATCCAAACAGCTTCATCAGTCTGAATTTCAAATCCATAATTAATTAAGAATAAAAATTAATTCATATTTGTTTCAGGACTCTAACCCTTCAATAATGCTGCTACTATTTCTTTATACTGGCTCCTTGCTGAGTTATGGTCAAGCACCCCTACAGAAAACTGTTATGATGCATATTCCCTGGCTTTGTAAAATAGATGCTAGCCATCATCTAGCCACCAGAAAAATGCAACCTCTGTGTTACATTGATAGACAGATAGATAGACAGATAGATATAGATATATACACAGTATATACAGTGAACCGTGGTATAACATACGGTTTGTATAACATAAAATCTGTACAACATTAAAAAATTCCGGAGAGAGGGGAAATTTGGTTAACAGAATTGTCTATGGGACGAATCCGTACAACATAAAAATGGTCACAAATTACTCTGTTTTCAATGCATTCCTATGGGAAATTTGTATAAAGAAAATTTTGCTTAACATAATTTCATTTGGAACGAATTAATTCCTTTATACAAGGTACCACTGTATAAGAAGTTTTTACACTTAAAGGGACGTACCACTGGTTTTCTACTTTAACACTAGCCTAGATGAGAAAACGTCTGTGTGAGGGATGGAGAAACGATAGCCCTCTGGATATCCTTGGACCCCCGGTCCCCTCAGATTGAACAAGCATGGCTAACAGTCGAGTGTGATGGGACTAAAAGGGTGCAGTCATCTGGAATTTCCTGCTGAATGGTATGTTGCAGGTACAAGCTGGTTGGCTCCCTTTCTATTGATCTGATGACACAATTCCTGGCCCAGACTATCTCCCTCAGAGTGTCTCTACCCACATCTTTCTGAGTACCTGTCAGGACATACTTCCCCCCCCTGCAGATAGAAACATTATCTTTTAATTTCCAGTGCATGCAACTTCTAGGATAGAACCCAAGTGAACATAAGAACAGCCTTGCTGGAACAGGCCACAGCCCATCCAGTCCAGCATTCTGTCTCACACAGCAACTCACCATTTGCTTCAGGGTATTCCCAAGCAGGTCTTCATCCGCTTACGATTCCCTGCAAATGGCATTGAGAGATATCCTGCTTATCTCTCCAACTTTGTGCTTTAATCTTCCAGATGATTTCAAACCTCCATATGAGTGAATTAGATAGACATCTTAAACACTTAAGGATATGGGAAATTGGGAAATTAAAACCTTCCCTCTTTTGCTCCCCTACACAGCAGGAGGGGAAATAAAAATATATTTTAACCTGTTAGGATGATATGATGTGCTGCCTCACTTACAGAAAAAATAATATATTTTTTTCCTTCTGGAAGCAAGAGACCAGAATAAAGACTGGAAATAATTTTAATGGTCTAATTCAACTGCTAAACATTAACATCTTTCTAAAGCTTATCAAAATCTTGTCTAATTTTGGATCATATGGCAAGCAAAGCCTGTACCGCTTACTGGAAATGAAACCTTCTTCTTGGATATCAGAAGAAACAGAAGAGAGCAAGGATGGAGATTTATTTATTTATTTCTGGAGGTGGACCAAATAGGGTTGCTTGCTTGACCTACATATACTATTTGGATGCAGGAAGGCACTAAATGCCATACTTGTACATCTATCTGACCTTAAGTGACCCTACTGATTCAGCCCACTTCAATTGAGCTTCTGAAGGGCTGTCTTTTCCATATGTTAAAGTTTGAAGGGCTCAAGAACAAAGGAACTCACAGGAGAATGCAGAACTAAGTAAGATCATGTCAGGAGCAAAAGTCTTTTTTATTTTTTTTATTTTGGCCAGAGCACACAATCAATTTTCTTGTCCATCACAAACCCTTAGACATTACACGCCTACGCATATTTCGTCCAAGTACAATTTGCCATTAGTGAAAATGAGGCATTTCATTTGGGATGCAGACAGTGCAGAGCTGAGGTTCATTTGATATTCTGAATCCTGTTTATCCTATGATAAATTTATTTCCTTTCAGATGTAGATTACATTAACCACATTGGATTGTCGTTTATCTTGAAGTATGTGACATCTATCTTGACTGATTACACAGGCAAAACATTCATGACAGTTGACAACGGTAACATTCTGCAACCTGACAGTAAAATGTTATCTCTTCATTCCCTCTATCTTGTGCTCTTACCGCTGTTTGCGAAATTTCTTGCTTAATGCATGATGGGCAGAGTGGTGTGCCCTAGGTGACTTGGATAAACCAAAACACACACACAACACACAATGAATTGCAATTAAGATATTCTTATGAAATGCTGGGGGAATTACACGGCATGGATCAATTATGGGTCCTCCTGGTTTCTTTCCAGTTCTTCCATAAAAGGCTTAGTGCAGCAGATGATGTCCATCTACTCTGTTCTAGGCCCTATGGGCTTCCTTGAGATTTATCACCAAATATCTAATATTCCTAAAACCTGGTTTATCTTGAAAGATCTCCAGAATGATAAGAGCAGGAAACATACCATTTTGCTAGGATACTCATTTCCTGTATTAAAGACCTGGTTTGGTTTAAATAGTAGGAATTGGTTCCCCCAGAGACCCTTTTGTTTGTTTGTCCTGAAAGATTTCTGAAACTGTTAAAAGCTGGAAACATAAACATTTGAATAGATACCATAAGTTAAAAAGGAATGTGATTCTTCCATTCTTCTACCAGAATGTGATTTTTCTACCAGAGTCTCAGTTGGGCCCACTGATATTATGCTTTAGTAGTAGCCGATCATAGTAATGCCCTGGGCCTTTTAAAAAATAAAATAAAAAATAAAACTGCTACAAACTAAATTAGTACTGGCTGAAACATAGCAGTGAATAACACTCCCAATTTGAACAAGGACAAAAAATGGTATTCTGAAATGCTAGTTTTGGGCCTTTGAAAAGGTAGCATTGAACAACTATGATGGATACTAGGGGAGAAGTGGTTCTTGTCCTCTCCCCCTGTGAGTAGGGTTCGATTCGGTCTTAGGTGATTCCGGCCCCTCGGGTCCAGGAAGAGATGGAGTGTAGGGATTTCATACCCCAATAGCTTTGTACCCCAAGAAAGGGGCAGAGCACAAAGCGCACCTAGAGGAAGCTGAGGACCTGGATTTCCCAGAAATCCCCAGGGCTGAGCAGGCACCCAGGTGCAGCTAAGCTAATGCTGATCTAAGCATAGGTCAGGAGGCCAGGAAAACAGGATATCAGGATACACAGACCAAGAGCCCCTTTCCGTCTTTATCAGTAATGCCTCACTAGCTAGGGAGCATTTTCCCCCCACCCATGGATTCCATTTCCCCTGCTTTGTTTACCTGTTTACTGAACAGATAACGCTTGCATTCTTTCCCCCCACCGAGGAACGTCTCACTGTATCTATTGGGCTGACTCTCTTATAATAAAGGCTGGGCTCAGGCAGCAGACACACACAATCACAATCATCATCAATCACAATCATCATCATCACCACACAATCTCACATGCACGCAGCCGATGCAGACACAGAGAGACACTCAGACATCCATGGAACCCTGACAGACAGACGAACAGGAATGCTGCCCTGAGCACCAGAGATTACACCCCGAAACTCTGTGTCCCGTGTGATTCATAACGCAACAAATGGTGACCCCGACGTGATCCCCCCAACGCAACGGCAGAGGTGATCCCCCCAAGGCAACGGCAGACGTGATTCCCCCAAGGCAACGCAGACGTGATTCCCAGAAGGCAACGCAGATGCGATCTCCTGCAGCAAGGCAGATGCAGAGGAACCACTAGGCACAAGGACCAGGCTCCAGGCCGGAAGGCACGAATGCAGCCCATCCTCATCTCCCTACGCCTGTGGAAAAGGCTTCGAGACGCGTCCAAACATCCTCTAAGAGGATCCCAAAGGTGAGATGGGAGCGTTCTTCTCGGTTGAAGAGCGAAATGAATTCAGTGGGTCAGCTAATTTTCGGAGCAAAAGCATGCCAGTAATAGTACAGCCTTTGCCCACAGTCCCTAAGGTGGGATCAGGGGGGCAGGGAAAGATTTGCGTGAGCCAAGAAGTCAGAACAGAGTCTTGGGAGTCACAACAGCCTTTGGGTGGGGAACCAGCAGTAGGAAGAAATCTACAGGCAGAAAATTCCAGGGTTGGCAAGCAGAACACAGGTGATACAGCAGAGCAACCATGGGGACGCATGCAAATGCCCATTTCACTCCTTCCCCCAGATTTCAAGACACCACTACCAATAATTTTTCCACCTAGTGACCTACAGTTAGGAACAGTGTCCCACAATCAGGAATTGGTGGAAGAACAAAGGGAACCCTGTGCTGAGACCGTTGTTCTAAGATCAAAAATTTCCATCAAGAATGGTCTCAGCACAGGGCAAAATGACACTCAGGAAGATTTCACCAAACCCCAGAAGCAAGAGGGGAAAAATTTTGTCCTGTCAGAAAATGTACCTCCAAAAGGCAAGGAGATGCCCCAAAGGCAGTCACTTTCTTACAGCAAAGAGCCAAGCCATGGGGCAGGATTTCCCAAAGAAATGCAGAGAGGCCAAAATTTTGTCCATGGCTCAGTAACTCAAGCCCTGGAATTGTTTAACACTCAGGATTCCATTTCCCAGGGAAAGCGCCACAGGTTTCAGAAGCGGCCAGCTTTAGAGCAAATGCAGAGTTCAGCCTTGGGCTGGACCAAAGCAGATTTGCCCAGAGAGGGAATCCCAAAGATAGACCTCTTTTCCAAAAGGGCAAAGTTCACCATTAAGGCAAAGGCCAGCCTTTTGTGTGCTGTGGCAAACGCCAGGCACCCTCAGTATAAGTATAGAAGAAAGGCAATTTTTTCAAAAAATCTGTACCCTATTTTTTTCTAAGAGATTTTCCTCTTTCTCCAACCCCATGGAGAATGTAGATTTCCTTTTCTCAGAAAGCTTAGGCAGCCAGAATTCCCCTCATATTTTCTTTAGCAAACCACAGCAAAAATTAGGAATCAAAATGCTTTTCTTTCTCTCTCTCTCTCTCTCTCTCTCCCCCCCTCTCTGTCTCTCGACTGGAAGCAGCTCAGGGGGAGCGGGGGGGGGGAGGGGGCTGGAAAAGCAAGCAGGCAGGGGAGGAAAAGGTTTTTGGATAAGAAAGAGGTTGCTGGAGAATGGGAAGTTTGCTGGAGAAGCCAGCAGGCATCAGTTGTCTGTCAGGAGTTGTGAGAAAGATTTCTGGAGATTTCAAGTCCTTTAGAAAAAACGTCCCAAAGATCTCATCTTCCACTATTTTCCGGGGGTAAAAAAGCAATTATATGGGTTTGATCCATCCCACTAGCACACAGAACGAATGCAAGATAGCAGGAAGCATGGAATGGTTATCAGTTTGCTAGGAAGGGTAGACTGTTATCTTCAGATACATTGTATAAACAAAGCAAGCTTATCGCCTTCCTGCTGGTTGTAATTACAAGTCAACAAGCAGAGGCATCTTTCAGAGTTGGAAGCAAACTGACTACAAGTCCCATATGCCTTACATTTTTTGGGCACAAGCAATCAACAGGGTTTAAAAATGCATAAAAATCATCACTAATCGTGTTCCTTTTGCCTCCAAAATCAAGCAGTGGAAAAAACCTTCCTCTCAGGGTATGAATTTCAAATTTAAAACAAAAAACAATTAAAAGGAAAAAAGGGGGAGAAATGCCCCCCCAAAATGCCCCCCTCTCAAGCCTCTTCAAGCAAGGAGAAGGCTTGATTGTAACTATACAGTATGTACCCTGAGAGAAAGACAAATAGTCTCACAGGTATGCATTCCATGGCAGTTTGAAGCTTCACCAGCAGAATGATCCCAGTACATTCATCATTTTCTCAATTGCAAGGACTATGGTCAGAGGGCAAGATTGATGTCCTCTTAAGGACTGGACTTGGTATTCATGCAAACCAGATTTTGCTAAATCAGATTTCACCACCAGAAGAAGAAGACATTTCCCAGACCCATGAACTTTTAGCAAAAGGACTCTTAAAAAGACTTTTCAGCAAACAGCCATCCATTGAAGCAGAGAAGAAAATAGTTAGGTAGTCTAGTCTTTCACCTTCCCCCACAAAAATGTAAGCCCCAGCACAGAGAGATCCTGCTTACTTATGTATTCTCATGTATTCATGTATTTGGAAAATATTCACATGTCATGCAACTTCTTGCTATAAGTTACCTTTTAGCCACAAAATCATCTATTCCTGTATTGCTAATGCTATAGCTTATTGCTTGATTATTGTTAATGCATGTATATCTGTATGCTAGATTATGTCTATGTACTTTTAAGTCTTGGGAGACAATCTTGCTTATTATGTCAGTTCATTTATTATTGCAAGTTATGATGAGCGAAAGTTCCTATCTCTGAATGTTATATGAATATTGGGTGCTTTGTAACTCGGTGGGAGAAAGAATGCAGCCAACATTCTAGGGGGTACCCACATTGGATAACACATCACAGCCAATGATTTATGCCATGCCCTAGCTTAGGGCTCTCACAATGAGCATGGGGGTGGGAGGAAATGGCCATGGAGTGTCAGCGCAGCAGCTCTCAGGCACAGCCATAAGACATCTCAGTTTTAAGGCATAATTCTCACACCTCAGCCCAAACATACGAAGCATGTCTTGCCAGAGACATGTCACTCCCTCCTACATAAGGAGCTGAGTTTCCTCTTGGGCCAAGCAATAAGGCCCCTGGGGCAAATGACCTCAGGTTGCCAGCTTTCAAGGCCTGCATGGTTTGAGCACCAGATGAGTGCCTGATTTCTGGTCTGTTTAGGTTTATACCTGTGCCTCCTGTCTGGTATGCAAAAAGGGTTACAGTTCTTGCCCACACTCTCTTAATTAAAAGGAAAGGGAGAGATGTAGGGATTTCATACCCCAATAGCTTTGTACCCCAAGAAAGGGGCAGAGCACAAAGCGCACCTAGAGGAAGCTGAGGACCTGGATTTCCCAGAAATCCCCAGGGCTGAGCAGGCACCCAGGTGCAGCTAAGCTAATGCTGATCTAAGCATAGGTCAGGAGGCCAGGAAAACAGGATATCAGGATACACAGACCAAGAGCCCCTTTCCGTCTTTATCAGTGATGCCTCACTAGCTAGGGAGCATTTTCCCCCCACCCATGGATTCCATTTCCCCTGCTTTGTTTACCTGTTTACTGAACAGATAACGCTTGCATTCTTTCCCCCCACCGAGGAACGTCTCACTGTATCTATTGGGCTGACTCTCTTATAATAAAGGCTGGGCTCAGGCAGCAGACACACACAATCACAATCATCATCAATCACAATCATCATCATCACCACACAATCTCACATGCACGCAGCCGATGCAGACACAGAGAGACACTCAGACATCCATGGAACCCTGACAGACAGACGAACAGGAATGCTGCCCTGAGCACCAGAGATTACACCCCGAAACTCTGTGTCCCGTGTGATTCATAACGCAACAATGGAGATGGTATTTCAAAATGAGAACTTTTATTATCAATGGTCAATGGTATATGAATGACGACGTCCATGGGATCACCCACACCTTCCAACACTTTAATATCTAACGGATAACCCCAATAAGTCCAGCCCCAATTCATGGGTCCTGCGGGTAAGGAAGTCTCTGGAATTGCTCCCAGTCGCGCGGGTTCCGTAGGGCTGGTCCATGCCCGGCGCAGAGGGTCCCACAGCATGGGTGGTGAGCCCATTCCACCACTCACTCCAAGGAAATGGCCCATCCGTGGGCCATGGAAGGGTCCCTCTTTCATGGAGCCCTGGGTTTGCGGAAAACAAACACCCTCCATTCGTCTGCCTCACCCACTTTCTCCCATTCCCGCCAACAACTCACACCCCACTCTTCGCCTTTCTTCTTATCTCTCGCACTTCCTGACTCCTCCCCCTCCTCCATCACCCAAAAGCCTTCTAGGGTCAACCCCTCCGCCGTCTCCTGCGCAAGGTTCTTGTGTGTCGCTCCTTCTAGCCCAACTGGGTGTCCCTTCTGCACGGTCACGTGCCACCCCTCTTCTTCTCCCTTGCTCAATGTAGCAGAGGGCACACTCTAGATTGGGTCTTCTCCTGGGGAAGGCCCCTCACATGCCCATGGCATTTGAGGGGAGGGGTAAGCAACTTCTTACCTTCAACTCAGTATCTTTCTATGCAGTACCATATTATTGGCTGTGCTGCTGTAGCAGAGGCAACTCTCCAGAAGTTCAATTTGTTCACTCAGCAAGAAAGGGCTGCTACTGGATGCACATCACTTATTGTTTTCTGCCCTTCCTGTTCACCCTGTGGAGGTACAACTACACCAAAGGAAGAGGAGGAGGGCAGCTATTCACCCTCCATGCTTCTGAGGCAACAGGTTCTGCCTTTGTTGCCACAATAAGGTAAGCTAGCAGGCTACAGTGGAGGCAGCATCAGCAGGGGCAGTGAGAGGCTGAGAGTGGCTGTTATGCATGTGGATGGTGCAGATGTGAGTGAAGAGGAACTAAATCATTCCTGTGGCATAGGATAAATAAATAACTGGCTAAATAACTTTAGGATAAAATGAAAGTGGGAAACTAAAATGGAAACAAAATCCTTTATATTTCAGAGGCACATTCTTAAGTCAATGAAAGCACCCCAAAGTGAAACAGGGCCCTTTGTGTTTTCCCTATTCAGTTCATTTAATATCACTAAAGCCCCCAATGCTTTGGATCCAGGCCTCCTCCTTTTAAAACCTAACAAATCCATCAGATCCTCTTCTGAAGGAGCTGATGAATTGCACCTGCTGTCAAAATATGGCGAGGACCTGCTTAGTAGTGGTGGGGTGTCCCCCCCCCCAATAATCATACCAGACACATCCATTAGGTTCCTGTTCTGTTAAGTACCCAATTAAGGTTCTCCCTAGAAGACAACAGGATTTCCTCAGATATATGTCCCTCAGCACTTGGCCATGGAGATTTAGTCCATCAAGTTTCCCCGTCGCCTTGGCCATTGTATAATTCAAAGGGAATCATAATACCTAAGAAGAAGAAGAAGAAGAAGAAGAAGAAGAAGAAGAAGAAGAAGAAGAAGAAGAAGAAGAAGAAGAAGAAGATCATCTTCAGTTTTTGTGCCTCTTGCCAGGCTTTCTGCTTTTTATCCCATTGTTTCATTGTCTGTTTAACTTATTATTCATTTACTTTGATTTTAAGTGCTGTTTATGTGTTGATTTCTATGTAAACCACCCAGAGTTCCTTTGAGAAAATCGGTGCGGCATAGAAATGTAAAAATAAATAAATAAACAAAAACACAGGTATAGCTGGAATTCATTATAAAAAGAGCAAGAGGATGTAGCCTCTGAATTTTTATTTCTCTGCCTCAGTTATTTAATACTTCGTTGGAATACTTAAAGCACAGGAAGATAGTTATCCATTAGGGATACTTGAGCTCAGGTTTCATGTGCGAAGGATACTACATGCAAGCAAGGGCCCTTCCAACTCCATGCCTTTAATTTTCTACTCTTAAAGAATGAGAATTTAATTCTGAGATCAGAAGGAGGGTTTGGTATTTGTGATGTGTAGCTGATCTTACTGTAAAAGTCTGCTGGTTTTTTTACAATAATATATTTAAGTAATAAATGAATACACTATGCTGTGTTTGTGTGTTGTGTCGTTATAATTGTGACCGACTCTTCGTGACTCCATGTCCGTGGAGTTTTCTTGGCAGGAATACTGGAGTGGTTTGCCAGTTCCTACTCCAAGCGCCTACAGTACCTGGTATTTCCTGGTGGTCTCCCATCCAAGTACTAACCAGGACCGACCCTGCTTAGCTTCTGAAATCAGGCGAGATCAGTGTTTAGAATTCAATATTTACATAACAGCTCAGTCCACTAGATGGTGCAGAAGACCTCCTTTCTTTTTGACAGGAAGACAGGTCTGTTGAAATATTTCTGCTCTGAAGCCAAAAACAAAAGCTAGAGATGGTCTACAATTAGAGCTGAAAGCAAACTAATATTGCTGAGAAGTGATTGGAGGCAGTCTTTTAGGTTTTGGAAATCAGCCTTTAGTTTAAAGGAATGCTGTGCTGAAGCCCTGAAGGCCAATCAACAAAGCAAAGTAATTTGCATCTTCCTGAGGAAGTTCCTGCTGTTACACTCTTGTCCATACTGAACATTTGTCCAACTTTTCTTGTACCCATTGCACGGATACTGTTCCTGCTGTCCACACGATGCAGGGCTGAGTCAAAGCCGGACTGGGGGGGGAAAAAAACTCCAGGGTTTTTCATACCACCTGCAGCTGGTGGTGTATGTTTGCTCTGCTTTGTGCCAGTACATGATCTTATCATGTAGACCTTAGCCGTGTGCTGACTGGTGCTGGGAGTAAGATGTAGAGCAACAAGTCAAAACATGTGTGGATATGTGGTACTGGAACAGTCTAGTGCACTCAAGGACAACTGCCAACAAATACCCTCCACATTGTGGCTAGGATACAACTATTTCAAGTATGGAAAATAAACAACACATTTCCTACAAAAAAATACTGCTGTGTCTACTTTTTAAAAAAAAATGATAATTTCAATGCAATAAAACAAACTTTGAGGGGGGGGGGATTTAATTCCCAAAAGTAGGTTAGCAAACTTAAGAAAATACATTTGTAAATGGGTGGGATTTTTAAATTCTTCTAATAAATATTGCAAAAACTGAAGAGCAAAGTACAGCAGGCTGCCATATCCTAACTCTCCATTCAAAGCCTCCTGCTTAGCATAGTAGATTCATACTTGTAGAGGTGATCCTTCTGATAGCCTGGTCTCAAGCCAGCTATGGTTTTATACAGAAGAACCAATAAACAAACATAAGGAAGTACAACAAATAGAAGATTGATGTACTATGGTCTATAAATGCACTCAAACAGCTTCTGGCTGCAGTAAATCTAAATCAATCTTCTGCTCCTCTTGGTCATAACTGAGTACCCAACAGCTCAGCCCCCTCCATACTGCAGTTTAGAGCACATTCAATCAGATATGCCTATACTCAAGGTGGTCACTCCCATACCAACAGAAAGTTCCAAAAATAATACCATGGCTGATGACTTCAAATGCTGCTGAGAGATCCAGCAGAAATAATAGGAACATGCTGCCTTGGTCCAGCAGCTAGGCAATCACTGTGGTGGAATCCAACCATTGTTTCTTCAGCAGTGTTATTATAACTGCCTCTGCCAGGAAGATAGAAACAAATATTTCCTTCAACAACGTATTCAACCACTCAGTCCGTTTTCCTCTGACTCATTTTATCACTCAGTAAAGACAATAGTCCAAGAAGAAAGTAGAAGGCTTTAACCCTCCAAATACCACGTTGCAAAAAACCTGGCCATTAAAACTTAGCCAGTGGCTAGCTCAGCCATCCAGAGATTGCTCTGTTCTAAGTTCTTTCTACATTATGTACTATATCCATAGACTGAGGGAAGAGTATATGCCACCTATACCATGGCTTTCTCTCCTGCCAGTAGTGAGGTTATTTCCTTTCATCCACTGTATAAGAAAGGGTACTATGCTTTCAAGATACCATATATACTCGAGTATAAGTGGACTCGAGTATAAGTCGGGGCCGCTAATTTAACCCCCCCAAACTGGGAAAATTTATTGACTTGAGTATTAAGTCTAGGGTGGGAAATGCAGCAGGGCCTGGCAACTCCTCCTTTGTGAGCTGAGGGGGCGGTGTGTGATGTTTAAAATGACTTTTAGCCACCGAGGCAAGTGCTTGGGTTGGTTGCTAAAAGTCATTTTAAACATTGTAGGCCACTCCCCTGCAACATGGGGGGGGTCAGGAGAAGTGGCGCACATTGTTTAAAATGACTTTTAGCCACCAACCCAAGCACTTGCCTCGGTGGCTAAAAGTATTGACCCGAATATAAGCCAAGGGCCCCTTTTTTCAGCCCAAAATTTGGACTGAAAAACTAGGCTTATATTCAAGTATATACAGTAACTTGAATAGAGAATCTACTAATTATTTTGTGGTTGATCCAAAGTATCCTTTCTGTCTTTTTGCTCTCAAAAGTAAACTTCTTCATTTGCAAAGATCAGTTTAATGATTGATGGTCTTAATCACTTTAAACAACAAAATCTTCTGAGCTTTATTTATAAACATTTTTCTTTAATCAAGATATCTGGTGTATTGTTAATAATCATGTGTGTTCATAGCAATTGGAAAACATTCTGTTCTCCAACATTTTAATTAAAATGACATCCATTCATCATTATTTCAAGAATAATCATCTTTGAAAAAATTGCACACACACACACTTTGTATATGAATAGATAAAATTAGGGTCTGAGTGTTTCATGGATAAGACAATGTTGACTAATTTGAATATTTTCATATACATTAAAACGTTATAAACTAAACTTACCCTTTGCTGTAACCATAATTGTATTTTATTTCTGTGCTTCTGAGTGATTGTTTAGCCAATATGATTTATATTGATCAATTTTATATGATCGGGAAGGCTTTATTTCATTTTGTGTTTATCCTGATTTTTAACAATCTATTTATTTTGTGAATGGTGAAACAATTCTGTTCTGTTGTACTGCTTGCAGTATAAATAATCTAGCATATGGTGTTACAAAACAGTGTATCACACACTGACTGTATATATGCAGGAAATAGTCCATTACCTATTTCTACCAAAAGTACACTTAAAGCAGGCCTCAGAAAAGTTACTTTTCAGAGTACAACTCCAAAGACTCCCTCACAAAATGGCCACTTGGGCCATTTTTTCTAAGCGATGATTGAGAAGATAAATTGTTAGGCTGAGTGTCTTACCAATGCCTGCCCCAGCATTTCAGTCTGTGCCTGATTCAGGCCAGAGACATTGTAATGGTAGCTAGAAAACAGAAAGTTTAGAGTCAAATTCATAAGCCAGAGCCCTCTCACGTCACTTGGCAATGTTGTTTCCTGGCATGATTAGTTCATTCAAAACAACATACAATAGGCATATTTAACATAGGGAGAGGCGTACCCTCTGCTGAATTATCATGGTTGCCCATTGCTTCCTGGGTAAAGTTCAAGGTACTGGTTTTGGTTTATAAAACCCTCCATGGCTTGGGACCTGAGTATCTGGCAGAGCAGATCTCCCAAAGGCCAGCCTTGGCCCTGCCCACTAGGGCATCGTTGGTGCTCTCACCACTCCCTAGGAAGCCCACAAGGTATTTACCCATCGGGCCTTCTCGGTGGCCGGCCTGATATTGTGGAACAAACTACCATGTGAGATCCGCGAAGTTGATCTCCTAACAGCCTTTAAGAAAGCATTAAAAACCTGGCTTTTAAAGGAATCATATGGTGATCTGTAATGCATTATTATGTTGCTCCCCCAGTGTTTGTTGTATTTTTTTCTCGCTACTCTTGCCTCCTGCTGGCTTTGTTTACTTTTTTTATTCACTTGGTTTATATGTTGTTTTTGGTTTGTTTATTGATTTTAATTCTTGATTATTTATTTTGCTTTCGTGTAAACCGCCCAGAGTCTCTTCCAGAAATTGGAGTGGTCAATAAATGTAAAAAAATAAATAAATAAATAAAACTAAAGAATTGTCTTGTAAAACAAACATGCCTCTCACCAGCAATAACAATTTTCCTATCCTATCTCCTTCTATTTATAAGTTGCCATACCATTAAACAATTGGTCCTATTGGGCATGGATAGGTAACCAGAACTGAGGGAAGAGCAGATTCAAACACTCTAAATTCTCCAAGGGCCTCATGACACTTCCCTTATATGACAGGATTCCTGGCCAAAGTACCAGGTGGAGTTTTTCCAAGTCATAATTTAACAGGAAGCAAGCCTTTTTTGACACCCTCCCCATCCTAGGAGAGAACAGAGAAATTCAATATAAAGGCCAGCCAGCTGCATTTCTTGTATATATGAGAAACACTGACAACTGATAAATCACAGAATCAAGAATGTACCAGTTCTTAAAGTACCTTTTAAAATTTCTCTGGGTCCAGCTACTTTATGTCAAACAGTGAAGTTCAGCAGCAAGAACTTTTTGTGTGGGAATAACTTCTTGGGTTGGAAAGTTTAATGCACTAACAAAAAACAAAACAAAACAAACAAAAGGAATAACAAAAACAATCCAGCATGGGCAAACTTTTTAAATGGATGCTCCTCAGGTTTTTCAACGAGTTCATTTCAAAGGCAAGTAATTTCCAAATGGATAGAGAAGCTTCCCATCAAAAGTGATGTCTGGAAGCTGTTGAAGGCTGTATTCATATCATTCTGACCAAACAAAACCAAAATACAATAAGCAGAACCTTTTTTCATATAGTGTGCACCATGTTTTTAAAATAATAAGTGTGAAAAACAACAAATTTCCAAATGAGAGTAACACTGAAGCCATATGTATATTATGTGGATAGGTGCGTAACCATACTTTGATTTATGTGACTTTTGTCAATTGATATATTTGTTGTTTTGTTTTCTATGTAATAAATCAAGAATTTTTAAAAAGGGTGGGGGGGAAAAAGACTGGAGCCAAGTTTCCCTCAAGTGCAGATCACTGATAGCACGAATCTCCTTGTTAGAAACACCAGTACAAAAGAGGCAAGAAGTCAGATACTGCCACACAAAATTTCACTAGAGGCATCATGAACTGTACCCAAAAACATGTCTACCAAAAATATGGATGGCAATTATACCTTTGACCAAACCAAGTGATATAAAGAACAAGAAAAACAGAACAAAAACAAATGGGTCAGAGAGTCACGTGGGAAGAGGATCTGTAAATGGAAAAAGCAAGAATGTCATGGGGCCATCGAAGTAAACATCTATATCATCTGTTAAGGGCCTGGTCCTTACAGCGAAACAAAAGCCATTAGGGACAAGGTGTATAGCAAACTTAACCTGCTCAAAGCACCCATATTGTGCTTTGTTGCTCCTGTCAAAATTCTGAAGTACAGAATATTTATTTATTTACTTACTTACTTACTTACTTACTTACTTACTTACTTACTTACTTACTTACTTACTTACTTACTTACTTACTTATTACACTTATTAACTGCACCAACTTTCCCATAGGGAGCTCTGGGTGGTTAACAACAAAGCAAAATAAGCAAAGCAGATAAAAACAATAAACAATAAGAATTAAAAACACAAATAAATAGTTTATATCAGAATTGGATATAGGATGTCAAAATACTTTTATCCACCTGCTTTTCTTCATCTTTGAGGCAACATGAAGAAATTTCATATTTGCTTCTGACTATCATACCTGTATGCTGTGGCTCTATTTCCTGAAACATAGAGGACAATACTAATCTGTCTCTTCACTGCATATAACCAGGGGGGGAAATATTCCTAGTTTTATTTCTATTCCCAGGTTGATTTCTCACTGGTAAAGGCACATAAATGAACACCATAAATACATTACAAACTGAAACTCAACTGTTATGAGTCAGACTTCCCAACTTGACCTGCATACATAGCCCTCAAGTCCTTTCTTCACTTTATTTTCAGAATAAAATCATAGTCAACTCATGAAAAGATATTTGAAGCATGAAAAGCCAGCCAAAACACTGATATATCAACTACATAGGTCAGTGAACAATTTCTGAGGAAAAATAAATATTTATAGAAAAAAATAATAAATAGTCAAGTGAAATGATCAAGTTTAATAAAAGTAATTAGTAAATCAGATTGCTATTTAATATTTTTATATGAAGAACACCAGATCTGAAATGAACATTGAAGATTTAGTGAAGATCTGAACAATTCCATTAATCAGAAATAACTAAGCATCCAAACCTTAATAGGAACTTGTAAACAACAGGTTATCTCCGGAAGAAACGAATCCTATCAACTACTTAAAAAGCAAAGTATGTGTCCAGCTTCATAAGTAACATGTCCATCTGGTAACATTGCCTCATAGGTAATACTGTAATTTTCCTTTCTCAGTTAAATAAATATACTGAGTAGAGATGGGCAGAAAACAGATTTTTGTTTCATTTTTGTGTTTTGTTTCATTTCAGAATGAAATGAAAAATGAACTGATTTTTAAAGAAAAATAAAACAAAACGAACTGGAAATTTCCCGTTCATTCCATTTTTATTTTTTTTTTTTTTAATGGCAAGGTTTCCTATAGGAATGCATTGAAAAAAAATGTTTTTTTAACAAATAGTTTCAAACAAAAAGAAAAAGAAAAAATGAAATCAAAAATTAAATGAAACACCATTTTGGTGTTTAGTGCCCATATCTAATACTGAGAATATATAAGGAACACAGTACTGGTTATTTGTATGCTGGAACATACATAGAGAAATACTGTATGGAATTGTATTTACCAGAGCTGCTGAAAGCCGAAAATAGGCTGCCTTTTACTCATGAATATAGGAATGGTGTGGATAAACAAGCAAGCAAACAAACAAATCTCCACAAAAGGAAAATCATTCATTTAGAGTTGCTTAAAAACTGTGCTAATGAATAGCTAAAAGAAAAGATACAATATGTATTGTGAAAAACAGACTCCTTCTTTTCTTATCAGGAAAAATAGATGATGGTAGATTTAACAACAAAGACTTACAAAAGGAGCAGTTTTACAAATACTACAAAACATTTGGAACATCCCACCATATGTTACTTATCTGAGTGAAGGGTTTTTTTGTAATAGTTTCTGCAACAAAAGAAAAGAAAAATCTATGGAAAGCAGATCAATGTCGGAATGTTCTCTCTTCTTTACTCTGAGGATTCAATAACTCAAAAGAAACAACAACTTTAGTATATGCAAACATATGTTTGGATCACTGTAACATGGAGAGCAAAATGAACAAGGAGAAACAAGGGGCAAATGACTGGTTTTTTTATTTGCTACTACTCCCTCCGTCAAGAGTTTTCTGTCACCACCAAAAGTCTTGGAAGTTCTCACACCTGAGATTGCTGTTTCCCTTTTTTGCTAAAAGAATATTGGGTTGGAGGGGTTTGGAAACAGTCAGCATATCAAAAATATGAGCCCAGTTCTTCCTGTAAAGCAAAGTGTTCTGCTTATATACCACCCCATACCACTTCAAGTAGTCTCTGGGCGGTTTACAGTTTAATTACAGAATGCAGGCTACACATCCCCCCCCCTACAAGCTGGGTACTCATTTTAAAAACCTCGGAAGGATGGAAGGCTTAGTCAACCATGAGCCTGCTACCTGGGATTGAACCCCAGATCATGAGCACAGTTTTAGCTGCAGTACATGCATTTAACCACTGCACCACAAGGATCCTATATTATCAACTCTGGATTCCAACAGAGCCCCAGTTCAGTGCCATTGACTAAGATTTCCTCCCCACTAAGGCTATGAATAATGGGCCACTTACACAGTGTAATATATATGTAACAGATCTTTGGGACATAGCAATCACCTAAGATGTTTCATTCATGTGACAATTGTTCTGACAAACCAAGATATGAGGTTTTAATTATCTTTTAGAATCAGCAAGAGAGATACATTTAGAGGCACACAGAAAAGCAGTGCACTTTATATGTGCAACATTGTACTGTATTGCCGAGTTTTGTATAGTTGGTCATTTTGGGAGGAGAGCGCTTTATATGTGCTCTCCTCCCAAATGACCAACTATACAAAACTCGGCAATACACTACAATGTTGCAGAGTATTACAGAGCAAGAGATTTTCCTTTATTAATCCTAACCAGACAGATTGTTTAGCTGCTAGAAATATATGGCTGCAGCACTTGAAAGTGAAAGAAGTGGGCAAAGTAATACTGTAATGTAACAGGTAGTTGGGATGTTTACTACCTAGTGCTTATTCTTCCATTGTGTTCAAATGTTCCAAAGAACAAGCTAGGATATCTGACCCAGTATGACTAGTAAATCTGACAATATGGCCTCTTGACGTGGATGTGAAATGTCTTATATTTTTTTTTACTCTTCAGCTGCCTGCCATCTGTCTTTTCTATAAATAGATTATTTGCATAATGCCAACTTACAATGGGACAGAGAGAGAGGAGAGAGGCTTGTTCACCTCCATTGCGACCTTTCACAAGGTAGTTTTAGGTGCTACAACCTGTATGAAAGTCATAGAAGTTAAAGGTAGGTGCATCCGCATAATAGAAACTAGATATCACTGTCGGAAGGGCAAAGTAGTTCTACCTGTCTGCTTGTGTATTGTTTATACAGAAGCATTGTACATACTGAATAATAGAATTTTCTCAACTAAAATGATCAAACATGATAAATGTTAAGTTTAAAGGGCATACCATCTGCAGAAATTCAATTTCCGTTTGAAGAGCCTCACAGGCATTTTCCATTTCATCTTCTCTGTAACTTTCCAATTCCTTTTTAAGTCTGTGCCAACATTAAAAAATAAAAAAAATAAATACCAAATATGGCAAGGCTTCTGGCTACACCTTCCCCTTCATAGCAGCCTTGTTTTTAATTTAACCTTGATCATAAGAACATAAGAAGAGCCATGCTGGATCAGGCCAAAGGCCCATCTAGTCCAGCTTCCTGTATCTCACAGCGGCCCCACCAGATGTGTTTGGGAGCGCATGAGACTAGATATCTGTCTCCTGATACCACTCTCCTGCATCTGGCCCTTGAAGTACCCTGGTTTAAACCCTGGAGGTTACACATCTCCATCATGGTTTGTAACCTGTGATGGACTTTTCCTCCAGGAATCTGTCCAATCCCCTTTTGAAGGCATCCAGGTCAGATGCCATCACCACATTGTGTGGCAGGGAGTTCCATAGACTTACAACACGCTGGGTGAAAAAATATTTTCTTTTGTCAGTTCTTACTCTCCCAGCCCTCAATTTGAGTGTATGTCCCCTAGTTCTGGTATTTTGGGAGAGGGAGAAGAGCTTCCCTCTATCCACTTTACTCATACCCTGCATTATTTTGTATGTCTCAATCATATCCCCCCTCAATCGCCTTTTTTCCAGACTAAAGAGGCCCAAATGTTTTAGCCTTTCTTCATAAGGGAGGTGCCCCAGCCCAGTAATCATTTTAGTCGCTCTCTTCTGCACCTTTTCCAGTTCCACTATGTCTTTCTTGAGATGCGGTGACCAGAATTGTACACAATACTCCAGGTGGGGCCTTACTATTGTTTTGTATAATGGCATTATAATGTTGGCTGTTTTATTTTCAATCCCCTTTTTGATAATCCCTAGCATGGAATTGGCCTTCTTCACCGCTGCCACACATTGGGGAGACACCTTCATGGAGCTGTCCACCAACACACCAAGATCTCTTTCCTGATCCGTCACGGATAACTCAGAGCCCATGAGTTGATAGATGAAGTTTGGATTTTTTGCCCCAATATGCATTACTTTACATTTGGTTACATTAAAACGCATTTGCCATTTCTCAGCCCATTCCCCCAGTTTGGAGAGATCCTTCTGGAGCTCTTCACAATCTTCTCTGGTTTTTACCACACGGAAAAGTTTTTGTGTCATCGGCAAACTTGGCCACCTCACACGTTTATCCCTGTCTCCAGGTCATTTATGAACAGATTGAAAAGCACCGGTCCCAGGACAGAGCCCTGGGGCACACCGCTTTTCACTTCTCTCCATTGTGAAAATTTCCCATTGACACCTACTCTTTGTTTCCGGGATCTCAACCAGTTCTCAATCCATAAGAGGACCTGCCCTCTTATCCCCTGACTGTGCAATTTTCTCAGCAGCCTTTGGTGAGGGACTGTGTCAAAAGCCTTTTGAAAATCCAGATAGACTATATCAACCGGTTCACCCAAATCCACATGCCTGTTGACCTTTTCAAAAAATTCTAAGAGGTTTGTCAGACAAGATTTACCCTTACAGAAGCCATGCTGATTTTCTCTCAGCAAGGTTTGTTCTTTTATGTGTTTTAAGATTTTCTCTTAGATGAGGCTTTCCACCATCTTCCCTGGGACAGATGTAAGGCTAACCGGCCTGTAGTTTCCTGGGTCCCCCCTCCTTCCTTTTTTAAAAATTGGTGTGACATCTGCTATCCTCCAGTCCTCCGGCACTGTGGCCGTTTTAAGAGACAAATTGCATACAACCGTTAAGAGATCTGCAATTTCATTTCTCAGTTCCCTAATAACCCTTGGGTGGATGCCATCTGGGCCAGGTGACTTGTTAATCCTCAATTTATCAATTAGTCCTAAAACCTCCTCTCTTTTAACCTGTATTTGATTTAATTCTTTAGTCAAGAGGGGCAGCTCAGGCAGCGGAATCCGCTCAAGGTCCTCTGTCGTGAAGACAGACGCAAAGAACTCATTCAATTTCTCTGCAATGTCCAAGTCTTCCTTAACCTCCCCTTTTCCTCCCTCACCATCCAGAGGGCCAACTGGTTCTCTGGCAGGTTTTCTACTTCTAACATATTTAAAGAAGCTTTTATTATTACCCTTTATATTGCTAGCCATTCGTTCCTCAAAGTCTTTCTTTGCCTCCCTTATCATCTTCTTACATTTCTTTTGCCAGAGTTTGTGATCCTTTTTATTTTCCTCATTTGGGGAGGATTTCCATTTACAGAAGGACCTCTCCTTGCGCTTTAGAGCCTCTCTAACTCCACTCGTTAACCATGCCGGTGTCCTCTTGGACTTAAATGAGCTCTTCTTTCTTTGTGGTATGCACTTGTGCTGGGCCTCTATTATTGTTGTTTTAAACAGGCTCCATGCACTCTGAAGAGATTGGATTCTTCTAACCTTCCCCTTCAGTTTCTCTCTAACTAGTTTCCTCATCTGAGGGAAGTTTGCTCTTCGAAAATCAAGGGTTTTTATGTCTGATT
Source organism: Phrynocephalus guinanensis (assembly GCA_037367245.1). Lineage (NCBI taxonomy): Eukaryota > Metazoa > Chordata > Lepidosauria > Squamata > Agamidae > Phrynocephalus > Phrynocephalus guinanensis. The sequence continues at coordinate 66,756,560 of CM074735.1, forward strand.
TGGTTGACACTCTTCCTCCGACATGCATGGCAAAGGTAATAGCAGCATGGTCACTGTTCCCCAGAGGCTCAGTGACATTCACACACACCTCTGACCAGGTCCTGAGTATCACACAATATTAGATCCAGAATTGCCTGTTCTCGGGTGGGCTCCGTGACAAGTTGCTCTAAGGCACAGTCATTCAGCAAGTCGAGAAACCCAGTTTCTCTTTTTCTGCCCGGAGCTTGCATTGGCCCAGTCAATGTGGGGATAATTGAAGTCCCCCATGATTACTATCCTATCCCTTTTAGCCACTTCCATGATTTGTCTCCTCATTTCAAGGTCCCCCTCAAGTTTCTGATCTGGTGGACGATAGAATACTCCAACGATCACATCACTCCTTGGACCTGGTAGTTTAACCCACAGTGATTCTATGGTGGAGTCAGACCCTCTGTCAATCTCCATTCTGCTGGATTTTACCCCTTCTTTGATATAGATGGCCACTCCTCCTCCAACCCGCCCCCCTCTATCTCTTCTATAGAGTTTATAGCCTGGGATTGCTGTATCCCACTGGTTCTCCGCATTCCACCAGGTTTCTGTTATGGCTATTATATCAATGTTATCCCTAGCTGCCAAATGTTCAAGTTCTCCCATCTTTGATCGGAGGCTTCGAGCATTGGCGTAGAAGCACCTGTACAGTGGGTCCCGCAACAACAGCTGCTGCTTTGTTCTATTCGCCCCACAGCTTTTATTTTCAGTAGATGAACTGTCACATTCCGTTATTCTCCCAGTGCTAATACCTATACCTGCTATGTCTTCTCTATGTGATTCTCTACCCTCTCCAACCTCATTCCCCGACGATGAGGTGTTCCGAACCGGATGCCACTCAGCTCCTGTCGGCTTTCCCCCAGTTATCAGTTTAAAAGCTGCTGTGCTGCCTTTTTGAGGTTGAGTGCCAGCAATCTGGTCCCATCATGATTCAAGTGCAACCCATCCCTCCTGAACAGGTTTGGCTTGTCCCAAAATGTTCTCCAGTTCCTGACAAATCTAAAGCCCTCCTCTCGACACCATCACCTTAGCAGAATGCCACTGAGCTCCTTAAACTCCTCAGTAATGTGTGGATCTCTTGTCAATAGCCTGTTAAAAATCAGGACCAAATTTTGCTAGATTGCTTGTTATATTTCCTACCATTATATATATCACTGCACAGTACAGTACCAGTAGTTGTTTAGCAATGTGAAGAAATTTGTGTGTGTGTGTGTGTGTGTGTGTGAGTGAGTGTGTGTGTATGAATCTCAGAAAATGGGGTTTCCCTGTAGAAGACACTTTATGCAAATGTGGTGAGGATGGAACAAACCATCTCACACATGATGCATGGAGGAAGATCTTATGTTGGCCCTGTAGATGTGGCCCAGTATTGGGTGTTTGTTATCTAGTTTCCCCCCCAAAAATCTTATTCATTTTATATACATTTTATATGTAATAATTTTATTACTGATTTATACAGTAGTACCTTGTATAAAGGAATTAATTTGTTCCAAATGAAATTATGTTAAGCAAATTTTCCTTTATACAAATTCCCATAGGAATGCATTGAAAACAGAGTGATCCCATTTTTATGTTGTACGGATTCTCCCCATAGGCGACTATGTTAAGCAAATTTCCCCTATCTCCGGAATTTTTATGTTGTACAAATTTTATGTTATACAGGCTGTTTGTTATACAAGGGTCCACTGTACTATATTTAGTAGTGCATGTCTATCTGTCAGTATAATTTGTTGGTGCTTCTGACACCACCAAAGAAGAAAGAAAGTGATACTTCATTTCTTCCATTCACTTCAGTGAAATCTGGGACATGTATTATCTTAAATTTTTTCTTAGCTATTAGACAACTATATGCAAAAAAAAATCTATAGTGCCTGGTGTTTGCTAAGTGCTCACCTATACATTTATATATGCATCTCCCTGTGCAACATTTGAATAATGACACTGCTGGCCACAACAAGTTCTCATAGATCACTATGCTTTACATATACTGTATTTAATACAATCTCATAGCTTGTCACTTTGTAACAATATGGACAGCCTGATGTTACAGAAAAAATGTGACAGTTGTACATTGATTCCTTCCCTCAAAAAATGTGAATATCACAGTGCAGAACAGAGGTCATTCCCCACTGGTGTCACACTACCAAGAAACGGAAAAAACGAGCACCATACTGTTTTCTCAAGAAGAGAATGAGAATTAGTCTCTTCACAACAGGAGATAGCCTCTGTTATTTTAATGTAAAAACACAGTAAAAGAACATGCTAAAATCATACACACTGTACACAGAAATGTCAGTTTGAATGAGAGAATCATTATTCCATTTAAAAACAATTACCCTTATTCATCTACCATGAGGCATCAATATCAGAAAATGCTAGGAAGTGTTCATGTGGGGCACACTGACCATATGGTTTCAAAATTCTCACTGAAATACAGGAACCAGCTTTATACTGAACCAGATCCCTGGTACCTCTGTCTAGCCGCACTGTCTAGACTGACAGGTAATGGCTCCCTAACATTTTGGGAATTGATAGCTGTTATGAGTTTTTTAGGCTATTTGGCTGTGTTCTGGAAGTTTTTCCTCCTGATGTTCGCCAGACTCGGTGGACGGCATCTTCAGAGGGCAAGGAGCTCAGGGAACTAGGAGTTCCCCAGAGCACAGAGAGAACTCCTGTTCCCTGAGCTCCTTGCCCTCTGAAGATGCAGACCACAGAGTCTGGTGAAATGTCAGGAAGAACAACTTCCAGAAGATGGCCAAATAGCCTGAAAAACTCACAATAGCTATCAGATCCCAGCCATGGAAGTCTTCAAGAATACATTTTGGAAATTGTTGTCTCCCAGGCTTACTTTGAGATGGTAGGGCTGAACATGTGACCTTCTGAATGTGAAACATGTGCTTTATCATCACTAAGCTGTGGTTGCTTTGTGCATCTTCCCTGAAGCTGCATGAGGCTATAGAACACTTATAGGGAAAGCAAGAGGATCATTCAGAGAAAAATGCCTGACATATACTTATGTATTTCATAAACTTCTGAAGACCTTTCGACTTCTTTAGGACATATTTTGAGATGCATGGCCACACAAAACACCATCTCCAAAAAAAAAGGCTGCCACTGCATTCCAATACATTAGATTCTTATATAAACTTTAGTTTTGAGCATCATAAACAGCCAGAAATTCAAGATACCAGTATATATAAAATAGGAAGAGCCCATATATATTTTAATCCACTTAAAGCTAACAGAAATGTTTGTTCAGATCACTAATAAAAGCTGCACACTGGGCAGGTTTAAATGAAATATTTCAAAACAAAGGATATCTAATACTTTTGGACATGATGATGAATAAGATGGGAATAAGATGGACATGACACTGCGAAGAATGAATATATAAAAAGTAGCAAAGAGCCAAGTATGTGATTAATATCATGAATGTGATTAATATCAGTGGCACTGAGACGGAGTTGACATACAACCAATAGGTTGTAATTTAGCTGTAGTATGGCAAAGAGAAATCTACTGATATTTGAGTATTGTGTTTATTTTATTCTGCCTCATTTGGTAAAGCCTGTGGGCTTGTCTCTGAGTTTAGGAATGAACAGCCACCAGACAGTTAATTAAAAAGTCTAGGCAACAAATACGTAAAAAAGGAACAGAAAAAGTAACAAAAAGAGAATGAAAAGCTTCTTCATATAGAAAATGTTCCACAGGGCAATAAAGTAGCTCTGAAAACTACTGAAGTCCACTGACTGAGTTCTACAAATTCTATCTGCCTAAGTGGATACTTCTTGGACCAAGAAAAAGCTATTTCAGATCTTTTAATAGCCTACAGTATATGCAGCAATAAAGTTATACTGCCATCCCTGTCACACATGCCAAGAGATTGTAAAATGGAAGATAAGTGTTAGGTTGTGTTAAATCCATTCATAATAATAGATGAGCAATTTCTGAGGTCACTGTAGATATTTTGGGGCTGTAAAACAAGCCTGGGAAAAGGGCTATATTCTAAGGACAGCATATCTGTTAAAGGACTGAATGGGGGCTGAGATTTTAGGCATATGGGATCTCAAGGAAACTCAGACATTTATCTGTTACATAAACATCATTTTATTGCTTGAATGTGGCCCAGTAATATCTTTGCTACACATAATGGTTGTCTTGAAGAGAATATTAATGTTTAGTCTTGAATTAAAAGTAGCAATTTATTTAGTTGAGGTGTTCATCTAAAAAATCCCAAACCCTCAGTGTGCTTTTGGTCTGCATTTATTTCCAGGCAGTGCTCCACTTTGAATTGCAAAAATAAAATAAAATAAAATAAAATAAAATAAAATAAAATAAATCATACTTTATTTTATTTCATCATAATTCTTTTGAATTATAATGGCAGCAAACAGGTAGCACATTGTGCCTTTCACTAATATAATGTACTTGGATAAAAACAGGTTGATATTGCTATACATGAATTATAACAATTGGGAGGCAAAAAGTACCCAAAATAGACATATGAAATACTTTGGATCTTTAGCCACAAAGTCCACCTTACCACAAACAATCAGACTATATCATCATCATGTTTTTGTATGTACTGTAATTGACAACATTGGACCATCCATTGGTTTATCTCAGAAAAAGGAGATTTTCAAAGATGTTTATGCTGCTTCCATACCCTGCTACCAGGCAAAACTGATTCAGCATACTCATTAGAAATAGTTGTAACATAATTATATATTTCAAAAACTGTATACAGGAACATATACTGGGTCAGACCATTGGTTGATCTAACCTACAGATTTAACCTGAAACCCTCTGCATATAATTATATGCTTTACTACTAAGTTGTAGTTCACACATCTTTCTACATGTACTTTTCCATCTGGTTTAAAGAGTCAGAAAGAATACACCCATATAGGATAACAAATAGTTCTGCAGTTGTCTAATGCTGGCTCTTCTTCCAGCCCTGCCTGGAGAAGCCAGGTTACAGGCTGTACAATCAATGTTGCACAGATACTTAAGTGATTAATAAATGATGATCATTAAGTCTACAGAAGCAATGGAGACATCTGAAACCTGAAGTCAGATACAACTAATAAACTTCCATAATAATAAGAGTCCCAATCATAACTAGTTTCATATTATTCTAAAGCTTCCTGTTTGTTTAAAACTTTAAATACGGTGAAAGAACATAAAACATTCTTTAGTTAACTAGAAGTATTCTACCTAATGTTATTTCATTAGAGTCCACATAATTCTTTCCAATAATCTAACCAATGTATTTTTGTGAGGAAGAAAACATCAGTAAAGCAAAGTGTTCTGCTTATTTCCGCCCCATACCACTACAAGTAGTCTCTGGGCGGTTTACAATTTTAATTACAGTGTGCAGGCTACACATTCCCCCCCCCCAGCAAGCTGGGTACTCATTTTACTGACCTCGGAAGGATGGAAGGCTGAGTGAACCTTGAGCCTGCTACCAGGGATTGAACCCAGGTCGTGAACACAGTTTTACCTGCAGTACAGGCATTTAACCACTGCGCCACAAAAATGACAGAAGATGCAGCCACCACTATTCAAAGCTGAAATGTGTAACTTTTGAGAAAGCTGTTATCACTGATGTTTCTGCTCCAGTCTACAAGGAATGCTAGATGGACAGACAGGTTTTTTTTCAAACTAGGTTTCTTATGTATTCATTTATGTAAGCAAATTACTCCTGAGCAAATTTCCAATGTCATATTTTATCCTAGAGCTGATACTTGCTTTTGGATTATAGACTCTAACATTTGGGTGCATAACAGAACTCTGACACAGTTTTTACTTTAATAACCCTGCTAGGCATTGATATAAAAGTTTTGGAAAATCAGTGAGCAGACTGTCATTACAGAAATTCATTCTGTATCCTAGAGATTACCCCATACCCATATATGAGTATGTTCTGGTTATAAAATGTAATATAAAATTAAATTGAAAATATCTGCTAAAAAAACAGAATCATGGCCTTCGGCAGTTAATATGAAAGATTTGTTAAGCTCTATTGGACATATTTACTAGATTATTTATGGGAATCCAGTATCATTTATTCCCTCATGGTTTTAACAATGAGCTTTCTTTTGTTATATTACAAACATAAGAAGCAATCCTAGTCTTACAGATTAGTCAAGATTAGTCAAGTAAACAAAACCCTCCACTATTAAATAAAATAAACCAGACCCTCCACTATTAAATAAAATAAACCAGCTCCATATAATTTCAATGTTATTTTCAGGCTTCTGAAAACAATGCAGATCCTAATGCTTCAAAAACAGTTCAAATTTATCTTCCCAATTTTCTCTACAATGGGCTGATGGAATAAAAATGGAGAAAACAGACTGCAACACAAATTAGTACATTCACATCAGTTTATCTGTGACTGAAAATATGGCTCTAACCATATTAAAAACAACTACAATGCTATTATTCAAAACAAAAATATATAAAGCTTCTGTCTTTTTAAAGATTGTGGTTTCCAACTAAACTGCAATAAATTGATTTTACATATCTTGTTTCTCTAAACCATATTTACCCCATTTCTTTTTCATTTACAATAATAAATATTTTCAATTATTTGAAATAATGGATGCTTCCTCTGCAGGGCAATATAATACATTCAAGTGCTTAAAAGTATAAGCAAGCAACCTTTTCTCTAGGGTAGAGCAACAGATTGTGGGCTATGCAGAGGCAACAGGAAAGCCCAATGCCAGTGATGGTTAAGGGCAGACCCCCAAAACTGGCAGGAACAACCCTGTTCTCACTTCAACCATTCTGTAACCATCAACTCTTGCTACCTTTTACTTCTCTTTCTCTTCTCTTCCACCCCCTACTGAATGAGAGGCTCTCTAAACTGATTGCTTACAGTGAGCCTCAGTTTGAGAGTTATACAGAATTAGACTGAGAGTCACAAATTGTGTCATAATTTAAATCATATCTGGCAGCATGGCCCTGTAATTCAAACACTATGCACAATATGTTTTTTTTTTCAAAATTGTGCTGTTTTGCTAAGATAAAGACAGGTATGTTTATCCCTGTGCATCTGCTTTAAACCATCTCAAGTGGCCTATAAACTTCACACCAAACACCAGACAATCCTACATGGGCCCCATACAGACTTCAGTCCACTGAGTAAACAGATTATAAAATGATCTCCCAATATCTTTGTTTTACACTTAATGTGCAAACGCCACCGTAGCTGTTCCAGCAGCTGCCATTCAAGGACGGAAGCCATTACATTTGTCCTGAAGTTTTAGAACACATTGCTTCATCTACTGACCCCAAATTTTAAGTAATCTAGAACTTAAGCTCAGCTCGTTTCTGAAGTTTGAAGGATGCAATAAATGTTCCACTCAACCCATAATTTAGTTTCCACTTTCCACATGTAGCTCCAAAATGAAGATGGGATTTTTATATGGTCTTAAAGTAACAGAATTAATGTCTAAATTGGCCCTGGTTCAAAGCTTGCATAATTCAAAGGCTTAAAAATACTATCAATGTGATGGGAGTCTGATGGAAGAAGCAACCCCATGCATGGAACATTCCTCAAGTACAAATCTTATTTCCACTTTTTTGTGTGTGTAGAAGAGAAATGGGGGGGGGCATGGGCTTTTGAAAACTGCAGATGCTGATGGCTGGATTATTTATTAGAAGAAGAATGCTAAAAAAAACAAAGCAGTTTTAAATATATGCACTGTAAAGTTCTCAACAGCCAGCAAAAACATATGTCCTTTTACAAGGAAAATAAAGTACCGGTAAATAAGACCACACAACAGATGTCTTTGAATGACAATGGTGAATGGAAACAGTATCCTGAATTAAACGATTTTCTGAAGAAAAAAATATTGAGTATTAGAATAGTACTAAAAGCTTTAGGAAGTAGGTAACTAAAAGGGATGATAAAAATAGTTCTCTTTATTCTAAACCTTTTAAGATCTAACAAATTTCCCTCAGAGAAAAACTGTGCTTTATGACATATTTTACTTTGACTTTTATATTGAAGCTGTATATGTTGTTAAAGTTGTTGTAAAGCTAGCAACTAGCATGCTGTGATTACCATAAAATTCTGTGATTGATTTTTCAGGCCAGGAAATAATGTGATATTTTGTCCTGGCACAGGATCATATAATCCAGTAGGATAATGGGCTTTCTTCAAAGCTATTGCATTCTAGTTTGGATATTTGCTGTCAGTAGAGCATATATTGTTACTGTACTGCTGCTTCCAGAGAAGCAGAACATGTCACAGCCTCTGATCTTCTATGAGGACAACTAACTTGCCAAAACTGGTGTAAAACTGAAAGCATTTTTGTAAACTGCCGGCTATTATTGAAACAGCTTTTAAAGGTCTTACTTCTCTTTCATACTTCATAAAACTTTTTTGTCTCCAACTAATATAAATGGACACAGGTTTTGCTTTCTAGAGAGTAGCTAAGTTAAAAGTCAAGTCGGGTATATATCTCTCCCCCCCCCCCCCCCGTTCTGCTCTGGTAAATCACTCTTTTAAATGGAAGTTACAGATAGAATTGCTGCATAGCCATTTCCATAAGCAACAGCCAGCATTTTTCAGCCAGCATTTAATTTTTAATTAATGTACCTGTTCTGGATCCAACTTGCACCTACGTTCTGCTTTAAAAGTAGCTGAAGACCTCAGTCAGATCTTCGAAAGAATCTTTAGTTGGTAGCTAAAGTAGCTGAATCATTATAAATTCAAAGGCTCTTTAAGCTGTCAGGTCCTCAGCAAATATCCTTCTCTCTCTTCAAGATGATGTGACATTTCTAATTTATTTTCCTCTTTTTACACAAGAGGTCAAGGAGGGATTGTAGCTAAGATGTGGCTCACTGATACTGCGCATATACTTTAGTTCAAACCAAGTATCATTTTCCCTTCCCTTTATAGACTCAGATAGCTAGGAGTAATTACAGTATGTCTTTTTCATTATAATTAGTACATTCACAATCTGAAGATTGTGTGTCCTGGTCATTACCTGCTCTGGTGTCCTACTGACACTTGCCAGCACAGCTGTCAAATAGTTCAATCTGCTTTAGGATTGTGTCCATCTTTGGCTGGAGGCCAGGGCAGCCACTTTCTAAGACAGGCATGTTCAAAGTCAGGCCTGGGGGCCAAATGTGGCCCATTTTCAAATTTCAAGCAGCCCACAGCCTCTTCTCTCCACTGGCTCAGCCTGTCATGCATCCCCTCCAGCTGCCCCCTCCCCATGCTGAATGAAGATGTCAACTTGCAGTTTTACAGTTTGCCTGTTCCCCCCCCCCAGCCACCTGCCAGCCTACTTGCCCCTGGCTCTGTTGCTGCAGCATCCTCCCCGCCTCCTTGCATGTCCTAGAGCAGTGGTGGTGGACCTTCGGCACTCCAGATGTTTTGGACCACAACACCCACAGTCCTTTGCCATTGGTAGCACAGGCTTGGAAGTCTGGGAGATGTGATCCAAAACATCAGGAGTGCCAAAGGTTCGCCACCGCTGTCCTAGGCACTTGTGAAAAATCCGATCAGGGGGCCAAATGCAGCTGAATGATCACCCCCCCACACACACAAAAAAATTTTACCTCATGAATTCTGGCCCTACTTGCAAAAAGTTTGGATACCCCTGATCTAAGAGGAGCTTTAGGATATTCATGCCAGTGGCACTGAACAACTTTTATTAAACTAAGCCACAGAAGTACCAAATGAATGGCATTTGATCTTATAAACTAATTTATCCCTCCTGCCATCGAAGCATATTTTAAAATATACCCAAGGTGGGAGCTTGATGGCTCTCTGTGGCTGAGTTGTAGACCTAAAATCTGCATCTGTCTGTTTACTGGAACAGTCACATGAATATAGATAAAGCTAGCATGCAACTGAGGCTACCGTTCTATGTTATCAATACAGGACATAAAGCAAGCACCATTCATACAAAGTAATTTGAAGTTCATCTTTGTGCCTCTATTTGGACATGCCAGCCACTGACACTTATTCCTCTTACACCTACTGTACATCTCCCATACAAAGTTTGGATTATTTTGATAGTCCTGAAGGTTACTATAAAGAGAAAACAGCAGTATCATTGATATATACAACCTAAATATGAAGTTAAATTATACCTTTATTAAATCACTAAAAAAAAGCACAAACATCAACTGGGTTTTGACTTTGCACGGGTCTTTATAAGACTGGCTACTACAGTGTTGCGGATAGAGAAGAAGAAACACAAGTTCTAAAACACACAGTGAAATGTGTGGATCAGGCTTCTTTGCATAAAGCAGTTTAAAATGGGGGCTGCAGATTCAAATCCGAGATGTAGATTTCTAATTTCACTTCTGCCAATATGGACTGGAATGTCTCTCCCAATCCTGTTTGACATAGAGTTGCCATGGTCCTTTATTTAAATACATGGTTCCTTTTCGGCTAAGATTAGACACAGAAATGTGTCAAACCCTATTATCAGGTAATTCAGGGGGAAAAGATAAACTATTGCAGTCAAATTAAACGTGTTACATAATCACTGGAGGAAGATTTTGTCCTCAGTTTGTAGTCCTTCTAGATAGATGTTAAATGTCATTACTTAGTTCTAGTCAGGTATTCAAGATACGCAACAAAAAAGAGAAAAGGATGTGTGGTCCTAGATTCATGTATTGTTGTTGTTGTTCAGTCGCTCAGTCGTGTCCGACTCTTCATGACCCCATAGACCAGAGCTCGCCAGGCCTTCCTATCTTCTACTGCCTCCCGGAGTTTTGTCAAATCCATATTGGTTGCATCGATGACACCATCCAACCATCTCATTCTCTGCCATCCTCTTTTACTTTTGCCTTCAATCTTTCCCAACATCAGGGACTTTTCCAAGGACTCCTCTCTCCTAATGAAGTGGCCAAAGTACTGGAGCCTAAGCTTCAAAATCTGTCCTTCCAGTGAACATTCGGGGTTGATTTCTTTCAAGAAGGATAGGTTTGATCTCCTTGCAGTTCAGGGGACTCTCAAGACTCTCCTCCAGCACCACAGCTCAAAAGCATTGATTCTGCAGTGATCAGCCTTCTTTATAGTCCAGCTCTCACTTCCATACATCACTACTGGAAAAACCATAGCTTTGACTATCCTGACCTTAGTTGGCAAAGTGATGTCTCTGCTCTTTAGGATGCTATCTAGGTTTGCCATTGTTTTCCTCCCAAGAAGCAGGCGTCTTTTAATTTCGTTGCTGCAGTCGCCATCTGCAATGATCAAGGAGCCCAAGAAAATAAATTCTGTCATTGCCTCCATTTCTTCCCCTTCTATTTACCAGGAGGGACCGGTGGCCATGACCTTAGTTTTTTTTTATGTTGAGCTTCTGCCCATTTTTTCACTCTCCTCTTTCAGCCTCATTAGGAGGTTTTTTAATTCCTCCTCACTTTCTGTTATCAGAGTAGTATTATCTGTGTATCTTCCGGCAATCTTAATTCCAGTTTGTGATTCATCCAGACCTGCCTTTCGCATGATGTACTCTGCATATAAGTTAAATAGGCAAGGTGACAGTATACAGCCTTGTCGTACTCCTTTCCCAATTTTAAACCAGTCAGTTGTTCCATATCCAGTTCTGAGGGTTGCTGCTTGTCCCACATATAGATTTCTTAGGAGACAGATAAGGTGGTCAGGCACGCCCATTCCTTTAAGGACTTGCCATAGTTTGTTGTGGTCCACGCAGTCAAAGGCTTTGGCATAGTCAAAGACTCATATATAGTTGAGAGCTAATATATGCTAGTTACCATCTTTTTCAGAATGCAATGTCTTACAAGATGGCTGCATAACAGAAAGTCAACATTCAACATTTTGGTTTCATCAACTACACACTTTGAAACTTAACTAAGCAATCCCATATTTAATTAGTTCTTTCTTGTGTTAAAATAAAGCAAATAAAAGCTATCCTAACAAGCTTTCACAGTAGGTATTGTCCTTACAAAACAAATTATAAACAAATTGATCAATTTAATCTGTCAGCCAATTTAGATTGAAATGTGCCCCCCCGGCTGTATTGTCTTCTTGTCAGGTCTATTGATGTTATGTCTCCTTCACTCAGTGTTAAAGGATTCATAATGCAAAACAGCTTATCTTTTTGAAAGATCAGCCAAAATCCTGTTCACTGTGGTTTGCCTATATTGCAAAACATAATCAAAGTTAATTTAAAAGTTAGTGACCCTTGGAAATGTGTTGAGGGGGTACCAGGATAATTGTTAGTGCAATCCAGAGGAGACCTAATGAATAAACAGAATTTGTTAAATCAACACTTATGGATTTAGGTCACTAAGTTCAAAAGTAATTTCTTAATCTCTGTCCAGACTGCTGGTTCAGTAAACTGAGGAAAGAGTGAAGTACTGTGGGGAAACCAAATAGGTAATATCAAGGATAAAATTGGTTCAGAAAACAAACTGATTTTTTGGTCATGATTTTAAATAGCTGGGCCTGTGAAGAGTGATAGAACCATAGGTTGTTGTTCTTATTTTAAATGTATCTATGTTATTTTTCTGGGACCATTACTCAGCAGTCTTCATGAAGTCTGCACCTGAGATATGGGATGATTCATTCCATCAAAAAATTACTTATAGTTGCTCTTGCTCAGATCAGAGAGTAGGAGTGGCCAAATTCCAGAAGTCTGGAGACCTCAATCTAAGGAAGCTGCATTCATCTTTTGACATACACCCCTAGGCCATGACTCCATTTGGTTTTTTAAATTAGCATTATGTGTTTAATAGCATCACTGAGGGGGCCTGATTTGGACCCATTTAGACTCTTTTCCAAAATATCTGGAAACTTCGCGTTTTTTAAAAAAATCCTCCTCCACAAACAGATTTGGGGGACCTCAAAATGTCTCCAGATAAACAATTGTGCCCTACAGGTACCCTAACAGTACAAATATAACATCCTATATTAACTTTCAATGGGGAACATATAGATACTCTATTCAGTGGGGGAAATATAGATACAGTACTTGTAATCTATGTGCATAAACCTTCAAAAGATTTGGAGTAGGAGATACACTTCCAAAAAGTGTTCATGACAGAGAATGGAACCTCCAACACTATGACAGCACTTTTGCTTTATAAGCCAAGGGCAACTTTGATTTATGAACCAATTTTAAAAATTCTTTTGTTCATAATTCAGGTATTTGAAAAATATTAATCCATTGTTTTGGGGAACACTTAAACATAGCCCCCCCCCCCAATACTTAGCATTTGTTTTAAATCTTCTTTTTAAATACCTTACTGATTCAAAACTATGTCAGTTTCAAATTGAAGGATAAGAACTAACCATGCTTGTCAGCATTTTAGTATTTAAAAGTAAAGACTCTTTTCCTAATTATATTGTACTGAATGTTAAATGACACTGCAGTAGCAAGGTACAGTTAGAAGTGTATCGTAATACACTAGAAGTGTATTATTTAGAAGGGAGATGACAACCTCATACATCAGAAAAGCTAATGTACCATAATAGAATAAATAATGCAAAAGCAAGTTGTAGTGTACAGTACCACATCAGCTTACGGACATAGAACTGGTGTTATCACTTAGAGTTTCTCATTGATGTATGTGCCATTCATATAGTTTTGCTTCTACACACAAATTCTGAAACAAATTACACTTCAATTATAGGATTTTATTTATGTTTCAGCTTAATATAAAGAGAGTAAAAGAGCTTGGTAAGTCTCCTTTGCTTTTATCTGTTAAAAATGTTTGTTAGTTACAGGGCATACAAAGGCTGCACTCTTGTATTCATTTAACAATACTTATACAATGAGGTATTCATACTGGCTGTATGTTTTGTTAAAATCAACAAGATTTACTTCTCAGTAGACACATATAGGCTTCTATAGGCAGGGTGTACTTGTTCTCTGTGTGATGCTTCTGACAATGCAGACAGCCACACACATGAATGTTTACATCACAGTTAACTAGGTTCATGCATGAGAATATTATAAACAGCAACAGTATAAAATATTTTTATCAATAACTTCCATTTGCACAATTTAACTTCCCTTTCTTTCCTCCCCACTCCATCTCCTCGCATATTTCCAAACCAGCTTCAGAAAGAACCCCAAACATCAAGAACAGACCTGGTGGTGTGCAGGAAGCTAAAGAGAAAGAATGAACTGATATGCTTGCAGTATTGGACAGCATCAGTAGTTGTTGTAGTGATATATTATAGAAGTATATTTACCTTATACATTCTGGATCTGTCTGAGGTTTTTCAGCCATTTGAATTTTTTCCATTTCTAAACACTCTGTGATGTATTTAGCTTCTCTTATTTCATTTTCAAGATCTAAAGAGAAAATAGATACTTTTCTGATAGAATATTTCATAACAATTTATTTGATATTTTTATCTTGTTTTTTCATTAAAAGTAGTTAACATACATCACAGAACCGTTTAAAGAGTAAAAATATGGAATGAATCATAGCAGGCATTGAAGTTTGAAACAACAGAACAGACGTGTCTTCAAGGAAATGATCGAAACTCAAAAGAAGTTCACTTTTGGTAAGTAAGTAGAAAATTCCCTCCAGTTTGCCCATCAAGGAGTTCCTACTCTCAATATGACATCTCCTATTGACTCAAAATGACACAGACCAATCCTTAGTCAGCCCGTAAGCCATTTACAACTAAAATGATTTAAACTAATCTCTTCAATTTAACATTGGTAATTAGTGTTGTTCTTTCACACAGAAGTAATATACTATTCAATAAAAAGTCAAAACTGCACCAATCAGCGGCCTAGGTTGTACATTTGATACAAAATGGCTGCTTTTCAAGGACTGTCTTGTGTTCGTGTGGAATATAACTAAACCACAGATGACAACTGTCAAATCAAATTAAACCAGGAAAGGAGTTCTAAATACAGGTTGCACAAATGCACCAGTCCATTACTGTTCCCTCAGAGTCTTGGAAGAAGCACAAGGTCAAATAATACCCATGAACTATGAGTATATATCAGAGTAGATACTGATTATTCCTGCATAGGTTGCATTCCAGTCCCTGAGCTCCAAGTTCTACTGACCACAAGAAAAGTCAAAAAATAAATACCTTTGGTCTTCTTTTGTAGATTAAGTAATTCTTGCTTTAATCCATTCTTCTTCTGCTGAAACATTTTTAATTCAGCATTTTTGTGCTCCATTGACTTTATTTCTACAAAAGTAATAATCTTAGGGTCCATTGAAGATAATCATCATATAAATACATGTTGTTGTAAATCTTCCCTAGATGTTTTCAAACAACACAGCTATATTGGTAAACATATTATAAAATCCAGTATTTAAAGAAATTATATTACTCTACACTTTTTCTAAAATTCATATCAAATTATTTCTCAGGAACTTGCAGTAAGTATATTTTAACTCCTCCCAAAAAATGTTATTAATTCTGTGTTTACGTCTCAGTTGGGCCAGCTTGGACTCAGTTTCTGTGGAAAGATAGGATATAATATTAACTGATAAATAGCTCCTTTAATCCTAAATATGAAAAGATTTTGGAATGTGAAACATTTTTTGAAATCTACTGGAAAATAGGATACTTATTATCAACAAAAATATCTGTTCAATAAACTGTTTTTCAAAATAAGAGCTGCAAAATCAATGGGTTCCAGCAAAGTTGACAAATATTATTTGCATGTTACTGTAGGCACTGCTGTACTTTTATGTGGCTCTATATGTTGGAATGCTAAGAACAGAAGATGGACTTTCCATAATGTTCTTTTCCAGCCAGGATTCTAAGTCACTCAAATCAAGTAGATACAGATAAAAAGTATAGGTAAAAACATATAGGAAAAATCACATAGATATTGGTAACTACCAAAAGGAAAGGAAAAAACTAAATAGTTCTACCATCATTATGTAAAAATGTTTTAAAAGCACATTTGAAAAGTGTAGTACCAGTCTGTGAAAGCCCTCTTTTCAACAGTCAGTCAAATGCTGCAAGTCAGCATGAATAAAAATTGCTTGCTTGCTGACTGAACAACAAGGAAAGAGATAGCTTGCCTCTCTCCGTTTGTACTTTCTCACCAAGAACTTTAAGAAGTTGCTTTTTCGTGCTCACCATTAAAAGTGCCGTGTACTGTACATGTTTTCCCATGGAACTCTTTCAAGAAACTAACTTTCAAGAAACTAAACCAGCATGCATGTTTCGTAGTCCTGATCCATGTGAGGTAGACTGTCTGACTTTACCATCACAATCTCCTACCAAGATTGTACCCCAATTCTCTGTCTCCTCCTATAGCCATAGTTCTTCTCAGTGTCAAAGGTCTCTCTTCAATGGGGAGAGCAATGACTGAGTGAAAGATACAGAGGTATTGTCTTTAGGGAACTTGGTATGTGCACTCAATCTTGAATTCATGCCAAATTCTGCTAATCTGAGTTTTTTTTTAAACTGCACTATTAATTTCATGCAATTCTACAATTGTTTTGGATCAAGGAAAGCAAAAAAAAAATCACACTGTCTGTTAGAATTAGCTAACACTGAAAACTCAAGTATAGTTTGGGAAGGCAAAAATGTAAAGACCGTCTCTTTTTACTCAAACACTGGTTATGCCAGCCACAGTAGTTATTTACTGTGTAATATTTACAAATACTGAAAAAAAATAGCACAGGACTATTTATAGCTCCACTCAATAGCACTATTTCACGGATGGAACAAGGAATGAGAACAAGATCCAAAAGTCATTTTTGATCTATTATGTCCAGTAGCATGAATGAGCTAGAGCAAAACCAGTTAGCAGTTAGTCCCAACAACTGATGTTTAATATGCCTGATTCTTCCCTCCAATATGCTGTTCTTCATTCTAGACAGATCAGTACTTTTAATTTTAAATAGGACTTTTCAGGCTGGAAGAAAATTGTAAAACTCTAGTATCAACTGTAGTATCAATCAAGACAGTATAACTGTTTGTATTCCCAGATACAGACAGCTAAAATAAATTATAATTCATTTTATAATTAAAATTAAATTTAATAAAATTAAAATAAAATGACAGATAAAATAAATTCAAGGCATACCATTTCTCAAAATGCTTTCTTTTTCTTGTAATTCACACATTTCTGCCTTAGCTCTTTTTCTAATTAGTTGCTCTCTATTGGATATCAAACTGTATTCATTGTTGAAGTCTGTAATTTCTTTCAAAAATTTCACGTCCTCCGTGGCAATTTTTTTCTTTGTAGCTGTCTAATGATGTGGTCCATTGTGTAAAAAAAAAAATTTTTGTTAAAATAAAATAGATGCTCATACAAACCCCATCCCAACACTCCCTCCCCCTGGGCAGAATCATTTTGATAATCACAAAGCTTAATTCCTCCATGGATCAAGTCCTCTCCAAGTTTTCCAATTCACAGTTGTGTAAGCCAGATACCAGTCCTTTCACAGCAATCGGATGTTTCACTTGTTTAAGGAGGCAGTAAATTCTCCCACGTGCGAGGAATGGGAAAACACAAATCATTTAGCAGAACAGTCCATTTTTGTGATGAAGAAAAACAGTCTTCTGGGCTTTCCGATGCACTACTGATATGCCATATTGATAAGTACAATTTTAAAAATATGAACTGAAGCAAAAGATTTTAAATTTACGTTAGTCCTTGGTTTCAATTTCTATTCATTGTGGACACAGGAGAAATCATTTACAGTATTTACTATGTAGTCCTCCTAGCAATGTTTCTTTGAAAATAAACTCCACTTATTTCAGTAGAACTTACTTCAAAGAGAGTCTTAGTTAGGGAAAATATGTTTGATGTTTGTTATGACAGGAAGAATAACAAAATATTCACTTAACAAAGGGTTTCTTTTTGTAAGCACAGATGCTGCAAAGGTTTATACACTGAATGTGCTAGGAATTGAAATGAATAGTATCATAAATCCAATGACTGCAAAAAAAAATTACTGATGAATTAAATCAATGGGGTGTTTCTCTTAAAACAATGACTCCTATTTTTTTAAAAAAAATTCTAAAGTGAATCAAAAACATAAGTGTTTTTGTTTATCTTAAAAGGGAATGAGGAGGTATTTTAAAAGAATCCCAAGAACGAACTTTGATTCTAAAACTGAGTTTTTATAGTCATTAAAGATCACCCATGTCTCAGAGCACGTTATGCTTTTGACAATAAATCAGTATAAAAGATCCCCAAAATTTATTACAATGAGCAAAATGATAAAGGGATATTATAAACTGCAAATACATGAAGACCTAATATATTTCTACATGACATGAAGTTTGCCCTTATAGTGTAATGTGTTTCATCAACATGGTAATGTGCCTGTGCATTCTGAACATCATTGTGGGTAATACCTTCCACACAAACATTCCTTATTCAGCTCTCATTCCCTTGAATAGGTCTGTATCCTTGTCTTCACTCATGTCACTAACTACTGTATTTGCATGTTTTAAGCTTGTGGTTGCACATAAGCAAATCAGCAGCATTCAAGATTAACTGGTGCATGATAATACTGTGATCGCCCTATTTAGCTGGAGCCTCCAGACAATCAGTGGGGCCACTGTGTGTATTTCTAGTACAGTGTGAAAATTTTCAATACGTAACCATCTATGTCAGAAATCACAGTAAAATGATGGGTGCACCTTAATTAGCCAGTCAACTGGATTATGGCTGTATAATCATTGATTTAGGGCACAATCCTGTTGTACATTCTGAAACACCTAACAGCCCACTGTATGAGTGGTTGGCCATTTCCAGAACTCATTCAACAAGGAATTCAGAACCCCCTGGATGCCTTCTTGCTTTAAACAGGACCATCCCCACTTGCACAGATTCTGCATGAGATCAGCAGGCAGGCCACTGCACTAGTATCTACATAGGACGCAGCCCTCTGCAAATGGAGGATTCGGTTAATATTGCATTGGGAAACTGACACCCTGAAAAAGATGGAGAATATTCCTATGTGGGCTGATTAGATCAAAACCTTGAAATCCATCCAAAAAAACTTAATGCAAATTAGCACCCAACCCTCTCCTGCCAGGACTGTGGTCCTTGGTAAGATATGGTTGTGTTAACTAATCCTTTTACCACAAAATAAGAACCAAACTATTTTTTAAAAACAGACTTCTGTTGGTGGATCAAGAACCACCATAGATAACCTAACTTACAATGCAATATAATCACTAGCTCAATAAATAAATAAATAAATAAATAAATAAATAAATAAATAAATAAATAAATAAATAAATAAATAATAATAATAATAATAATAATAATAATAATAATAATAATAATAATAATAATAATAATAATAATAATAATAATACAAGATTTGCATTTCCAAATATATATTTGGACTAAGCTGAAATATTGCTCTAAAACAGTGTCATTAGAAACATACACATTTTTTAAGCAAAGCACTCTTCTGGTTTAGAAGTTCACACTTCTGTTTTTGTAAGCTTTCTTCTCGATTCTTCAAAAGCTCCAAGTTGAAGAACTTTTCAGAGAGCAGCTGAACCTATAACACATTTTAAAATTTTGTTTTAACAGGGAGTATAGCTGGTGTCTTTAAACAAAGGCTTATGTTTTATTAGAACTCTATGTAGGTTTTAGAAACTTAGCTTGAAGTGGCTTTTCCTGTAGTGTGCCTTATAAACTTAATAATAGTGTACAGGGATTTGACTACAGCTTCTACAGGCAGAATCCTGTTTACTTACAAAAAAAGGTTGTACTGCTTATTGCAAGTTGTGCAAAAAAGGCATCCAACAATACTTACTGGTGCCAGCTTGGAAACTGCCCAGTTGCTCTCACAAAATACAATTATGTGAGCTGAAGGAAGAAACACGACTCTGCGGTGTTCGTTTTGCAAGATATTGCTTATTGATCATGGAAAAAAATCTTCAGAAATTTTTGCTCCTTGATCAAAATACTTGTTAACCAAGGTACTCATAAACTAAGGTACCACTGTCTGTGGTCAGTGTATTGTCTAGTTTTGTCATAAATAGAGCAATGTTAAAAGCACAAGTAAAACAACAGAACAAATCATCTTCTAAAAATTGTCTTGGGCAGCCAGTCATTTAAAGGAAAGCCTGGTTGAAAATGACAGCAAAGATGGGGCAGCTTGGCCTCCTGTGGGAAGGAGTTCGAGAGTCTGGCAGCAGCAACAGAGAAGGCCTTCTCCTTTGTCCCTACCAAATGTGCCTATGAGGTTGGCAAGACCAAGAAAAAGTCCTCTTTTGAAGATCTTAACACCAGGCAGGCTTATAAAGGGAGATATTGTACGGTACATTGTTTTAGATAGTTTTGAGTCCAAACCATTTAGGGGTTTATAGATTAAAACCAGAACTTTGAATTGTGTTCGGAAATGCACTGGCAGCCAGTGGAGCTGCTATAACAGGGGAATTATATGTTCCCTCTAACCAAAATGCTTCTAGAAAATAAGAAACAATTCTATTTCAAAAAGTTATGAGCAAAGAAAGAAAAAATTGTTTGGCTAAGTGCTCTGTTCTGTTATCAATCACAACTCTGCAGGTTAGCGTAATTCATGACAAGGATGTTCTATTGCCTGAATATCCAAGTTCACATCTTAACAAAATAAACAAATATGTACATTTAAGGTGGGCATTACTTTACCAATCTGTGATTAGGCTCATACTCCTAACTGTCTCTTCTGTTGCTTATCATAGAACTAAGGGTTGGACTACATGTTAAAGCAAAAGAATATTTACTTTAGTTTAAATCTTAGTGCTACTGTGCACGAGACATCGGATGTATGTGTGGAGTACAAGGTGGATTGGAGGGTTTCTCCACCTGAATGCTGTCTATCCTACCCTGGGGAACATCTGACATGTTGAAACATTCACCAGGTGACACACCTGAGGAAGGGGAAGGAAAACAGCTCTTAAGAGGGACCTTGTCCTAATTGGGGTGACAGAAAAGGAAGAAGAACAACAACCAGAGGAAAGACAGAAGGATACAGTGGAGATTGGCTCAGAGATTAAGGAAGGACATTTGAAGAAGGGGAATGGACAATGGAAAGAAAAAAGGATAAAACTGTGTCAGAGCCAGGGGGAGCAATAGATAGAGGAAAACAAGAGATCCTACCTCTTGACTGGGAGTGGATCTGGCTGGAAAACCCCTGGACACAAAGTGGGAATGGTTGATGGTGGACAGGGAGGAGGCTGATTGGGGGAGACGGGTGGGAGAGAGAGAAGGAGCTTCATGTTGGGGGCAACAGAGAGACCAGGGAGTGGAGAAGGAAGATCAGAAGAGAAAGAGCCCCGGTAGACAAGAGAAAAGAGAGAAAGGGCAGAGTGGATCCGGTCCCAAGAGATGAATCGGAGGGAGATGGGAAACTGTGGGAATGTTCTGACCACAACCAGGGATGGATATGGGATGAAGAACTGGCAGAGGACCAAGTGCCGCTGTAACCACTGTCAACCTGTACAAGTTTGAAGGGACATGAGGATCTTGTTAACAGATTAGTGGAGTATATTTGTTTGAACAGGCTGTTCCTTTCCCAAGTTCTAACCCGTTCATTATCTCTCTGGGTCCAAATGAGGAGTTGGATGTTCCTGTTAACTTATCTATTTTCACTGATGTTTTAGAAATAAAGGGAGATGATTATGTTGCTAGACAAGAATCTTTATTGAACACAGGAGGCAGAATAGAAGCAGACTTCCTAGTCAGGCAGGTCACAGCACCCCCACAGTATGAACAAAAACATTTTCTTTCCTAAAGGAGCGTTTTATAAAACAAAAGCAAGATACCTAAGGCAAGCTCATGTTAGAATAACCAGTCTTTGCCCTCATGGGAGTATTTCTTTGACATAAGGAATGAGTGGCTGCTCTAAGGAGAAATCAAGAGGACCACTTCCTTCAGGAAAAAAAAAAAACCTTGCCCTGCTAAGAGAGAAACATTTAGCTCAGGCAATTCAAGGGTTGTTCAGCATCAGGAGTGGAAATGTGACAGCTTCCAACCAAGAGAGATTTGCCCTCAGGATAAAAGCGTCATGCCAGAGGAGAAGAGATTAAAAAGAGCAGGATTTGCATCCTTCTTTCTATGCCATCCATTGCTCATGCAAACAGCCAAGTTTCCCTGCATTGGAGAAAGCCTACTTCCTGGAGCCTAGAAATGGGCAGGCTGCCTCAAAAATGAAAGCAGGCTCTGCTTCTCGGCTAATTATCAATTACTAACTTGTCCAGGAAGGGACTGTCCCTCTTTGGGGCCCTGCACAGAAATTGAATATGCTGGCCAAAGAGTTTATGTTTATGCTACTGTCATATGCTGACCAGGCAGACAGATTTTCAGTATAGGACTGTGCCCTAAGACAGTGGTCCTCAACCCCCGGGCCGCGGACCGGTGCCGGTCCGTGGAGCAATCTGCACCGGGCCGCCGCCCGAGGAACTTCAAAACATTCCCCTGTGGCTGCGGCCCGGCTCCCGGTAATGATTAGGACTTGAGTTTGAGCAGGCGGGTTAAGCAGGGGAAGCTACGCATGCGTAAAAGCGAGGCGAGAAGGGGTAGCCCAGAGCGCCTCGCCAAACTGCAGGAAGACGAGAAAGGAGGCAGTCAAGCATTAACAGCCAGCAGCGAGCTCCTTTCTTCCCGGCGGTCTTGAGGTGAGTGGAGGGGGGAGGGGGGGAGTCCCGGGCCCGGGCTGCTTGCCGCCGCCGCCGCCGCGCTGCTATTGGGGTGAGCGAGGGGGAGGGGGGGAGTCCCGGGCCCAGGCTGCTTGCCGCCGCCGCCGCCGCCTGCGCTGGGGTGGGGCGAGGGGGAGGGGGGGGGGGGAGTCCCGGGCCCAGGCTGCTTGCCGCCGCCGCGCTGCTATTGGGGTGAGCGAGGGGGAGGGGGGGAGTCCCGGGCCCGGGCTGCTTGCCGCCGCCGCGCTGGTATTGGGGTGAGCGAGGGGGAGGGGGGGAGTCCCGGGCCCGGGCTGCTTGCCGGCCGCCGCGCGCGCCGGGGGGGAGGGGGGGGAGGGGGGGGGGGGGGGGCCCGGGGCTTGACGCCGCCGCCGCACTGGTATTGGGGTGAGCGGGGGGAGGGGGGGGAGTCCCGGGCCCGGGGGGCTTGACGCCGCCGCGCTGGTATTGGGGTGAGCGAGGGGGGGGGGGGGGGGGGGGGGGGGCCCGGGCTGCTTGCCGCCGCCGCCGCCGCGCTGGTATTGGGGTGAGCGAGGGGGGGGGGGGGGGGGGAGTCCCGGGGCCCGGGCTGCTGTGCCGCCGCCGCCGCCGCGCTGGTATTGGGGGGGGAGCGAGGGGGGGGGGGGGGGAGTCCCGGGCCCGGGCTGCGGGGGGAGCCGCCGCCGCCGCCGCGCGCTGGTATTGGGGTGAGCGAGGGGGAGGGGGGGAGTCCCGGGCCCGGGCTGCTTGCCGCCGCCGCGCTGCTATTGGGGTGAGCGAGGGGGAGGGGGGGGGGAGTCCCGGGCCCGGGCTGCTTGCCGCCGCCGCGCTGCTATTGGGGGTGAGCGAGGGGGAGGGGGGGGGAGTCCCGGGCCCGGGCTGCTTGCCGCCGCCGCGCTGGTATTGGTATTGGGGTGAGCGAGGGGGAGGGGGGGGGAGTCCCGGGCCCGGGCTGCTTGCCGCCGCCGCGCTAGTATTGGGGTGAGTGAGGGGGAGGGGGGAGTCCTGGGCCCGGGCTGCTTGCCGCCGCCGCGCTGGTATTGGGGGGAGGGAGGGAGTCCCGGGCCCGGGCTGCTTGCCGCCGCCGCCGCGCTGGTATTGGGGTGAGCGAGGGGGAGGGAGGGGGGGCGACTCAGGCTTGGTGTTTTTTGGACGGCGCCGTGGCTGGGTGTCCCCCATTCCCTTCCCTCCTGGCTTGATAGTCCTCCCGGGAGCGTGGGGGGGGAGCGGCTGCAGAGTCCCCCATTCCCTTCCCTCCCTGGGTAGATCGCCGCCCCGGGAGCGTGGGGGGGGGTAGTAGAAACAGCTCCCTGTTAGGGAAGCACTGGAGCCCTGTGTCTTGCTTTTCATGGGGAAGTTTCCTCGGGTCACCTCTGGATCGTGCAATTTGCCAAAGGATTTAAAAAGTTCTCACCTCTTTTATTAGTGTGCCTTGCTCCCAACCCCTTTATTTTTGTGTGAAACAGACCCAAAACATCCTTTCACCAATTTAAAATACATCAGCAACCTGGTGGGCTCTTTATCTTCTAGCCAGGGAGGAAGGGGAAGGGGGACTGGAAATTGATTCCTTAAGTTCTGCTTTCCCCTCCAGGATCCTCCTCTCTCTCTCTCTCTCTCTCTCTCTCTCTCTCTCTCTCTCTCTCTCTCTGAGTCTCTCTCTCTCTCCCTCTCCCTCCAAGCTGCCCCTTTCCACATCCCCAGGAAACAACCCTCCCCTCCCCCCAGCTGTGAATTTTCAGCCTTGCAGGGCGTGAGTTTCCAGCCTTGCTCCTGGGCTCTTTATTTTAGTTTTGTTCTGATGGTGGCACGTGTGTATTTCTTTATTTATTTATTGCATTGCATTGGTTCTCAACCTGTGGGTGCCCAGATGTTCCTGGACTGCAACTCCCAGAAGTCTTCATCACTAGCTGAGCTGGCCCGGATTTCTGGGATTTGCAGTCCAGGAACATCTAGGGACCCACAGGTTGAGAACCACTGATGCAAAGTCTGTGCTTGTCCATTGAGTTCCTGGTTTGCTTTGCCTCTGCAAGGCAAATGCACCGGTGGCTCTCTCCACCCATCTGGTGGTTCTTTCAAATGCGGTGGCAGGCAATTTAGGAGCTCCAGAAGAGAATCTGAAGGACTCTTTAATATCCCTTCTCCCCATTGTATTTTCACCTGCCAGTTGGCAAGCACTGTAAAAAGCATGCATGCATTGCTCAGGGTGGTGGTGGTGCAAGGACAGGGCAGTGAAAGTCACCCATTTTCCCTTTTTGTATATTGGGGGTGGGCTTGATGCCTGGAGTTATGTAAAAAGGTAGTGGGGAGGGGGAGGGGATACTTGGTAGGAGACAGTGCACTCCAGGCAGGAGAAAGAGCCAGGGCTGTATTTTTTGCAAAATGGCAAAGCCTTCCTGCAGCATTCCAGGAAGTGCAAACTGTTTGCAGGGGGGGAGAGAGAGAGAGAGAGAGAGAGAGAGAGAGAGAGAGAGAGAGAGAGAGGGGCTGGAAACTCACTGCATGGGAGAGGGGAGGGTGGTTTCCCAGAGATGTGGAAAGGGAGGGCTTGGTGAGAGAGTGAGCAAGAGATGATCAGCAGGTCCTGGAAGGGCAAACAGAATGCAAGGAATCCATTTCCAGTCTCCCCTCCCCTCCCTCCCTGGCTAGAAGATCATCGTCCTGGGAGCCAGGAGGGTGGGGGTAGATGCGGCTGCTGAGTCCCCCTTCCCCGGCATTTGTCCAAGAATTGTACTCTTGTTTGCTTCCTATCATGTTATTGTTAAATATTTTAATAAACTCTTTAATCAAGAAATAAACTGGCTAATGCTTTCATCTTTCTCTTATCTCAGTTTTGTCTCAAGATACTGTACTTATTTGGCATAGAATTCTAAACATACCTTTGCTTATAAGAGGATTCTTGAGGTGTTTTTATGCTGCTTACTCACTTGACATAAATTTCTTTCATCTTGGTCCTCAAAGTTTCTTTTGCATTTTTTTAATTGTTACCCTTTTGCCCATGCTCCCCCCACCCCTGAGTTAATGCGAGGGGGAGAAAAGTACGACCTGGCTGCCATGAGAGTGAGGGAGTGTGAATTTGAAACTATTTTTAACCTTAGTTTTCATGTACTAGCTCTCAGGCACATTGGGCCGGAAAAAGTAGACCTCGGCCTGTTCAAAGTTGGACAGCCCTGGTATGTCTGTGAAGATTCTCAGTCATCCAGGTTCGTTTAACTGGGAGTTGAGTCATGGCTACTGGACTTCTGGTATAGTAGAAATTATAGATTGTAATTATCTATTATGTGTACAGTTTTGTTTAAGTTTTGCAAATACAGTCACTTTTGTACAATAATTTTAGGTGACTTTCTGCTGATACTCAGGCTGGATTTCTCCACATGATATAGGTTGAACAAGAGGACTTTAAGAGAAACCAAATACATATTTTCCTTTCATTCTTTTTGTTTAGTGATGGAACAGTTCATTGAAAGTCTATCAGCAATAGTCTATCAGAATTTTAAAAGAAGTTTCTTTTAAAATATGCCATCTGGATGCAAGAATTGCTCCAAATGCCATATTACATCTCCATTGAACCCCAAGATGATGCATGGTCATTTATTTGCTTAGTTTTCTTTTCTACCAATCAAACATGTTTGCTGTTTTGTCTCGCTTATAATATCTCACAGCTACTCTCTGAGGACAGGGTTCTGGGTTCAATACCTTTATTAATTCACTGACAGTAAGGTGATTCTGAAACACTCCCATTACGTATTTGTGGCTTTTTAATGACCCAGCAAAAATACTACTTAAGACAGAACTTGGCTTCTATGAATGGATCTCACAAGCATCTGAGAGGATAATCCTCCTAAGAATAAACCACAGCCTGCAGAACTTGGAACATCTTGATCTCATGCCAGTCATGCTGGCTACAGAATCTGTTCCAAAAAAGTAACTTCATCCACTTGGCCCCAGGAAACACTTCAGAAAAGACACATTTTCCCATTAATCAGCACTGCCAGCTATTATAAATTTTCATTGAAACCCCCTCTCCACAGACGTGGTGGCCTCAGGCATAGTCTTATCTGCTACTTATCAGGGCGTGCTTTCTACTGTACCGAGACAAATCAAAAAGCCTTCACCACCAAGGCTAACAACCCATACTTTAGGTTTCAGCACTTTCAAGGCCATTGTTCACCTTAAGTCTATGGATACTATTGTCTCCCCAAGGAGCCTATTCAGGCCAATGTTCATCTTATGAGCCTAATTCAGATCAGGGTGACAAGAGGTCAAAGCTGACTATAAGATGATGGAGGACTCCAACTAGCTGTATTCAGGATGCCGGGGGAGGGGAGGGGGGACGACAACCAAATATATCTAGCTCTTCTATCTGTTCGCCGGGACTCATGTGTACTGACATGTTATTTTTTCTGCTTTTCCCCACAAATTAGCAATAATGAGTCTGAAACAGACTTCCTTACAAAGTTTCCTTGGGAAGAAAAGGCCCAGTGAACAGACAGATGAAGAGCCTTCCACATCAAAGAAATATGCAACTTTTAACAGACAATACCATGAGTCCTATTTGAAATATGGATTTATCTGGACAGGTGATTCCCACGCACCAAAACCACTCTGCATAATTTGCGGCGAGAAGCTCTCTAATGAGGCAATGAAACCTTCCAAGCTGCTTCGCCACTTGACCGCCAAGCACCCTGACATAAAAGACAAGGGCCTGGAGTATTTTGAAAGGAAAAAACGGGAGCACGAAGCACAGAAGAAATTTATGAGGACCACCACATCAATAAATGAGAATGCACTGAGAGCATCATATTTGGTGGCTAACCGCATTGCTAAGGCTAAAAAGCCATTTACTATTGGTGAAGAATTGATCTTGCCCTCCACTAAAGACATTTGCCGTGAACTTCTAGGAGAGGCTGCTGTGGAAAAGATAGCACATGTGCCTTTGTCAGCTAGCACTGTGAGTAGGCGCATTGAGGAAATAGCCGGAGACATCGAGGCACAATTGTTGGAGAGGATTAATACATCACCGTGGTATGCACTCCAGGTTGACGAATCCACAGATATCGACAACAAGGCACTACTACTTGTTTATGTGCGATATCTATATCAGGAGGATGTGCATGAGGACTTGTTATGTGCACTATCTTTGCCAACCAACACCACAGGAGCAGAACTGTTCAAGTCACTTGATGGTTATGTATCAGAAAAACTGAAATGGTC
Source organism: Phrynocephalus guinanensis (assembly GCA_037367245.1). Lineage (NCBI taxonomy): Eukaryota > Metazoa > Chordata > Lepidosauria > Squamata > Agamidae > Phrynocephalus > Phrynocephalus guinanensis. The sequence goes on from CM074735.1 coordinate 66,784,362, forward strand.
CTTTTGTGTCAGCATATGCACAGACGGAGCTGCTGCCATGACTGGACGACTATCTGGTTTAACTGCTCGGATTAAGGAGGTTGCACCTGAGAGTGAATCTACGCATTGTCTCATCCACAGGGAAATGCTGGCAAGCCGAAAAATGTCACCGGAATTAAACAGCGTACTCATGGATGTCGTTAAAGTTATTAACCACATCAAAGCACATGCACTTAACTCGCGCCTGTTTGACCAGCTTTGTGAGGAGATGGACGCTGAGTACAGATGCCTTCTCTTATACACAGAAATAAGATGGTTATCCAGAGGAAAATCGCTAACCAGAGTATTTGAATTACGAGAGCCATTGCAAAGATTTCTCTCAGAAAAGAAGTCACCGCTGGCAGCACTTTTCAGTGACAAGTTATGGGTTGCAAAACTGGCTTACCTGTGTGACATATTCAGCCTGCTCAATGAACTCAATCTGAGCCTTCAGGGGAAAATGACAACTGTTTTCAAGTTGTCAGACAAAGTAGCTGCATTTAAAGCCAAACTGGAGTTGTGGGGACGGCGCGTGAACAAAGGCATTTTGGACATGTTTCAGACATTAGCAGGGATTGTAGGTGAGACTGAGCTTGAACATTCATTCTGCCAGTTGGTGCAGGATCACCTGTCTTTGCTTTTAAAAGAGTTTGAGCGCTACTTCCCAACCACAAAAGACCCACGAACTGGTAAGGAATGGATCCGCGACCCATTTGCCAACAAACCAGGCGAATCTAGCATATCTATGCTAGAAGAAGAACAACTGATAGAGATTGCAAATGACGGTGGCCTTAAAACTACGTTCGAGAAAACAACTTTGCCGGTGTTCTGGATTAAAGTCATGGCGGAATACCCTGAGGTTGCCACCACAGCACTTAAATCCCTATTGCCATTTCCAACAACCTATCTTTGTGAAGCGGGGTTTTCTGCAGTGACAGCAACCAAAACAAAACAACGAAATAAACTGGACATAAGCAACACACTTCGGGTATCATTGTCACCTATTACCCCCAGATGGAACCGTCTCGTTGCAAATAAACAAGCCCAGGGTTCTCATTGATTTGGCATTCTAGTGGTGTAGCTGTTGTTGTTGTTGTCTGTATTTTATTTTGAAGGCATGTTTAAATACAATTAAATTAAAATTGTATTTTATAATTGTATTTAATAATTAAAATTGTTAAATCAAAACAAGCGGGCCACGGAAAAATTATCAAACATTTACCGGTCCGCGGCGAAAAAAAGGTTGGGGAGCACTGCCCTAAGATACCTATCAGATATTTAAAAGAATACCATTTTTAAAGGAAGCATTGAACCTTGAAAGGGAAAATACAGTAATTCACGCTCTAATTACATGCTATCTAGTTTTTCAGAAAACACCAACATTTTATATTTCCTAGGAGCATTTCTTTGACTACAAGCAATCTCTGTGAAATAGATATCAACATTTTTGAACTCTACGGTTCCAGAAATATATGTGTTTTCCCCACCCCGTGTTCCTCTATTTAAAATTGTAAGATTGTGCCAGTTCTTGTACTGTACATACAAATATATAGAGTAATGTTTCTAAAACATTTGGAAAAGATATCCAAAACGTTAATTCTTCCAGCTTAATATACTGTATATTATACTAGAGTTCTTAAGAAAGAATAGTTTAAGTTTATGTTTCGCACTAAAATAGATGTTGTTGTTGTTCAGTCGTTCAGTCGTGTCCGACTCTTCGTGACCCCATGGACCAGAGCTCGCCAGGCCTTCCTATCCTCCACTGCCTCCCGGAGTTTTGTCAAATTCATTTTGGTTGCATCGATGACACCGTCCAACCATCTCATTCTCTGTCGTCCTCTTTTCCTTTTGCCTTCGATTTTTCCCAGCATCAAGGCCTTTTCCAGGGAGTCCTCTCTTCTCATGAGGTGGCCAAAGTACTGGAGCCTCAGCTTCAAAATCTGTCCTTCCAGTGAGCATTCGGGGTTGATTTCTTTCAGAATGGATAGGTTTGATCTCCTTGCAGTCCAGGGGACTCTCAAGACTCTCCTCCAGCACCACAGCTCAAAAGCATCAATTCTGCGGCGATCAGCCTTCTTTATAGTCCAGCTCTCACTTCCATACATCACTACTGGAAAAACCATAGCTTTAACCATCCTGACCTTAGTTGGCAAAGTGATGTCTCTGCTCTTTAAGATGCTATCTAGGTTTGCCATTGCTTTCCTCCCAAGAAGCAGGCGTCTTTTTATTTCGTTGCTGCAGTCGCCATCTGCAGTGATCAAGGAGCCCAAGAAAATAAACTCTGTCATTGCCTCCATTTCTTCCCCTTCTATTTGCCAGGAGGTGATGGGACCAGTGGCCATGATCTTAGTTTTTTTGATGTTGAGCTTCAGCCCATTTTTTTCACTCTCCTCTTTCACCCTCATTAAGAGGTTCTTTAATTCTTCCTCACTCTCTGCTATTAGAGTAGTATCATCTGCGTATCTGAGGTTGTTGATATTTCTTCCGGCAATCTTAATTCCGGCTTGAGATTCATCCAGACCGGCCTTTCTCATGATGTACTCTGCATATAAGTTAAATAGGCAAGGTGACAGTATACAGCCTTGTCGTACTCCTTTCCCGATTCTAAACCAGTCAGTTGTTCCATATCCAGTTCTGACGGTTGCTGCTTGTCCCACATATAGATTTCTTAGGAGACAGATAAGGTGTTCAGGCACTCCCATTCCTTTAAGGACTTGCCATAGTTTGTTGTGGTCTACACAGTCGAAGGCTTTGGCATAGTCAATGAAGCAGAAGTAGATGTTTTTCTGGAACTCTCTGGCTTTCTCCATAATCCAGCGCATGTTGGCGATTTGGTCTCTAGTTCCTCTGCCCCTTCGAAATCCAGCTTGTAGTTCTGGAAGTTCTCTTTCCACATACTGCTGAAGCCTGCCTTGTAGAATTTTGAGCATAACCTTGCTAGCATGTGAAATGAGTGCAATTGTGCGATAGTTGGAGCATTCTTTGGCGTTTCCTTTCTTTGGGATTGGAATGTAGACCGATCTTTTCCAGTCCTCTGGCCACTGCTGGGTTTTCCAAATTTGCTGGCATATCTTAAAATAGATAAGGGCTGACAATTCTAATACATATTGGCTTTTCCCAGCCTTGTAAGGAGTACAATACTGTATACAGTATCTGAAAAATTAACTGAGACTAACCAATTTTGCAAATTAATAGGCATTGACTTTTATGTAATTCATTTTGTGTTAAAGGTGTTAATTGGTTTAGCAATGGTTTTCTAGTCTTTTTCATTAGTTAAAAAGCCAAACAAAACCAAAGTGTACTGTTTACATACTGCCCAATAGCGCAAAGCCCTCACTGACTGGTTTACAATTTAATTATGCAGGCTATACATCCACCCGCTCCAAGATGGGTATAGTACTTATTTTACCAACCTGAGAAGGGTGGAAGGGTGGGTCAAACTCGAGCTTGCTACCTGGGATTGAACCCTGGCTGTGAGCAGTTTTGGCTGCATTACAGCATATAGCACTATGCCACAGTAATTCACAATGCTTGTTTCCCGAAATTTTTGAACCTCCCAGAAACCAAAACTATAAATTGGAATGTATGAATGTATGAATGGCAAGTTATTAATAAATCAAAATTATTTCTACTTCAAAATTTACCAATTATACCAAATTATAAGTATTTCAAAGATTTAGATATGTTGGTCTCAATCAAAATTTATTTGGAAAGGGAAAAAACAAGAATAAAATTCAGAATATTGCAACAAGATTTAAAAAAAAGAGGAAGCACAAGATAACCACATTGGTTGTTATATTATAAACCCTGTGCTAAGGTTTGGATAAAAGAGTGGATAATATTGGAAAATCAGAGATTGTTAAAATTATAAGGCTATGATTTAAGAATTGTCTGGCATGCATATGTACGGTATGGGGGATTAAAGAGCAAAGATATTTCTCAGAGCATACAGTAAGGAGAGCACTATCTTTAGTATGCAAAAATTTCAAATGCTATCCTATCCTATTAAAAATACCAAGGTGGGTAGCACATAGAGTCCAATAGAGGCATTTACAATGAAAATGATAAATCAAGGGGGAGTATTACTCACGTGTAGAGTTGCTGACTAAAGAGCAAAATATACAAGATGTAAGAGATCTGGAGAAACTGGCCTTAGCAACAGATTTGTGGTCAATGTCAAAATTGTAATCAGAAATGAGATAACACACAGGGTGCATTTAAGGGAGCTTTTAAAAAAAAAAAAAAAAGGCCTTTTAGTTGCCTTTTTTACAAGAGGGTTCCTGACAGTTCGAGAAACCAGACAGAGGCTAGAGATTTTACATGAACTGTCCTTAGTGTATTGTCTTCTGAAAAGAAATTATAGTAGAAATGGGGAAACTCTTTGGTCCTTGTCGGATCAGAAAATAGATACCGCATTCCCCAAACTGGAAAATGTCATAAACTTTTATTTTAAGTCATCTGACTGGAATTTTCCACTCCAATTTAAGCTAATGGAACCAACACCAATACTGTCAGATTATACTGTATGTATGTGCAGAAGATTTCATGCAATCTTTTCTAAGCATCTCTAACAATAGTGATACTGAGAAATTCTAATTGTTTAATGTGATGAAAATAAGCTAAATTGCACACTCACTCACTCTGCCTTTCTTATCCAGCAACTTTTGCTTCCAACTTCAGTTAACCTCATTATAGTGCAGTGATGGCAAACCTTTTAGAGACCGAGTGCCCAAACTGCAATTCAAATCCCACTAATTGATACATGTGATATTTGGAAGCAATTCTTACAAAGACCTTATGGATTCAATAGATCATCTGTCCACCTACTAAAATACACGTATTTTAAACATATTACTATCATTACGTAAAACCTTTGGGTAGTGGGCGGCATATAAGTTGTATAAATAAATAAATAAATAAATAAATAAATAAATAAATAAATAAATAAAACAAAATCCTTACTATCCTACCTCATTGTCCAGTTTTGTTTTTGCTTCATCCAAGTGCTCAGTTATGCTTCTAATTTTTTCATGGCTTAGTGCTATTTCCTGTTTAACTGCAACAGAAAATAGACTTTTCTCATATCAGATTTCCACCAGCAGTATTATAAATCCTGTGGTGTGTAGGTGAATGAAATATGATAACCAGTGTGACAAGTGATGCACATCTTGTGGTAGAAAACTCTTAACTTGAGGAGGATATTCAAACTAACCTGTGGCTCTGAACAGCTTCCAAAAATAATTCTGCTATCTGTCCAGAACCCAATAAGCTGCCCTACGTTAGAAACAAAGCACTTGAGGATATGAAGAGCAAAGGGTCAGGCACACAGCAGTTTATCATGTTCTGTACTCCTAAGCAGGACCAGCCGAGATTGATCTAAAAAATGTCAACTGCATGATGGTTTTGTTAGACCATGCCAAATATTCCCTAATGAACACCCATCCATCCCAGATTGGTCTAGCACGGGAGCCTGCAGTTTATTTGGAACAAAAAGATTGGTCTCATCTGATTTTCTTCATGTGTAGTCACCCATTCCAAAGCAGGTCACACTCGCTCACTCCCTGAAGTCTTAGACTGCTTGAGTCTTAAAGACATGTTTTAGATGGCAAGGAGGGTATGTTCTTCAAAGCCTGTTTCCTTAAGATCTCAATCCACTGGAGCATTATACAGTACAGTTATCACTTGGCAACAACACAACATTTCTATAGTGCCGTACTGTTCCTCCAACCTCTGTTGCTTGTTGCTCTACTTTGTTGCTTTGTTGTTCTACTCCTAGGTCTCACAATAGAGTTAAAATTATGTTCTGTACCACAACAAAGACATGTCACTCTGCATCACTAAAGGGCATGGTATCCAGGCCATTTTAAGAACTGTAGTGTAAAAAGAAAAATAGTACTTTTCTCTCTACCCTGCGTCCATTATGCCTTATGATCAAGCTGATTTGGGGTGTCTTGAAAAAACAGGAAGTTGTTATATTCTATCATTGGCTCATTTTTGTAGCAAATTAGTAGGCCTTAAGGGTAAAATTAACACAGCCACTGTCTAAAGGGATAAATAATGATCCACTGTTCTGTCTCAGGCAGGAAAGTACTTCAGAAAAGGTGTGCTGTCATACAACTATCCTAAATAGTAAGTGCCTGACTAATAGTAATACAGCCTGACAGGACAGGCCAATACTACTCACTCAAAATTAAGTCCCACTAGAACCTCCTTCTTATATATTAAGAATATATAAACAGGAAGGCTTATGTTGTATTTACATTTGTTCCTTTATTGGACATATATCTCACCCATCTAGTGGCAAATTACAACTGCAGGCAGCTGACAGAAAAATAAGCAACACATTACTGTATTTTGAACACAAAATAATGCTTTAGATAACAATAACAATAACAAAATAACCAAAGCATTATAAACATCAACTAATAACACATTTAAAGTTAACTGTGAGTGACTAGCATCACAAATCACCCCCCTAGAAGGACTGAAAAAGGTTATTTGGTTAAAATGGGGCAGATTGGAAACCTGCTCCCCCCCCCAAATTACATAAAGATGGACACCAACCCTGGTTCATGAGGCGGCGCTTCTCCTCTGCTTTCTGTTCTGTGAGAAGGATTTGCTGGAACAAGGAGTCCAGACTCATGTTCAGACTCTCAGTCTCTCCTTGGTACAGAGAAATGTAGGCCGCTCAATCCTTTCTCTGCTAAGGAAGGGCAGGAAGATGATGAGGGCAATGTTTCAAGGAGGGGCAATCCCACCACCCACGTAATACAAGCAGGTCTTCTGTCTCTCCCCAGGACACTGTTTTCCCTTTGCATCAATTTCTGCTGGTAGGCAAAACTGGGAGAAAGCCAGAAAGCTGGTCAGGGCCACTTCAGACCGGAGGCAGGGATTATATTTTAAAATATTCTCCTTAAACTAAGAAATGTCTTCCATGTATAAAGCTAGCATATGGGGAGAAAGATTTGATTTAGCCACTTCTCTTTGTGTAGTACTATGTATATAAAACATGGGGGAATATTTCTGAGGGGGAACATTCCAAATATGTCGCTCCACTGCAGTTTTAAAGTAGGGCAGTTGAACACACTCTTGCCTGCTTCAGCTCCACAATTTTAAAATGGTATGCTAACCTTGTCCAACTTGCTGTTTTCCTCCTGTACAATGAGTAGGAAAATCCTGAGGAACAGTCTGCAATTGTAATGTTTTAGTTCAGAATGAGAACACTTGGCCAGAATGGACCTTTATTTAGGTAAGAATATAATTCAAGTACATAATAAAATGTCAGTATATATGTACAGGATAGACAGTGGGAGGGCAAAGCCATATAGTTATAGACTCTATATTTGCCCTTGTATTTTGTTTTAGGACCTTGAAGATTTTGTGACTGGAACTACTTCCTTTGAGGCACAGATCCTTATATAAATTGAGACTTTGAAATATAGCAATGTCCTGAAATTTAATTCTTGATAAATTCTGGATAAGGAGACATTGTGGGACTTTATTTTTTGCAGTGGCTACTGGTCTGGAACCTTGCTGATGCATGAAACTTAGAAGCTTAATTTTTTCAACCATCCAGTTTGATGGAGTTTTTTTTTTTTTACTATTTTTGCCCTTGGTAATATTTCAAATATTTGCTAAGTTCACTGTTAGCAGTACTCATTTTAAAAACTATGCCCATAGAATCAAAAAGATGGTATAAAATTGTTGCCCAACACCTTAAATAAATGAAGGCCTATCTCCATTTATAACTAAGAATAAGCTGCACTGAAATTGGACTAACCTATGAGTGGACACACTGCTGTGTGTTTTGTAAGGCTGCAGTCTTCCAACACAGTTCCCTGGAAATAAATTGCACAGAGTTTTATAACATTTCCTTCTGGTTAGAAATGGATAGGAACACTATATAATCATATAGCAACAGGCATAATGCAGAAACCTGGTACAGTAATGCTGTAGTACCCCCATATCTGCTGATTCACCATCTGCAGAGTGGCAGTCTGAGGGGCAAGGACAGAGGTGGTGCACTAGCCCGGGTGGTGCAGCGGTGGTAGTTGCAGAGACCGCGCAGCCCAGGGGAGCCTGCCTGAGACACCAATGGTTAAGAAGTTAAGAAGTTTCACTGCAATCAGGATGGCAGCAATCCTCTGTAGTTGATGGGTGTTGTTAGCTGCTCTTTTGTGTGAACTGATCAAGGGTGCTTGTGGCTGGGTGGGAATAACTGAACATTGATCTTTGAACATTGAACTTTGATTCCCACCCAGCCACGAGCACTGGTGATCAGTTCACACAATAGAACAGCTAATGACACCCATCAACTACAGAGAAGGATTGCTGCCATTCCTGATTGCAATGAAACTTCTAAATCCCTCCATCACAATGCAACGACTAACACCTATTTTCCTGCATAGGACAAGTTTCCTCATTCCCACTACTTTAAAACCACACAGTCTCACTCACTCTATACCCCAGAGCACAGAGAGAACTCCTAGTTCCCTAAGCTCCTTGCCCTCTGAAGATGCTGGCCACAGAGTCTGGCGAAATGTCAGGAAGGAAAACTTCCAGAAGATGGCCAAATAGCCTGAAAAACTCACAATAGCTATCAGATCCCAGCCATTAAAGCTTTCAAGAATACATATTCCACCTAATGTTGTGTCATCTGCAAATCTGATAAGGATTCCATTCCCCTCTTCATCCAAGTCATTAATAAAAATATTGAAGAGTACTGGGCTCAGGACTAAGTCTTATGGTACCCTACTTTTTACCTTCCCCCAATTTGATAGAAGGCTATTAGTATGCACTTCCCAATTAAAATTCTGTAATCAACTGTGAATCCACCTGGTTGATGTTCTGTCCATCCCATACTTAGCTTGCAAATCAGAATATAAAATGGGTCACTTTGTCAAGACCTTTTCTAAAGTCAATATACGTTGATAGCATTCCCATGGTCTACCTGGGAGAGTACATGATCAAAAATGAGATATGATTTGTGTAGCAGGAGTAGCTCTTGACAAATCTGTAGTAGCTTCATGTTATCACTGCATTTTTAAAGTGCTTGCACACTCACTGGTCACCTTTTAATTTGCTCCAGAAATTTCCGTGGAATTGATATCAGGCTATCTTCTTATTGGGAGAAAGGCAGCCTATGAATGAAACAATCTACAATAACTGTAGTCTATAGTTCCAGAGTTCCTCCCCCCCCCTTTTTTTTGACAATAGGAACAACACTAGCCCTCCTCCAGTCATCTAGCACTTTACCATTCATCCATATCTTTTCTAGAAAATACTAGATAGTACAGTTCTTCAGTCAGGTTTCCTCAGTACGTGAGGATGCAGTTAATAAGGCCCTGGAGAGCTGAACTTGTTTGAAGTAATGAGGTATTCCTCGACTACCTGTTGATCAGTCTCAAGCTGCTGGCCTGCCCTTTTACTTATACTTTTTCCAGGAGGGTCATAGATTGTCTTTTGGGAGAAAACTAAGCTAAAGTAGGACTTGAGTGCTTCTTTTTTTAAAAAAAAATTCTCTTTGGGTCATTTGTTATCATTATGGCATCCCCGCTATGTAACTAAGCCACTATTTCGTATCTTTTGCCAATATGTAATTGAATATTTCCCCCTTTACTTTTAGGTCTCTTGTTAATCCCCATTTATTTTTAGCTTTTGCCTTCCTTACACAATTGAAGTGTAGCCCTTCAGAAGCACTATTTTGCTACCAATCTGTATTCTTTCTTTGTTGCTGGACTTCCCTCCTCTTCCTATATATGGCTTTTTGTTGTTGTTTTCAGTCCCACTGTATTTTATGCAGCCACATTGATTGTTTTTGCTGTCTTCCATCTTTTTGTGTATGTAGGAATTGTTTGTAGTTTATTTTTTCTCATGGCACCTTTTCCCCCCAGAGAGATTTAGCGGCTATTATATTTGAAACTGCTTTTGGACCTTTCTGTAAATACACAAAATTTAAAGCTGTGTAGGAACTGGCAAGCCACTCCAGTATTCCTGCCAATAAATCTCCATGGACATGGGGTCACGAAGAGTCGGTCACGACTATAACGACAATGAACTACTGAAACAAGTGGTACTGAACAGATTTTTTATTCTTTATGGTCAATCACCCTCTTTTATGGGAAAATATGCTAGTTTCGTACGCATTGCAGAAAAAAATAGAGGAAAATTATGGTTGATTTCTTGATGTTGCAGTGAAACCAAGAGCTTAAAAGAGGTTGGATACTTCTTGACAGGTTGTATAAAGCCTGTTCCAGGACAACAGGAACCATTAACGCACCCTAGAACTGATCTTTAGCATTACTTCAATAGCAATGTTGCCAAAGAGAGGACCATGTGGATATATGCTAATCAACTCCCTCTGCACTGTGATTCATGCAGTTTCAGCTGCATTGCATAATGGTCTCCTTCTGGAGAAGAAACTGTCCAAGCTGTGAAAAGAACTGTTTTGTGCAAACAGCTGCCTGTGTTGAAAAGCACCTTGTTTCAACTTTGCAATGAGAACCAAACTACAAATAAACAGTTTCAAAAGGCAGATTTAAATTCCTGTGAAGAATTGCTGCTCCTTGGTGAATGTTCATGTAACTGTCACCTGCATAGATTTAATTATGATTGTCAGGTGTAAAATACAGTACATGGCAGTTCACACAAAATATTTCTGCAAAATGAGTTATTAGTGTTATTATAGTTTTGGAGATGAAGGTAATGTTGCATTTAAGACCAGCTTGTTAATTCATGGAGGCCCTTGGTTATAAACATCAGCTAATTGCACACAAGGAAAGTTTCTGCTGGAAATTGTGTGGAATGTGTGTACACTTAAATGTCTATTATAATAAGGTAGGGAGTTCAATTCTTTTTTTAAAAGGCTTTGGTTCATTAATGTGGGATATTGTGCTTCTTTATCCATCATTCACAATACCAGAAAATGGTCCATACTGCTGCACAAATTTGTGCATGACACAATACATTTGTGCACAAATACGAGGGAAAGCTCAGAACTTGATACCTTTCTTTGTTAGATAACTGTCACTCAGAGACAAAACAATTGTCAGGACTGCTTTTCAACAGGTTCATGAAGTATCTATTGCTTGGAGAACATGGATGATAGATAATCAAGTGCTATATGAGTGCAGTGATGGTGAACCTTTTAGAGACTGAGTGCCCAAACTGTGATCCAAAACCCGCCAATACAGCAATATAACCTGAATACAGATGGCTGTGAAGGGGGGGATGTCCAGTGCCCACGGAAAGGGCTCCAAATGCCACCTTTGACACCCATGCCATAAGTTCGCCAACACGGTACTAGGGGGTGGGTGCAGGTGACAGTGGCTTATACATCTTATCTTGCTCATGTTTGAAACACAAAGTACTAAGGAGGAGGCTGAGAAACAGTATTTACTGCTGTCTTCATAAATGTAAAGCAGTAAAGCAGGAAGCAGAACAAAGGGACTGTTGAACTTGATTTAGATTTTTTTCAGCCCAAGAGAGACAGATGTCCTAATTTAAACCAGTTCAGATCCCTCCCAAAGATTCACAAAGATCTCCAGTAAGCATCATTTTGCAAAGAAATACTCAAATTGCTCACCTGACAAAAGTAATTTAAAATAAGCTTTTGCAACTAGTATCCATACCTTTCCTTTATCTTGTTCTCAGATTCTGAATGTGTTGTGCTCCATTCTTGAGCATAAGAGAACATTGGCCCTGAAGGAACATGGCTGAGACTTCTTTCCAAACACAGTTGACTAGGTTGCATGTGATAGAACCTCTCCACATTCATGTCAGTTCCTTAGGGATTAACAAGCCAATACCTTCCAGGTGCACAGACATGCTATATACTTGATTCAGCATAGCTCATTGGAAAGACCTGTTTCTTTCTACGCCTTTTGATTACTTTCCTGCTTCAAGTAATAGATACCTAGAGAATTTGTTGGGAAAAATGCCCTGACAATTCTTTTGTGTTTAGGTGAAAAGTGTTCTGTTTCTGCTTATGTATACCGCCCCATACCACTTCAGGTAGTCTCTGGGCGGTTTACAGTTTGAATTACAGTATGCAGGATACACATTCCCCCCCCCCCCCCCGCAGCAAGCTGGGTACTAATTTTACCCACCTCGGAAGGATGGAAGGCTGAGTCAACCATGAGTCTGCTACCTAGGATTGAACCCCAGGTCATGAGCACAGTTACAGCTGCAGTACAAGCATTTAACCACTGTAATACGGGACTCCATAGTGGCTAAAGGAAGAAGAAAAGTGTCAGGTTCTGGGGTTTCCCTCTACTTGGTGTCTCTGTTGTCTTTGATGTTGTCAACATTGAGATTTCCCTTTGCTCTTTCAACTTTAGCAACTTTTCCCTGCTGGCAATGTGGGCACCATATTGTGCAGCAATATGGGCAATTTTCTGGCATTCTGAATGATGGATAGAGAAGCACAGTGTCCCAGATCCATAAACTGGAGGGGCTTTTAAAAAAAGAATTGTATTTTATATAGCATATGTTTTCTAGTTAGTCTTTCACTGACGTCTGTAAAAATGGTTTATCACTTTATGACTTTTGTGTCAGCAATTATTTTATTCACATATTTAGGATGTTCTTTCTGAATGTTCTAAACTATTAAGTGTCATAATTGCCTGTTCTAAAGAATTTATGTTTGTTGCTATGATTCACCAGCTGTAACCTTATTTGCCTTTGCATCAACATTAGTTTATACTGCATTCTATCTAGATACTTCTAGGAAACAGATAATTTCAAAATTCATAACAGAAATGCTCTTTTGAATTGATGTGGATGACTTTGAAGCCTTTTCCATAACTTACTTACGGGTTATGTGTGTGGTATGGAAGTTGTACCCACCGGGATAAGACAGTGTTGCACAGAATTATAAGAATTGCAGAGAATATTGTGGGCTGTTCACTCCCCACCCTAGAACAAATGTATACTACCAGGTGCCACTGTAAAGCATTAAAGATCCATCACATCCTGGTCATCGCCTCTTCGAGTTGCTGCCATAGGGCTAGAACAAACCGTCTCTAAAATAGCTTCTTTTTTAGAGCAATATTGGCCTTAAATGGAAATCCTGGACTTTGAAGTCAGCTTATTTTATATGTCATATTTTAGTCATTTTATATGTCATATTATGTGTTGTACCTGTTTTTAAGTCTATGTGAAATGTTTTAAATGAGTTTTTATATAGCAGCCACAAAATGTCGTTGTTCCTGAAAGGGGGCAATGACAATAAAGATTCCTATCCTATTCCTATCCTATCCTATCCTTTATTAAAGCTGAATGTGCTTATTAGTATGCTGAAAATTACTTGAATACTAAAGATATCCTGTTTTTCCTCTTAATGTGTCAATGTCTACACTAAAAGCTATTTTATAAATTAGATAGCCTAATAAATTGTATTCCTTTTTTAAAACTGTTTCATTTCCCATATCTGTTTTGCATGTAATGAACTTTACCTCAGCAGTTACACAGTCAACCTATTGGTTGCCGAAAGCTGAAAAACTAGTTATTGTCTCTCTTGGCTGCTAGTGACAGGGTTATAATGTCATGAAATGCTTACCAGTGTTTTCTTTGTAGAGAAACAGGTCTGCAAGTCAAAAATGGACAAATCTGAGAAGGAAATGGCAGCCCATTGCTTGGCAGAGTAATGTCATAGGGATTTGAACGAATGCATCCATGTTCTTTCAGCAGAAAAGAGAGGAAAGAGACAGTACAGCTGAAGGCCAGGAAGCCAAAAGGTAGGAGGGCAAAAGGTAAAAGAAGAAGGATTGTCTTGCACATTTAGTAGTTGATCTCAACATGCAAAATAGGCAGTTTGTACTTGTATACCAAAGAAGGAAACCTGAGCCAGGAAGGCTGAGACACGTTTGTATGTTGTCCATAGGAATGGGCAGAAATAAGAGAGTTGTAGGATGGTGAGATAGGGAACGAAAAGAAAAGGGCACCCTAAATCAGAGTGAAAATGAGAAACCAAAAATCAGGAATTATTGATACAGTTATTTGGCTACAGTTTCTTAGTAACATGCATGATTTTATTTAAACAGCTGTATGGTGTCATTATAAGGGCATGTTGGCTCAGTGGCCTGGAGCACTGAAAGTGTCGGCTTCAAAGTTGGCAGCTCGGCGGTTCAAATCCCAGGTGCCACGCAGCACATTGAGCTCCCACTGCTAACCCCAGCTCCTGTCAACCTAGCAGTTTGAGAGCATGTAAATGCAAGTAGATAAATAGGTACCACCATAAAAAGCAGGAAGGTAAACAGTGTTCCATGCGCAGAAATGCATTTATCCATGCTGGCCACATGCACAATGTGGTATTAATAAAAATCAGCCCAGTCCTTAGCTTGTAGATTAAAAAAACATACAACAAAACCTGACATGTTTTATGATGAATTATTAACATCACATATTGTTTGAATCTTCAACATGCTAGCAAAACAACAATCAAGTTATACTGTAGGCAACGTCAGGTGCCTATACCAGGCATGACCAAACTTTGGCCCTCCAGATGTTTTGGACCACAACTCCCACAGTCTTTTGCCATTGGAAATACAGGCTTGGAATTCTGGGAGTTGTGGTCCAAAACATCAGGAGGGCCAACGTTTGGACATGCCTGGCCTATACCATAGGGTTGAACTGTGCATACATTATGCATACAGCTTTATACCATAGGATTGCACTATGCATAGATCATTATTTCAGTTGTGAGTAACCTGTTTTGGAATGCCATTCTAATCATCCTTGACTATTGACTATGCTGACTGATGCTGACAGGCGTTCAGCTTCAACCGTAGAGCTATAGATTTTCCCACTACCCGCTTTATTTCAACTGAGAGGTACTTCAATTGTTACTGTTTTTAGTACCAGTTTCCTTTTTCAAAAACACTGCTAAACTAATACTCATGGAAAGCAATAAACAAATTAATAATCACAATTTAGATTGTTGATGAGTATATGAGAATATGTTTCACTATTGCCGTTTCTTTTGATGAAAGAAGCTTAGATACCAGAAGTGTGACCTCTCACATGATAATAGATCTTAGCTTACAAAAGCTGCATTACTTCATTTGCACAGCATGGGAAAATGAAAAATTAGACGATTCATTGGTGGTCATGGTAAATGGGAAGAGAAATGGAATACATCTGGGTATTAGAAGTAAGTGAACATGTGTGGTTTATGGGTTCAGCTCAAGTCAACTCCTGAAAACAGCAATATTTTTCTCTGTGGTGGACAGGCAGCTCAGACCTCAAATTGTTTATGCTTTGGATACTGGGGAACTATGGAGCAAGGATGCCAAGAGGGAAGTGAAGCCAGCAGGGAGAACTGGGTAAGGAGCCAGGGATGATAGATAATATATAATAATAATAAACTTTATTTTTTGCCACCTTTCTCCCCCGAACGGACCCAGATAGTTTAATGGCACTGAAATCTGGCTTAGCAAGGTTGTGGAGTCTCCAAAAGAGATACGGATATGTTTCTCTGAAAGCCAGGCATCAAAAAGAACATTTGGGACTATTAAAGACACACCCAGTAGAAGAGTGACCTTTTAAAGCTCCATAATTCTTCTCCCATCTGGGATAAAATCTGGGCAGGAGAATTATTGATGGTTTCCCCTGAACAATTATTTCTTCTCAATTGAATGGAATTGAGCAATGTTCTTCATTCCATTCAGAAGGGAAAAATTAAGATTCTCCAAGAGCTAAACCCCATAGCAGTCCTCCATAAAGGTTGGCCTTTGTTATACCCTTGATTTTTTTTCACTCTTTCATTTCCCTATATTATGCTGGTATGGGTGCATGGGATAGCTGCCTAGATGCCCTAAGCACATCTGATCTCACCTGATTTCAGAAGCTAAGCAGGGTCTGCCCTGGTTAGTATTTGGATGGGAGACCACCAGGGAATATCAGGTGCTGTAGGCGCCTGGAGTAGGAACTGGCAAGCCACCCCAGTATTCCTGCCAAGAAAACTCCATGGACACGGAGTCACAAAGAGTCGGTCACGGCTGTAATGACACAACACATGGGTGCATGAAGCAGATTTACTCCATGTGTTTCTTTCTACTGGGGTGGATGTGGGAGAGGTCTATCAGAAAAATCCCATGTCAAAGCAGATAAGGAGGTTTCCTAGTTGAGTCAACCCTTCACCTACCATTATCTTTGCTCCAAGATTAAATATATCCTATATAGAAAAAGCAAAGACCAGTGTTGCTGTGGGGCAAGGTAGGGATATAACAAACCAGTTACAGTGAGAGTGAGGGGATGACATCACATGAAACAACAGGAATGGCTGAGAACTGAGGGAAGATTAAAAGTTATGCAGAGATCCAGCCACTGTTTTTGTTAACTTTGAGAAAGGGGACAACATTTTAAGCCATTAAATAGATTGGCTGGGTGGCCAGATTTGTCTTGTTTCTCCACATTTTCCCAGGAGAACTTTGGTTATTTCTAAATAAATCCAACAGCAGTTTTAGAAACTTGTATCAAACTATTCTAGTCATGCTCTGGTACTTTAATCCAGAATGGCATCTGAATTCCTTATGGAAATGTGTCAAGGGAATGTATGTTTTATGGTTCTGTTCTGAATACATTGAGGAAGCCTTTTTCATTTGCATGGTATGAAGCTGCATATTTCATGTGGAAAGCAAGGGAGTCAACTTTATAAAACACCATTGTTTGAACTGAAAAATATTGTAAAGTGTGAAATGGAAGCTTATATATCCAAATATGCTGGAAAACATACTGGAAAAGTTATGAAGACCATCCTGACTAGCTCTCAGCAGAGCCTGTCCTACCTTTATACACAGCAAGAACACAGCCTCGTTCAAGAGATTATGAGTGTCACAAAAAGAGAGCAATTGAAATTGTGAATTACATACTCAAGGTAGCTGTACTCTCAGGTTAAAAAAAATCTTGTGGGATTTATTTATTTATTTATTTATTTATTTATTTATTTATTTATTTATTTATTTTGAATACCACCCATCAAGCCTGAAACCACTCTGCACAGAGAACAATAAAGTAAACAAAGCATAATACAATCACATGAAAATAACTTCAAACAATATAAAACATCAAGAAAAATTAATAATACCAGTTGTGGGAATTACTCCCGTGGGAAGCCCCAATCTGTGAGGCTTGGAAAGTTGCTTGCCAAATGTAGGAATTAAACCCAGGGAAGCCTTAACGTTTAAGGCTTGAGAGTAGATGTGGGAACCCAGCAGGTTAAGCTTAGCCAGCAAGCCCCCCCCACTGGGTTGGAAAAATAAAAGACTCCGACAAGTGTTCTTCTTGGTGCAAAATGGAGCAGCTCTCCTTCTCTCCTTTATTCTTGATTCCCCCTTGATTCTTGATTCCCGATTTCCCAAACCCTTGCCGCACCCCAGCAAGGCTGTTTTATTGAAAACCACATGACTACAAATCCCATATGACTTTGCAGTAATTTCTTAACCAATTACAAACTTACACATCTACGTAATGCCTAAATAAAGTTACTTCTTTGTCTAAATCTTAACACACTGAGCATGAGCAGGAATGCAAACTACTGCGCATGTGTGAAATTAGCCTGGGAACCTGATGAGAAGTGAAACATAGTATCTGAGCATTGATTTAGCACAATATGCCTTTGTTAAACTGTCCTCGCTAGTTACGTGATTTCCAGCTTACATTAAATGGATGCCACAGAGGCACTGTGAGAAAGATTCCCCACATTTCACTCCTTTTGTTTTTAATTTTTTTGAAGAATAGGAACACTGAGTTCGTAGTAATCAACTAACTACGATAACACAATAGTATTGGAATAAGTGAGAATATAACTATAAAGAAAAATTAACTTGTTTTTTCAACCTTCAGACTGTGCTGTAGCCAGTTTCAACCTGAAGGTGGCAGTACACTTGTCTTTGCGTGAAACCAGAAATAGCAATTAGCAATAGCAAAAAATCTGACATATAGTAAATATACATTAAAGGCAGCAACTTATGATAATAATGCATACCACAATACTAAGCATAGCCTTTATGCAATTGCAGCAGTATAAAATTGCCAATGTCATCTCTGTTATCTAAAGTAATCTAATTTCAGTTTGAGCCTTGGAAGTGTTCAGTTACCCATAATTAGCTGTTAGCTTTCAAAAATGCTCTAAAACCCCAAAAGATAGGTAATCCCTGAAACTAGCACTATATTTCTAAACCATTGTGAAACAGCAAACAGAATCTGATAGCTGGAATGTAGTTGAAGCAACACATTTTCAAAAATAATAACAAGACAATTCAGTTGTGTGGTACTAGTGTTGTGAAAAAGTAAAAGCAGATTTAGGAAGTCACTTGGTGGTTGGACTCCAGCTGGAGCCATTCACTAAGGTCTCTTCACTGTTCATTTGTTCATTGAGACCAGAATAGTCTGTGATATTATGAATAAAACATGCTGAAAACAAATCTCCAGCAACAAATTTGTGATATTATGAGGCTGATAGCAAAGTAAATTCCCAGCAGCTTAGCTGGCAGAAATACAAAACTTAGTGCATTACTGATTTTTGCCAGTTGAAGCCAGACAGTAGTCTGTAGGCCTTTAGGACGGAGCTGTTGTTCAGTCCTAAAATGCAACTCAATGGAAGAATGAAACCTGCTTATGGAAAACAAGCAGCCAATTTTAAAGCAAAAAACACAAACACTTTGAAAACTACAGTACTAAAATCTACCATAAGCAAATAGGCATCTCTTTCTCCCCGTTTGTAAGTTCCAAAGGATGCAAAAAGGTCTTGAAAATCTCATGAGAAAACAAATCAGTGTGTGTGTCTTAGAATAAGCCAAAAGCGCAGCATTTCTGTAGAACGTTTGAAACAAAGAACAATTAACAGTACATAGATAGCTAGGCAGCGATTGCCAGCAAGAACAGTGTGAATCCCCTTATCAGAAACCTTGGCATCTTTCCCGGAAAAGCTGTAAAGGAAAGAAATTTGTTAAACCATAGAAAGTTGAATGCAAACTTTCTCTGATCCTTCCCAGAAAAAGCTGCAAAGGAAAAATTTGTTAAGATGACCTGTGAAAAAGGAAATTAAACAGAGGCAATTGTTATAAACAGCCTATTGTCCACAGTCATTGACAGAGACATAAAGGTGAAGGCAGGATGGCAGGATGGCTGTTTAGCTGAAGGCAGGGAAGAGGGGTGTGAAAGTGTTCTGTTGTGTTGGATGGCAAGACAAGCAGTCTCAGGTGACCTTCTGAAACGCTGATTCAATGTTTCCCTTGCAACAAGGTAGAGATCCATGGCAGTTTCACTCTGAGGCTGATTTTCCGGCAGCAAAGGAATGGAATGTTTTAGAAAAAAGTGGGATTCCTTTTCAGAACAAAGTGTGTTTTCAGGGCTAATTCACAGTTCACAGCTGGTAAGGATAGAACCGTTGATCTCTGGAACTGTTCCACGAACTTCATCCATGTAACACAGCAATCAGGCCACCACAACGTTCAGTGGGTGGAAACAATGAAGGGAGTCGAGGCACGGCATGGCGACTGTATCAGATGAGACGCCTTTTCGGAACGAAGGAAAGCAGAGCTTTTCCCATGGGGGGTGCATAGAAGCAGCTTCACCCCAACAGGAGCCTTGTTTAAGCCTGGATTTTACCTCCTCGTCATGATTACTGTTCCACATCTCATTAACCCCTTTCATTCCACCACCACCACCATCATCACCATCTTCATTCCCCAAAGGCTGCCGCTCCCCAGGATGGTGCCCTGTTGTTTTCCCAGGATTAGAATTAGGAATTTGAACTGCGGCAGCAGAAAAAGCCTTATCAGAGTCAGTACTCACAAATTGGCATGCGCGTAGAATATCAGTCAGGGAGATAGCAGGACTGCTGGAGAAAGTAGCAACAACTGGATTGCAGCCAGCATTAGAGTTCTCAAAGGCCAATTGTTTAGTCAGGAGTTGTTGAACCTCCGTATTTCCCACCTGGTCTTCAATTGCCACAATCAAGCGATCCTCACCCTCTTTCAGTGCTTCAGAGGGAATTGGGGCATTTTTTTCAGCGTGAGCAGGGGCAGTAGCTTGCAGGACTGGAGAAGCAAGATGCACAGGCTCGATGGCCAAGGCTGCTGCTGGAACAGCGTCAACAAAGCCAGCACTGAGCAATTTTCCATCATTTGCAATGGATAAAGCTGGAGAGGGCTCAGGCAGTGAATCTGGCAGCTGGCTTGGAAATTCAAGGGCTGGGCACGCTGGTAGTGGAGCTTTAGGAGCCTCAATTAGCCAAGATGCTGGTTTGGGAGGCAGGATGATAGGCAATGGTGATAGCAGAGACTTTATTGCCAATAAAGGATTGTCTGGAGTGGGTCCTTGAAGGCACGCACGGACCTGAAACCACGTGTGCCGGACCTTAAAATTAACTTTGGGATGATTCCGAAGGCAGTAGCCAATTTTGTCCCATTTTTGAAGATCTAACATGCCAGCTAGTGGGAACCAAGGACATATTTCAGCAATTTCTTTGGCAAGATCTTCCACCTCCTTTAGAGGAGTTTCGTAGCTATTCTTAGTGAGCAGATAATGCAGTTCCTGGCAGAACTTTTGTTGCGGGGTAGGAAACAGCATTCCCGCCCATGTTGAAACAGTATCGGTAGTCTTAAAGTACGGGATCACTCACCAATGGGATCGAAGGTACGTCTTCGATGGTGATTTGAGCGCGCTTGGGATCCTTTTACCCGGATGAGAATGGTGAGTGATGAAAAGTAGACTCCGTAGTCTCCTGGCTGGCTGGCCAATATGTGGGAATTACTCCCGTGGGAAGCCCCAATCTGTGAGGCTTGGAAAGTTGCTTGCCAAATGTAGGAATTAAACCCAGGGAAGCCTTAACGTTTAAGGCTTGAGAGTAGATGTGGGAACCCAGCAGGAAAGCTTAGCCAGCAAGCCCCCCCCAATGGGTTGGAAAAATAAAGACTCCGACAAGTGTTCTTCTTGGTGCAAAATGGAGCAGCTCTCCTTCTCTCCTTTATTCTTGATTCCCCCTTGATTCTTGATTCCCGATTTCCCAAACCCTTGCCGCACCCCAGCAAGGCTGTTTTATTGAAAACCACATGACTACAAATCCCATATGACTTTGCAGTAATTTCTTAACCAATTACAAACTTACACATCTACGTAATGCCTAAATAAAGTTACTTCTTTGTCTAAATCTTAACACACTGAGCATGAGCAGGAATGCAAACTACTGCGCATGTGTGAAATTAGCCTGGGAACCTGATGAGAAGTGAAACATAGTATCTGAGCATTGATTTAGCACAATATGCCTTTGTTAAACTGTCCTCGCTAGTTACGTGATTTCCAGCTTACATTAAATGGATGCCACAGAGGCACTGTGAGAAAGATTCCCCACAACCAGTGATAAATGAAACATAGAAAAATAAACCATTAAGGATAATTCAAAGGTCAAAACCAGAGGCGGTGTTATCCAGTGTCAAAATGATTGGGGAAGACCAATCTGAAAAAACTGGTCTTTAATCGTTATTTAAATATTTGCAATGAGGGAGCTTGCCGTAGTTGGTTCCATAGCTGCAGATCACCAAGAAGGACTGACTCCTCATCATTGTCTTCCAAGCCTCTTGGTGTCGGCACCTGCAGGTGGTCTGCCTGAGACGGACGAGTGACCCTGCCAAACTTTTCTGCTTATTTTCCAAAATAACTTGGCAGTTTTTCAGTGTTACATGTCTGGACTTGGGTGGGGGACCTTGTTGCTTTTTCCTTGGCAGTAAAGAATTCTGGCTTAAATTTGTCTTAAATGATTCTATTTATCTGATATTACTTTACTTTTACTTTTAGAGTATTTTTACCCCGACTTTCTCCTTGGAAAAGGACCCAAGGCGGCTTACAGTAATGAGGGACAATATACAGTCCAGTACAATTAAGACATGTTCAAGTATTTGAGAACAAGGGATTGATCCTCTAATTATGTTTCACTCCACTGTTCTTGAAGAATATGGCGATCCTACAGGCAGTTCAGTAAGTGAATAATTGAACATGGAACTAAGGATTATTTTTCATTAATCTGTATCAAATTTTCCAAAGTAACACAAAACAAAGAATGTTGTTCCTTCATTAAGGCATTTTAAGGCATCTTCACAAAATCTTGGCGATTCTGTAACATTTCCAGATGAGGTTTTAATTGGGTCATCACCCTGCCCAGTTTACTGAATGGGGATAATGATTGCCAGGGTCAGGGTTGCAGGAGCTATGTAAGCACTGCCAGAATTAGGAATGTCTGTTGCCGGGGCTTGCACAGAACAGGTGAAGGGCAGTTATGTGGTGCAGCTGGAAGCTTTGGATAACATATACAGGCTTCCTGCACTACTGTCCTTTGCTTCAGTAACATAAGTTGTCTGGGTGGTTCTTGTGCTTTGGTCCTTCATGCCTCTGCTGTTAAGAACCTTGTTCTTGCCTTGAGTGGTATGGGCCGATATATAAGCAGACCACTTTGCTTTTGCTTTGCTTGCTCCTGAAGAGTCTTAAGACTCTTAAGTGTTCCAGTGATGCCTGCCTTGCTCCTGAAGAGTCCCGTGTGTTCCAGGTGCCTGCCTTGTTTGTATATGTTCCTGCCTTCCTCTTGATGAATCCTGTGTACTCCAGTAGTGCCTGCCTTGCTTCTGTATGTTACTGCCTGTCCCTGTCCTGACTCCAGTTGCTTTTGCCTTATAGGCAAATACTCTGGCCTGGGCATGTCGCCTGTTCTGGCTTGCTACCCATGCCCTGGCCCTGACAGTGATTCCCAAAGCTATCTTCCATTTTTAAATCTTCCTATATTTTTCCTGCCACTTCTGTCTTTTTTATATTTTACATAAATCCACCAAGGAGGGAAGGGTAGAATAGTTTGCACAGTAGCTTTCACCTAGTAGGATCAGAAGGCCACTGCTTCATCAATAGAATACTTATTCAGCATTTATAGTTGTACATTATGCATGGGCTTCTGAGATTCCATTTCTAGAGAACTATTATTATTATTATTATTATTATTATTATTATTATTATTATTATTATTATTATTATTATTATTAAAACATTAATTGAAATTATATAACAGATATAAGGTTTCAGCAAAACCCTAAGTAGCTGTTAAACATCAGCACAATATGTATGCTGTTCCTGTTGTTACAACATTATCATTCCAACAGCACAAGCAGTTGAGGGCTGGAATGTGAAGCTTAGATGAATAATGCCAGGGAGACTTCTTGGAAAGCCTGTCCACATTACCATCATTGCTCCACAGCTATAGATGCTGAAGGAGAAATGGAAAGCTTTTATGTAAGTTTCCAGGAAGGAATTGATCACATAACCCAAACTGGATTGGTAGCCATGGCTGCTTGAAATTCAGTGGCAGAAAAAAAGCAGGAGCAAACATCTTCAGAGAATGTGGCTTGAGAGTCTGTATGCATCCCATTTTTATTCTGTCAATCTCCAGAATTCCAAGCTTGACAGGGGTGGTGGTTCAGAATGGTGAACTGGACAGCACCTATACTTACCACATGCCATGCTGGGACTACTTTCTGTGCAGATTCATACCATCATTTTGCATTTGTACACTGTGCATGGACTTCTGACGTTCCATTTCTAGTGAATAATAATAATGGTTATTTCAACTGTTGTAAGTAGGGATGTGGAAACTTCTAGTTTGTTTTAGAAGAAGTTGTACTAGTATATTAAGCAAAAACAAAAGAAAACAAAGAAGACATAACTATGGCAACTTAAAAACTTACTGCTATATTTTCATGTGAGCTTTCACGGCTTCAGTCTGAGGAAGTGGACTTGTCCACAAAACCTCACATTAAAGTATAGCAGTTAGTTTTTAAGGTGCCACAATGTTTTTGTTTTCTTTACACCTCATTTATGTCATATTTGCATATATTTCACCTATAAAACCACTCTCCTTTTTTTAGCATTAATCTGAAAATTTTCTATTAAAATAGTACATTTCATATTCCAATTCTATCTGTTCTTCTCAAAATACATTTTCCCTTCATTTTCACTCTGAATATATTTTAGCTATCCTGAAATGCTTCAATTGTTTTATCTATTTTTTTAAAAATTACATGTATGTATTTTTAAAATGTGTTTTATTGGGCCTGTGAGCCTAAATAAATATTATTATTTCTGAATACATTATATTTATCTATTAGATTTTCATATTGCACCACCTAGCCAAAAGGGAACTCTGGGTGGTTTCCCTCAAAAGATGCATTATAAATTATACTCTAATATGGTTTTGAGCCAATAATTTCCCTGGAATCTTTTCTGGAAATATTCTAACTCATTGGTTCAATAGTGCAGAACATCCCAGAGACATAAGTACTACATGATTGCTTTCCAGTTTCCAGTGTTTTCCCAGTGTGGACTTTCCCATAGCAGGCACTGTGACACAAAGGGGATTATGCTGCTTCAGCCTCCTCATGCAAAGACAAACTGCCCTGCAGCCACTCCACATATAAGGCCGCCATCTCACAGTGCATTTTCACAGATGGAGCTTAAAGCTGCTTTTGTTCATTTTATGAGGCAAATGTGAAACATTGATTGGCACAATCAGAGAGGCTATTTCACATTAAATATCAGAACTTTGGAAGAGAAAGTTTTATTTGTGGTAGCAGGGGACTGTGAAATTTATTTATTTATTTATTTATTTATTTATTTATTTATTTATTTATTTTTATATTTATATACCATTTATATTTATATACCGCCCAATTTTCCCAACGGGAACTCAGGGCGGTTAACAAAATACAACAATACCAGAGAAATACACAGATTCTACAGTAGGGTATATTAAAAAAGTACAATCAACAGAAACAAAATTAAAAATACTAAAAATACTAAGGCAAGATGGTGAAAAACAAACAAACCAAAACCTAACCTTCCCATGCTTTGTCAAAAGCCTTTCTCCCTTCTGTTCTCTCTAATAATAACTACCACTGACATGCAACATAAATAATGGAAGAAAGTCTCAGATGCAGTTTAAACCTCATGTATGAAGCAGTTACTATCACCAATGACTGAAACAATTGGGCAAGTATTTTTTCTGTAATGAGGCCAATCCTGCCTATACTGATGGAAGAGGTCTGATGCACAACCCTACCCATTTCTATGGTGTTTTGTCAGGAGAAGCTACTTCACTTCTTATGAAACTAGAGTTGTCACATAATCAGAGGAAGGGCCATATTTGCAGCTTTTTGGGTTGCTTTTTTGAGGGTAACATGAAGTGAAATGCCTGTCTCGGACAGCTAATGTGGGATATCAAAAAATGGAACAAGTGTGTTCATTTGTGCATTTACTTGATGTACTGTTTGGCAGAGGAACTGGAGGTACTTCCTTGAAGGTCAACCAAATTACTGTTTGGACAACGTTTAAAATTATCTAGTTAACACACTGTCTGTGGGGCTCTGGGTGTAGAAGTCTAAAAACCAACTTTTTCAAGCTCTAGATTTCTTATGTTCAGCCCCAAATAATTGAGTACTATCTAACTTGATTCAAGGGCAGGGCTGCTACCAATTCTTTTGCCATCAGCAGCAAGATATTTTGGGCCATTCCTAAGCACTGCATATACTGAAGACACAATTCACATTAGAAATGACTAACTAATATTTTGGTGTGGCCAGAAAAAATGGCTTACATTGAGTTAAGGACAGTTCAGATGTATATATCCTACATCTAAATTGAATAAATGCAGGCTGCAAGGAACTCCACAGTAAGGACATGCTCAATATCTTACTGGGGAGGCAGAGTTTGGAAGTTTGATTCCCCACTGTCTCCTTGATAGGTGATGGACTCAATGGTCCATAGGGTCTATTCCAGATCTGCAGTTCTAAGATGATGCTAATGACAATTAAAGCACCAGCTGGAACTGTCCTGTTATCCCTGAGCCATATTGGCCTTCCAATAATAACCCTTTAGCCACTGGGTGATAGGTTGATCCACCTAAATTATCATGGGCAGATAGGCCTCATTTTAAAGCAAGGCTATGTCTAGAGCTTTGAAGCAATAATTTCATAGGTTACAGCTTCTACAGTCTGAACCAGGCATGCTGGGTGTGGGATAATGGAGGCTGCAATCTGAAAAAAATAGTCTTTCCAAACTATGTCTATAGAATATCTTTTATTTTTATGCATGGTATTTCTGCTTAATATATGAAGGATTTGTAGCAGTAATTTGTGACCCTTTATTTTTCCTACTGTGGCCTTCCTTGCAGAGCTTTCTCAGTCCTAAATTACAAATCCATAGCCATAAACTAAAGGTAAGTATTGCTCTTCTAGCAGGGTCATGAGCTGCACTAAACCAGTAATGCCATGTTCTGTAACAAACTGAGCAAATGGTGCTGAAACATATTAAGACAAGAAGAACATGTCAGTGTTGTCAGTGGTAGCTTAAGTCAATCATCACTGTACTTTATTTATATCATTTAGTGACCTCTCTTTGAGTAGATTACTTATCTTGACCTTCTATCTAAGTGCTGTCCAATACAAGTATTTTTCTTTTTGAACTGCGGGCAATCAAACTATGAACATACGATAGCTTAAAAGGAAATGTGGTTGCTTTTCTAATGTTAGTACTGCTATTCCAATGTGATAGAATTCTGTAAGAATATGTGTATGTGCACAGGCATGCAAGCACACACACACGTGCGTGCGCGCGTGCGCACACACACACACACACACACACACACACACACACACACACACACAGAGCGAAAGAGAGAGAGAGAGAGAGAGAGAGAGAGAGAGAGAGAGAGAGATGTTTATTTTGGAATCCAACTAACTCCTTTAATCAGATGATAATAAAATCAAAACAAATTGTACCAACCTTGATTAATATGGGCCTCTTCTATTGTGGGAATTACTCCCGTGGGAAGCCCCAATCTGTGAGGCTTGGAAAGTTGCTTGCCAAATGTAGGAATTAAACCCAGGGAAGCCTTAACGTTTAAGGCTTGAGAGTAGATGTGGGAACCCAGCAGGAAAGCTTAACCAGCAAGCCCCCCCCAATGGGTTGGAAAAATAAAGACTCCGACAAGTGTTCTTCTTGGTGCAAAATGGAGCAGCTTCTTCTTCTCTCCTTTATTCTTGATTCCCCCTTGATTCTCCCTTGATTCCCCCTTGATTCTCGATTCCCGATTTCTCCCCTGATTCTCGATTCCCCCTTGATTCCCTCTTGATTCTCTCTTGATTCCCCTGATTCTCTCTTGATTCCTCCTTGCCACACCCCAGCAAGGCTGTTTTATTGAAAACCACATGACTACAAATCCCATATGACTTTGCAGTAATTTCTTAACCAATTACAAACTTACACATCTACGTAATGCCTAAATAAAGTTACTTCTTTGTCTAAATCTTAACACACTGAGCATGAGCAGGAATGCAAACTACTGCGCATGTGTGAAATTAGCCTGGGAACCTGATGAGAAGTGAAACATAGTATCTGAGCATTGATTTAGTACAATATGCCTTTGTTAAACTGTCCTCGCTAGTTACGTGATTTCCAGCTTACATTAAATGGATGCCACAGAGGCACTGTGAGAAAGATTCGCCACATTTCACTCTTTTTGTTTTAAATTTTTTGAAGAATAGGAACACTGAGTTCGTAGTAATCAACTAACTACGATAACACAATAGTATTGGAATAAGTGAGAATATAAGTATATTTTCAACCTTCAGACTGTGCTGTAGCCAGTTTCAACCTGAAGGTGGCAGTACACTTGTCTTTGCGTGAAACCAGAAGTAGCAATTAGCAATAGCAAAAAA
The DNA here is from genome assembly GCA_037367245.1 of Phrynocephalus guinanensis. Lineage (NCBI taxonomy): Eukaryota > Metazoa > Chordata > Lepidosauria > Squamata > Agamidae > Phrynocephalus > Phrynocephalus guinanensis. Next base: position 66,812,132 of record CM074735.1, read on the forward strand.
ACTGAGATATAGTAAATATACATTAAAGGCAGCAACTTATGATAATAATGCATACCACAATACTAAGCATAGCCTTTATGCAATTGCAGCAGTATAAAACCAATGTCATCTCTGTTATCTAAAGTAATCTAATTTCAGTTTGAGCCTTGGAAGTGTTCAGTTACCCATAATTAGCTGTTAGCTTTCAAAAATGCTCTAAAACCCCAAAAGATAGGTAATCCCTAAAACTAGCACTATGTTTCTAAACCATTGTGAAACAGCAAACAGAATCTGATAGCTGGAATGTAGTTGAAGCAACACATATGCAAAAATACATGATGATTAACAATAACAAGACAATTCAGTTGTGTGGTACTAGTGTTGTGAAAAAGTAAAAGCAGATTGAGGAAGTCACTTGATGGTTGGACCCCAGCTATTATGTTCCAGGCAGAGCCAGCTTGACCCAAACTAGAGAGTGCAAAAGTCAGAAAAATCTCATATAACTAGCAAGGAAATTCTAGCAATGAAATATGTCAGAAAAAAAATCCACAAGCTAAAGTGCAGTTTGCCAAATTTGTGTGTGCTCTGATATAGGCCAAAAGGCACATCACGCAGCGTTCCTGTAAGCTCAACAAAAGACAATTAACAGTACATAGATAGCTAGGCAGAATGCCAGTGAAGGAACTGTGTGATTCCCCTTATCAGGAACACAACGCCTGCCAAGAAGCTTCTGGAGTCTTGCCCAGAAACTGCTGTGAGGAAGGAAAAATTGTTAAGACCCTAGAAATTAAAATGCAAAGTATGATTTCTCTGATCCTTAGAAGGAAAAAATACCTGTGAAAAAGAAAATTAAACAGAGGCAATTGTTATAAACAGCCTATTGTCCCCAGTCATTGACAGAGACATAAAAATGAAGGCAGGATGGCAAGACAAGCAGTCTCAGGTGACCTTCTGAAACGCTGATTCAATGTTTCCCTTGCAACAAGGTAGAGATCCATGGCAGTTTCACTCTGAGGCTGATTTTCTGGCAGCAAAGGAATGGAATGTTTTAGAAAAAAGTGCCTTTTCAGAACAAAGTGTGTTTTCAGGGCTAATTCACAGTTCACAGCTGGTAAGGATAGAACCGTTGATCTCTGGAACTGTTCCACGAACTTCATCCATGTAACACAGCAATCAGGCCACCACAACGTTCAGTGGGTGGAAACAATGAAGGGAGACGAGGCACGGCATGGCGACTGTATCAGTTGAGACGCCTTTTCGGAACGAAGGAAAGCAGAGCTTTTCCCATGGGGTGTGCATAGAAGCAACTTCACCCGAGGAAGGGGGGCCTGGGAATTCCTCCCCCCCATCCTGATTGCTGTTCCACATCTCATTAACCTCTTCCATTCCACCACCACCACCGTCATCTACCTTATCAGAGTCAGTACTCACAAATCGGCACGCATGCAGAATATCAGCCAGGGAGATAGCAGGACTGCCGGAGAGAGTAGCAACAGCTAGCTTGCAGCCAGCATTAGAGTTCTCAAAGGCCAATTGTTTAGTCAGGAGTTGTTGAGCGTCCTTATTTTCCACCTGCCCGTCAATTGCCACAATCAAGCGATCCTCAAATTCAGCAAAAAACTCCTTGGCACCCTGATGAATGGCAGCAAGCCCAGCAACATTAGAGTCAGTTTTGGCAGGTATACGGCTCCATGCCTTGGGAAGCAGCTTTTGAAGGGCGAGACCTTCCAGCAGGCTATGGGTGAAGGGAGCTTGCAGCCCTTCAGCTTTCAGTGCTTCAGAGGGAATCGGGGCATTTTTTCCAGCCTGAGCAGGGGCGGTAGCCCGCAGGACTGGAGAACCAGAATACACAGGCTCCATGTCCAAGGCTGCTGCTGGAACAGCGTCAACAAAGCCAGCACTGAGCAATTTTCCATCATTTGCAATGGATAAGGCTGGAGAGGGCTCAGGCAGTGGATCTGGCAGCTGGCTTGGAAATTCAAGGGCTGGGCACGCTGGTAGTGGTGCTTTAGGAGCCTCAATTAGCCAAGATGCTGGTTTGGGAGGCAGGATGATAGGCAATGGTGATGGCAGAGACTTTATTGCCAATAAAGGATTGTCTGGAGTGGGTCCTTGAAGGCACGCACGGACCTGAAACCACGTGTGCCGGACCTTAAAATTAACTTTGGGATGATTCCGAAGGCAGTAGCCAATTTTGTCCCATTTTTGAAGATCTAACATGCCAGCTAGTGGGAACCAAGGACAAATTTCAGCAATTTCTTTGGCAAGATCTTCCACCTCCTTTAGAGGAGTTTCGTAGCTATTCTTAGTGAGCAGATAATGCAGTTCCTGACAGAACTTTTGTTGCGGGGAGGAAACAGCATTCCCGCCCATGTTGAAACAGTATCGGTAGTCTTAAAGTACGGGATCACTCACCAATGGGATCGAAGGTACGTCTTCGATGGTGATTTGAGCGCGCTTGGGATCCTTTTGCCCGGATGAGGATGGTGAGCGATGGAAAGTAGACTCCGTAGTCTCCTGGCTGGCTGGCCAATATGTGGGAATTACTCCCGTGGGAAGCCCCAATCTGTGAGGCTTGGAAAGTTGCTTGCCAAATGTAGGAATTAAACCCAGGGAAGCCTTAACGTTTAAGGCTTGAGAGTAGATGTGGGAACCCAGCAGGAAAGCTTAACCAGCAAGCCCCCCCCAATGGGTTGGAAAAATAAAGACTCCGACAAGTGTTCTTCTTGGTGCAAAATGGAGCAGCTTCTTCTTCTCTCCTTTATTCTTGATTCCCCCTTGATTCTCCCTTGATTCCCCCTTGATTCTCGATTCCCGATTTCTCCCCTGATTCTCGATTCCCCCTTGATTCCCTCTTGATTCTCTCTTGATTCCTCTGATTCTCTCCTCTGCCGCACCCCAGCAAGGCTGTTTTATTGAAAACCACATGACTACAAATCCCATATGACTTTGCAGTAATTTCTTAACCAATTACAAACTTACACATCTACGTAATGCCTAAATAAAGTTACTTCTTTGTCTAAATCTTAACACACTGAGCATGAGCAGGAATGCAAACTACTGCGCATGTGTGAAATTAGCCTGGGAACCTGATGAGAAGTGAAACATAGTATCTGAGCATTGATTTAGTACAATATGCCTTTGTTAAACTGTCCTCGCTAGTTACGTGATTTCCAGCTTACATTAAATGGATGCCACAGAGGCACTGTGAGAAAGATTCGCCACATTCTATAAGAGGCTTTGATCTCCTGTTTCCTGATGTTTCTGGACCTCGACAGATATACTTTATGTAGAAAAAAATGATTTCTACAGAATTTCACATATAATTTTTTGTTTATTGAAATTTCAGCCAAAGCAATATATTTTGAGATTCAGAAATCATTTCAAATTAAGTCTATGGATGATTTTTCTAGTACTGTCTTGATACACTAAGATTAATGTTCATGGGGCAAGAGAAGCACACAGTCATTCACAGAATAAATAACTCTTATCTCTGAAATTGACTATCCTCCTCAAGTTAATGTGAAAGGCAATGGGATTAACAGTGGGACAGATATAAATACAGATCCTGTCTTTGTCACCATGCCCTTTAATTCAATAGGGTTTCTCCAACTTAATGCTCTCCAGATGTTCATGAAAGTATATGCTGGCTGGAAAATAATGATAACTGTGATTGAGCACACCAGGACAGCAGAGTTGTGCTTTTTTTATAGCAACAATTAACAATGGGTAAGTACATATAGGTGCTGTAGGCGCCTGGAGTAGGAACTGGCAAGCCACTCCAGTACTCCTGCCAAGAAAACTCCATGGACATGGAGTCACGAAGAGTCGGTCATGACTGGAACGACACACCACACACACACACACACACACACACATATATAAAGGCAGATGTATAACTCTCTGATTCTTACAAATACTGTAACAGAGACATTTGCATGGCTGATCAATAGAAAGACAAATGGAAATAAACTCTGGGCGTTTATACACGACCCCTAAGCTCCGCCACAAATGGCTGCAAGCTCTGGACTTTAAAAATGTTTACCCACCAGCTCCGGAGTTTGCAGACAATTAAGTGCGACCCCGCCCACTTTAGCGCAACCAAACAGCAGTTTTCTTGTACCTGCTTTTTGATGGTGAAAAATTTTGATGCGGAGACTGCCTGAGCTCTCCTCGCTTCTTTCTGTTGTTTTTCTTTTGCCTCCGCCCCTTAAAGAGGAACCAGGAAGTAAACGGAGGTCGGAGCAACTTCCACCAGCACCGGAGGTAAGCCTTTTATTATTTTGTCTCTGTCTAAGGCTTTTTTTTCCTCCCCCCCTCACGCAGACAGAACAAAGAAGTGTGGAGCGGGTGGGGACGGAGGAACAGCAACGAACCCTCAAAATCTCTGGTCCGAATTTAAGGGACCAGCGGATCTTAGGGGTCGTGTAAAAAGGCCCTAAGAAAACCTGTTAGCCGTTGTTATCATTTACACTGGTTTCTCCTTAAAGCTCTCAGCTTCTCAATCAACATAAACATTTACACACACACAGCATTTACATAAACTGAAGGAGTAAATCTGGTTGTAGTACCACATGTTTAAGATATGTAGACCTAGCTGAATGCCCTGGGACTTCCAGTACCAAGAGGTCTAGAGAGTTTTGCATCATTATGATTTAGTCCCAAGAACTACTATGAATCTACTGTTCCTTGGGAAGGTGAGATTCCCCGAACTCCTGAGACACAGAAATATCTGACCAGTAGGGTTTGTATTTCACTTAGTTCAGATGTCCTTGGGCCGGCTGTAGATTCTCAAGCAAACCCATACTTTGAAGAAGAATGACCTGATTGTCGAGGCTGGCCCAGGTGTTAATTAAACTAAAATCTGCATCAAGGTCTTCAGAAAGAAACATACCTATATGAGGGACATGAAGGAGTAAAGTCCTCCAAGTAGGAGTCAGGTTGCAGATGACACACATTAAGAAGCTTTGAGTTAGTTGGGTTTCAGGTTCTGTCTACTGTTATCAAAAAGAAAAAAAAGGTCACCAACCAAGAACTAAAAGTATGCATGAGTATTACAGACATAGCCATCACTACCAATAAAAAGGATGATACAGAATTCACAAGAACTAGGGTTACTGAGATATAACTAAATGTTAAATTAAAAAGTTAAATTAAAATGTTAAATTAAAAGTAGTATGCCCGTTACACCCGTTTCTTGAGAAACCTGCTGTGGCCAAAGAGACACATGCCCTAGTGACCCCCTGGTTGGACTACTGTAATGTGCTCTATGTGGGGCTACCAATGGAAAGTCTCAGGAAACTTCAATGGGCCCAGATCGCAGTGGCCAGATTGCTGACTGAGATCACATTACCTACTAAACCAGCTCCACTGGCTGCCAATCCCCTGCCGGTCACAATTCAAGGTGCTGACCTTAACCTACAAAGCACAAAATGGCCTGGGTCCAAGCTACCTCAAAGATCATATATCGCAGTATGAACCAGCTCATCAGGAGAGGCCTTTCTCTCCATCCCGCCACCTTCACAGGTGCATCTCAGAAGAACGCATGAAATGACCTTCTCTTGGAACTCCCTCCTGCTGGAGGCCAGGACTGCCCCATCTCTGCCGTCTTTCCAGAAACAGGCAAAGACCTTCCTCTTCAGTCACTATATGACTTTACATGGATTACCATATGATTGCATTGACTGATTTCATAAAAACAGTAGTGTTCTCCATGGTTGCTTCTTACCTCTCATAATTGATTTTTCTTTTCTTCTTGCTCTAATGTTACCTTTTTAATGTTCTAAGATGCCTCTTCAAATTCTGTGTTTTTAACTTGAATATGTCTTAAATGTTCTGGACTGTATATTGTCCCTCATTTTTGTAAGCCACCTTGGGTCCTTTTCCAAGGAGAAAGGTGAGGTAAAATATTTTTTAAAAATAAAATAAATAAATGTACATGTACCTTGAAGCCAAAACCATTGCTAGGGTTCCCACCTCCAGTGGTACTTTGGGAGTAAGCAGGGAATTAGGCATAGGAAAGAAACAAGATAGGGATTTCCTTAGGTCTAGGACTAGAACCTAAGGACTAGATGGGCATCCCTCAAAATATTTATGGACTTCAGTTCCCAGCATTCTTTGTATTGGCTGTCAGCTCATCGTTTGCAAGGCTTCACTTTAATCAACCATAAACTAGGAGAGGAGTTGCCTTAAAATATATTTAAGGCTTTTGAAGCTCAGAATAACACTACAGCTGGAAGGAATAAAATGTGGCAGTCAAGGGCCCAAGGGCAGTATTTACTCTTCCTTCTTTCTGTGTAACAGAGAAAAGTACCTTCTCCCTAAACTGCTCATAGCCCCAAAAGCATTGGCATGAATGGAAGCTTCCCTCTCAACACTGAGATCAGCTATAGTGGCCAATTTCTGTGAGGATCAATGTGCTGGAAAAGATAAATGCTGCCTTACAGCATAGACCTGATCCTATCCATGCATATAGCATAGCAGTAATTTGCTTTTCAGAAGCCCTGCACATCAATTGCTTCTGTATTTTAATTACCACAATGTACAGACAAACCTATAAAATTGTTCCATTTCTGATCATGTCTGATTTCTAATGTTACTTTTTTCATCACTGTTCAGTGTGTCAATCTATAGGCACAGAACACAACACTGAAATATTATTGTAAATTTGGAATTTATGTGCCATCTTCATGTGTACCAGCTGTTCGGCAATGGAATACACTGCCATGGAGGGTGGTGGAGTCTCCTTCTTTGGAGGTTTTTAAGCAAAGGCTTGATGGCCTTCTGTTGGGCGTCCTGTGATGGCGGTTCCTGCATGGCAGGGGGTTGGACTGGATGGCCCTTGAGGTCTCTTCTTTGATTCCTCCTCCTTCACTAGAGCCCCAAAGGCTACTACTTTATTTATTTAGTATAATTGGTAGGCCACTTTCTCCCAGTGAAGGGACTCAAGGCAGCACACATTAAAACAAATAGAATTAAAATCATAATACATAATGTATTAAAAGGAATTAAACCATCCATCATCATTATAATTAAAAATATATTGAATGATTTAAAACATTTTAAAATTTACCCAGATACTATTAAGAAAGAGTGTGCAGAGGTACTCATCTAATGTGGAAAAGAAAGCTCATTGGATTAAATCCTGTTGCACAGTTATATAAATGGTAAAAACTTTTAAAGCCAAGAAATCTCCATAGACATCATCTGTTGCATGCAGAGTCATGCAGCTTGGTGTGCACCAGAGAATGCCTGCAGCATTCACTAAATACTGCCTACAATAATGTATAGCAGTTACTTAACTTATGCTAATACATGTCAAAAAGTAACACCATTTGGGTAACAGCATAACGGGTTTGCAACCATTAAGTCATCCCCTGCAACACTTCATTTGACATTTTTACAATAATTTATTTATTTTCACTTAAATTATGCTATATCTTAGCTGGAGCATATAATTTGTTTTGTTTAATTTTGGTTTTTGTTAATGTTCCAAGCTCAGAGTATCTGTTTAGTATTCCACAGACTGATTTAGCTTCTGAGGTTTTGGCATGCTTCTCCTTTCAAACTAATTTGTGTGTTAATCCCTTGCAAGAAATCAATTCTAGTACGAAAGCTCATTAGTCTGAATATATACTTTTAATTAAAGTATGGTTAATTTAGCTTTTTAACTTCACTGTTTCCTCCAGAACCTTAGCAAGCATGTGGACAGTAGAATAACTACTTTAGCTCCTCCTTTTTATTACTCCTTCATGACAAGGAACAGGGTATTCTGTACCCTTTACTGTTTGGTTAAGACTGCTCTATGATGAAAGAGCTATAGTTAGGTGGGTAGGTTTAAACAGGTTTTTAAAACTGATATTATATTTATCATTAAATCACTTTATTCAGAAAAAACATTTCTGTTAATGAAAGAGTTAGTGGATTAAAACATCATAGTGATGTAAGAATAACTTTCATTCGGGGGGGGCACACACAACCTTTTCAGTATCCTTTGTATTGTTACAGTATTATAACACAATAATATAAAATTTTGTTTCAGTATACATAACATAAGAAGAGCCATGCTGGATCAGGCCAAAGGCCCATCTAGTCCAGCTTCCTGTATCTCACAGTGGCCCCACCAAATGCATCTGGGAGTGCACAAGACTAGATATCTGTTTCCTGATGCCATTCCCTTGCATCTGGCCCTTGAAGTACCCTGGTTTTAAGCCTGGAGATTACCCATCTCCATCATGGTTTGTAACCTGTGATGGACTTTTCCTCCAGGTATCTGTCTAATCCCCTTTTGAAGGCATCCAGGCCAGATGCCATTACCACATGGCAGGGAGTTCCGCAGACTAACAACACGGTGGGTAAAAATTTTTTTATTTTGTCTGTTCTCACTCTCCCAGCCCTCAATTTGAATAGATGTCCCCTAGTTCTGGTATTTTGTGAGAAGGAGAAGAGTGTCCCTCTATTCACTTTACTCATGCGCTGCATTATTTTGTGTGTCTCAATCATATCCCCCCTCAGGTGACTTTTTTTCCAGATTAAAGAGCCCCAAATGTTTTAGCCTTTCCTCATGAGGGAGGTCCCCCACCCCAGAATCTCCTCCCTGAGAGTTATACCGCAAGAACACCTGTGTTTTTAAATAAATATGAAAACTAAGAGGTTCATCATAAATCCGAGCCAGCTATTACAGGACATAGTTACGTGCCCAAGGCACTGTTTCGAAGCTGTACCCATTTGTAGCAATTAGGGCAGTGGTGGCCAAACTTCGGCCCTCCAGATGTTTTGGACCACAACTCCCACTGTCCTTTGTCATTGGCAGTCTAGGCTTGGAATTCTGGGAGTTGTGGTCCAAAACATCTGGAGGGCCGACGTTTGGGCACCACTGAATTAGGGCTTGAACCCATTCCTGGGGCCTCCCTGTTCCTTGACTGGGTGAAGGCCTCATCTTGTGAGCAAAGCAGGACACAGGTTTGCTGACATACAGGTACCTTCTAGAAAGAAATAATTTGTTTTTTTAAAAAATATATATATACACGTTCCCTTATTATTCAGTAAAAAAGCAAGGGTATTTTCACTCCTAGAACTACAGCTACAGGAATGCATCATACAGCCTTTTTTTAACTGCAAGGAAATCAATAGGAGTCAGGCAGCGTACCTATGTTGTGGATTGTGCCTTGACACCTCATCCTGTAAATTCAATCAATTACTGTATATCAAATCAGTAGGGATGCAATCCTATGCATCTGATCTTCATGGGACTCACTCCCATAGAACTACAAGTTTAGCCAGTAATCCCCTACACCTCCTTACAATCATTGGGATTACTTCTGAGGAGGCATGTACTGGAATGAACTGTTCCTGTCCTTTCTCAGTTTTGTTTTGTTTTCAAGTGTAGGCTCAGGTTGATTTTAAAAGGACATTGGCTACTCAGGAGTCACCACATTCTCAACTTCTCCTTAATAGATCATGTCTATATTGCAGTGAGCTATTACAGCTGCCCCAAAAAACCGCCCTGTTTGATGTCTGTAAGCATAGTCAGCAATCAATAATTTGAGATTTGTGCCATTTGTAGCTTTAAAAACTGGCACATCAATTTTTATTCCATTTAATCTACTTACGGTAGATGAAAGTAGGGGGTTGAACTGATGCCACAAAGAACATTTGCTCACGAAATGGCACTCCTTTATCCACCGGTAAGTATATCATTTTGACAATTATTTGCAATATTAATTGTACTTATTGATTAAAATTGTGCACACATTGTAAATTGATTCAGAATACCACAGAAGGTGACATTATGCTGGTAGCCATGCGCAGCTATGGTGAATAACCACAATAAAAAGCTTATTGTCTGCTAAATAATATCTTAAAGTGAAACCGTAAAATGTAGAACTAATAAATTACATTCTTTCCCCCCCAGCCTTGTCAATTTGGGAATGGAATGACAAAACATTATTAAATCAGGACCTCTCAACACTACTCAAAATACTCACACTGCAAAACAAACTTGTGCTTGTTATGTTGTTGTCTGTCTACTCCCATCTGCCACTTTGGTAGGAGATTGGCCCACATAGTCATGATGACCAGCGCTCCATTTATTGACTGTTCTTCCTCTGCAGGGCATCCCAACAACCCAATGATTGACCCAAAGCTTAGAAAAGTAAATTTCTTCAACTACAGTTCCTGGAATCCTAGCGATGGTGATTGGGAGTTGTAGTTCAAAGACGTAACAATACAAAGCTCTGCTCTGTATATGCTGTTGCTTCTGGATTAAGGCAACTTTCTGAGAACAGAAACAAATCTTATGTTGAACAAAGCAAGGGAACAATGTCAGGCTTTTTGTCATTTACATTACAGGTCTTAGGAGTCCTATATCAAGTGACTTGGGCAAAATTCACCTGCAATCCAGTAACAGTTTAAATTTTGGCATAACGTATACAGTATGTCTAAGATTGGGCCAGAACAAGATATATAGGGCATGAGATCACTGCCTCATTCTGCCTAGCAACAGGTCCAGCCATGGACTCTAAAATGATTTATGATGTTATTGCTAGTATCATTTGTGTGCTAACTTCGATCACACTGCAGTTCATACCCCTGCAGTGCAAAAGATACTCCAGAGGGGGACTATATATACTGTTTTTTTTAAATTTCATTTTCATTTGCAAATGATTAAGTATTACAGTGCTGCTGTTGAACATAACAGACAAATGATGTCAGATACCGAAAGTGTTTCTGAAACAGCATAGAAGAGCAGTGGAATGGCACTGTGTGATTCAAATTGCTTTGCAACATTACACTATCTGACCATCAATGACATAATCACTGCTTTCTCATTCTCCTTTGGCCTGCTTTCCTCGCTGTCTTTTCTCATCTTTGCCATGCAGCTAGGGAATGGGAGCAACTAAAAATATCTTACACCTTCATTTCATTTCGCCTATCACTCTGCCGTTAGGAAAGAAGAGTTCCCAGAATGGTGTGTGACACACAAGATGGATTATGATCGGTAGCAATATGTAAAAAAAAAAAAAAAAAGCAAACTACTGATTGATCCTCAGCCTTTTCTGTACGTTATGCTTTAAGCAAAGCTGTAACTAGCAAGGTCTTGCTGTAACTAGCTGCCCTGTTGGTTAGGTTTGGGACATATGAGGTTGCCATGCACAGACAGGAAAACAGGAATGGGGAGGAACACCTAGGGCAGACTGCATAGTGGTCAAAGCTCAGTGGTTTAGACTAGAGGACTGGCTATGGAGCTAATTGTTGGGAGTTCAACTCCTTATAGAGATTCCTTGACAGGAGCTGGGTTCCTTCAAATGCTGCAGTTCTAAAATTATAAATTTGTCCCATGCTCGGCCTATGTGTTTTGTCTTCAGCCTGGAAAGAGCTGTTGGAGGCTGTATAAATGCTTATGGCAAATGGGTTTGTGCTCTTCTAGCATCAAGTTTCAACACTCTGAATCATAAATCTGGTCATCTCACCCTAGTCATGGCTCTGCGCAATAACTTTTCATGTCATACCAATCTACCATGTCCAGCCAGAAAGCAGTCTGGTAATGGACTAGTAGTCTCTGGAATAGTTGAGCTAATGAAGATGCTAGTTATAATTAAACACTTCTCTCAGGGAATGAGAAGTGTAGTTTGGTAGTTCAGTGGCTATTCAGCTGTAAACACGGTATAGTATTAACAATCATCAGAACATATGACCCTTTGTTCGCCTGTTCCTTCCTGTTGTGTCCTCTTTCTTTTCCCCTCGGACTTGATATTTACAAGGAGGAAAGAAAGGAGAAAGGACTGGTACATTATACATGTTACAGATGTTTCATGGAAGAAGAGTGTCAACTAGAAAGTCTAAAAACAACATGGGAGACAGATGTTTGGGAATAGGGAAAAAGGACTGGGAGAAAATCTGGAACAAAAGGGAATGCAAAAATGTGCCAAAATAAAAGAAAATGGGTATAAAATACTATGGAGGTGGTACCTAACGGCAACAAAATTAAATAATACAGATGCTAATTACTCTAAGAAATGTCAGAGATGTGATAAAGAAGTGGAAACTTACTGACATTTATGATTGGAGTGTAAAGTGGTACAAAAGATATGGGATAAGGTTTTTGAGGAGATTAGAGAAATATTGACGGTTAAAATTGAAATATTACCAAAATAGTATTATTTTTCATAATAGAAAATGATGATGTTAATAATGCAAAAAGAGAGAGATTATAATGAATATGTTAGCAGCAGCATGACTACTTATAGCAAAAAGAAAAAAAATGGAAGCAAAACTGGCTTTTCTAATTTCATGAATGGTATAATGAAATTTGGAATATTGCAATTAATGATAAATTGACTTTGGAAATTAAGTTTAAAAAGGAGAGTTGAAGATCAACAGATTTAATGACTATTCTGTATAAACAATATTTTCCCAAGTTTAAACAGAATCTCAAAGTACTGCTTTTAACATGAACGAGACATCATACAAGCTCTTGACTCAAGCCTGTCATGATTTAGTGTGATGTCTAAATATAGTCTTATTATTCATCCTCTGTGTGTGTGTTTGTGTGTTTGTGTTTGTGCTGTGTGCGTGCATGTGCATGTATACTTGTGCCTATCAGTGTACACAAACAGCCTCACAGAGAAAATAAATCTTTTTCTAGATCAGCAGTTGTGACTTTGTGATCTGAGAGCCATGTGCCTTACAGAAATGATATTTCTTCTTTTCCAATGAGTTATTAGAGTCATTGAAATAAATGACACTAGATTAAGAACACCATATCAAAAATAAAAGTAGCCACACAGGAAATTGATCTCTGAAGTAAAGACGTAATAAAGATTATGTTTCTTTTTCAAAGATACTGGCTGACATTCTGTTGCTTAGTCCAAATGACTATTACTTAAAATGGTAAGTTGCATTGGAGCAGACTCACAGAATCAATGGGGGCTGAGTGAGTCCATTCTTCTGTAAGTTCCATTGGTTTAAATGGATCTACTCTAGTTCAACAGGATAGCATATATTTTAGCTAGAGTAGGTCCATTTGAATCAATGGAATTTACAGAAAAATGGACTCACCCAACCCCTATTGATGCAGTGGGCCTACTTTCATACAGCTATGCTCAGCAACAGAATATCCAGGAGTGTGTTTTCACCCATTCATTCAGTTAGACCTTTCATAATTGCTTCCCCATTTTGTTCTTCCAAGTGCAAATCTAACTCAGCAACTTCAGTGGTGAATAAACAAAACCATTCCCAGAAATGTCATCTTTCCTGCTGATTCCTCCTTTTGCTTTTCAGCTTAGCAGAGTGAATGATTTCTGGAACTCGCATGGCATTTTCTAATGTTATTTCAGAGAATGCCCAGCTGAAGTATAAAAATAAGTAATATTAAATTGAGGGTGGAGATGGGAAGGAACCTGGATGTATAGGCTATTAAGCATTGCCTTGTCATCAAACTGCGGTGCAGATATGAAAATAAATACTTTCCCCTCCTTTACAGCCAGATATCTTCAGAAAGCAATTTACTGAGCTTGCATATGGACATGTGGGTGTCCCCCCCCCCACACACACACATACACACCTGCACCAGAAATGTATTAGTCACTTAGAACTGTGGTGGTCATGAAGACTTCGTATCCTTATGCATAGAATAAAAGCCACCATAAATTAAAACTGCAAATCATTACAGGACAGGAATGGGGAACATATGGCTCTACAGATGTTGGGCTACAAATCACATCAGACAGTATAAGCAATGTGAGAGAAGATGGAAGAGGCAGTATTTATTGCAACTTTAAATATACGTATTTCTTAGTTGTGGCATGCCGCCTTGCGTCCCTTTGTTGGGAGAGAGTCAGAATATAAATTAAATGAGCAGGTAAATAAACAGCCAACATCTGAAGGGACACACATGCCCCATACTTGTTGTACACATTCCACTCTGTTTTACAAAATTGAAATAGTCCCTTCAGTTTCTCAACATATTGCAAAAAGGGACAGGAAAATGCATTTCTCTAGTAGTCAAAAACCCTCCTTGACTTCCCCCTCTTTTAAAGTACTTCTGTATTATGTGCTTTTTCAGATGCACCTGAATAAATGGGCTAAAGTTCAAGAAATCATAGATCTGGTCTCTGTTGTTGCTGTTTTTTGCATCTACCCCTCTGGAAAAATCGAAATAAGACTGCGTGCTTCAGTCCTTTGATTATTTCTTTCCATGTTGATCCCCTTACTGAGCATCATTATTTAAATGAATGATGTTACCATTTACGTAATCATTTACTGTGTACTTGATATTTATAGTTCCTTGTCCTTGAAGACCTGAAGTTTAGAAAAGAGGGTTGGCCATTTTTTTTTCAATCTAGTTCAGCCAATGAAAATTTGATTGGCCTGATGCATCAATATAGCCACTTTCTTTTTGCCTTCTCTGATATATTTGATGCTGCCTATTCTTTGCCTTATTGTTTGTTTGCTTTTAATCTAGCAGGTATGAATCACATATTTTCCAGTATGCATTGACTGTTCCTGCAGTGTTGAATTGATTCATCAGTGAGATTAATTACTTAAAAAAACCCACACATCTAGAGAATAATTCCAGGAGATTTATGTCCTGGACCCAATAGGAGGATATGGTTTCCTTAATCACAGCAGCATCCCTGCTGGTATGCAGATGCCCTCCAGTATTTGTGCTTTGATGGGAAGAGTGCCTTAGAGGAACCAAAATTAGGGGAGCCATAGAATGATTTGGGGTGGCTTCATATCCATCAGCTATATTTCATTTATTTATTTATTGTCCTTGAAAAAGGGCCCAGGGGGCAATGAAGGACAATATACAGTCCAGAATATTTAAGACATATTCAAGTCAAGAAATTGTAACATTAGAGCAATAAAGAGCATGCAAAAAGAAAAGAAAAACCCATTATGAGGGGTGGAAAGTAACAAGGAAAACACAGGTGTTCTTATGAAATCAGTCAATGCAATCATGTATGGTAATCCATATAAAGTTATAGAGTAGGAAGTCCATCATACTTGGAAAGCTTGCCTGAAGAGGAAGGCTTTGCCTGCTTCCAGAAAGACAGCAGGGACGGGGCAGTCCTGGCATCCAGTGGGAGGGAGTTCCGAAGTCTGGGAGCAGCAACAGAGAAGGCCCTTTCATGTGTTCTTTTGGGGTGCACCTATGAAGGTGGCGGGATGGAGAGAAAGGCCTCTCCTGATGACCTTAGCACTCACATACTGTGAGATTCGATCTTTGAGGTAGCTTGGACCCAGGAGATTTTGTGATTTGTAGGTTAAGGTGAGCACTTTGAATTGTGCCCAGTAGGTGATTGACACCCAGTGGAGCTGCTTTAGTAGGGGTGAAATGTGATCTCTGTAACCTGCCCCAGTTAACAATCTGGCTACTGCATTCTGGACGTATTGAAGTTTCCTGAGACTTTCCATCAGTAGCCCCACATAGAGCGCATTACAGTAGTCCAGCCAGGACGTCACTAGGGCATGTGTCACAGTGGCCAGAGCAGATTTCTCAAGAAATGGGCGTAACTGGCATACTAATTTTAATTTTGCAAATGCACTCCTGGCCACAGCTGTGACCTGCACATCTATCCTCAAGGATGAGTCCAGGAGCACCCCGAAGCTTCACACCTCTTTTTTTCAATTGGGGGAAAATCCCATCCAGTACAAGTTGTGTTCCTATCCCTTGATCTCCTTTTTGACTGACCACAGGCATTTCTGTCTTGTCTGGGTTTAGTTTCAGTTTGTTCATCCTCATCCAGTACATTACCGAAGCTAAGCACTGATCTAAAGTCAAAATAGCTTCCTTGGAATCTGGAGGTGACGAGAGGTAGAGTTGATTGTCATCAGCATACAGGTGATACTTAACACCCAAACTCCTAATAATTTCCCCTAGTGGTTTCCTATAAATGTTAAATAACATAGGAGGCAGAACAGAACCCTGAGGTACCCTGTAGGTCAGTGGCCGTGGTGTTGGAACATGAGTCCCCTAACACCACTTTCTGCATTCTCTCCTGCAGGAAGGATTGAAGCCACTGTAAGACAGTGCCCCCAAGTACCATTTCAAAGAGATGAGTTAGGAGGATGCTGTGGTTGATAGTATCAAAAGCAGCTGTAAGGCCCAGTAAAATCAAAAAGGACACAGATCCCCTATCAATTTCCCTACATAGGTCATATACCAAGGCAGCCAGTGCTGTCTCATAACCAGGCCTGAAGCCAAATTGAGCTGGATCCAGGTAGTTTACTTCATCCAGAAACCTCTGGAGCTGCAAGGCCACAAGCCACTCTAGTACTTTCCCCAAGAATGGGATGTTAGAAACAGTCGGTAATTGTTCAGTATTGTTGGATCTAAAGAGGGTTTTTTAAACAATGGTTTTACTATTGCCTCCTTCAAGCAAGCACAGATCCTGCCCTGTTGCAAGGAGGCATTCACTACTCTTCCTAATCAGTCCGCCAGACTCTCTTTGGCAGTTTTTATGAGCCAGGAAGGGCAAGGGTCCAACATACATGTGGTAGTCCTCATCTCCCCAAGGATCCTGACCCCTTACCACATCCTCAGGCTGTGGGATCTGAAACTCATCCATTAATACAGGGCAGGCAAGGTGGGCAATTTTATTTATAGGCTCCGGATCAGTAGCAGCATCCAGGTCAGCCCAGATCTGTACAATTTTGGTTGTAAAATGTTGCGCAAATTCTTCGCAGCGAGTTACAGAGTGGTCAGCACATAGCAAAGCTCCACCGGGCGATTTTGTGCCGAAGCGGTGGTGGCAGGGAAAAAATGTTTTTTTTTTTTTGCTGCTTCTACTGCCTTGGAATAAGCTTTCCAACCGCCTTTCACTGTTTCTTTATCTGACAATGAACTGAAAAAGTGGTGCAAGAAATCATGTCACTTCAGAACTATTGTTTTCCACCATATGCATACTTGATTGACAAAGCTCATGATTAAATTAGAATATAGAAATGAGAAGGTCTGCATAACCTCACACATTCTGAATTATCACTTTGGGAGAGAGGTAATGAAATTGTAACAAAGCTATATGATAAAATGAATATAGTTCATTGATGTAATAAGTAATGCAACTTAGAAAAGAAACCAAGTACATTATTGATTACATCTCTGTACTGCAGGCATATCCGATCTTCAGCCCTCCTAATGTTTTGGACCACAACTCCCAGAATTCTAAGCTTAGATTGCCAATGGCAAAGGACTGTGGGAGTTGTGGTCCAAAACATCTGGAGGGCCAAAGTTTGGACATGCCTGCTGTACTGTATTTATTTTATCATATAGCTTTAAGCACATTTTGCAGTGTTGTCATGACAAGTTCATGTTTTACACCATTCTTACCTCAACAATAAAGCTTCCCACACTAATGGGAAACCCAAGAAATAATGTACTGTAATGAGTTGCTTTTTTCAGCACTGCAACACATGACAACCATGAGTAGTTTTCAATACATATAGGGATCATTTCTTTAAATTAACTTTCCAAGCTCTGGATCCACAATTTAAAAACATCTTTAATTGAATTAGCAGTTTTGGAGAAGTAATTTTAGAGAAGGGGTTTTTAAACTTTCTGTATGTGGGTACCCTCTCCACCCACCAATAAACTTGTGGAGTACTATTGAAAGGGATTATACAGTATGATCTAGAATGTGTAGCCATGAAAAATGTCAGCAAAGCAGAAGCCATCTTCCAGAGAAACATACAGCGGTACCTTGTATAAAGGAATTAATTCGTTCCAAATGAAATTATGTTAAGCTAATTTTTCTTTGTACAAATTCCCATAGGAATGCATTGAAAATGTAGTAATCCCATTTTTATGTTGTACGGATTCTCCCCATAGGCGATTATGTTAAGCAAATTTCCCCTATCTCCGGAATTTTTTATGTTGTACACATTTTATGTTATACAAGCTGTTTGTTATACAAAGGTCCACTGTATCTCTCATTGCTGATTCATCTCACTGTACAACCCTGATATCACTCCAGTGCCTTTCTAGTTTCCGTAGAACATACAGCTGTAAACTTCAATGAGGATCCTATCTATCACCCTTCACATTATTCTCCAGAACTGGTTTTCTTTATCGGGGCAGGAAATTGTTTGAGTGACAGCTAGGGGGCTCTGTCTGCCTATCTTTGAGCCAAGAAGGCCCCAGTGAGTAAAATAATCTGAACAAGAGCAGGCCGTATGAAACAAAACTTCTTTCTCGAGGTCTTAATTTTAAGTAACACAGACATTTATAGAGATTACATTGTTGTAATAAAAGGCCTGGTGTCTCTATACCTCTTTGGTGCATGGAAAGCAAACATCAGTACAGCTGTGTTGGCTGAAGAAGAAAAAAACCACAAGCAATAGCTACATTAGAATCACTCAAAATGGCACAAAAATAGAGACTTTTAAGACTGTTTATCAGGTTTGGGTGCTACCTAAACATTCAGGAGTCTTGAATCTCTAAATAGTTTTGAAAAGACTAATAGAAGTTGTCTGGTCCCTGAACTAATATGTGTGCAGGGATTAGATTATACCTGGTAACATATATTGGAACAAAAATGCAACGGTTGATTTACATGTCTTGAAACACAAGGGTTGGCTCAGACTTCAGCATCTATTTCTTGTCTTAGTGAAAACACGGCACTGTCACAAAGCAGAAGAGGGAACACCACAGTCCTTGTATCAGCTGCCGTGGGTCCTTTTTAAGGAGAAGGGTGGGATAAAAATATTTTAAATAAACAACTAAATAAAATCAGTTAAACTGACAATTCAGTTTTAGGTTATAGGTTAAAAAGGCATTGGAACCCCAGTTCTAACTATCACCTAGAATAGATGGTGGGAGGAGGTGATCTAAAACCACAGCTGCATTGCAAAATGCCTCTTCAGGCAGAAGAAAAGCTGTTCCCTCTGGTATAGATTCTAAACTGAACAATATGATGCAGCGGTTAAACTGTAGTACTGCATCTAAAACTCTGCTAGTGGCTCGAGGTTGACTCAGCCTTCCATCCTTCTGGGGTCAGTATAAGGAGTACTCATCTGTCTGGGGTGGGAGGATGGTCAAAGTTTTCCTTGAATACTTACATTGTAAACTACCCCAAGAGGGCTTTAAGTGTTATGGGGTGGTACATAAAAGCAACACATTTTGCTTTATGCTTTATTTTTTTCCTACCTGTTTTCGGTCTAAGCAAGAGGCTTAATAAATAGTACATACACTCAAACACTCACACCACCTCCATGGATTCCTTGAAACGGTTGTTTATTAAAATAGTTACATTTTTCAGCCAAAGGTCTGCAACAGCTAATGGAATGAAAACAATAATAAAAGGCATGTTGAAACAAAAATTTAAAATACAATTAAAATAACCAGCAGAAAAATCACTTATCAGGAAGTGAGGGGAGGGGATGTAAAAAGGAAAAGCCATAATAAAGAAAGCAAACCCAAAAGGAATTTCCCAACACATCAATCACATTCAGATACATCCAGAAGCATCATATAGGGCCTGTCTCAATGATCCATAGGGCCCTTTCCAGCTCTACAGTTCTTAGGTTATATCACCTGACAGCAGAAAACTAACAGACGACAAACTTCCTTCAGGAAATGGATGTGAATCATTGGTGCCACTCCGATAAAGGCATGTTGCGGGTATGAGTTCCAGAAATGGGAAGCATTTGGGGTCTGTTCTGTTTTTTTTCTTCCTGTTGGATTATTATAACATGCAGAACCCCATATCCTGGATTGTGGGACCTGTAGTTCAAAGGCATTTTTCCAAACCCATAGTAAATCCCTGCCCCATCATGTTCCAAATGGTAGTTTTCGTGCCAGGGATGTTGGCATCTAGAGAACAGCCTCTGTAGAAGTTCCTGGCATATAGGCAGGCTAAGATGTAATACATGACCTTTGGGGGTTGGTGAATATATATATACCTATGCTCTTTTTTGTAAAATAACCCAACAGTACTGTTACATAATTACTTTTCTGTGATAATTTGTGCAGTTGCTTTCCCTCATTACTTTTAGGGAAAAATGTTTTGGACCATTCTGAAAGTCCTCCTCTCAATTTTAACCCCTTTGCTTAACACGTTACATGAGTTTTCAGTGATACCTGTAAGTAATGGGGAATTTTTAACAATGCATAACGATGAGTACATTTATAAAGCAATGTTTCATGCTGTCCTCAGATCATTTAGAAACAATAGTACCAGTATCACTTTGAACTAGACCAGAGAAAATCCTGGAGTGGATTATAAAGTGGTCACTCTGCAAACACCATGAAAACAATTATAAAATCTAGAAAACATGGATTTGTCAAGAACAAATCCTACCAGGCATTTTTATTGGGCAACTTTCTTGGTAGACAGTTAGAATGCTGTAGATGTAATATAGCTTGACTTCAGCAAAGACTTTGACAAAATACTCTATGATACATACATACATACATACATACATACATACATACATACATACATACATACATACATACATACATACATACATACATACACACACACACACACCTTTATTGGCATTAAAACAGAGAAATTTAACACAACCAAAACAAGCATTGTCAAATAAAACAATAACTAAAAGACCAAAGGGCGATGTGCACTCATTTCTTATTAATAATGGCTACTAGAAAATCTGCAACTTGTAAGGTGAGCCATTCAGAATTGTCACGAAAAGGCTTGTGTATTCCTCTGGGGGGGGGCAGGGAACTCAGACATAATTGGATCTAAAAACTCTTTGCGTAACCTAGTATGGGCAGGGCAATGGCGCAGTATATGAGGGACTGTGTCCGGTTTGAGAGGGCAAAACTTAAAAAGCCTCTGGGATAATGGTATACCCAGGTATCTTCCTGAGAGTACTGAGGAGGGGAAAATATTGGTTCTGGCCACCATGAAAGCACATATCTTTATTTGGATTAATAAGTACTCTATGATTTTGTGATTGGCAACCTAACTAGGTGAGGGGTGGGTAGAAGAAACATCAGGTTGATACACCCTAGGTTACAGAACTGTACTCAGAGAGCACTTACCAGTGGCCTCTTGCCTAAACTGGGAGGTGGTAACAACTGGGGTACCACAAGGCTCAGTCCTGGGCCCGGTACTCTTCAATGTTTTTATTAATGACTTGGATAAGGGAGTACAGGGAACACTTATCTAATTTGTGGACATCACAAAATTTAGGGCAATTGCTAATATCCTTGAAGACAGAACCAACACTTAAAATATCTTGACAGGGTCAAGGACTGGGCTGAAAACAACAGAAATAAATCTAGCAGGTTTAAATGCAAAGTTTTATACAGGGGAGTGAAGCAGGCACAAAACAAATGCACTGTTACAAGATAGGGGATACCTAGCTCAGTAATAGATAAGCAAGGAGGATCCTGGAATTGTTATAGATCAAAAGCTGAATATGAGCCAAATGTGCAATATAGTAGTAAAAAGGCAAACACTATTTTAGGCTACAGTAACAAAAGTATAGTCTCCAGATCCCATAAAGTACCATTTCCCCTCTCTTTGGAACTGAGAGTACTGTGTTCAAGCCCTATGATTTCCAGCATCACTTTCTGAGATGTGATCTACAATAATTCTAAGATACTTCTCCATCCTAATTGAAGATGGCCTGCAAAAACTATGCCCTGTCCCAGAAAGGGAACATAGGGGAAATACCATGGGCTGTAGTACATAAAGGTGTCAATAAATCCAGAAGAACCAGCAGAGGGTTGATCAGCCCCTTCTCTCCCCCCCCCCCCAGTGCATCTGCCAGCAAAGAGTATCCAGGAAGGCAACTAAAAAGGCCTGTCCTCAATAAGGATGGGAAACCAGATTGAAAATGATGAAGAGTGGGTGGTGGTTTCTCACTGCTGTGTATCAAGACAGAGCTGTTGGGATTTGAAGCCCAGCACCATGCGGAAGGCCATGAGTTGCTCAGACCTAGTTGAAATAATCTGTATTATATCTGAATGCTGGCAATAGCTGTGCAGCATTTCTTAAGCATTAAAAAGAGAAATCCGCTTCCTGGCCTACATGCTCAATATGCAGTGTGTCTTGGAAGGAAGCAGGTTAAAGGAGAGGAAGAAATACTGTTACACTGACTTTATATTTAGAGCAAGAAAGGCAAAGAAGCCTCAACCTCTGATGACTTTATTATCATGGCTGTGCCACTAATCAAATGAGAATTTTAAGGAGTGCAGTTTTGTCTGAACAATGGCTGCAACTCCGATTGCCTAGGCTGACCTCTGCAACATAAGTGGGACATATTTGCATTAGCATCACTTTTTTGAACTGTAAACTTTTTTTTACTTTTGCTGTTGTCTTTTGTGAGCCTTCTTGTCGCAGAAACCCTAGTAGCATAGTACATGTTAGAAAAAAAATATCCAGGAGACTCCAGTACTCAGCAATCCTTAAGCTTCAGGAGCAGAAGACGTTCTCGAAAAACTCCACATGTATCTGATGGAGTTTATCTTTGCAACCATGTGTGTGTTTTGTGTAACTGACGTGGCTGGGAGGGTATTTTCTACTCTGGGGTAAGTTTCTATCTATCAAACACAATAGCTCCTTCCAGCCTCTGAATTAAAAGAGACCCCCATCTCTCTGTTGACTTCCTCCTCCTGCCACCTTTCCTGGGTTGGTTGCAGAATTGTCTGTTTGTTATTAATTTGTTTAATTGGTTGCTAAATATGTATACAGTTAAGAAAGCAGCATACACAACTTTGTAATTTCAAGCAATAGTAAGTACTGTAAATAAATAGGTTTTATTATTTCTTCTACAAATGTCTCCAAGTGAGTTCTTGAGACTTTAAGTGCCAGTTAATGAGAAAGAGGTAGGCTCTGGAGAACTTGTAGCTGCTACCTTCTGTCATTCTCTGTACTTCAACTGCATAGATAAAAGGAATTTTCAGCACTCTGCAACAGTTTTACGTATGATGTAAGTAAATCCACACAGGACATGAGTCTTGGCAAGAGCGACAGCAACCACGGCAGTTCCACATGCTGCCTAGTTAGTTGCCAAAAATCATTTCCATCCTGGCTTAAGGTTGCCATATCACCCCAGCTGGCTGCAATTTCCGCAGTCTCCATATCATTTCTGTTGTTTATCCCTGTTTCCTTTTCCATTATTTATTATCACATAAATAGTTCCAGCCCTTTTCCTAAATCTAGTCTGGCGCACCCCTGTGTTATCACAAGGACCTGCCCAGGGCTGCCTAGTTTGGCCCTGCTATTTCAAGGAATGGGACGGTGTTGCACTGGCAACTGTATTTTGGAGATGTAGAGTTGGGTTACTGTGTCCGAGCTCAGGCAAACATTGCAAGGTTTTATTGCATGTCTCATGTCTCCTGCTAATGCACAGGGGAAGAATGTGTGGCCCTTCGGATGTGGTTTTTCTGCAACCCCCAGTGCCCCCCACCCCAAACATTAGCTATGCTGGAGTGGAAGCCAGCGATGCTATAAGCATCTAAAGCATGGCAGTAAAAGACTGTCCTTCATATTTTACCAGTATCTCTTCTTGGGCAGATCCTTCATGAAATAGTGGCTTCTGCCTGGACCTTCTTTTTGCTTGATCGTTCAGGTCCAGTTGATCTTATTTCACTTACTGCTGCCCCATGCTATATTCCTGCAGTTTCTGGCTGCCATTGCTAAAAGGAGAACATGGTTTAATCTTCATCTTTCAATGATTTCATTGGGGCCAGACCTATGAAAAGAGGTTTAGTACAGGCTGGCAGATGTTTATCATGCTTGCTGGATATAGTCCAGTCACTGTGATAATTCACCCACCTGTCAATTTCAACCTTCCTTTGCCTTTCACACTGCTCAGCAATAAAAGTCTTAATAAGAATTGCTTTTCCACATGGACATGGCTTGCAGAGCAAAATGTGTAAGTGGTTGTGCCAGCTATTTGGATTTTTAAAAAGCAACACTCACAATCTATTAGTTAATGTCTCATTTCCAGCTCAGTCTTCAGCAATAACCTCCTCTATAAGCACCAAGTGCCTGCAATCTGTTACCTGTGACTATTCATTAGAATATTGTTGGCATCCTGAAATGTCCACTTCAGAGCAAATCACTGGTATGCAACAAATACAGTGGTACCTTGTATAAAGGAATTAATTCATTCCAAATGAAATTATGTTAAGCAAATTTTCCTTTATACAAATTTCCCATAGGAATGCATTGAAAACAGAGTGATCCCATTTTTATGTTGTACAGATTTGCCGCATAGGTGATTCTGTTAAGCAAATTTCCCCTACCTCCAGAATTTTTTATGTTGTACAAATTTATGTTATACAAACCCTTTGTTATACAAGGGTCCACTGTACAGCAATTTCCCATATCCATTGGACCAAGACCTGCGGTTTCACTTCGGTGTTTGCTGCAGCCCTATGTACAACATAAATGGGTGCCCCTTTGTGGCCTTCATTCTGCTCCCTTCTATGTTGTATCTAGGGTTGCCTCCTATCCAGTTTCAGACATCTAAATTAGATGATGGAACCAATCCACTGAGGATATGGGGATGCAACTGTACGCATTTTCTGTTCAAATGTTGCTAATAGGCCATGCGTTCAGGTTTCTTGACACTAAGCACCTAATTGAGGTCACAGTCTGGCTATGACATCACGACTCCATCATTGGCAGCCAGAGAAATTGCAGCATGCCTGTCAGTCTGCCCCTTCTATGACAACACATCTATCTTACTAAAGGGTACAAGATGATTTGATTTTATAGGAAAACACTCCTCCAGACACAACCAAAAACTTCACTAAATCTGGACTTGGCAAAACGTGACTTAATATTTGATACAGACACCCACCCCCATTTGTAAAACAATGACAACACATGCATTTTTAAACTATGAAGTTTGTTTAGGTTTTGCAGAAACTTCTATTTCCATTTCCACTTCCATTTCAAAATTTATGTACAGTATTGTACAAGACTACTGTATTTTTCTTCTTAAATTGTTAGACTAAAAATTGAGGGTCGCCTTATACACAGAAGTTACCCAAGGACAGAACAGCATTGTTGCGAAACTGTCCACTGGCCCATTGTAATATGTCTTAATACACTACTAAGCAACAGGATTTCACCCAGTGTTTTTTTTTTTAGCTGTATCTATTTTTAAATCATTTTGTAATATGCTCCCTTTATTGGGAGAAAAGTGGTATATTAAATCATGAGGTGGTAAGATCTCACCAACTAGCCTCACCTTCTATTATACAGATACAGCAAGTATTAAACTTTAATAACCTATGAAACCTTTAAACATCAGAGCTGGAATTGACCCCATGGATCATGCAGTCCAGCCATTTTCAATGAGGCACAGTGAGGAATTGACCTCCCAACCAGAGAGCTCAGCCACCGAACTATCCAGCAGTTTAGAGGGGATTCTCTGTGTGTGCCAACCTACATATGAATGAAGGAGCTTCACACATATACAGAGAGCCTGTTTCCAAACAGTCTTTGAAGACATGCATGATGGGCATGTGGTGGAGGGCATGTGGCGATGAGGGACAGTGATATTCTGTGCAGCCCTGTTCACACAGACGGGGGGGGGGGTCCCTCCTCATCATAGCAAAATGCTATGAGATGGCTTTCTATTACTATACTACTCTCTTTTGACAAGCATTTGACCTGCTGACCTGTTGAATATTTTATTCTGAATGTCACTTATTGTCTGTTTTATATTTGTTAGTAAAGATGCATTTTATTGAACTCCCCTTGTCTTTTTCCCCCAGTGCTATAAATTGCCTTCAGTATTTCAACTGAGAAGAATGGTGGTATTTTAAATGATTGAATAAATGAATCAGTCTAAACCCACTTAATTTTGATGTCCAAAGTATTATTCAAAACAGTTACAGTTAATTGATTCAACTATATTTTATGGTGTTTATTCCGTAACAGCTTATTGGCAAATCATCAGTAACCAGACATATTGCACAGACTTTAATTCTTCCACTGCTTAGTTTAAAACTACTCTATATAACACAAAAAGGGATGCTATAACTTTGCATGGAGTGAACTTAAGGAATACTAAGAAGCGACAAGCACTTTATTACAGGAAGTCTGTGTACCTTGAGTGCACTCTGTGGCAAGAGGCCAATAGTCAAAAGGCTGTAAAAGAAATATAATAATCTTCTATAAATATACTATTGCACCTGTATCATATCAAATGTTTTATTTAAAAAGTAGACAAGCCATTCTTGTAGATCTACGCCAGCAGCTGTAACGTCAGGTTAATGATGGTGTAAAATAGTCATGATATACACTAAACAGCATAGATGGAGAACAGTGGGAAAACTTTCAGAAACGTTCCCTAGAGAAGGCATATCTGGTCACCATCAAATATACCTCACTGAATGGCTCATTCCACACAAAACAGTCAGACAAAGTAGTTATTGAATGTTTTGGCTTCTATCTCAGCTTCTATAATGTGTAAACACTCTCCCCACAATGATACTTGGTATCCAGCCTGATGCTCTGAAGTTGTTGGTCAAAACCCCCACTGGATAGCATTCCTAGGATCCAGGTAAAACCTAGCCAACTGAATAACATGTAAACCCTGTGTATATCAACCAGCCTGCCTGCTCAGGTAATCATAACAGGTTGAGCTCCAGGTAGTAATCAATTCAGGCACTACCTACATACAGCCAGTCCTCAGTTGATTACCTACCTACTTAATGGCTGCTGCTGCTTCTGCCTAACCCCTGCCTCAGGAAGAATCTGCTGTTCCAGCCCACAGGGCATGGGCTCACGTGGCCAATCTGCTTTTGCTTGCCTGCATCTACCTTGTCAGCAGCTCTGAGGTAAGTTGGGCTGCAGTGCCCCCCACCCCACCCCTTTCTTCCTCCTTTGCAATGCCTCTTCTGGGGATGATAACACCCTTGAGCTGGGTGGAGTGATGGCCACCTCCGTATCTTTTCCTTGCCCCTTTTTGTTCTGTTTCTCCCATGGCCTCCTGGAGAGCCTCCCTGCTCTGGCCGGCTGGCAAGGAGGGCAGCCTCAATATCCCAGAAGACAATCCATCTTTGAGCTCCTCGATTAACAACCAATTTGCTTAACAAACTACAGTACTTGTAGGAATGGAACTTGATTGTTAAGTGAGGAGTGTCCGTAAACTACATTTCAAGGTGCCAGAGAACGAGATATTTTGAAACACAATACCAGACACCAGCCAACACACCAACCCACCGACTCAGACTGACAGAAATGTTAGAATATATATGACATTATTTTAGTAATACAGGAACTTCATATAACATAACAGTTTGTATAACATAAAAAATTCCGGAGATAGGGGAAATTTGCTTAACAGAATCGTCTATGGGGCGAATCCGTACAACATAAAAATGGTTGCGATGAGGAGGAAAACTCTGTTTTCAATGCATTCCTATGGGAAATTTGTATAAAGGAAGATTTGCTTAACATAACTTCATTTGGAATGAATTAATTACTTTATACAAGGTACCACTGTCCTGTGAGGCTTCTTGAACCAGATACTGTATATCTTACGGCCTCGGCAGATCTCTGCCTCCCATAGAAGTCTGACTGGTAAGGGCCTGGGACAGGGCCTCTTCAGTTGCTAAATTCAGCTTCTGAAACCCCTCTCTCTAAGATTCATTCCCACTTCGTCACCATACTATCAGCCGGAATGGTGCCCATGTGTGAGAGAAAGGGCCACATGCACAATGAAGAGCAAAGGGAGCTCAAAGGGACAAGCATGTTGCCTGCTGTCTCAGAAGAAAAAGAGCACAATGTTTGGAACAAAGATCTGAGCCCTGCTCTAAGGAGTGTTGAAGTGATCATTACAAGACAAAGCACATAATAGCAATGCCAATACTCTTAGAACTGCCAAACTGGAAGGGGCTCCATGTATCATCACCTCTGTCAAGGAAGGCACAGTAGGGATTCAAACTCCAAACCTCTGTATCTAAACCAGAGAGCTGTCCATCAATCTATATTTTTATACATTTTACTAGCATCAATTATTTCAGCTACAGAAGGGGCAAGGAAAGGGGCTGAATACAAACCCTCCCGCCATATAGTTAAGTTTATTAACCACATGGCCACGGGAGCCGACCAAAGGGAGACTTCATGACTGGAGTTACGCAGTCTCCTAGGGCCTAGCTCATGATGGGCTCCTTGCCCCTGTCCATCACTCTTGATTCAAGGCCTCTAGGGAAAGAGCCACACAAACTAGAAACAAAAGTGTGTGTTGCCTAGTAAAAACAATCCTGTTTCCCCCCAGGTTTGATCCTTAAACAATATCTCACAGGACTGAGAAATGAGAAAGTCCTTACAGATGTACAGAATTCAATAAAAAAATGAAATAAGCAGCGTTAGGCACAGCCAACCCAAGCACTAAGCAGAGTGTGGCATCCTGGCAATGAATTTTGAACTTCACTGGTCAACATATTTTCTTCTTCACTGTACAGTATTTAAATAGAAATTCCATTCCTTATGTTCCCTTAGATAACTAACAGTGGCTATTAACTGTTTCTCCAGGTAACCTCATGATCAGTTCCCTTCACTGCTTCATGTGGACAATAGGGCGAGGAAGTGGCTCTCCAGATCTTTTGGAAGATCTTTTGGAAGCTCCTAGCGGTATGGGTTCATAATCCTCAAGGTCTGTGAGGCAAGCCTTTTTAACATTCTGCCTCTGGGAGAGTACAGCCATATAATTCTATATAATCCACATTAACCATCAGGCAAACATTTCCAGGCCAAACTTTTAGAGACCTTTGCTCCCTAGGACTCATTGGCCACTTGATGCTCTCCTCTATCTTAAAGAGGGTTATCCACATTGCCATGAACTAATCCCTGTAATCTTTCTCAAGGACAGACTAATTCAATTCTAGTTTAGTATAAGAGCAGCATAAGTGCAGAGAACCTTATAGATCTCATGCGCTGTACAGCTGTGAATATAACCTCGCCTTAACTGTTTCTTGGCTCAATGTTTGAAAAATAACAAATTAAACTACTGTAGTTGCTCTGTTAGATCCCTTTACAAGAACATGCATATTAACTGTTTTATTCTGGCATGTTTAAGTAATACTTTTCAGTTCTGTTAAATATGTATGCTATAATAAAATCTTTTTAAACATTTGTGTGAGATTTTGCAAATATGATTGCTCATACACACCTGCTATACCTCTTTAGAGTCAATACTGTCTTTAAGTAATGAGGGTGAAGGATATTTATAGGGCTGCTAATTAAAATGGAAGTTACTGTGTCATGTTTGCATTTTTAATTTTTAATTTTTTAAAAAAAATCACATCACAGAAGTTTAGCACAATCACATCTTTCCTGGAAGCCATCTGCAAACTCGGTTGGGGGTTGTCATTTAATAAGGGAAATGAAGAAATACTGCCAGTTTCTTATTTTTTGTCATGGTGAGACAGCCTGTTGAGAATTCTGTAGTCTCCACTGGAATTCTTTCTTTCAGCACAACAGCAAGGTGAAAACTTTTTTTTGAGTAGTGGTGGTGGTAGTGTTTTCTGCATTTTGCACAAAATGTTATAGTACAGAACTAGTGCATTTCCCAGTGTACACACACATATCAAGTACAAAAGGCCGATTCATAAAAAAGCTGCCAACAACACATCTGATTCTCCTACAATTGCTAGACCATGTAATAAGGCCTCACTGATGATATTTTCCAAGTAGATACAGCCTGCATAAATTTGCAGCAATTTTGCCTTGCAAATTCACAAAAACTCTCTGAGACTGAACTCAGATGTTCCTTATGATGTATGGCAAGGAGCAAAATTCTCAGGTTTTCACATGAGAGCATGCTGAAAACCTGAGTAAAACCAGCTATAAATTCTAGATTCCTGACACAGGCTTGAACCTATTCCAATAGCAATTTCCAACCATGAGTCACCAGGAGCTCTTGGACAGCAACTCCCATAAATCCTGCCCAGCACAGCTGGCAGTTAAGGCTTCTGAGAGTTTTAGTCCAAGAACATCTGGGGACCCAAGGTTGGGAATCACTGCTCTAGTGGATCACAAACTGCACTTAAGAGAGTATTTGGATGGCCAGCATGAAAAGAGAAGGGGATGGCATCCAGCTGTTTGCAGGGAATACATTGTCTATGTGGCCACACACAGTCTTGTAGAAAGGAAAGGCATTCCATATGAAGGACTCCAAGAAAACTATCCTCCTTTCGAAAGCATCCTCCATTTGAACAGGCAACAAGACTGATAAAAAGATAAAGAGTGTATCGAGAATGATCAAGGACTTGCAAACACTCAAATAATCTAACAAGACTAGCCTATAGGCAATACATTTATAGGCCACTAATTTAAAAAAAATCATTGTAAGCTTTCGTGGACAAAATTCACTTCCTCAAAGCAAGTATTAAAAGTCCAAACATGGCAAAAGTTGTGGTTTGTCAGTATCGCCTATAACCTAGTATTATCTTTGTATTTTGTAATGGCCACATGGCCTCCCCTTTTTGTTTCAAATCACCTGGTCACAGTTTTCCCACTTGAGTGAAAGGCATTGAAATCTGGCCTGCGCTTGATGAGGAACCATGAGGAAAAACTCCAAGTTGCCTGGAAGTAAGCACCACCAAACACAGTGAGACTCCGTTTTCAGAAAACATCCTTATAAGCACATTGTCAGGTTTCACACATGTGGGACCTACTTCTGAGTAAACATACGGCAGACTGTGTTATAAATTAAGTCAACATGATTCATCATCGAGGTAAACTTAGTAGTTAGATAAATGAGAAATGGCCTTTGTTCTATTGAAAAAATTGTTGTGAAAATAAGACTTTTCCCTCATGCCCCTTTCTAAACATCGAAACATCTGTATCTTTATTGAGATGACTTGAGTTTTGTTGTACCTGTAAACAACAGGCTAAAATCTGAAGTTAGCTTTCCTCAATTTTGGGGTTTCTGGGTCTCTCTCTATAAGTAGCAACTGTGTGAAAACAACTAACAGTTCTGCTCTTGAACCATCTGTCACAAAGTTCTGACATATGTTTGCTTTGTTTATTCAGGAGCCAAATATAAATTGATACACTGAACTAGTATTTGGCTAGAATGACTGCATATCTGAATACATATAATCACAGCATGCCTCTGTACACACACATCTCCGAGTCTAATGAAACTGACAAGAGATTTGTCATTCACAGAAAATTTATGTAGATTTTGTATATTTTTGAGTTTAACTTAAATATACAATAGCAGATTCTGCAGCACCATTCATCAGCCTCATTCTTCCATTGAGGTGGCTTAATTAGGCTGCTTTCACATAACCACTAAAATCCGCTGCAAAGTGCTTGCGGATGCGGAGCATAAAATTGTTTTTTCACGAGCAGCGGACTTAAAAAATAAATAAAGTGCAACCATGCCCACTCCTAGCACATTTTACAAGTACCTGGTCTCGAGGTGGTAAAATCCCTGTCGCTGTTCCGATGCGGATTTTTAACTGTTACACAGAAAATCTGCACCAAAACCTTTTCACTCCCGTTACTGCGATTCTCAGTCACTGCGATTCTCAGTTGTGGGATCAGAATGGTTGCGGATTTTCAAAATGTGACCATGGGAGCATCCGATCTGCGACATCAACCATGTGACTGCTCCAGGGGGTGATCTGGGTCATAGGTTGCTGTGGATTTTAGTGGTTGTATGAAAGCAGTCTACTACTTTGCATGTTGATTCAGAAGAAAGCCTATTTAGTCGAAGGGACTACTCCATTGCAGAACTGAGGGAAAGTTACTTTTTAAAAAAAAAATCCAGTCTCCAGCAATCATGCCTATTGGCTGGTACACCCAGAAGAGGGTAGGAGAGCAATTGGAAGAGTGAATTTTCTCTGGAGGCAAAAAAAGCTGAAGCTGAGGTTGTCCGACTTTGGCATTTCATGAGCAAGCAAGACAATGGGAATGCCAATAATGCTGGGAAAGGTGGAGGGCAGCGGAAAAAGAGGAAGATCAAGAAGGACTCAGTCCCTAAAGGAAGCAACAGGATTGAGTTTACAAGGCAGCTGAGAACAGAACATTTTGGAGATTGCTCATTCATATTCTCAGCATGAGTCCGAGGAACAAAGCAACAAGGTCCCCCAAAGAAGCTGCCAAATTCTGTTGTCATAGGAGACCTTTTAAAAGCTACTTCTGGACCATATCTCATATAATCTGGTAGCATCTATGATCACTGGCATTCTTGCCTGGAGATTTGGGGACATGTACTGTAATCCAAAAAAGCAACTTTCCCAAGCTCTAAGGGCTCACTGCCTTGGGCCTGAATGGTGTAGACCCCCCATCTCCTGTCAAGTTGCTTTTTATAAAAAAGTTTGGTTCAATAGGGAGGTTTTTTTTTGTCTTCTGCAACTGTGCATTTTCAGTTAACACCAGTATTGTCACTTTTCAAGGAGGTTAAAGAAAATGGCACAGGCTTTAAGTGGGTGTGAGAGTGAAATAAAATATTCCCACCATTTTTACACGACAAGTTTCCTCACAAAGAAAAGTCCTTTGGTGCTCCTTTGCTTAACGGTTAGTTCAGCTGCCTGTATCGGCCTTAAGCAAATATTTGGGAGGGACAGCAGCAGTGAGAACTTGATCCTTGAAAGGAACTGAAGGTAATGTTGCAAAACATTCACTGCAGCGTTTCTGGAAACAAATCCTGTTGTGGTCTCCACCTCGCCTTCGGGCTGTGGGAAGAAAAAGGCCGCCGCCATTTGAGGGCGGCTCACGAGCGGTATAAGATTAAGGGGGTCAGAGCCGCAGCGACCCTGCCTTTCTCTCTCCCGTTCTTCCGCGCTGGTGTTTGCAGCACCGTCCGGAGCGTTTGCTGCGCTTCAAAAGCGCGCGTGCGCGCGTGCGCGCAAGGAGGTGGTGCCTCGGAAAGTTTCTTTCCCAGGCAAGCTCCGTAGGGAAGGCTGCGGAGGAGCGGGAAGCTCCTTTCTGCAAAGCTCGGGCTGTATTGACAGTGGGACTGGGAGGGGCCGACGAAAGGGGGCCAGGAGCGGCGAAGCGAGGCAGAGCAGCCGGGACTCAAGACGCTTCGGGCGCTGGAATCCCCGGGTCGTCTACTCCCCAGTAAACCTAGAGAGGACTCGCCCCCGTTTTGATGCCAGTCGGTGGCATCCTGATTGCCAGAGAGCTTTGCCGATCCTTTGCGGTCGGATTAGTTTCTCCCCTGGATTTGTCACCGTCCTCGGGATCATGAGAACCCCCTTTGCGGCTCAGACCGTTTGAAAGCTGGTGGAGGAGAGGGCAACTTTTCCTCCTTTTTTTGGATAGTGGGAGGCGAGGGGAGAAGTTTTGGAAACTGCGGTTGCTTTCCTCCTGATCTCCCTCTCCGGGCGTGCTCGGAGGTAAGCGCCCATCGAGGGCCACGGGGCTGATCCCCCACCCGCAGGCGAGCGGACACAGGACCGACGAACGGCTCGGCGTCTCTCCCGGGGAGAAGAGGGGCGCCCGGGCAACTGACGGCACCTGCCGGAGAGGCTTGCCCTCCCCGGTCTTGGGGCTCGGTCGCTCGGCTCGCTTGCGTGCGCCTCGCTCTCCAATAGAGGGGGCAAGGGGAACTGAAGCAGAAAGGCCCCGGCAGCGGTTACCAAAGGCGTAACGGAGGGTGGATCGCCGGGTCTGGTCCCTGTTCTCTGCCCACTCCGCCTCCTCCTCCTGGCGCGCCCCCTCCTATGAATGGGGACGGGCGACGCTAACTAGAACCGAATCGAGAACCGCCTGCGGACACTCCGGGGAGGTGTCAACTCCCGCTGGGAAAGGGAGGGGACGCGGAGGCGATTGGGCTTCGCCGGCAGCCACGCACAGACACCGTGATGATGACTTGTGGTTGGAGGCGGCGGTGAAGGAGATCCGACGCGGGGGTTTCAGGAGCGATCGCGTGTGTGGCCTCGGGACTGGGGGCAAGAAGCGTCTGGAGGATATAGGTTCATCCCCCCCCCGACGCCGCCACCACCACCACTTCCTCTCTTTTGCTTCTTTTTGGATTCCCTCCCGGAGAGGGGGGGCAGAAGGTGCTGCTCCCTCCCCCCTAGAGCCAGTCGAAGCTCCTGTGTGTTTAACATTCACACGCTCCCAGCGTGAGGCTCGCCTCGTCTTGCTTTCTCCCTTCTTCCCGAGTGAAATCGGCGCTTGTTTTCCAGGATGCTTGGAAGACCGAAGTGAGAAATCTCCGCTTCTTCTCCTCGTTTCCCTTTTTGAAGAGCAGCTGCTCCTGCTGTTACTCCCGGGGAACGGAGGAGAAAGGGGGGGCACGAGAGATTTAGGGTGGGGAGTAGTCTTGGCAAATTCAATGGATATGAACTTAGGGGCTCCGGAACCTGGCTGGCTTGGAATATCTCTGTGCTGTTGATCGCCTTCTGGAGTGACAAGCAGCAAGCTCATTCTGAGGAAGGACCTGCTTAAAAGATAGACCAAGATGTCCGTGGCCACCCTATACTTCGTTCTGCCCTTAATGGGTAAGTGTTTGGAGCGGGTTCTCTCGCTGTCGCCCCGAAGCCCACGCTTGGGGTTGTGAGACCTGTCAGATTGCTTTTGAGTGTTAACGGAGGAAAATGTGAAGTTTTTCACTAGTTTTCAGACCAGCCGTTCGCCGCTCCGTCTTCCACTATGGACACTGTGCTTAGCTGAAGCTATAAGGAGATGTAGGCTGCCGTCCGGCACAAACCTGCCCGGGAAGGTTACTTCCTTCAGAGTAGGTACGAGTAGGATCGAATTTTGAGCCGCAAAAGACGCTGTCCTTTTAGTTAAACAGGGTTTGAGCAAGTTAGGGGGGAAACTTCCCAATAATCTCTTTGGTAACTTAATGAGGCGGGAAACTGGAATGTAGAAAGATGATATGCGAGGTCTTTTTCTAAATTGTGCCTCCGCATATTATTTACATCTGAAATCTGAATTGTTTTGGCAGCAGTCAGGGCGTGTGTGTATTTCTCTGTGTGTGCGCACATACACGCCTGCGTCTCTACGAGTAGGAAATAAAGGAGCAAAAGATGACTGTAATCTGCTTGGGCTGTTGCAGTGGAATCGTTGTGGATCGAGAGAGAAATAAGGGGAACAAAAGCTTGTCAGTTTTTACTGTAAAATAAAATAAACTAACGTATCACCCGCGCTGCTGCCTTTCTAAAGAGGCTGAAGAGCTCAGCGTTCACGCCAATGGCTGGGAAGACTTCTTTCTCCTCTGGCTGGTTAAAATCACTGCCAAGCCTTTGTGAAAATGAGAGAAAGAGAGAGCGAGAGCATTTAACCCCTTGTTGCTGTCCTCAAGAGTTTGACGGAGAAGCCTATACAGCGTCGGGAAATAAATATTTTTATAGTATATGTTAGCTGCTTTGCTGTTGTTTTTTTGAAAAGCTTCCGTCATCTGAGAGTTCGGTCTTCACTGGAGTTAAAAAGAAGGCGTTTTTTCCCCCTGGGGAATTGTAAGGAAAGAGGTTTGTGGATTGGAAAGCTCAGTTATCTTTGGAAACTCTTTGGCTGGACTAGCTGCCTGTGCATGGGAAGGTGTATAATGTGGAGGGTGAAGGAACTGGCGCCTTACCATTCACAATTAGGTTGTGGATTTGATAGAAATGTAGTTAATTCGAAAGGGGACTGACCTTTGGGGGAAATTCACGTTTTCATGGGCAAAGGAGGTGGAATGGAGGAAGAGTACAGATGTGCTCTTTGTGGTGTTGTCTTGCCTGTGTAGCATCTGGGGAGCTCACAGAGTTTTCTTTGCTCTCTTTCTCCCCCTCCCCTCATACAGAAGTTCTTTTGTTCTCAGAAGTAAGCGGGCTACTCGGAGGAGGGGACCGTCTAGATTGTGTGAAGGCCAGCGACCAGTGTCTCAGGGAGCAGAGCTGCAGCACGAAATACAGGACGCTGAGGCAGTGCGTTGCCGGCAAAGAGAGCAACTTCAGTCGGGCGACAGGCCTGGAGGCCAAGGATGAGTGCAAAAGCGCCATGGAGGCTCTCAAGCAGAAGTCTCTTTACAATTGCCGCTGCAAAAGAGGCATGAAGAAGGAAAAAAACTGCCTCCGTATTTACTGGAGCATGTACCAAAGCTTACAGGGTACGTTGTGTGCAGGGCAGTGGGGGGGAATGGTCCGTGGGGAGGGGCAGGAACGTTTGTGCTCAGCGCTTCCTCCTTGTGGAATGGAATATCCTCTGCCCCTTAGATCCACCGTGACCAGACCTCAGAGTTCTCACTGTGTTCCTCAGTTGCAGACCAAGGACCTTTCCACTGCCACCGGCAGCAGCAGCAGCAGCAGCTGTCTGTTGTTTAGGAAATGCAGAATAAAAGATTTCCTCCAGGGGGACTCAGCTGACCTTCCTAAACTGAAGCCAGAAGATTAGGGTTGTATCCATTGCCAGCTGAAAATACTGTCAGCTAGGCACCTCCTTTTCCTATCCCCAACCTCCTGAGAAAAGGAAGGGGATGGCAGATACTTGTTAATGAGATCTAGCTTTGCAAGAGCACAAGCGGTCACTCCTCAGCCACTGAGCCAAGCAAACATTCATCCTTCTCTTGAAAAGTTACCAGGCACCTCTGTTTATAAGCAGTGTCCTCTCTTCTCTCTCTCTCTCTCTCTCTCTCTCTCTCTCTCTCTCTCTCTCTCTCTCTCTCTCTGTGTGTGTGTGTGTGTGTGTGTGTGTATGTAGATACTTTCTGGAACATTTCTTTGTATTTTATGGAACATTAATGAGCTACATGAGAAAGGCATTTGGACATTCAGCATTAGAGCAATGAATCTGACAAAACATTCATTGATTTCTGATGCAACAAGGCAATTTAATATGGCATTGGAATTTGACTCATGGTTCGTTAGAAATTTAAGGCCTTGTGATCTTGATATGTTTTACAGTATTATCCATTCTGAGGCTTCCATACCTGTGGTGGTTAATTGAAATCGATATTGTAATCAATGGTGACACTGAATAGTTTAAATTACTTTGGATTTATTGGCTGTAGTTCTCACACTAAGTTTTTACCAAGTAGCCCTTATCTCTGTTCTAAAATAGTGACAAAATAGTTAGTCTCAACTAGTGTAAATTCATCAAATCAATGGAATTTATGTAGTCTAATTGGCACTAGCCATTGGATTTAGGCCTAAGAGTTTACTTATAGAGCACAATTCTGTAACTATATACTTAGAAGTGCCATAAAATGCAACAGGACTTCATTCCTGGTAAACATTTGAAGGATTACATTCTTAGGCTCAGGTTTCATTAGTTACCTTCTGTCCAAATATGAAATAATTACAAATAAATAAGGTTACCAGGCTCAGTTGTTTCACATGTTTCCAGTTCCATAGTAGAGGAGAAGGATGGATTATTGACAAGATATTTCTCCCCAAAGCTTTCTATAGTAGGATACTGTAAAAGGAAAGCTGATTTCAACATTGCTTGCTTTGATGCTGTTCCCTCAGTATTCTGCAGCAGTATTGCTGAGCTGAGCAAACCCAATGGAGCTCAGAAGCTGAAGTTTCCTTGCTTGTCATCATTGTCCACACAGCTAAGAGAAGCAGGAGTTACAAGATATTCCTGCTGCAGATGTGATAGAATCCCCACATCCAAGGAAAAGTCTCCAGAAGATGGAGGCATGCTGGGAGCTTTAAGAGAGGCTTGGGGATGGAGGCTGTGGCTACGCTGGGTGAAGAAGAAATAATTTCTTTGATAGGCAGGTTTCCTGAGAGCAATGAACTGCTGCTGTTGCTTTGCTGCTGTTGTATTCAGTCTCCGGAGGGTCACAAAGTATAAAAGAAAAATCACACTTTTTGTTGTCTTTAGGAAATGACTTGCTGGAAGAATCACCTTATGAACCAGTTAACAGCAGGTTATCGGACAT
This sequence comes from Phrynocephalus guinanensis, assembly GCA_037367245.1. NCBI lineage: Eukaryota > Metazoa > Chordata > Lepidosauria > Squamata > Agamidae > Phrynocephalus > Phrynocephalus guinanensis. The sequence continues at coordinate 66,849,887 of CM074735.1, forward strand.
ATTCAGGCTAGCACCAATTGTATCAGGTAAATGAATTTATGATTCTTCTGCTGAACTATGGACCCTTCGTGCACCTTTTCAGTCTGTCTAATAAGGATGTGGAATACCACATTCTCTTCTGTTTTAATGGCCTCTACAGGAAGTGGAAATCATGGTGCTAAGGGAAATTACTTATTGGCCTACTGACTAAGTCATCTGCTGACACATGCAGTGCAGCCTTGCGCACGTCTGGTCAGAAACAAGTGCCGTGTATATTTCAACTCAGTATTTCAACCCAGAATAAGCTTGGCTGAACATAATGAAATTTATGGTTCTGTGTTGATGTGTACAATTCACTGTAAATGTATTGACATGAATTCAGCTTTGTTCAGTATAAGTGCTTGACTCTTTAATCCATAGACTGAGCGGAGATTGCATATGGTTGTTCCCCACTTGATGACTACAGGGTCAAGTGATCACTACGTGTGTGAAACAACCACCGCAAATCAGCATCGCCAAAAGAACAGTCATGCCAGCTGACATTATTTCAAGTAGAAAGGTTTTCTGTGTAAGCTGTTCATACATTCATCTGTGACTCATCAGGTGCTAAGATACCCCGTGATGTATGGATATGAATAAGCCCTGTGTCATTGGTATTTGTGGAAAACAGTAATCTCTCCTTTGTTCAGCATAAGGAGCTATTGTCAGAGATCTCATGGAATACAAATAGATCACACAGTAATACAGATCTTGAAAAATACTTATTCTGGTGTTCCAGATTTATTTACTTTGTATATTCAGTTCCTGGACAGCAGCAGAAGGGGGAAAATCTAATCACACCTGTAGGTGGCAATCCGATTCTCTGCCTCCAGTCTTTCCATTGCAATGCCAGGTTGTTGATATGGTCTTTGAAGGTTACATTGCCTTGTCACAAAAGGAATGAAATTCTTTTCTTTCTTTCTTTCTTTCTTTCTTTCTTTCTTTCTTTCTTTCTTTCTTTCTTTCTTTCTTTCTTTCTTTCTTTCTTTCTTTCTTTCTTTCTTTCTTTCTTTGATGGGACAGATATTTCCTTCCCAATAAGTGATGCTGTGTTGCATAAATGTTTGCAACACAATGCAGTGCTATGCATGTCAGACACTGTTTGGCTTTCATGAATCTCTCATTATATTACGAAGTTTTTCCTGTGCAGAATGGGATTGCATAACACTGTTGGTGCTTTGAAACATAAGTGGTGGTTATTGTGGATCAGACATATTTATTCCTACTATATATGTTGAGTGTCATGAGACCCTTGCAGCTCAGTCAAGTTCAGTAGATATATTCTCAGATCAGTAGGTATGAGAATTCAGCCTTATCATTCTTCCAGTAATTTTGCTTTCACAAGCTTCTCTTTATAATATTATTCTGAGCAATACAGGGTTTGTGCTTCCCAACTTAAGTTTCATTTCTTCAGGATCTGAAATGCTTACTGTCGCCATATCTTTTAAGTTTCACTAGACTCTTGCAAGCTAAGGTTAAATTGGAGTCAAGAAATTCATTCTACATTTAGAATATCAAATGTCTGTTATAAATTGGCGATAGAGTGCCTAATATATCAGGCACTCTAAAATTCACATGTTTGCAATCACTACCCATTTTTGTGGTAAAGACAGGAGCTTCTTTGGCTAGACTATGCATGAAAAAATTCTGAAACACCAGAGTGCCAGGATAAACGGTCTGGAAAGGAAATGGTTTCTTGAAGGCTTTCCAAATAAATTCAAATTCAACAGTGCAAACTGTGCAGAACCGAGCGTAGTGTTTCCTTAAATCTTTTTAAGATCAATTTTTATCCACTTTTTAGAACTAATTTGAGTTGCATGGGATATTTTTTTCCACCATTAAGCTTTGATTTATTTCTCTTTTTAACGCTTTCCTTCAGACAAGATAGTTATTTTTCCTGTTAAATGGTTAGATTCCATAACTGTGTTGCAGTGATTGTTATGAATAAATGTATTCCACAATAGGCAGTTGGATTTGTTTTGTATCCTTCCGCTTGCTCTTTATGTTCCCCTAGATCAGTGTTGGCGAATCTATGGCACGGGTGCCAAAGATGGCACTTGGAGCCCTTTCTGTGGGCACCCGACATTGCCCCTTCACAGGCACCTGTATTCAGGTCAAATTGCTGTATTTGTACTTGGTGAAAAATTAGTGGGTTTTGAATTGCAGTTTGGGTACTTGGTCTGTAAAAGGTTCTCCATCACTGCCCTAGATGTAGAAAGTACAAGTATGTCCAATTAGCTTGGGAGGAAGGGACATAGTATGGTACGGGCTTAGGTTGTGTAAGGAATGTGGAAAATTGTTTGAACATGTGATTTTTAAACACAGCAGTAGATAGCCCTGAATTGTATAAGTTTATTGAACTGTTGTGTGCTTGGCTCTTTGTACCTATAGAACTGGGATACTAGTGTTGTATATTTATTTTGCCGGTTTTGTATTTTGTATCTGCTCTTCTGCCGGATGCTTGATGTAAACAGTGTTCATATATCAAGCATATTTACATTTATGTTTTCTTTGCTAGGAATCTAGGCAAGTATAATTTAATTCAGATGCTGGTCCTTGAATAAGATTGCAGTTTGTGGTGCCTTCAGTGTAGCTATTCTATCCTGTGCTTGAAGCAAGGTAAAAAAGGTAAAGGCTCGCCGCACACATGTGTGCTAGTTGTGTCCGACTCTAGGGGCGGGTGCTCATCTCTGTATTCAAGCCGAAGAGCCAGTGTTGTGCAAGTCCGTGGCCACGTGGTCGGCATGGCTGCAAGGAAACACTGTTTCACCTTCCCACTTTTTACCGTGGTTCCTATTTATCTACTTGCATTTACATTTCGAACTGCTAGGTTGGCAGGAGCTGGGGTTATCAGTGGGAGCTCGCTACACTGCGTGGCACCCGGGATTCAAGCTGCCGACTTTGCAGCTGAGAGTTTTCAGAGCCTTAGTCTGCTAAGCCATAACACCCCTGTGCTTGAAGCAAACCCCTTAATAATTCATCAGTATGAGAGGTTTCCACAACTGTCTTTAGGAATGATTGTGGACTGAACAGAAGACTCATGAAAATGAATTGTCTGTTTTTCTTCAACATATATTTCTTTATAAATGTAGCTTTATGTTTTTCCAGTGTCCGATATCAGTTGAACTTCACACTTCCCATGGTTGTCTGCAGGCTTTTCCTTTTTATCTCACTGTATCTATGCCTATATACTTCATACTACTTACATACAGTACGCTGTAGCTTTAGCCCTCCATGTTGGGCAAGTCAGGCACAATGGTACAGGTGTTGGCATTAAAGTCTGTTTGAGATGCTTGTATGGAGCAGGTATAGGAGACAGAGTTGACCATAAGGGCATTTTTCAGGTTGTTTTGCAAGGGATTGTCTTCATTTTGTATTGATGTGGTTTGGTTCTGTAGATTTTTTTCTCTCCATCTTTTATCTAAAAGATAAAAAAGCAAGGTCTGTTTTTAAAAGAAAATCCTAGATCATGTCATTGTTATCTTTAGAATATGGCTATCCGGCAACTGTTGATGGCAAGAGTTAAATAAGTTTTCATTTAAAGCATGCCTTTTGTTGTATCTGAGATAATATATTTAAAAACTTTTCTTTTTTTTTAACCAAAGCCATAATCAGGCATTTTAAAGCTCATAAGGGCAGTATATAGAGGAGAATATGTTTTTGATTCATCACTTTTAAATAAAAGTGGAAAATGGGCAAGGTTGCTTTATCTTTAATAGTTGTGTGGAAGAGAAAGTTTTACCAGGTGTAGTTTGTGCTTCTTAAAAGCTGCACTTCTAATTTCTCCCTGTAAGCTACTATTAAATGTACATGAAACCTGTCCTTTTTTCCTTCTGGTTTCCTTAATTACTTCCTGTGTGCTTTATAAACAAGAAGTGGCTGCACTTTTCTGGGTGTGAGATAAAGGTCTTTAAATCCTTCTGCCCTTCTCTTCTATTCTGATTTATTAGTTTCCATGCTTCCTCCCTACAATCTAAAAATCTAACTAAAGATTCCCATTATGAAAACATCCAAGTGCATTTAGACAAATAATGTCAGTGAGAAATTTCTAGGTAGGCTTCCACTTAAGTGCAGCCACACTGAGTAGTTTCATCATGTCAGACTCCACCTCACTGTGATTTCTGTTGTTGAGGTGAAATTTGTATATTTTCCAGTTGTACATGAAACTAATTCAAGGCTCATATAAGCACAGATAGAAATACACATATGTGTTCAAAGGTATGGCAGAGTTGTACCACATTGTGTTTTATGAGACATTATAAGCATGCGTTGCTAGTTACAGAGTCCACGAAAATTTAAAATAGGAGATTGGAACAGAAGCATTTTAGTTGGTTCTAATATGGGTATTGATCACCTGGGGATTTTGGGTCTTTTTAAGCCAGAATCCTGTTTATTTATGCAGGCAAAAGTGCAATGGCATAAATCACAGTAGCAAATTGCTGCTATTTAGCAAGTTGGCACTTATATCATGCACCAACTCCCAGAAATGGCATGCAACAATAGTTACAAGTTCCAACTTGTTCACTGAAAGTAATGTGCAGCATTTCACACTATTACACCTACACTGGGATAATCAAACTAGTAGAATTCTAACTGGTGTTCGTGTATTTGTCCTGTTGACATTGGGAGGACAATTGGAATGTTTTTGTTTTGTTTGGGAGAATGACTTTCTGTGCATGGCAGAAAGAGTGTCCTTTTTATCATGAGCAAATTTCTGATGTGGCATGCAGTTGAAAAGGCACTCTCCTAGGGCACATGGATCTCTGTGTTTATCTAGATTAGACAGAGTGAGGTAGCTGCCCAAGGTAGCAAAATATACGGAGCTTGTTCAGTCCACTGGGTTAACACAGAGATCTAGTGTTGAAGTGAAGCATCTATAATACCTACAGGGCTGGACTGTAGATCAAGCTATGCACTGAGAATAAAGAACTATGCACCAACATTTCTATCACATTTACATATACATCTTGGCTGTTATTGAATTAGACGTTGTGTAGTAACAGTTGGTGGTGTTTTAGCATGCTGGAGTGTGGATGGGAGATGTGCATACATTTTTTGTTGTCAAACATTTATTTTGGAGACTATAATGTCACTGAATTGGCCCACAGACAAAACACAGCTTTTAATAGTAGCATTATCGTGACATTATATGCCCTTCTAAAAATAAAAACAATTCAGGGTATATAGTGCATAAGAATGTTTATGGAAGCATAAAAATTCCACAGTACTTTCAATAGCAGTGCACATAACATTTATATGTTTGATTTGCATTTTGAATGGAAAACAAGAAAAAAAAACCCCAGATTTTGATTAGTGTTAGTGTATCATGAGTCAAGCTACTAATGTTTGGGGAACCCTCTGATAATTAAAGGATTCTGGATTCACAAATAGATTACATATGCCTGCCAGTAAATAAATTGTGTTAGTGGCATAGTTGCATAGTATTTTGATGCTGTTGTTACATTTCATCAGATTTTTAAGAAGTTGTTTCAGTTCATTATGCAAATGATGCTGAATCCTGTGACTGAGACATTTTATGCAGAAAAATCCAGGTTCAGTTCCTAACATCTCTGGTCATGTATGCAGCTTTTAGCTTCTCATTGCTATAAAATCAATTACCATATTTTTCAGTGGATACCACGCTGCTTTTTTTCTAAAATCATAACGCCAAAAATAAGGGGGCATGGTATACATGGAAGTAAGCCTTTTGGGGTAGGTGGGTGGAGGAGAACCCAAACTCACCTTGCTTTCCCTCTCTCTGTCGTTTTTTTTTTTTTTTGCATGATCGGCTCCGTTTTTCCTTGAGTTCTCCACTCACGTCACCCCTGCTGTTTTCTTTCATTTCCACATTCTAAACACTCCTTTGTTTTTTGCGAGGTTGTTTTTTGCAGGATTAGGCTTTGCAGGGATTGAGCAGCCCATTAAGAAATGCGCTCCACCCTGAAAAGACATTTCTTAATGGTCTGCTCAAGCCGGACAGAGCTTGATCCTGCAAAAAACAAACTCACCAAAGCCAAGAGGAATGTTTGGAACAGGGAAATTAAAGGTTAGCATTTGGGGTGGTAGGGGTGGAGGAGACCTCAAGGAGGATTTATTAATTTTATTTTTGGGGGGTCTAAAAGTGGGGGGTGGTTGTCTAATTGAAGTTGGCGTCTTATGCACAGAAAAATACGGTAGAATATCAAGATTTTTGAATCCCGTTTGAATTTGCTTTGCACCTTAAGGAAGTTGTCAGAGCTAATTGATAAGCTACAGTTTGTGTTCCTGGTCATCTGCAGGATACTTTGTGAAGGGCTTGCAGGGCATTCTGTTGGCTGAGAGACTTGGTTAGCTCCAGAGGGTTTGCTATGGGTCAGCTTTATAAGGTAATCAAAAAATTATTTGTCTGAGGAAAATCCTTGCTCAGGCTTAAGGCAATGACACCTAGCGTTTGAAGAGGCATAGCTGAAGATGGACAAAGTTCCCTCAGGTCCATCCTTCATAGTTTACTTTTACAACCGAGATGGCTTGCTGTAACACATTTCCTATGAAGATGTCTAATAGCTATGATCAGCTGCCTGCTGCAAATGCTGAAGAGAAGACTTCTTGTAATGCTTACCCCTGTGTGATTCAGTGGGGTAGGAAAGCAAAAAAGAAAGTTTCTGCAGTGTAGTGTTTGGAATAGTGTCTATAGTGTGCTTTCAGGTCTGAACTTCAGAGGACTTGAAGCAACTGCACTGGCGTCCAGCTGTTTTTCAAGCTCATTTCAAGGTGCTGTTTTTTACTTTAGGAATCTGGAAACAGCTTTAAAACCAGCCTGATTCTCTCTGTATGAGCTGGCATAATATTTGAGATCTTCAGCAAAGATTATGTGAGATACCTAGGTGGTTGGTCTCTTGACATATGCATTTTTCTGTGGCACAACCTCTGATCATGGAACTGCCCTCCCAAGGAACAGTGGGTAGGTTCCAGTAAACAGTCAAAGTATATAATTGCAAGGGGGGGGGGGGGCTCTTTTTAAAAAATAGCTTTTAAAATCTGCATTTAAACAATGTTTTAATATTTTAGTTTGGAAACCCCTGTGGGCAGAAAAGCAGTTAAATGCTGCAGATAAAAGTATTGGATTAGCATCTGTGCATTCTGAGCTCACAGTCTCATTCACCTTGTGACCTTCGAGTGATCAGACTGAAAACTTAACTTGGGTGCAAAGATCAAGGGGACAGGAAGAAATCCATGAGCATTGCCTTGAACTAATGGGATGTAGAGGGAAACTAATATATAGATATGAAAGCCAGTAAGGTGTCATGGTTGGAGGGATGTGTGGCATGCTCCCAAAAAGAAAGACAAACCTTTAATGTATTCTCGAAGACTGTCACGGCCAGGATCTGATAGCTCTTGTGAGTTTTTGGGCTGTTGGCTGTGTTGTGGAAGTTTTTCTTCCTGACGTTTCGCCGGACTCTGTGGCTGGCATCTTCAGAGGGCAAGGAGCTCAGGGAACTAGAAGTTCCCCAGAGCACAGAGAGAACTCCTAGTTTCCTGAGCCCTTGCCCTCTGAAGATGCCGGCCACAGAGTCTGGTGAAATGTCAGGAAGAAAAACTTTCAGAGCACGGCCAAACATCCTGAAAAACTCACAACAGCTATCAAAGCTTGAATGTTTTTAGGAAAGCAAAGTGAATATGAGTTGGTGGGAGTTGCTGCTGATTTTTATAGCATTCACCAATAAATTTAGCTTTCGATTTCTGTGCCCTCCAAATGTTGGTGTCCCCTGGTTGCCATTTCTTAATTTCACAATATTCCTGTCCAGACCAGAATGGGAGAAAGTTTTATACTTGTTTGATGAGAACATACTTCTGCGTATGAAATGTAGGAGACGAGATTGTTGGATTATGGGATAGAATAGTCCCTCTGTGACAATTAGTAGACAAACGTAAGCTGCTTGAAAGGTGGCTTTAATATTTGAAATATTTGTATTTCAGCTTTACATTTAGAACAGTGTTCTCTGTCATGTAGTATTAATAGCAGCAATATGCTTTTGACCTTAGGGATGCCTTTCGTCATCCAGTTGAGGCATCCATTTGCAAATACTTTTGCATAAGAAGCTGCTGTGCAAATACATAGAAGTATTTGTGTCTACTGACATTTCTGGCTGCAGTTTCCTCTTGCAGAGGAAAATGAGATTTGCTTCCAGGCAAAAAGCAATTATCAGCATTGTGCATGGATACCAATAGTTGATGCCTATTTTTGTTTTTTTGTAATCACACTGAAGTTTGCATACAGGGAAATCATTTTACTTGATCACTTTGGCAGCTCCCTGTTTTTCATACTGTGGGTTTACGTAGTCTTCCTGGTTCTAATTGGCATGTAATACAAGTACCTGATCTGGATATTTCATAAAGTACTGTTTGATCTTGGGTCCCTTGGCAGTTATTTTCAGAACTCTGATGAGAACTGAAGCACCCTTTGCTGGCTGTTTCTGTTGAAACTTTTTCTGTGCTCATTCTTTTCCACTGCTAGGTTTAGTTCTTTCTGAGGGACATGAAATGGCTTTGTTAGCGATGTGGCAAACCACATATGAGATTTAACTGATCATCAGGTTATGAGTTTAAATTAGACATGGGCACGACTCGGCGAAATTGTCGTTTTCGTTTTCAGTTATCGTTTCCGTTACGGTAACGATAATTAAGCTGTCAGAACTCGAACTCGAACCGAAAAAAGAAAAATTTGGTTGGGTTTTTCATTTCCGTTTGTGGCATCGCGGCGATCGCGCAATGCGAAGCACAGAAAAAGTTTTTAAAGGTTTTTTAAAAAACCCCAGACTCCCGGCCAAAAAAGCAGGCGAAAATATGCCTGCCTGAGGCTTTGCCACCTACCAGAGGGGTGGTTTCTGGGGGGTCCCCGGCCTTCCCCCCCTCTTCTCCTGTCCTGGGCTGCTTGCACCAGGCTGGGGGGGTGTCATCCTTGTCATCTCGCCATGCCATGCGGTGGAGGGGGGGGATCCAAAATGGTGACCGCAGTTTTTCTTTTGAAATCGTGGTCAAAACACACACCAAATTACCACAGAAACATGTGAAATTTATTTATTTTAAATGCCTGAATTTTAATAGTAGCAGCAGTGGGTTTTTTATAGCAATAAAACGTCGTATTGATTTTATTTTATTTTATTTTATTTTTTATTTTTTTAGACCTGCCCATTTGGGCTGGGCATGGGATGGGACCATGCAAATTGTTTGAACCATTCCACCGATGGCATCGCCAGGTTTTTGACTGACACTTCTGGATGTCTTGGAGGGCATAAAAAGCCGAGGCACCTTCCAGAAATCGCAGTCGGGTGTATGGATGTGGTTGAGGGAGGAGGGCTGGCTGCTGGTGCTGGTGTGATCCGATTGAGGTTGAGAGGGAGGCTGGAGGCTTTAGGATTTAAGTTAGGCAGGCAGGGAGGGAATTGAATTTAGAAAATAATTTCTTTGATTCCCTGCAGCTTTGTCTGCTGAAGGGAATAGCAGTTTATTCTTTATTTCTTCTCTGGCAGTTTGTGAGGATTTTTTTTCTGATATTGGATAAAGGGGGAGGTTCGACTGGGAGTGGGAGGTGTGGATTTATTTTAAAAATATATTATATACTACCATTTATTTTCTATTTTCCCAACTTCAATTTGCTTGCACACACACACATTTGGGGTGCAAGCCAAGAACAGAACCTCTATCCTAAGTGATATCCTAACTGCCCACTCGCCCATCCGCCCATGCCGCCACCCACCTGCGGCCCACACCGCCGCCCGCCCACTCGCTCGCCCGTGGCCACCGCCCGCTCGCCTGCCCCCCGCCCCGCCCGCCGCCTAGGGCGCAAAAACACCAAGCGCCGGCCCTGATTGCGGGACGCCCCTATGCTCTGGGAAGTCAAATCGAGCTAAATCGCGGTGGAAACGACAAACGGAAACGACAGATTTTTGAAAATTTTCGCAACAAACGGAAACGACCCGAAACGGTCCCATTCCGACAAACGAAAACTCGAAACGTCATTTTTTCTGCTCGTGCCCATGTCTAGTTTAAATAGTTTGGTTGCTTAGTAATCTTATCAGAGTTTGGAGTTCTTGATTGTCGCTGCAAAAATAAATAAATAAATAAATAAATAAATAAATAAATAAATAAATAAATCTTAATCTCTGCAGAATTTACGTCATCTATCTTTTTTTGTAATCTCTGACATTTTAGCTCCTTATGTTTTTGTAATCTCTGCAGATAATTATTGGTAACTTCTGAAGAATGTTTGTTGCCTTGCTTTTGGTCAACTCTGCTCAGAATTTTTGGTAAACGCTATGAGTTGCTTAGCTTGGGGAAAATTTGTGCAGAAAATACTGCACCATGAAAGATTGATATGGAAAGGGATGCCATGATGTCAAATAGCAGAATCAACCACCGAATTCAGAAGCGAGGCCAAATCTGTGTTGTGAAACCTCATGAATCACAGTTCATAGAGGGCTTAGTTTTTATAGTCCATAGCTTTAAATTGCTCTTTTTGTAATATTTAATAATTCTGTCTTTTATATTTTTATTGTACTGTTTTCTGTTTAGTCTGTAAAATTGTTGCATTGGTTGAAGAGTTTACAGGATAAATGAACTGTTGACTGTACGTAGAAATGCTGGGCATAAAGTGTTTATAGCAAAATAAAAACAATGTAAACAAATGAGATTGTCTTCTAAGTATGTGTGTGTGTGTGCGTGCGTGCACACACGCGTGCACACATGCGCGCGCGCACACACACACACACACACACACACACACAGGGAGAAGAAATTAATTCTTTTAAGCTTTAATGTTTAGGGAAGTATATTGTTCAAGTACTGTATGTATGCTTTAGGGAAGTACATATATTGTTCAAGTACTGTATGTATGTTTTAGAAACAAGGTCTCATAATAGGCAGGGTTTTTTGTTGTTTGCTACTGAACCATTTTTCCAGCATCAACTTTGCAGTGTGATTTTTACATTAGCATTTTGCTATCATTTTAAAATAAGCAATATGGCAGTTTTCAGTAGCTAAAATGCATGCAATTACTTGGAATCATTGCTTTTGAAATAAGTCATTAACACAATTTCTGTTATTTACTTGCTCAGAAGCACTTAAATGCTCGGGTTGAGTGAATGAAAAGCAATTTTTGCAGATGTCAAGTTATTGTCCTATGTAGACTGCTCTCCTGTTAGAAATGTAACATGAGAGTTGAGCAACACACCCAAAAAATTGATGGTGGAAAAATAACCCATTTGGGGGTGTAGAAATGTGTAGAGCTGACAGGTTTTAAAGAGAGCTGATGATATCAGACAATTTGAGAGGTAGAGATGAATCTTTGCTTTCACAATAAATATGGATCCTATTACTGCCTGTTGTCCACAAATCACATTTTCCATTAATGTTTTGACATTCAGAGATATTTTCATCTTTTCAGTGTATAATGCATAATGCTAAAGCTTAGGTAACTTTTCCCATCATGGGTTCCGCTTCACTTCTATAATTGATAATTCCATTTATCTCACTGTTATTGTTTGCATTTCCCCCCTCCTATTTAGCTTTCCCTCTTAAACCCAGGCTTAATAAAAGCTCATTAATATTTTGGAAAAATATTGTTATCTAATTACTACAGATCAGTTGTTGTTTGTGCTTTTGATTATGAGCCATGTTTGATCATCACCTTCCTGTCCATGTATTGACTATCCAAAGTCTTCATCTGTTTTATAATCTTTCAGTGCATATTCACACCCACCGTGCACCATGTTGTCAAGAAGGATGGAAGCTTATCTCTTCCTTTAATGCAAATTAAAAATCTCCTTTCAGGTACCATCCTAAGTTTTCTTTTCTTACTTGGATTATATGGCCTTAGGACCCAGATCTCACAAGGCTTTGGTTCTCCATATCTAGAGACCCTGGCCTTCTTCCTTGTGCTCATCATTCTGTTGGCCACAGCCTTGCTCTTCTTAATGAATATTCTGCTTGTTGTGTTTGCTAGATTCCCCTTTTGTGGAGTTTTGCCCTTTCCATCTCTTTGGTTCCCACTGAAACCTAGCAGCACTAGTGAGATGCAGTAGTAGTGGTAGTTTAGTGGTATTAAAAGCCTACTCCTCATTGCAGTAATCTGGTACTAGTAGATACAAGGTATTTCTAATAATAGTGCGTAAGAATTCATTACCTGGTTAGATAGCTTCAGTGGTGTACGTATCTGGCTCCAGAGCCAGAGGTTGAGAGTTCAATTCTCCACTGTGTGTCCTGCGAGTACAGCCAACCTGTATGGCCTTGGGCAAGCTGCAGTGTCCCAGGGCACCACCGGAAGAAGGGAATGATAAACCATATCTCAGTACTCTCTACTTGGAAACCCCTGAAAACGGGTTGACATAAGTCAGAATTAACTTTGGTGGCTTATTATCATTATTATTTAAGAATCCCCTCTCCTTCTGCTCTTCATGTCCTCCTGCAAGTAGAGTAGTAGAATTATGATCCATTCTATTAATAGCATCATCATTTTTGTTTGATAATTTTTGTTCTCGAGTATGCTGCTATGTTTAAAACACACTAGTTAGTAAATACAACAATAGTATGCTTGTAAATGTTCTTGTCAAAAAAGTGGAATTTTTGTCCATGGGTGAGAACCAGATTCCTTAGCAGAATGATTGGTATAAATGAAAGGTGCAAAGCCCCTGGATTAGATAACTGCCGGACCCATTCAGCAACCTTGATTTTTCTACCTTCTGCATGGTGACATTTTTCATATAGCCAAGAAAAAACTACTTCACCTGCCTCTGTAACTCTCCCTCTTATGTGACAAAACAGACAGGTAAAAGTCCAATCCCTAGTTCTTTCTCTATCTCACTTGCCAGTTTTCCAGCATTTTCATCCTCCCTTCCTTGTTCTCTTTCAAAGCACTGAAGCTTCAACACCTGCACACACTTAACCTCTGTTGGCCCACTGTTGCACTTCTTGCTCTGTATCAATTCTTCCTTTTGGGGGGACAATTTTCAGCTTTTAAAGTGTAATCTGTTTTTGTTCTGAGTGTATTGATAACTGCACAACCTTATCCAGTAATAGCTGTGATCTGGTACTACCTGTATGTTCTAATCACATGCTTCCTTTCTTATCCATCCAGTACTTTATGAAGACATTCCCTTATTTGGATTAAAGCAAAGGTCTGACTATTAAATATGTTATGTGTCTGTATATTTTGGTTACTATGTTCATTTGTAGGCCAGCTGTATTAAACTGACAGCAGCTCTTGTCTTGCAGTATAGACACATGGGTACAGAAATGTTGATGGTTCCTTTCTTTCCCAAAAGTGACGGGGGTTTTTTGGGTGTTTTTTTTTTAAGCACAGGGTCTGAGGGGAAACAGCACAGGAGGGCTGCCAGGAGCTTTTCCTGCAGGGGGAACAGAAGGAATAAACAAGCAGGGATCTTTGAGAAGACTGCCTAAATTGAGGTGAACTTTTCAGCCTTGGGTGATCGTTTGCTAACGGCGCGCGAAATCTCTTATTTTACTCTTTTTATACCAAGAAGCAGAATTTGGAAAATAGGAAAAACAAATAGGAGAGCATATTCTACACTTACAGGGATTTTGTAGAACTTGCTCTTAGGGGAATGGGCAACCTGGGGCAGGATTCCAAGGAACAAGAAGAAGACTGGATGAGTAATACCTCCTTAAAAAACCTTGGTCCAGCTGGCCCGGCTGGTAGTACCTTGTAAGGGCCCCCATCTGGGGTTACAGGAGAGGACGGTCAACGGTTTTGAAGGCGGAAGAGGGCTCTCATCGCCCCAACGGCAGAAAAAGCGGAAGAACCACCCTTAGGAGAAGGAAACTCTTTCAAACCTCCATTGCCTTGTGGCTATATTCATCATTAGAAAAGGCTTCAGGAGTCAACCTCAAGGAAAAAACCAGAGCCGGAGTCCCGGAGAGAGTTCATGACTGTATACAATCATGTTCTGGCAACTCCTGCGACACAGCTGGAACTAATCGTATCGGCTTTGCTGTTCCTTTGGACCACTCCAGCTACGTGGAGAGGGGGGTTTTGCTGCCTGGGTAACAGCCTAATCTCCATATTGAATTACCCAGGCCTTGTGCCCTGGAGAGGACCATTTGCAGCAAATAGTGGGGGAACAACACAGGAAGCGGCAGCTACCTGGGTGTAGGCGGATCAGGATGGAAACCAGCAAACAAATTGTTGACTCCGCACCATGCAATAAACAAAAAAAAAATCTCAAGCCTAAAGTTGTGCACATGGAATGTTAGTCTGAATAGCCAGGATTCATTGTCCTATCTCCAAGAAATGGACACTATACGAAAGACAGCTGTCATCGACAGGGAACTGCGCAGACTGCGGATGGACATTGTTGCTCTCCAAGAGACAAGGCTACCTGACTCTGGATCTGTCAAGGAGATGAACTTTACGTTCTTCTGGCAGGGAAAACCATCAAACGAGACCAGGGAATGTGGAGTTGGCTTTGCTGTTAGAAATACTTTACTAGGTCTCATTATCCCACCTGCTGTAGGAAGTGAGAGAATCCTGTCCATGCAACCACAGTCTACAGCAGGGTTGGTTACATTTATCAGTGCATACGCACCAACATTATCATCTCCAGCAGAACTTAAAGACAAATTCTATGATGATCTAGCTGCCACTATCAAGAAAATCCCTGAGAAAAGACCAATAGCTATCCTCAGTGACTTTAATGCCAGGGTTGGAGCTGATTATAACTACTACTACTACTACTACTAGTAGTAGTAGTAGTAGTAGCAGCAGCAGCAGCAGCAGCAGCAGCAGCAGCAGCAGTATTTAAAGAGCCTCCAGCCAATAAAACTGAATATTAATATATTATAGATAAAAATTGTAAAAGGCTGGAGGCTCAGAAGGCTTTCCTAAATAAAAAAGTCTTAAGGCCTCGCTTAAATGTTTCCATGGAGGGGAGTTCCATACTGTTGGTGCCACTAATTTTCTCTACTTTAAAAAAATAACGTTCCAACCATTATACAAACACTTATAAAAACCTCAAGTGACAGACACTTTTCTATAAAGCAATTTTTCCTCTCACACATTGGGATAATTTTTAACAAATAGATAAATAAATATGATAACATATAAAAATAAACAAATGAACTAACTAATAAATAAATAACACATACGGTGGCCTTTTAGGCCAGATGGATGGGGTATAAATATAATAAATAAATAATATATCTACAGTGGTACCTTGTATAAAGGAATTAATTTGTTCCAAATGAAATTCTGTTACGCAATGCATGCCTGCTGCACACTAGAAAGGGATTGTTTTAACAGGACATATCTCTTTTAAACAGACCTTTCCACTTGCTGGTGAAATGCTCCAGTCCAGATCACCAAAGTAATAGCCCTACAACTGAACAACAAAAGAGATTGGGATCCGGCTTGACTACATTTCCCCATATGTCAAGTGATGGGCTGGAAGGAGATCATACTAGACCATTCAGCACGTGGTCCAAATTATGATCTATTCCCCTGTGAGATCACATCCTCACTTTCATAAAAAGTCCGAATTCTTCATTGTATCTCCGCTGCATACTCTTGCTTTCAAGTCTTTAAAAGGTCACAGCTATTTGCACTAGCGAGTCATGACAAGTGGTGTGGTCAAAGCTCTGCTGTCCTCCTTGATCCAAAGCATAACCAAGCAAGCCTTGTTTATGTGGAATCGTAGTGGAGCAGGAAATAGCACAGGTACCCAGTAGCTAAATCCAGCCACTTAGGATGGGATATGAGGCAGAAAAATCTCACAGTCACCACTTCCTGACCTAGTACCAGAAACACAGTAGTATTGTAATTTCAATAATAATTCACTGTGTTTTCTTCATACCCAGAGTCTGTTGCTGTTGGTAGATGCCTTGCTGTGCCCAGTGGTAGGGCTTGCTCTCCATAGAGTTAGTCAGAGTTCTTGCATCCCTTGAATTTCACTGAAGTTATAAAGCCAAGTTCTGTTAACTGAGAAGCATACTTAAGTATAGTGGAGTTCACTCATCATTTTAAAATATAGTCCGAGTGCAATACAGTTTTTTAAAGATGATATTACTCTTATTTCTGAGTGAGTAGTAACATCTTTCAAGAAGAAACCTGAGTACAGAAAAGCTCCAACTGGACCTATTCATTCCAAACAACACTGACAGCTGATCTCTGAAATCCTCTCCTGGAAGGTGATCATTTACTTCAAGAGTTTGTTTGGACCATATATTCAGTCCTTTTAAAAATAGCTTCCATTCCTTCTCGTACACCTTGAGTGATATGGAACCATTTTGCATGCTGGCATCTCAATTTCTTGCTCATATCTATGCATGAAACTTTTTCTGGAAGAAGAGAATTATGTCCTGTTTTCTGAGCTCAGCAAGGGAGGTGATAGCTGTAAGCTATGTCTTCTGGAGTAAGGAAAGCTTTCCATGGTTGATGGGGAGTCTCTACAAAAATCATTCGCAGACATGTCATGTTCTCAGCACCTGATTGCTTTGGGATTGTTTTTAATAGGACTTTAATGTAGTCCTTTGGTCTTTGGAGTACTAGCGCTCTTGTAATACAGGTGACTAGGAAGTAAATAGAAAAGCAGCATTAGAAGTGTGCATTTGGAGGACAGAAATTTACCAGGACTGACAGATATTTCCTTTCAGTCTACTCTTTTAAAATGGGATGAGGGTGTCGTAAAGTCATTTTTCTTACCCTTGGACATTCTGCCTTCCAAACAACCCAGGGAAAAAGGTTTGTTCCCACATACGCAGATCATGCCCTCCACAGTGCTCCATGGGTGGCTTTCCTATACACCCGGTTGCACCACCCACTGTGACTTATTTTAGGCCTTTTTCTTTTAAAAAAAGGAAAAGGAGAGAGAGAGAGAGAGAGAGAGAGAGAGAGAGAGAGAGAGAGAGAGAGAGAGAGAGAGAGAGAGAGAAGAATGTGCATGAGATGGGCAGGGGAATGATATTCCCCCCCCAGGGTATTTAGAGTTCAAAGTGGGTGGGGGTATGATGACTTTGGGCTATACTTCACCCACTTGATCCAGAACTAGGTTGTCCAGTCACCTCTTACACCTTTTTTGAGGCTTTGCACTGAGAAACATTTACTGTGGAGCACACTTGTGAGAACTGCATTACGTTGATCTGGAAGTCAAGTCATGGCAACTGGACTTCTTTTTCTTGAGAGACTGAAATGTTTCACTGCTCATCCAAACAGCTTTGTCAGTCCGAGGAAAGCTAGTTGTGAGTCCTCCATTTTATAGTTCACTTTGACATCATGTCACCCTGGTCTAAAATAGGCTCATAAGATGAACAAGGGACTGAATAGGACCGTTAAGTGGACAATAGTCTCAATAGGCCATTGTGTGAACAATGGCCTAAGCTGCTGAAACCCATAAAGTATGGGTTGTTAGCTATGGCCCTCGTGGTGAAGGTGTGAAGTATTTTTGATTTGTCTTGGGATTGTTGAAATCACAGCCTGATAAGTAGCAGATAGACTGTGCCTGATCCCCCCACCTCTGTTGAAAGAGGCGTTTTCAATACTCACGTGAATGGCTTCCCTGACCCCTCTCTCAAGCCACCTCTCTTCTCCATCTAATATGTGTACATCCTCATCTTTGAATGAGTGCCCTTTGTCCTTCAAGTACAGGTGTACTGCTGATTCTGGTCCTGAGCTGTTACCCCTCTTGTGTTGGGCCATCCTTCTGTTTAATGGCTGTTTAGTTTCTCCAGTGTAGAGGTCTACACACTCCTCACTGCATTGGGCCACATGTACTATATTGCTCCTTTTGTGTTTTGGTCCTTTGGGTGGACAAGTCTCTGCCTTAGTGTGTTTGTGGGTTTGAAATAAACAGGGATGTGGTGTTTTCCAAAAATCCCTTTAAGCTTTTCAGACACTCCAGCCATGTAGGGAATGACCAGGTTCTTCCATCGGCTCTGGGTCTCAGGCTTCACAGAAATATTGCATTATGTTGACATCTGTTATTTTATTTTGTTATCATCATGGGTGTGTGTGTTCTTTTTTGCTTGAATTATATACTTCATTTTCCTTGGGGGTGTGGGTAGTTCTTTTACTAGTTGTAAACTCCCCAGAGGAATGGCATGGCACTGCATGGGTGGTTTATAAATGTAATGAACATACTGCAGCCTGTTGCATTGGCTCACATGGGGGGTTGTTGTTGATGATTCTGTGCTACAGACTGGCCCCCGTCACACCATAACAGCTAGAGTTGTTGCTTTTGTTGGTTTGCCTGCCTGTCAAGCTTTCTAATGCCTCTGATGTTGTATATCAAGGCTAATCAAAACATAGTTTCAGTGTTCTTATATATGTGCAAAATACTATCTCTCTCTCTCTCTCTCTCTCTCTCTCTCTCTCTCTCTCTCTCTCTCTCTCTCTCTCTCTCTCGTCTCATGTGACCTTTTAAGTTATACGTGAAATCATAGGTGGTCACATTAAAGCCTTGTAATTAGGCATTTCATAGGTAATTTATACCAGCTCAGGAATCGTCACAGTTGGCTGACTAACTCGAGTTTATGTTCTCCAGTGCCTCTGTCACAGCTTCACAGTATGTAGGTAAGCTTCATTAATGCTAATGGAGCTTAGGCTTGTAAATTCTTCATAGTATCAATTGGAGAGTAGATTGCTTTTTATTTCATTGATAGAAAGCTCTAAAAGTAATGGGCTGTGGAACTACTTTTATAAATCAATCCCTTTTCAAAGCCAATAGTAATAAATGGTGGTTCCATTCTGCTTGGTACCACAACTAAGACTGCAGGACCAAGCATATTTATTTAGAAACAAATCTCACTGGCACTGAAAGGCCTTTGAGTGGAACGGACACAGGATCAGGATGTAAAACTGCAGGACTCCAGGCCCAAACTCCAGCTTTGCTAAAGTTAAAATCCGCAGGAGATTTTAAAAATGGGCATGTTATTTGAAGCCAAAGAAAACAAAACAGAAAGCATATCAAAAAGCTAATCAATAAGTAACTATAACCCAGGACAGTGACTTGAGGCAAAATAAATTGATTTGGTAAATAGCAATCTTTTTTCTCTGAAGCTAAACTCTGTGGGACTTTCAGAAAGCAATTGCAAAAAGACTGCACTGCAGGCTATAATCAGTGTCTTGGCCAAAGGCCTGTAAGCGGAAGGAAATTAAGATGCTGTCATTTAAAAGAAAGTTATGGTTTACATGTTTCTGAAATCATTTTCTGAAGACCAAATAGCCAACAAATAGTAAATGGCGCTGATCTAATAGCTCGGGGGTTCACTGTGTGAATATATGTGGAGGTAGAGCGCTTCTAGGACCTTGGGCGTCTCTGAAATGGGTGTGACAGTGGGCTTCTAGATGTGTTCAGAGGGAATTATGGTTTGGCAAGGACTGATGTGAAACTCTCAGCCTTGTTCAGACATTAGAGCAATTTGCATGCTAGGCAAGGTACACATTAACTCTTTGCATACTTTTTCTGGGAGTTGAGTCATGGCTACTGGACTTCTTTTTTGAGAGATAGAAACGTTTCGCTGTTCATCCAAACAGCTTCATCGGTCTGAATACAGCTAGTGCAAGAGACCTTCTTATAGTCAGCTTGACCTCTTGTCCCCTTGTCTGATTGGCTCATAAGATGAACGAAGCCTGAATAGGCTCGTTAGGGAGACATTAGTGTCCATGGCCTTAAGGTAAACAATGGCCTAAGGTGCTGAAACCCATCAAGAATGGGTCGTTAGCTGTCAAGAATGGGTCGTTAGCTGTGACCTGGTGGTGAAGGCTCCTTGATTTGCCTGGGTACTGTGGAAAGTACAGCCTGGTAAGTAGCAGCTAGACTATGCCGGAGCCCCCCACCTCTGTTGAGGGAGGGATTTTCAATGCTGACATGAATGGCTTCCCTTACTCCTCTCTCAAACCACCTCTCTTCTTTGTCTAATATGTGTACATCCTCATCTTTGAAAGAGTGGCCTTTTTCCTTCAAATGGAGGTGTACTGCTGATTCTGGTCCTGAGCTGTTACCTCAGGAAGAATGTTGGGCCATTCTTCTGTTTAATGGCTGTTTAGTTTCTCCAATGTAGAGGTCTGAACACTCTTCACTGCATTGGACTGCATATACTATATTGCTCCTTTTATGGTTTGGTATCGGATCCTTTGGGTGGACAAGTCTCTGCCTTAGTGTGTTCATGGGTTTGAAATAAACAGGGATGTGGTGTTTGCCAAAAATCCTTTTAAGGTTCTCCGACACTCCCGCCATGTAGGGAATGACCAGGTTCTTCTGTCGGGTCTGGGTCTCAGACTGATCCCTTGTTCTTCTGGGATGGCCCACTGCTTTGTTGAAGGCCCACCTTGGATATCCACAGGCCTTAAGTGCTGTCTTCACGTTTCTATCTCTCAAAAAAGAAGTCCAGTAGCCATGACTCAACTCCCAGATAAACACACCTGGATGACTGAGAATCTTCACAGACGTCTTTGCATACTTGTTTTGCTCATATGAAAATAAAAAATTGAAGAGGTAAGATTTTGTCTGCTCATGAGATCTCTCTATGTGAGTTAGGTTGTCCCTCTATCAGACCTGTTGCTTTTTTTGTGAGCAAAGAAGACATTGGAGAGGCAGGGCTAACACACTCCTTGGATACTCAATGAACGTATTTCCCTAATGGCAAAATGTGGCTCTAGCTGAAAGCAAAGTGTTCTGCTTATATACCACCCCATACCACTTCAACTAGTCTCTGGGCAGTTTACAGTGGGGTTTTTTTATTACAGTATGCAGGCTACACATTGCCCCCCCCCCCCCAGCAAGCTGGGTACTCATTTTTCCGACCTCAGAAGGATGGAAGGCTGAGTCAACCATGAGCCTGCTACCTGGGATTGAACCTCAGGTCGTGAGCACAGTTTTACCTGCAGTACAGGCATTTAGCCACTGTGCCACAGGGCTCCTGAACTTGTGTTTGTCCGTATCCTGTATATGTTTTCCTGCTGATCAAGTTTCATGCCATGTTGTGAGACTTAGTTTTTTGTGCTGAATTGAAAAGCAGTGCATTTTCCCAAAGGTGTATGTTTGTTTTTGTGGTATGCCTGTTTGTGTCTTTGGGTTTACAACTCCCAAAATTTCCTGAGTGTTTTTTGCCAGACATCTGCACTTCTAATCAGTTATTACTTGTTTTATTTGTATTAATCATTTTGCCTCACTCAATGCTTCCAAATGGAAAGCTTGTCTGAGTATACATACAGTATATATTTTTCAGTTGTACTCGTCTAATCACTTTTATTTTGAAATATGCACCTAGTTTGGGATTAGCTGTATTTCTCTGAAATGCCCTGTAGTACTTCCAGTCATGTAAATTCTTGAGCCGAAGTGTGTATTCTCTTGCACTGAATTTTGGAAGGTGAAAAATGGTACTTTCACTGAGATAGCCATATCCACCAAAATTCCCTTCAATCCTCGGCTCTATGCCACTGAAACCCTCTTCTGTCTCTTTCTGTGTTATTGCAGGTACTTTGTGTAAAGCTAAGTCACATCTGGTATGGGTAGCTATTCCTAGCACAACCATGTTGATGTGACATCTTGAGTTAGTTGTTGGTGCCAGCATCCTGCAACAGCATTTTATATCAGTATGTCCTACCCTTATCTCCAGGTTTGGCGACCTCTGTGCTGTGAACTATGGAATAATAATAAACCAAGAAGATAATTCCTGATACTAGCGTATAACTTGTTAAATTTGAGAAAGAACTCTGTAGTTTATTGAAAAAAATCTGTTACTTTATTGGGCTAACTAATATTATCAGAAACAACATCCCAAACCAATTAGCCATGCCTAGACCAATCTCTATGAGATTGAGATTAAAAGAAGCCTGCTTCTTGGGAGGAAAGCAATGTCAAACCTAGGCAGCATCTTAAAGAGCAGAGACATCACTTTGCCAACAAAGGTCCGAATAGTCAAAGCTATAGTTTTTCCAGTAGTGATGTATGGAAGTGAGAGCTGGACTATAAAGAAGGCTGATCGCTGCAGAATTGATGCTTTTGAGCTGTGATGCTGGAGGAGAGTCTTGAGAGTCCCCTGTACTGCAAGGAGATCAAACCTATCCATCCTGAAAGAAATCAACCCCGAATGTTCACTGGAAGGACAGATTTTGAAGCATAGGCTCCAGTACTTTGGCCACTTCATGAGGAGAGAGGAATCCTTGGAAAAGTCCCTGATGTTGGGAAAGATTGAAGGCAAAAGGAAAAGGGGACGGCAGAGAATGAGATGGTTGGACGGTGTCATCAGTGCAACCAACATGGATTTGACCAAACTCCGGGAGGCAGTGGAAGACAGGAGGACCTGGCATGCTCTGGTCCATGGGGACACAAAGAGTTGGACATGGCTGAGTGACTGAACAGCAACAACAAAGATTCATACTTAAAAATGGGGGCTAGAGTGCTGAAACTGTCGGCTGTAAAGTCAGCAGCTCGGCGGTTCGAATCCCAGGTGCAATGCAGTGGAGTGAGCTCGTGTTGTTAACCCCAGGTACTGCCAAAGTAGCAGTTCAAAAGCATGTAAATGCAAGTAGATAAATAGTTACCACTGTAAAAAGCAGGAAGGTAAACATTGTTCTGTGTGCAGAAATATGGTTAGCCATGCCATCCACATGGCCACGGACTTGCACAACACTGGCTCTTTGGCTTAGAAATGGAGATGAGCACCGCCCCTAGAGTCAGACACGACTAGCACACATATGTGGGGTGGGGGTGGGTGAACCTTTACCTTTACCTAAAGGTTTGTAATGTTCAAGCCAATATCTTTAATGTTAAAAGCACAAATTTATGAGGCCAGTACAAACCAGAATACAACGAAGGATGCAACCTATTCCAAGAACATTTTAAGATAGAAAGTCCAGGTTCTTAATTTGAAGAATGTATATTTAATAAGCATGTACTAAAGTAGAAAAGAGTTGGTAAGCAAATAGGACTTTGCATGCAAGTGTACTGCCTGGCTACAACCTGGTGATAATCTTTTTTGTTTCTTCTGTGTTCACATGATGAAAATTGGGCCTGTTATAGAGCAATGCAATCCCAAATTGTTATGCAGATTTATGATATTTTAAAAAAATCTTACCCTCTGCCTAGCAAAGGCTATGCAGTGACGTTAAAATTGTGCATTAAAACCAAAGGAACAAAACTATATAATCAAATTTATAAGTGACATTGGAATTAAAGAGCAACAGAGCATTAAGCATCATAAACCTGATAGGAAGGACCATCTTTACTGCCTGCTTAAGACAGAACAGTGAGGAGTCAGGAGTCTCACTTCTTTCAGGAGGACATTCTTTAGTGACCCAGTGGTGGTGAATTTTCGGCACTCCAGATGTTTTGGACCACAACTCCCAAAGTCTGTTTTCATTGGCAATCTAGGCTCAGAAGTCTGGGAGTTGTGATCCAAGACATTTGGAGTGGTGAAGGTTTGTCACCACTTCTAGCTAGTGTGATGCAACCAAAAGGCCCTATAATGAATGTCTACCAACTTAGCCTCTAATGATGATTACACCAAGCGTAGATTCATATGGAAAGAGGTTGCTCTCTTTAAACCAAATGGCCTGTTACTCATTGCTTAACACTTGTTGGATGACATGAAATATTTTATTATAGTGTGTGATATGCCCACTGCAAAAATGGTGCAGCCTTATTTGTGGCACAATCCTACACAGGCCTTCTCAGATGTAAGTCCCGTTGAATTAAATGGAACTGACTCTCATGTATTTTTGTAGCATATATGGTTGCTGTCCCAATTTGACACCCAAGAGAGATTCAAACATGCCTCTTTCACTCCTATGGAAGAAGCAGTGCTGCTATAACTTTGTTGAAAATCAACCAAGCAAGGGTCACACTCGCAATATTTGTTCCGGAATGTGCCACGTTACTCCTTCTCTTTCTCCTCCTTTGATTGTGTACAACCTCTGCTTCCTTGCGTAGGCTTGCTTGTCAAATAGCAAAGGGTTGCAAATATGGCGGGAACAAGTTCTCGGACAAGCTGTCAGGTAGCAATTGTTGCGTGCTGAAGGTCAAATGAAGAGAAGCAGCTTCCGGTTCACTGCAATTCAGTGAAAACTTCCATGGAAAGCTCTGCTAGTAGTGTTTCTGACTTTGTATGCTTCTTTTTGTTTTATAACACTGCCAGCCTGAAAATCATCATCGGAGTATGCAGTGCTATTGGTTTATGTCCAGAGCTCACATTGAGCATACTGGGATAGTGACAGGAAGTTGGAGTAGTGCGATGCTTTTTCCTGCGTTTGGACTTCAAGAATTCAGGGATTTGAAATCTGCACACTTAAAACCCCACACATAAAACTCCACACATACACCCTACGTGAGGGCTTTCAAAAACCACCCGACAGGTTGTGCAATGCACAACAACAAAAAACACTTGTGCTAGCGGTGAGATTTCTTGTATTTAGAAATCCTCAACATGGAACCTATCTCCATCATGAATATGGTATTGGCAAGGTTTCTTCACATCCCTGCCTTACAGGGTAGTTGTTAGGAAAGCCAGATAGTGCATCTGGAGCACTATTGAATGCTGTTGAACTATTGCTTAGCAAGCCTAAGATACAAACTAGACATGGGCACGACCAGAAAAAATGACGTTTCGAGTTTTCGTTTGTCAGAATGGGTCCGTGACAATTCTGAATGGGTCACCTTACAAGTTGCAGATTTTCTAGTAGCCGTTATTAATAAGAAATGAGAGCGCATCCCCCTTTGGTCTTTTAGCTATTGTTTTATTTGACAATGCTTGTTTTGGTTGTGTTTAGACATGGGCACGACCAGAAAAAATGACGTTTCGAGTTTTCATTTGTCAGAATGCGTCCGTTTCGGGTCGTTTCTGTTTGTCACAAAATTTTTCGAAAATTTGTCGTTTCTGTTTGTCATTTGTCGTTTGTCGTTTCCACTGCGATTTAGCGCGATTTGACTTCCCAGAGCATAGGGGCGTCCCGCAATCAGGGCCGGCGCTAGGTGTTTTTGCGCCCTAGGCGGGGGGCGGGGCGGGGGGCGGGGGGCCACGGGCGGGCAAGTGGGTGGGCGGTGGCGCGGGCCGCAGGCGGCTGGCGGCGTGGGCGGATGGGCGAGTGGGCAGTTAGGATATCACTTAGGAATAGGTTCTGTTCTTGGCTTGCACCCCAAATGTGTGTGTGTGCAAGCAAATTGAAGTTGGGAAAATAGAAAATAAATGGTAGTATATATATATATTTAAAATAAATCCACACCTCCCACTCCCAGTCGAACCGCTCCCTTTATCCAATATCAGGAAAAAATCCTCACAAACTGCCAGAGAAGAAATAAAAGAATAAACTGCTATTCCCTTCAGCAGACAAAGCTGCAGGGAATCAAAGAAATTATTTTCTAAATTCAATTCCCTCCCTCCCTGCCTAACTTAAATCCTAAAGCCTCCAGCCTCCCTCCTCAATCTCGATCGGATCACACCAGCACCAGCAGCCAGCCCCCCTCCCTCAACCTCATCCATACACCCGACTGCGATTTCTGGAAGGTGCCTTGGCTTTTTATGCCCTCCGAGACATCCAGAAGTGTCAATCAAAAACCTGGCAATGCCATTGGTGGAATGGTTCAAACAATTTGCATGGTCCTATCCCATGCCCAGCCCAAATGGGCAGGTCTAAAAATAAATAAATAAATAAATAAAAATAAAATCAATATGACGTTTTATTGCTATTAAAAAGCCCACTGCTGCTACTATTAAAATTCAGGCATTTAAAATAAATAAATTTCACATGTTTCTGTGGTGATTTGGTGTGTTTTTTGACCACGATTTCAAAAGAAAAATTGCGGTCACCATTTTGGATCCCCTCCACCGCATGGCATGGCGAGACGATGAGGATGACCCCCCCCCCCCCGGCCTGGTGCAAGCAGCCCAGGACAGGAGAAGAGGGGGGGAAAGGCTGGGGACCCCCCAGAAACCACCCCTCTGGTAGGTGGCAAAGCCTCAGGCAGGCATAGTTTTGCCTGCTTTTTTGGCCGGGAGTCGGTTTTTTAAAAAAAACTTTTAAAAACTTTTTCTGTGCTTCGCATTGCGCGATCGCTGCGATGCCACAAACGGAAACGAAAAACCCGACCAAATTTTTCTTTTTTCGGTTCAAGTTCGAGTTCTGACGGCTTAATTATTGTTTCCGTTTCCGTTACGTAACGGAAACGATAACCGAAAACGGAAACGACAATTTCGCCGAGTCGTGCCCATGTCTAATACAAACACCATGCTGCTGTGTGTTTTGCCTGCCTTGGATGTTGATTGGGTTTTGGTCTGGCTTTAGAAATACAGTGATCTTTCTTACATAAAGAATTAATTTGTTCCAAATGAAATTCTGTTAAGCAAATATTCCTTTATAAAAGTTTCCCATAGGAATGCATTGAAAACAGAGTAATCCCTAATCGCGACCATTTTATGTTGTACGGATATGCCCCATAGGCAATTCTGTTAAGCAAATTTCCCCTATCTCCAGAATTTTTTGTTGTACAGATCTTATGTTATACAAACTGTTTGTTATATCAGGGTCCACTGTACTTATTAAAAGTAGTTATGATTCGCAGGGCAATGCCTCATTTTTGTTTTAATTGCTTGAATGCGAGTCCTACAGGACCTCAGGTTTTCTTCAGAAGTGTTGCAAAATCAGTGCAACACCTCAGAAGCACTGGGACCAGCACAACAAACCTCCCCTAATGAGGAATTGATCTAAACAGCTTAGCTCAGCAGAATCTCTGTACTCAGTGAACCACAGTTATCTTTGTCAGCAACCTTTACTTAAATTTTCCCAAAGACATTTTATTCAAACAGGGCTATCTGTCTCGTTGCAGTTCTGAAATGTATTCTAGAATGTCTGACATGCTTCATTACATTTTATATCATAGTTAAAATTTAAACAACTATATTTTCAGCATTTTTCTCCTTGGCAGCAGATTATAAAAATAGAGACCAAGAATATATGAAAATATGTCACTTTTATCTTTTGAACCAGTAGTATGTGAGCAAAGAAGAAGGTGACTCTATGTATTAAAAAATATCAGTCATAAATCTTCCTGTAAGACTGAGAAGGAAAGTGAGCTTTAGCACAGTGCTTCTATGTGTATATACAGTGATACCTCGGATAACGAATTTAATTCGTTCTCCGAGGCAATTTGTTATCCGAAAAAAATCGTTATCCGAAACACGGTTTCCGATAGGAATGAATGGGAAACCAATTAATCCGTTTCAGAGCCTAGGAAAATGTCACAGACACCTGGTTTTTTGCTCAAAACTCTTTATAATGTGCACTTTAAAGGTACAGATGCGATGCAACCCAGTATAACTTTTTTACTGATGCATGCTGAAAATTCATTATCCAAGGCAGCCCATAGAATTTGTTATCTGAGGCAGCCCATAGAGAAAATTCGTTATCCAAGGCAGACCTATACCTAGAAATTGCGATTCGTTTTCTGAGGCAGACATATACCTGGAAATTGCGATTCGTTATCTGGAAAATTGGTTATTAGGGGCATTCATTATGTGAGGTATTACTGTATATCAGGGCTGTTCAACTTTGAACATGCTGAGGTCTACTTTTTCTGGCCCAAAGTGCCTGAGGGCTACTACACTAAAAACTCTACTTACGAATTTTATCCATTCTGAGCACATGCTCATAAGTAAAACAAAAATGTAAGTAGAACGGCAGTTTCCCATAGGAATGCATTGAAAATCAATTAATCCATTCTGGAAGGAACAGATTTCAATGCACCATGGCCCTTGAACTGCCCTGCTCAGCTGAGAAAGTGGGCTGGCAGACCCAGAACTTTGCTGGGGCAGTGGTGGTCCTTGGGATGGGGGAGGGAGGGGTGGAGAACTTATCCCCTCACTTTTTTATTTGATGACTGGTGGGCTACTTTTGAACCCTTCACGGGCTACCAATAGCCCACGGTCTACCTGTTGGGCAGGCCTGCTGTATATGTATAAAATGACAATTGCAGCATGCAGTTAGAAAGATTGCTCCTCTGTGAGAACATTGCTTCCATTTGATTCTCAAGTGTGTAATAGAGAACTTCAAAAGGGGATTGGACAGATTCCTGGAGGAAAAGTCCTTCACAGGTTACAAACCATGATGGAGATGTGTAATCTCCAGGCTTAAAACCAGGGTACTTCAGGGGCCAGATGCAGGGGAGTGGTATCAGGAGACAGATATCTAATCTCATGAGCTCCCAAACACATCTGGTGGGGCCACAATGTGAGATACAGGAAGCTGGACTAGATGGGCCTTTGGCCTGATCCAGCATGGCTCTTCTTATGTTCTTATGTTCTTATTCCCTAATGAATGAAATACATTTTATTTTATTTTATTTTATTTTATTTTATTTTATTTTATTTAGAATATTTTTACCTTGCCTTTTTCCTTGGAAAAGGGCCCAAAGTGGCAAAAATACTGAAGGACAATATCTGTGGAAAACAGAGATTTGCAGGGGTTCCATATTTTAGTTTAGTAGTCACTTGGTACTTTTCTGTGGATCCTTTTCAGTGGATCACTGACTATGGGGAAAAGGTCTTTTCTTCTTCAAGTGCCATGTTCTCGTAGAACAGTGATGGCAAACTTTTTAGAGAGCGAGTGCCCAAACTACGATTCAAAACCCACTAACTTTTTGCAAAGTGCCAATACAGCAGTTTAACCTGAATATAGGTGGCTGTGAAGGGGTGATGTCGGGTGCCCACAGAAAGGGCTCCGACCACCACCTTTGGCACCTGTGCCATAGGTTTGCCAACAATATCGTAGAATGTTGGCAATCAGTAGCCTGAACTGGTTTCTATCTAAAACTATTCTAAACAGAGCAGCGGTGCTCACTGCGGACCATTGGTTTAAATTCTTAAGCTAGAATGTTCTTCTACATCCCGGGCCACGCTTCCTGTCTATTTGTGTCCAGGATTCAAATTTGCTTTAAAAAGGAGCTCTCCTCTTGACTTGCAGTGGAAAGAAGACATGTCTATAAGCTCTCTCTTTTTGTGCCATAATGCACCTGGAGTTTGGAGACACTGTAAACTTGGGGTGGGGGGGTGGGGGGTTTAAATGTGCCAGATTTCAGATCAGTGGCTTCAGGGAGCTGTATATAGGGTACAATGCTGGTGTCCTCAGCCTGCATGTAATGCTCATCACTAAGCAAAGCTCAGCTCCCTTCCTTCCCTTCAAATCACTTTTTACATCATCCTTCCGCACTGTCTGGCTGTAAACATTTCACATCAGGCCTTCATGTCTCTGAATCAGCCCAAATAGTTTTCATTTCACCCCAGATCCAGAACTGGATCTTCGTATTTTGCATTGATCTCAATCTCATAGAGATTGGTCTAGGCATGGCTAATTGGTTTGGGATTCTGGTCTTAGCCAAAGCTGAGGCATTACCCTAATGGGAAACTCCTTGGCTGGTGTAAACATGTGTTTGAGTTTTACGTATTTCCAAAAATCTGTGGGAAATTAAACTTGTTTCATAGCTGTGATGTAAAATGGTTTTGTGTACTTTGTAGCATGCATTTCTGATACTGCAAGAGGATAAGATATGATAACTAAAAATCCCTTTTGACTATGCAACTAAAATTAACAAGCATATGTCTTGGCAACATTGTAATCTGTAGTTTATTTTAAAAACTTTTTTCTCTTTCATACATGCCTGTTCTTTGTTTAAAGACAGCAGGGTTGAGTGGTGACCTGATTACAAGGCATCCCAGTTAGAAGTTTTTTTTTTAATTGCAATAAGCCCAGTGTTTTCCAGCGTGTCAGTTCACACATTTAGCTACCAGCTATAGCTTATTTGTTCTTCTCTTGAAATTGATATTGGTATACTTTCTCACTGTGAGTTTTGTATCACTGTCGCCGAGTTCCAGCAGTTAACTTCACGTATTCACTATCTTCATAAGAGCACATAGTTATTGTTAATTTTATTGAACCATCTTTTTGGTGGACACTTAATGAAGGAATAAGTCATGATGGAACATAAAGTTCAGAAGGAGAGTGATAGTGATTTTAATGTATATTTGAACCAATATGAGACATTTGCTTTAATTTTCTAGCTTTCACACTATTACACTTCTACACTTCTAGATTTAAAGCTTTAGAATCTGAATGTTAATTGTTACTTTAAAGTAGTTGTAATGATGGTCAATTATTTTCAAATATTTGTTTATAAATAATGTTCCGTGTTTTTTTTTTCTGAACTAAGTTTGTCTTTGAAAAGTATCCTTTCTAAAATATTCTCCTCACCAGTATTTAAGGACTTTATCTTAACTGGGGAAACTCCTGCAGAGAATGAGCATCTCTAATCATTAGAATTAACAATTGTAGTACTGAAAACAAAGGACCTTTTGAACCTCTTCATGCAGAACAGCATGCATTTTATAACTGCTGAGTGTACTTCTGAGTTAATTAACATTTAAAGTCTATATAAAATAATTCTTCTGGGGAAAATTGGTAATGAAAGAGATTCTGTTGGTCAATGGCATTCTATTTGGTTGTTTATTGATGCAGAACTGAAATAGTACCTAGTAGCCATGTTTAAATTATACGTTGTGGAAGTGTTTCCCTTTGTGGAATTGCTGGTTCAAAGCAAATCCATTTTGAATATTGCATTTCAGGTCTTTGCTTCCTATATGTTTGATGCTGGAATAAGTTAATGGGCTTGATTAGTCACCGAATGGCAAAAGATAGCTATATTTTCCCTTCTTTATGAGACCTACATACATCCGGAATGCTTTATGTCTTGTTTTTGTTTACGTGTACATTGCCTGTTCACTTGAGTCAGATTTTCAGCTTTTGCATTGAATTCTGACTTTTATATATCAAAGTGTGTTAAAGAAATGAGAATATTGACCTAGTTATGAATTAATGTGTTCCTTTCTACTTTTCTGTGGGTTTTTTTTACCTTTAGTTCAAAATATTTCTTCCCCTATCACGGGTGTGAAGTTGTTCAGTAGACTTAATTTTGGTATGACCATATTTTCCCTCTTAAATGTTTGACTTAATTTTTAGATTAGCTACTGTGTCATTCCTTACTGTTTGAAGTCATGAGATTAGAATGATAGAAGCAAACAGTACTTGTTTAGAACCTTGGCTGTTGAAGAGGTATCAGTGGAAATATTGGTCTCTAGTGTAGATAATATTCATCTGTATGAAGTGCCTCTTATATTTCACCAAGGGCAGTTCCTTCATCTCTTCCCTTAGAACCAAATGGGAGCTTCCTAAAATTACTGTAGTGGTTGCATGTGTTCAACTGAATCACTGAGAAAAATAATGGATGCTTATTTTTAAAATGCTGCTGTACCCTGAGAATGCCTTTTTCAGACTTGTTTAAATAAGGCACAATATTTTAAGATGTGATGGTAGGAGGTTTGTAAGGAAGTAATATCCCTGTTTTAAAGACCATGGTCTACACTAGAGATGGGCACGAAATGAAAAAAAAATTTGTTCCATTGTTCGTTATTTGTTTCGTTATGTAACAAAACGAATAACGAAAATTGTGATGAAATTGGAATGAACAGAACAGAACCACAAAAATTAGGTTCATTACGTTTCGTTTTCGTTAATGGTGACGCGCAATGAAATGAGCTGTTTTTAAATGTTAAAAAACGTCTTGAATATTCATAAAAACCCAGCGATAATTATTTATTCTGCCTGATAATACCTACCAGGGGGGTCCTTAAAAAGTGCGTTTATGTCATTTTTTTTCCTTTAAAAAACCCAGCAAATTTTTTTCCTTTAAGGGGAGTTAGGGGACATCAACCCAAAATGGCCCAATGCCTATATTGATTTCTTGCCTGATAATACGCCCTACCAGGGTGATAAATATTTGAAATTATTACCTACCAGGGGGTTGCGGTCCTTAAAACGTTTGTTTTTGTCTTTCTCCCATTGCGATGTATTTTCCCTTTTCCCTTTAAGGATGACACAAAATGGATTCCAGCCACAAGATGGATGCAAGCCATGTGATGGGATCATGTAAATTCTTGGACAATTTCAACCAATAGCATGTCCAGGTTGCAGACTGGGTAGGTGTGGCAGCCACAGAGGGCATAAAAAGCTTTGGTAGCCCCTGTCCTCCTTGTAGTCTGCGGTGGCAGTTAGGGTGGGATTGCTGTCTCTGCGACTCGTTACTTTAGGCCAGCCAGGCAGGTGTGTGTCTCTGTGTTCCTGCTGGCTGCAGCCTGGCTCTTAGGGCAGAGAAATAAGAGATTTCTCTTGCAGCCTCCCTGTGTGTGTGCAGACCTCTCGGTGAGTACCGTCCACTGCCCCGCAGTGCAGTCACTCTGCGGCTGCCTTATGCCCTGGGCAATGCCCGCAGCTGCCTTTGCAGCCTCCCTGCGTACCTAGTCTATACTGTGTCTCTGCCAGCATCATTTTTTTAGTGTTTTCCCTCTGGTCTGGGGCGTTGGGGGACGTCCGCGCACAGAAATGCTTTAAGTCGCGCAAAAGCGGGTAAAAACAAAAAACAAAAAAATAAAATGAAATTTTTTCAAAAAATTCACAAAAAATGAAAACGAACCAAAACGGACCTGCAATGAAAAACGAAAAACCGAAATGTCATTTTTTCGATTCATGGCCCTCTCTAGTCTACACATTGAAGAGAAAGAGATGAGAACGAGGCTGTAGATGACTCAAGAGATACACTGAACTGCACAAATATGTTTTTCCCCTTCCCTAATACAGTGGTTCTTAATCTTGAGTCACCCCGGTGTCCTCACACTATAACTGCTAGAAACCACAGCCAGCATAGCTGGTATCAAAGGCTTCTGGAAACTAGTCCAAGAACACCGGAGTGACTCAAGATTGAGAACCACTGGCCTAATAAATGTTTCTGTGCAATATTCTATTCCAGGGTTCCTAGGTGAAGAAGAGGGTAAGATAATGCTTGCACAACTAACTAACCCTAGTCACTTTGTGTCCCTGTTGCTGCAGTTCTCTCTTCATAATGTTATAACTGAATAGTTTCTGGAAGCTTCAGTTGGTTGATAAGGTGGCAGTTAGGCTGCTAAACAGTGCACAGTGTTGGGATGAACTACTGGAAAGCTCAGTGACTAAGGCAGAGGCAGGGTGTTCAGTTCTCTGCTGTGCCTCCTTGACAGGGGCTGATTGATCTACATCAGAGGTTCCCAAACTTTTTCACCCCATAGACCACTTTCCATTTTTTTCTATAGACCCCCTACCTGCCTGATATTGAATTTTCCTAAACTTATTAACTTCAAATGTGTTTTTGACAGCTGACACAGTGCTACTCACTTTAATAGTGCTTTTGTAGCATGGACAATTGTAAAGAAAGAAAAACATATACAATTTTTATTCACATCTTTATTGAAAAGACACAAAATGCAAGTAACTATTTCGGTTTGGAATGAAACAAATAAGAGCCTAGTAAAATTCTTACATAAAATTAATACACAAATAGTGCTTTAATGGGAGGGATGAGCCTGATGCTCTGAGAGCAATTGTTCATTATTTAGCTTCACATTAGTGAGGTATAGTCTTAAATCTCTACGTTCAGTGATTTGCAATTGCTTTTTATTTTTTTCGTAAGCAGATTGGCAACCATGCTCAACCCCCTTTCCACAAGGTATGAAGAAGGAAAAGCTATCAAAACCTTCATTGTGATAGTCCATAATGCAGGATAAGCAACAGGTATATCTTTCTGAAGCCAGAACTGCTGATACCCCTTTCTGAACTGCACCTTAAGTTCTTTGTTAGTGCTTATTCCAATCAGCTCTTTTTGTAATGTGACATCCGATTCTTCAATGTCACCATATGGATTGATAATGCACAATGGTATTTCCATAGTCAAAACATCCTCAAAGCTGGTTTTAAAGTATGTGTGAAGGACACTTAAATGTTGAACATAGACCAGAACGTCATCATCCTAGACATTTGTCAATGACAAGTTGGGGAACTGGCCTCGGTGAATAAGTCCAAGCCTAAAGTCTTTTTGCTTCATTAGATTAATTCTGGCAAGAAAGCTGCAATGATGGACTTTGTTTTTATTAAATTCAGATTATCACCTTGTAACTGCAACTTAACCTTATTAAATTTAGTAAACAAAACTGTTAAATAAGCAATGTCTGGTCCATTTGGTTAAATTTTCTTTCAAAATGGGATCTTTAGCATCCAGAAACTCTAAAACCATCTCAAAAAGTGAAAGAAAATGTTGTCAAACATAAGCCTTTCGAGAGCCAGCGTACTTCAGTGTGAAGGAGTAATCAATGGAAGTTCTCATCATTTTCTTCACACAACTGTGTAAATAACCTAGAATTCAACACATTGATACGGATCTTGTTTACTGTGTTTATGACAAATTGAATAGATTGATGCAATCTACCACTCAGATTTTTAGCTTCTAAATGTTGTTGATGAATGACTGTGAGGCCCTTCCCAGCCCCCTCCCTTGTCCATCAGGTCTGATGACACAGAGAGTGGCAACAAGGCTGCTTCTTTCGACAACAAACTTTTATTGAACCACTTGTTGGAGTCAGTGTCCTCATAAGCAGGGGCCTTCCCTTTTTTCAATAAAGGCTCCGCTTCAACACACCTCTCCTCTAATTGTCCAAGTGATACATCCAGTTGGGCAGTCCACTTCTGAACAGGGAATGTGGCCTCAGTGAATAAGTCCAAGCCTAAAGTCAGTTACTCCAACATTTTAACAGTTGGGTTTCTCTCACCCTTCCCCATCTCTTCTGCCATCTCCGCTATGTCCAACAGCCTGGATTCTGTCATTACATCTTTGGGCTCGCCCCATGGGTACCGTAGCATTGTTCTCTGTGAACCCTCAACTCCCACTGGGTATCTCTACAGTGGGCTTGGCACTCAAAATATTCACAACCTTGCCTCCTCTGCTGTCTGCCCCCCAAAGGGCACCTTCTCCGCCTTTTTCTCTCTCCACTCTCGTTCAGCCACTTCTCCTGGGATGTAAAGGTAGCCCATTCCCCAGTTCAGGGGTCTAGTTTTACTATATCTACTAAATATTCCCCTTTTTACGCTCTTCCTCACTCCAGTCCAACCGCCCAGGGCCACCTCACTCTCTTCTTCCCATTTCCCTACCCCTGACTCTGCTTTCTCCTCTCTCCCTTTCTTGGGTGCTGTTTTGGGGGCCCCTCAGTCCCAGTGCTAGTGGATTCTCCCTGTGTGTGTAGACTTGAGTTGCATGCAGGTTCTTGGGAAGAGGGGGATTCAGTAAATTGCAAACACCCCACGTACATTTTGTTTTAAATGGCTTATAAAACCATGATCGTGCCAAAACATGGCTGGTAGTCCATCTGCTGATTATGATATCATATTTGATAAAGGGATTGCTTTTTCATGAAATAATCTTTCAAAACATTGAATATTGATTTGCCTTTATTGTCTGTTGTCAAAATTCTCACAAAGAGCAATTCTTCATGGATTTCTTGGTCCATAAAAAAACCCCAAACATATGCCAATAATAATGCTTCATTACCAAGTAAAATCAACTCATCCAGTTGAATAGAGAAATGGTTCATTTTCAGATAATTACACAAAAAGCTTTCAACTGAGTTCTTCAATATGTCTTTGAACTGTGTTGTTGCTCAAAGGCTTGTGTAGGAGAATTTTTAAAACCTCTTCAACAGCTGGGAAAATCAGCTCTTCCCCAATGGTATGAGGTTTTCCTGATTTTGCTATGACATATTGTAAGACACCTGCAAACCATATAAGTCTCTTTTTTATGTTGAAGCGAACATACTGTCCACCATGGTTCTTTTCTGAAGTTTTTCTTTCAGTGTTTTAAAGTATGTCAAATCTTTATTTGTTTTATCAGGGTGACACCCTCAGATTATCCTCCAGCTTCGATGGTTTCATAGCATCATTGTTTAAAACTCTGTTGCACAAAAGGCACATGGGCAGACATTTGTCTGACAGGGACGGAATGAAGCCAAACTTCAAATAATCAACGCTAGCCCCGTGGTGCAGTGGTTAAATGCCTGTATTGCAAATAAAAATGTGCTCATGACCTGGGGTTCAATCCCATCAGCAGGCTCAAGGTTCACTCAGCCTTCCATCCTTCTGAGGTCGGTAAAATGAGTACCGAGCTTGCTGTGTATGTGTGTGTAGCCTGCATACTGTAATTTAAAAAAAACCCTGTAAACTGCCCAGAGAGTACTTGAAGTGATATGGGGCGATATATAAGCAGAACATACTTTATATTTCTTTTTAGCCGCAGCCATTTTGAATAGAAGTTATCTGTTGACAAAAATAAAGCTATTTAAATATGATAAGACAGAGCAATTAAAACTTGATTCCTGTCCAGACAGCATACAAATATTTTAAACACATTTTAAAAATCATTTTTGCAACATTGGGGATATTTTTAAAATATTTCTAAAAGTGTTGAAATGTCTGCAAAATGGCTTACAGAAATATTTCTGAAAAATATTTTGAAATATTGTGTGCTGCTTGGATGGAACAAACCAACAAACCTTATTTAAATCTTTAGTTACACAGTACTCTGTAAGCGTCGGTGGTGCAGTTTCAAAGTGTGCAGACTGAGATGACTGGGTCCCTGGTTCAATCCTGGCTGCGCCATGTACCAATGAATCTTTTCTATAAAGATTTAAGTACATAATACTGATTGCTAAAACAGTGAAGGGAACCTCATTAGGGAAAACACGTGTACAGTAGAGCATAATTCGTTCCGGAAGCATGCTTGAAACTAAAACGCTTGCATATCAAAGCAAATTTTCATATAGGAGATAATGGAAACTCAGATGAAACTCAGCACTTTGGGGTGGAATATAAGCAGAATGCTTTGCTTTGCTTTTTCTTCATGAATATGGCATGCAGGTAAACGTAAAATTTCAAGTAAAAAAGGCAAAATGTTGGCATGTTGATATTTATACCTCGGTGTCATTGCAATTCATGAGGAGAGGTTATTTTTCTCTCTCAAAACTCAGGTTAGACACCCAAGTCCAACCATATTCATTACATTGGTTCTTCCATGTCCCACTTACACACTTGACCAAGAGACTGGACAGAGCCTTTTTGATTGTGGTCTAGTCTGCTTCTGTCAGATTGGTCCCTATTACCCATTCCTCTCAAGCTGGACAGTTGAGATCCTTGACCCCAAGGGGCTTGGAAAGAAAATAAAATAAAAAATATAAATAAATAACTGTAGGAACTCCCTCCCAAGATGTGTGGTTGGCTGACTTTCTGAAACTCTTAAGGCAGACGGTTAATTTCATATGATTTCCACTTTCTTAAGTTTTGAGGGCTGAAAAATGGAATATACACGTTTGAAAAAAATGTTTGTAAATAAATTAGACACCTGAGGTGATTTGGAAGGTGAAAGTCATTTTATGTTGAAATATGGAAGAATTATGTATATGAAATCACACATTCTTCCTTTTTCCAGTTGTAGTTTTGGAGACTCTTATTATTGCCTAAATAATGTGCTAGGAATCCATTCAGTCAGCAATCAGGATCCAAAGATCTCTTAGAGCTTAATCTTTAATTACTTCAGGCATGCAGAGGCTTTCTGGCTAGACTGCTTTTGAACCAAGCTTTTCATATAATGGTTATTGACATCCTTTTATGTATGATTTTAAAATTGAAAGTTGAAATAAAAGCCTAACCAGAGAGTTATATGTTATATACTCAGATTCCGCAGATGTTTGCATAGCTAACATAGCTGTTAGCAGTCAATAAGATCTGTCATGTACCTTGTGAGCTCTCCATGGGGAATGTGTACGTTTATGATTAAATTAGCCAGTGTGGGCTCATAAATATGTCTTAAAGAGCATTTATCTGAAGAAGTCTGAAAATATTGATTTGTAAAGTAGGAGACATGACTTTAAAAGCAGTTTGAGACACATCTGCTGATGCAGAAGAGAGGTGGGGAATGCTTCCATAAACTTCTGATAAAATTTCCACTCTAAAGATTAATGTCACTTCATAATTATACAGTAACATAAAAATGAAAAGATGATGATGATGATACTGAGCTATGTTCTGTTTCCAAATAGAAATGATAAGTTTTTCTTTTGTTGTGGACTTTTGATTGCATAGTATATCTAAATGATGCCCCTTGCTGCTTTGGTTAGAATAGAAGGGGAAAGTTGTGTCAGAACTGTTGGTGGGTAGAATTATGTGGTAGATCTTTGGTGTTGGAGTTACCAGAAGATTTAGCAGTGGCTTTTGGAAATGAGTGCATATGTGGGTTACTATTTTGGCCATCCTGTCAGGCAACAGAATCTCTTGGCATGGCTCCGGACAAAGTCTGGAATGGGACAGATTTCTTGGGATCATAGCTTTGCTGTGACATTTACAGCCTCATGTGACTTCAGATGCCTTAATATTCTAGAACAGTGCTTCCTAAATTTGGGTCTTCAGGTTTGAAATCTGTTCTTTGGGGCGTCCTCGTCTGGGTGCAATGGCCCCCTCCCTAGGCTGGGGGGTGTTTCCCTCCAGCCTACAGACAGGGCCAGGAATCTGGGCGTGGTCCTGGACTCAGTCTTCTCCCTGGAGGCCCAGGTAATGGCTGTCTCCTGGGCCGCTTTTATCCATCTCCGCAGGATCGCCCAGATCCACCCGTACCTCGAAGAGTCCTCCCTGAGGACAGTAGTGCAGGCCCTGGTGATTTCGAGGATCAACTATTGCAATGCCCTCTACGTGGGGTTGCCCTTGACCCTCCTCCGGAGGCTCCAGCGGGTGCAGAATGCGGCGGCCAGGCTGGTGGTGGGTGCTCGTAGATTCAAGCACATCACCCCAGTTCTGGCTCGTTTGCATTGGCTACCTGTTGTCCTCCGGATCAGGTTCAAGGTCATGGTTTTGATTTTCAAAGCCCTCCACGGCTTGGGACTAGAGTACCTGGCGGAGCGTATCTCCCAGAGGTCAACTGGGTCCAGACCCACGAGAATGGCGCAGGCGCGCTTACTGAGGGTAGCCACACCCAGAGAGGCGCGGAAATCACGTACGCGTGACTGCGCCTTTTCTGTGGTGGGACCTACGATGTGGAACCATCTTCCCAGTGAGCTGCGCCTTGCAGTGTCCCTGCCAGCCTTCAGGAAAGCCCTGAAAACCCATCTATTCAGGGAGGCCTTTGGCAACCTTTTTAGTTAATTTCTTTCCTTTTTTTTCCTTCTTCTTTGCCGCCATTGCCATCTGTTGTGGGGGGGTTATGGTCCCCCTCCTGTTTTTATTGCCTTTTACTTATTTTTGTCCTCATTTCTTTTCTTGTTTTTCTTGTTCACCGCGCCGAGTTCCTATAGGAAGATGTGGTGGTATACAAATGCAACAAATAAATAAATAAATAAATCCATTGGTACATCACAACGAGAACAGAACCATTGAACCAGTGGAACTTACAGTTGATTTACCAAATCCCCACTGCTCTCGTGGGCCTAATCTAGTTGCAAATTGCTACTGAATTTCAGCTTATATGTGATTGAACCACAAATTTGGGATTCTGGGAGTTAACGTCCCACTGCAAATGGGAATTCAAGTTTGGAAATCCTTATTCTTTAAGGATTGCCTTTGTTTTTGAAATATCCGTGGACAGCTGCTTGGGTTCTTCAAATTCAGTATAGCTTGGATATTGCCTGTCTCGGATGAGGATTTTAAAAAGTCTCTCCCCCCCCTTTTTGGTCCCTTAAATTTTATTGTTTGATGTTAAATGAACAATCTGAAGATTCTGGCAGTATGGGGAAGGCATGTGTGCTGCCCTTTTCTACCCCTGCCCCCCCCCATGTTAAATTGGAAGTACATTTATCTGAATATACTTGTATTTTTTGTGATGTGGCAAAACCTGGAGAACAGTTCCTGAAATTAATGGATCACTTTTTAAATACATACTGACCAAGTTCATTTACTTTGAATGGGGAGAAGAAACAGTCATAAGGAATCCTGTAAGATTTCCTCTAAAATTCTGCCTAGAATCAAATAGTGCCACATGCATTTAGTTCACTTATTCTGAACACCTGTTTTCTTGTAAATTGTAACAAATGTTTGTACTGGATTTCAGTCAGGTGTTAAAGAAACACCAGGGAGAAGGACATGAAGGCTGAGGTAGATGCTGGGAGAAAAGGTACAAAAGTAAAGGAAAAAAGAGATGCAAAAAAGAATGGAAAGTGGTATTTAAATATGTGATCATTTGACCGTATTTTCCTTACGCACAATGTCTTATGTAGTTTTGAGAAGGTTCCTCATAAGGTGGTAAAATGTGGTCTAGATGATGTTACAGTAGGGCATTTGGGGTTGGTTGGTGGGACATACCCAAAGACATCAACCGATTCTCCTGGAGAGAAATGACAAGTGGATGTCATAGGTTCTATCTTGGGCTCAGTGTAGTTCAGCATTCCAAGTGGTTTGGATCAAGTTGTAGACAGGATATTTTTTAAAATATGCAGATAACATCGAACCTTGGGTAGCTAATACAGCCTAAGACAGAATCAGAAAACTGGGCCCAAACAGTTGAGTAGCTCAGTGGTTCAGTCATCTAGCTGTGAGGAGTTTGATTCTTCACTGTATCTCCTTGACAGAGGCTAGACTTGAGGATCCATAGGGGGCCTTTCAGCTCTGGAGTTCTAAGCATATTATAGGTGTATTAAATGTAAAATGCTGCCTATAGATAGGAGAAGTCTAATGCACAAATACAGGAAAGATGACATCTACCTATGTGCAAAAACAGAGGGGAAAGCATGCTGTGATGTTGTTGATGATTTTAGCCCAGCAAGACAGAAATTCTTCCCTCTGTTGGTAATGGTCCTTTTACCAGAAGTCCTTCTGTTGATAATGGTCCTTTCACCTGAAGATCTCTGGGAGAAGGTGGCCTTTGATGGGAAAAATATTGCCTGTACCTAGCTTGAAGAAATGCTGGCAAACAAACAAGCCAACAAAACATGACAAAAATGGAAAGCAAATGATGCAAATCTATAAGGAAGGATGCATCTTGATCATATTTTCTAGTCTGTCCTTCAACAAGGCAAATTAGGGTAATCTATATGCAACCAGGCCAATTAATTATTAACTGTAAAAGATACAGAGCCCAATCCATAAACTTGGATTTATGATTTCTGAGTACAAATGGAACTCAATTGGCTTACACCCAAGTACTCTAGCTTGATGGTATGCTGATTAGGCAGACTGTGCACTTCACTTTACCCATATGTATTTGAATGTCCTTAAATAATGCCACTATCACACTTATACTGGAATAGAGCAGCTACAGATGATTGACTCACCTTCAAGTTGTGAGTCCAGGTTTTGCTACAGCATTACCACTTTATTTATTCATTATAGCATAACCGCCCAGACTAGCCTTTGGGCTAGATGGTGCGGTATAAAAATCAAAATGAATGAATGAATGAATAAATGAATAAATAAATGAATGAATGAATGAATTACTTGCAGTACTGAGGGCACGGATTCAGTCCTGTATCTGATTCTGCTTATCTTCCTATGAAACCTATTAATTTTTGCGCCAGGTGCCGTTTACCAGGTTGGGTAGTGTGGAATTCCTGGACCATGTGTGGTCCTCTGCTTGTTTTGAGCAGGTACTCAAACAGGGCTCCTCCTGAGGTTGCATAAGGACTCCAAGAAGAAGTGTTAGTTTTGGAAGATTCCAAGAGCAGCATTACTCTTCTGGGTTAATGCAAAGGGCCTTTTTAGTGCATGGGTTTAGACTCCCCCCTCCCAAATGGGAAGAGAACTTTTGTTTATTTTCATCTTTGAGCAACAAAATATGTAGGGCAGTGTCCTGGAAAGGGTCCTGTGTGGGGAACAATTGAAATGGAGCCCTGGCCTTCCAATGTCACCCATGGTTGGCTGCTGTGTTCTGTGAGTGATATGATACTGTGCTGTCAAGTCAATTCTGACTTTTGATTAGTCCCTTTTTAGGGGTTTCCAGGCAGAGAATGCTCAGAAATGGTTGGCCAATCCATTCCCTTATTCTGGGAGTGCCCTGGGACTGTGAAGTTTGCCCAGAGCTGCCCAGGCTGGCTTTACTCGCAGGTGGCTCAGTGGGGAATCAAACTCCCAGTCTCTAGCTCTGCTGCCAGGTACTTAGATCATTGAGTTATCCAGCCAACATTTTCTATGAGCAGTTTCTGAAAAAGTCCATCATGACTGAGGGGGGATATGATTGAGACGTACAAAATAATGCAGGGCATGAGTAAAGTGGATAGAGGGACGCTCTTCTCCCTCTCATAAAATACCAAAACTAGGGGACATCCACTCAAACTATGGGTTGGAAGAGTGAGAACAGGCAAAAGAAAATATTTTTTACCCAGTGTGTTGTTAGTCTGTGGAACTCCCTGCCACAAG
Source organism: Phrynocephalus guinanensis (assembly GCA_037367245.1). Classification (NCBI taxonomy): domain Eukaryota; kingdom Metazoa; phylum Chordata; class Lepidosauria; order Squamata; family Agamidae; genus Phrynocephalus; species Phrynocephalus guinanensis. Next base: position 66,892,176 of record CM074735.1, read on the forward strand.
ATGTGGTGATGGCATCTAACCTGGATGCCTTCAAAAACGGGACTGGACAGATTCCTGGAGGAGAAGTCCATCACGGGTTACAAACAATGATGGAGATGTGTGTTCTCCAGGCTTAAATCCAGGATACTTCAAAGGCCAGATGCAGGGGAGTGGTATCAGGAGACAAATATCTAGTCTCGTGTGCTCCCAGATGCATTTGGTGGGGCCAATGTGAGATACAGGAAGCTGGACTAGATGGGCCTTTGGCCTGATCCAGCATGGCTTTTCTTATGTTCTTATGTTCTTATGTAAGCTTTCAGGTGACATGGGCTATGTGGAATTCCATCTATGCATTGTGTTGCCCTTCCAATACTAACCTTCAAATTACATCACAAAAAGAAATATTTGAGCTTGGCTCATGTTAAAGTGGGTCTAACTTTATGTTTGGCTCTGGCCTACATCCAACTGAAACTTCCCTCTTCTGGTGTTGCAGACACGCTACTGAGTCACTGAGCTTTCACACTTAATTTCAGCAAATGTGGAGGCACAAAGTTGTGAGATTACAATAAAAATAACTAGAAAATGGAAATTCTAAGCTCACAGAAATACAAACAGAAACCAAGCTCATTTACAGAGTAGGATGCAGGGCCTGTACCAGAAAACTACTGGTCTAGTTTTAAAGTTGATAGTATCTGGGTGCTGGCAGAATGTCATGTCGCAGTGTGGAGAAAAAAGAAACTTTTAGATGGAAAAGCAAGAGTGCCATGCATTATTGTTCCAAGGACATTATGTGTTACAAAAAGCACAATAGGACATGAATTAATGGGGACAGATTCCATCATGCCATTTTAGTTGGTGTCTCAGTCTTTTGCCACATGTTAAAATTCCTTTTCTCAGGTTTCCCCCAACTGATGCTGTGGAAAGAGACAAAAGTGGCTTAGGCCTGTCATCAGACCTCAATGCCACTTTCTCTAATGGTGCTGAATCTCTGCAAGTTATTTCTAGGAAGAGCTGACAGAGCCTAAAGGCTCCTCAGTGATTGACAGCTATTTTCAGCAAAATGTCAGTTGCCTGTGTCAATAGGATTGGGTGCCTGTTCTTTCTCTCAAAGCACCAGTCTGAAATATCTTCCTCTTGACAAGGCCTGGTGGAATTATATAAAACACATGGTCAGTTATTAGGCAAGAGTCCTGATTAGTTTCTCCTCCAACTTGGAGTAGTAGAGCCAGCAAATTACCGTATTTTTCACCCCATAAGATGCACAGTAAGGAGAAATGTCTGTACATCTTATGGGGTAAATGCACTCCCACCAGGAGCCTCCAGAGCAGCTGTGACGGAAGCCACTGGATCCCATGAAGGTCCCAGCTGCAGCAGAGGCTTCCCCATCTGGCTGTTATAAAAAATATTACCTTGCATTATTGATTTGTTCTGTAGAATAGGAGACGGAGATCATTCTGCCTCTAAAAACTAGGTGCATCCTATGGTCCGGTGCGTCTTATGGGGCGAAGAATATGGTACTGTACTTTGATTTGGAAACAGATTTGTTTGATCCTATTCAGTCACTTCATTTGATAGCTGTAACCCCATGGCAACAGTGTAAGCCTTTCTTGGTGTTTAGCAGTACTTATGTCTTAACCTTTATTAGCTGTGAAATGTGTTGTTTTTCCTGTATTCTGCAAATAGTTCTGGCAGGCTTTGGATAAAAATGAAGTGTAATCCTAACAAACTCCTAACGTTTACTTAGTAAAACTGACATACTGCATATACTGGAGTATAAGTCGACCCGAGTATAAGCCGTGGCCCCTAATTCAACCCCCCCCCCAAACTGGGAAAATGTATTGACTCAAGTATAAGCCTAGGGTGGGAAATGCAGCAGGGCCTGGCAACTCCTCCTTTGTGAGCTGGGTGTGTGTGTGATGTTTAAAATGACTTTCAGCCACCGAGGCAAGTGCTTGAGTTGGTGGCTAAAAGTCATAACATTGTTTTAAAATGACCTTTTAAAAAGTCATTTTTAACATTGGGGGGGGGGGGTCAGGAGAAGTGGCACACAATGTTTAAAATGACTTTTAGCCACTGACCCAAACTTGCCTCAGTGGCTAAAAGTATTGACCCGCATATAAGCCGAGGACCCTTTTTTTTCAGCCCAAAATTAGGGCTGAAAAACTAGGCTTATACTCGAGTATATACAGTATATATTAATGTTGGAAACTTAACTGTTTATTCAACTGTACATTTTTAACTGTATCCAGATGCTATCCACATAGAGATACCTCTGTATCTGAATTTTTGAAAGCAAGGTTTACCTTAAAAAGTTGATTTGAGACCTGTAAGCATTTTAAGGCATGTCATTCTGGTTTGAGTTATCTAAAATATTGCTTGGTTCAGAACTGTAGGGCACAGTCTAGTCTAGCATTTTAATGGCCATCTTCAACTGTTGCAACATCACCCCCTAAATGTTTATAGGATTTGCAGATGCTTAACTTTGCCTTAGGATAACTCTGAGCTGGCTATGTAAATAGCTTGCTCGGTGGTTTAGGTAAAGTATTTGGCAGGAAATCTAGAGGGTGGGGATTCAGAACACTAATGTGCATCTGAGAAGAGTCAGCCTGTGTGGCTTTGGGCGAGTTGTATACTCCCAGGAGTCCCCAATTAAAAAGGGAATAATAAATCACTTCTATGATGAAATCCTGAAAAGGGTCACCTGTAACTCAGAATTGATGTAATGGCACACTGTCATTATTATTAAGGTTAATCCCATTATTGCTTTTGGCCTACAAATATACAGCCATTTGTTCTTTCAGTACCTCAGGGGAAAAATGTGGCATTTGCCCAAGCATACGTCACCTGGTGAAACTGACCTTGACGAGGGTTTTCTATTTTGCTTGTGTAAGATGTGTCATAGCAGAGCTCCTCTTGGCCATGGAGCCAAGAGGAAGTTATAGCTTGAAGAAACATTAAATGGAAGCAAAGAAAAATAAATTAGATTTTTAAAAAAACTCCTTTCACCAGTACTTCAAATAGTAGTAAAGCAACTGTTTATTCAAGTTGATCCTGTCCTTCCAATGACCATGTTGGATTTATGGCACAGGGTTCAGTACAATTTAATGAAAAAAGGCCTCTTTTATGGGGGAAATCTTCTTTCAAGTGATGCTTCGTCTGCAGGGCAATCACTCTAGCCTGACTAAAAAAATAAAAAAGGAAGCCCTATAGCTAAATAAAAAAAACTCTACTATACATTTAGCATTCACTATTATCTGTGAAGTTGAATATCCATGGAAGGGGGTTGGAACCAATCCTGCCCCCATACGGGAGTCCTATTGTATTTGACATTTGACTTGCCTCCTTTTAAATACATGAATTGGCTTTGGATCATCTCCAGCATCACTGGAAAATGCAATTGTATTCCATCGCAGAACTTCTTTGTGGTCTCTGAATCATATGTATGGGCTTCTTTCATGCCTGTGCTGACATCCTCAGACTCTTCTAAAGAAGTATTTGGACATGCCCTCTTCACTGTGCATTATCTCCACCCAGAATGCAGTCCTGTGAGAGAAGAGTTTTCTTGAAGCAGTGTTTCCCGACCTTTTTTTGAGTCATGATCCACTTTTATAATAGCTGGGTAAACTGTGACACCCTCTCTCACATTTGCATTAAGGAAAACACAGTGAATGTTTCAGAATATAATTCTAAACTAAGTTTCACTTCAATTTTTATATTTGCATCTGGAGAATTATCTTCAAAATTATAGATGGAGTGTTTTTAGAGGCCCACCTCCTCCCCTCAATAATTCCATGGCAAGATCCGAGAGGTGGAGGTGAAAGGTTTGGATTAAAATTGGATTTTACCCAATCATTGCCATTTTTGTCCTCCATGTGGCTCTACCATTTCCTCTTCCTCAGCCATCCTCCCTAAGATGGTGTTGTCATGCGGCAGAGGCAAGGACAGGGCCAAATCAGTGGCTGTAGCAGTGGTCGTTTCCTCCTCCACCACCATTTCCTGCCCTCCTCCTCCCTCTTCATAGCCTGCCACTGCCTCCTTGCCTCTCAAACCACACCGTGGCCAGCCTGGCCCACAGGGGCTGCAGCTGGGCCCTGCCTCCTGCTCGTGCTCATCCTGGTCTCTTGCCCAAACCAGCCAGCCAGCCAGCCAGCAACAGGCCAAGAAGGTGCTGCCACCAGAGTAGGAGAATGCAGCCTTGAGAGTGTACAAGTGAAGAAGGGGGCTGCAGGCATGCTGCAGGGATAGGTCAGGGTGTGTTAGTTGAGGCCAATGTGTCCTCCTCTTCCAAAGACTGCAGTGAGCATCCCCCAGAAAAAAGAACGGTGATGTCTTTGGGGGTTAGGACTACAGATGCAAAATTTCCAGAACCATTGGGGCGGGGAAAAGGCAACCCAACCCGCTGTTTTCTCTCTCCCAATTTCAATAGATGTAGGTAGGTAGGTAGGTAGGAAGATAGGCAGGCAGGTAGGTGTTCTTTTTGCTAAGTTTTTTCTATGGCCTCAAAGTTTCTGGAAATTTTACATCTCTAGTTGTGACCCACAGATTGGGAACCTGTGTCTTAGAGCTGTCAGTCATTCCACATAGAATCACAGAATAATTGAGTTGGAAGGGACCTGTAAGGCCATCAAGCCCTATCCCTAGTTCAATGGAGGGATCCATATCAAAGCAGATCTGACAAATGGTTGCACAATATTTTCTTGAATACCTCTTCTAGTGTTGGCACGGTTTTAAAAAACCATTTGAATATAGTTCTTACTTGTCTTTCAGTGCCATCTGCTTTTCCCCCTTGATCCCATCATTTTCATTAAAAATGGTTTATTAGTTCTGTTGTTACCTATTGTTGTTTGGTGGTTAATGGCCGTTCTATAGTTCTTGAATAGCTCCAGTGGGCCGTTCAAAAGTCTGTCAGCTGCAGCAGTAAAGCACCCCCTCAGTAACAGATATCCAGAGTGCTTGCATTGCCCTGTTGAGGGGCATCAAATGAGGAACTGTCAGTTCTTTATTAAATTTATGAAGGTAGCCATCAGGAACTGCCAGTCTCATCTGAAGTTTTATTTGTGAGAAAAGTTGCTGCAGGCAGTTGATACCATCACCAGAGAGGCTTCATTTCCTATGCTTTCAAGATGCCATGAAAGAAACTTCTTATGGAGGCTCTCCAGGCTGACTTAGCCTCTACCGAAACCATTCAAGAAAAAGACACTGTGAGTAATAGCTCTGGGAATCAAAGTAGCTAAGTACCAAGCAGTGCTGAGGACATACTATAGATTTTAAATGGGATAAGATTCAACCCCTCCTCAGCAGTCTGACAGATGATAAGAACATACTAGGCTTGACTTTCCAAAAGCAGGCTGTGACCTTAGTGAAATGCACAGTCTCTGCCATCCAACTGACTGTGTCCCGAAAAACATGACAGCGGCAGTGACACTCAGACATTATGCACAGATCACATCAGCAGATATTTTACATCATTCTAGGCCACTTGGCAACTTTCCATTTGATGGAGAGGGCCTCTTTAACCATAAGACTGACAGTACTGTAGATACTTTCCACAAGAAAAGAAATACAGTGGTACCCCGACTTACGATGTGCCCGACATCCGAGAATCCCGACATATGAGCCGGCTTCCGATGTCCCGCCCCCCCCCGCCTTACGAGCAAGATAGGACTTGCCCGACTAACGATAGCGGGGGTGGGGGGGTGAGAAGCGGCGCTCCATGTTTGAAATGATTTTTAACCACCTAGGCAAAATGCTTACCTTGGTGGATAAAAGTCATAGCGTGCCTTTCCCCCGTGCTGCAGGGGGGTCGGGAGAAGTGGTGCACAAGCTTTGAAAGGACTTTAAGTCACGGGGGGAAGCGCCAAGCTTGCATCAGTGGATAAGAGTCCTTTCAAACCTCAGCACTGATCCCCCGAGATGGAGGTGGGGTGGGGGAGAAGCAGGCCCGAAGTTTGAAAGGACTTTTAGGCTCGAAGGGAAGCACTTCCGCCATGACTAAAAGTCCTTTCAAACCTTGCATGCCGCTTATCCCCACCCCACCTTTTATCCACTGATGCAAGTCCTTTCACAGCTCAGCGCTGATCCCCCAGCATGGGGTGGTGGTGGAGAAGCAGTGCACGAAGTTTCAAATGACTTTTAGTCCCAGAGGCAAGTGCTTGCGTCTGTGACTAGAAGTAATTCCAAACATTGCCCACCACTTTTCCCGATCCCCCTGTGATTTGAAAAGCGGTGGGCGATGGTTAAAGCAGTTTCCCATAGGAATGCATTGAAATCCGTTCCCTCCGGAACAGATTAATTACTTTTCAATGCATTCCTATGGGAAATCGCTCCCGACTTACGAGATCAGTGGTTTACGAGCATTCTCTTGGAACGCATTAATCTCGTAAGTCTGGGTTCCACTGTACAGCTAAATGTACTGTGTGGAGTTTCTTCACAGACCCCCCCCCCCAAAAAAAATCCAACAAACTTTACTGGAGACATTCTTACCTTTCATCTTCTATCAGACACTTTTTAGAGAAAAGTTTTTGTCCACATTGGATTGCTACTTCAGACAGCTTGTTCTCAGAAGGTTCTGATAAGAAATCAAATACTGTAGCAACTTTGACTTCCCATAGGCTAAGATCTGCAGTCTTTCAGTTCTCCATCATCACAACATTACGATCTGTGTACCTTACATTGACCCCTGGTGTACTGTTACCAGTGATGACTGGGTCCTGACCATAGTTCAGCAAGGCTGTGCTGTAGAGGTCACATCCCTGCCCTCAACAGGCTACTTCAGAACTACAACACCATGTGAAGTTTTATGAGATGAGGTAGCCATGCTTTTTCAGAAAGTTTCCAAACAAAGCATCTGTCTCAGGTCTTGAGATGATGGTTTCTACTCCTGCTAATTTACTGTCCTCAGAAAAAATGAGGGCCTGATATCCATTCTAAATCAGAGAGATTTAAATTCATATATAAACACCAAAGAAATTCAGGATGGTGATACTGGAGACAACCTTACAACTTCTCAAAAAAGGAGACTGACTTGCTGTGCTAGACTTCAAAGAAACTTATTTCCATTCAGACACCCACTGTTTTCTATGTACAAGGATGAATAGTCCAGGCTCCTTAACCCTGTAATGACTGGTTTTCTCAATAGTTCCATGGATTCTTATTTAAAATATTTCCTAGTTGATACAAATAAGTCCAGCACAGATCTAGTGGCTACATTTTTAATTTCTACACAAAGAGCCCAATCCATCAATGCATGGGTTTCAAAATGCGTATTTATTTACGTTACGTCCATGTCATTAATGTAACTGTTTTAACCAATTATATATTTCTAAAACAAGTTTTGCTGTGTTTGTGGCCTTAGAATAAAGATTGAAAAATGCCTATATTTTGCCATAGGTAATAACACCTACAAATTCAAATACAGTAAATTGTTTTTAGTTCATCAATAGCACACAGAGTCTTTATGAAGTATAGGGCACCAGTTGGTGCATACGTTAAATAAAAGGCCATAATCATATTTTATTATAAAAATAGCTGGCTAATTATTGCAGTTTCAAAGAGCAAGGTAGAGAAACATGTTGCATTCGCCTGACGCTTTCTTTCGGGACTTGGCCTTGATGTCGTCATAGAAAAGTCACATTTGATACCAGATCATAAGATACAATATATAGGAGTTGTACTGAATTCCAGAAAGGCAAGGCCCAAGACCTTTCTCGAGACAAGATAGACAAGCTTCTGGAATTGACAAATTCAAATCAAACACGTCAGTCACCAGTGCACATGGCCCAAAGACAACTTGGATTCATGTCATCAACAACATCAGTAGTTCCTTGTTCCTGCTTGAAAACACATCCCCTTCCCTTCAGGTTTTGTATTTGGCATCCTTCAACATCCTGACAGAAAGCAACAAAAGGAGAAGAGTTGTCACTGAGAAGCTTGCGGAGCAGCTCCTCTGGTGGACAGATGTGTCCAATCTGTCACTCGGGAGATCATGCAAGCAACTCTCATTCCACAAACAAGTCACCATAGACATAAGCATTATAGGCTGGCATATGCATTGTTAAGGTTGCACACTAGTCCAAGACTGAAAGTTGGTTACAGATAAACAAACTGGAGATGTTTGGGTGATAAAAGATTTCCAAACAGTTGAAAAGTTAATTATGGACAAGGTAGTACAAGTGTCCGCAGATGACATGACCACTATGTATTACATAAACAAGCAGGGAAGATAACATTCAGTGTACCTTCTGTACCTGGTGGTTTGCATCTAACCAATATGTATTCACATTAAACCCTCCTCTCAGTCTGCTATGCAACTACTTTTTTCTCTCTCCAGCGGCTGGCTGAGCACACTGAGAACTGTAGTGTGTGTGTGTGTGTGTGTGTGTGTGTGTGTGTGTGTGTGTGTGTGTGTGTGTGTGTGTGTGTGTGTGTGTGTGTGTGTGTGTGTGTAGTATTCATGATGGAGAATGCATGTCCTAATACTTGTTTAGGCTCTAGAAGATTTGAAGCATGGTTATACAGGCACAAAACAAGCCAATATATATGGTATGTAGATTCAGAGAAGACCAGTAAAAAGCTATAGTTACAGGTAAGCAACATGTCCTTCTCCTGTTAGGTGTTCTAGAAAAGCCCTGTCTTCATTAAGTTACCAAGTTAGGTTATGAGGGAGAAAATGTTAGAGGGGCCTGGGATTTATAGGATCAGAACGTTGAGGAAGGGAAAGGACTTTATTTATCTCTGTTAAACTCACAGAGACATTGCACATAGCTAGAATCCAAAACAGGCACTAAGTCAGAACTGAGATGATTTTCTCAAAGTCTGCATTGACTGTGAACATGGGGTGGACCTTTCTTCAAATGTAGAGAGGTAGATAAATAATGGGGTCTGAGGTCTGGGAGCAACCAAAGTCCTAGATGTGATGTGGCCAGAATCCATGGAAACTAAGAGTCTGAACACATTATATATGCAGAGCTTGAGAAGGCTGTGATTTTGATATAAAGCAATTCAGGTCAAAGACTGAGCTAAGATGACAGTCTAGAGGAGTAATGGTACTCAACTACTGCCCAGAGCAGACTACTCTAGCTAATGTCAGTACAGGGTTGTGAGCAGGAGACTGATTTGAAAGTATATATTTAGGCATGTGCATGATGAAAATGTTCACATAGGAGATTGGGGTGAATTTTAAAAACCCTGGTGATCTGTCATGATTTATGAATTGTTAGAGTTGACAAATTGACGAATCAATGAAATTTCAGTGAAATCGATTAATTGATTTGTCTCCCCTATAAAAAGCCTTCCCCTCTCCCAATGTCATGCAGAGATTCCACATTTGCACAGATCCTTCCTCTGAATATCCTCTATAAGTCCTTCAAGTTTGGTTAAGATTGAGATATGGAAGTCTGAGCTATGTACCACCAAAGAGTCCCCCCCCCCAGGAAAAAGCAACTGGGTTGGTTAAACCAAATCTTTGCCAAACTTTGAGAGGTTGTAGAGGAGAGACAGAAGAAGCTTCTCTGCAGGTTTGGAATGTCTAGGTGCCTTGGGAGTACTTCCCTGGGAGAGGGCTGTTCAGGGGTGCATAACTCAGACATCAGAATTCCAGCTTCCACCAAACTTCCCTCCAATTTTGATGTCTCTAGGTGCCTTGGGGTCCATTTTATAGTCTGATAAAAAGCAGAGGAAAAGCAATAGGGAATCAATCCACTGCAAAAACAAATAACAGTGCATGAGAGAGTAAAACCATTGAAAATCCTACATTTAACCAAGTAACAGTTATTAAAAATCAGTCAAACAGGGAAAGCACCCTTCTCCATATAAAAACAGAGGGTAAAATAACAAAATAAAGATATTTATTCATGCACTGTATCCCAGAAACCAAGAAAAGCAAGCACCGCCCCTAACCAAAACTACTAGAATATGGAGACATTTCTTTCCTCCCTGTCACCTGGCCTTCTCTTCTCTTCTCTTCTCTTCTCTTCTCTTCTCTTCTCTTCTCTTCTCTTCTCTTCTCTTCTCTTCTCTTCTCTTCTCTTCTTCTCTTCTCTTCTCTTCTCTTCTCTTCCATCAGGAATATAGAGTGGACAGGACAGGTCCAGGCAGCAACAAAACAACAGCAGCAGCAACAACAACAACAACAACAACAAAGGAGAACCAAAACAAACAAAAAGGGGGAAAATTCCCTAAAGAATTCTGGGGGTAGGGTGTCCAAAAATAATCCCAAGGAGACATCCTGGTGTAGGCAGGCTGCTCATAGCAGCAACAGATATGATCCAAAGAAATGGGGAACAAACCCCCTGAAATCAATGCATAAAATGGGGAAAATAAAGAATAAAGGAGGGAGGCACATCAAAGGCGGGAGATGGGAGACACCAGTAGGAGTTCAGCACAATAATCCTACAAGATACATCCTAGTAGGAGCACTCCTCACTGATTTTCAGGTCCTTCTATGTACTTAAAAAATAACCTAATCTTCTAGATAATCTGATTGGTTTTTGAGAAGTCACAGTGCCATATCTTTATGGTAGCCCTTCAAATGCTCTTGAATGAAAAACAAAACAAAACCCAATAATGTGGTGACTTGATAAAGGGCAAATGAAAGAGGGAAACCCAAACATCTCATAGCTTTTGTGTATCCTTCTTTCATTAATATAAATGATTGATTTTTAGAGAATCTCCTTCAGTAATCAACAAAAGAAACTGGAAAAGAAAAAAGAGTGCCTCTTGTGTGTTTTCTTTCATTTAGACATCAAAATAATCCCTATACAGGTATGTATGCAGGTGAATAGTGCCATGGTCAATAAGTTGAGTGGTAACACTAGAGAAGCACAGTAACAGTGTTGAATAGAATGAATAGCAAAGACTATTTGTTGGTTAAGCCATCTGTTTGATGGGTTATTAAAGATCTTTCTGCAAGGTCCTTGGATGGAGGGGAAATGGGTGCCCTATGTTTGCTGAGTTTATACTTTATGAGGCATGTGTCATTCAAACTGCTGGTTATAAACCAAAAAGGGAGCTAACATTTCATGCTAACCTTTTTTAAATTTCATGACTGTATGCTTCAAGCCCTCTAATTTTTCTCAAAAAAAATCTAAAGAGCAACCCTTTGGGTTTTTCATATATATATTTAAACAACTGTTTTTCTCCCATAACACCTTTGAGTTTTGGGATTATTGGCTTTTTCCGGGGGAAAGGACACAACGCTCCTGGAAATGTTGGAATTCTGCCTTTTAAATTATTTACACACACACACACACACACACACACACACACACACACACACACACACACACACACACACACACACACACACACACACACACACACACACGGTAACCCGACTTAAGAGCAATTCGACTTAAGAGCAGAAAACTGTTGGCATTTTAGCTGCTGCGTTACAAATTTTAGATATGGTCTGCTCGACTTACAAATATTTTTTTCATTTTTAACTTATTTTTTCAATTTTTAGATAGGTACCCCGACTTAAGAGTAGTTTGACTTAAGAGCATGCACTCGGAACAGATTAAATTTGTATGTTGAGGTACCTGTGTGTGTGTGTGTGTGTGTGTGTATTATATAAGCCTAATATAAAACAAAATAACACAGAGCAAAACAGCCAACCACATGCAGCTATTGAGGGATTGTTCTGCAGCTATCATTCTTGATGTTATCTCTGTGTGAGTGTGTTTATCTCCTTTGCCTAGAAAGACTTCCTATGTGATGTTTATTTCTTACATCCCACCCCTTTTCCCAGCTGCAGCTGCCAGCCCAGTTTTTGCCCCTGGCCAGCATGTGGTATGTTTAGCTTGTGTAGCTGCTGGTAATATCTGTTAGTTACTCAGCCAAGAGATAGGGCACATTCACAGAGATGTTTGGCACCCTCATTTCTGTTCACTGGTTACCAGGCATACACCACCTGCTACCCCTTGGCCTCAACACTTCCATTTGGTCTTTCGTGTGCAGCAGTATGTTCAAAAAGTTCCACTTGGGACAGATTTAATTGAGGCGTTTCGCTGCTACCTTTAGCGCTATTGGATATCTTTTTCTTCGAGAAGGGCCACTACTGCGGAACAGCGATGTGCTGTTGCATTGTAATGCTATGCAAAATTCAGTGCCAGTATTTGCTCTTACATGGAAAGTTTGTGATTCCATGGCTTTTACAGCTTTTTATTTCTCTTTCATTTGACAGTATCAACATTCATGTGGAAGGTGGTAGCAAAGGGCTGGTCTCTTTCCTGGAATACCTCTTGTGCCATTCCAAAATGTATGACTCCGTGTGGTGAGACCTTGGGGTTTCCATATTCTTTGGATACCAGTTCCCAGAAGCCCCTTCATATTGACCATGCTAGGTGGGGCTTTGGGAGTTACGGGACAAAATGTCTAGAAGGTCAAAGTTTCTGCCAGTGATGAAAAGGGCTATAGACAGGAAACGTGTGCAGAACAGAGGGTGTCTTATGCTCTTCTTTCTGTTTGTCAGTGGACTTCTTGATGAACAGAAGCTGCCAGACTGAAGAAAAGGATATAGGATTCCTGCTACCCCTTTTTCTGTTTTTCGTTGTTGATTTGGACACTTTTATCTAATAGCAAAAAGTTTCTGGCACAGGGAGAGACAAGCAGCTGCTGTGATCAAGCTGTGTCCCTGTTGACATAATGCTTTAAACTTGACTGCTGGTGCACCTGCAAGGTCTCCTCGGTTCACTTTTCCTTGCTTGGGTAGATGGATTCAACATCCTCTCACCCAAAGGTAAGTTCCATTAAATTCTGTGGCACTCCCAGGTAAGTGTGTATGGAACTGTGGTCAATGTAGCAGCATCTGCCACATCACCATCTAAAAACACTGCCCTGATTGGGAGAGGTTAGAAACAGAGATTAGAGATAGCCAGTAATTGGTAACTCAAAGTTCTTAACTACTTTGAGTGTTGCTGCATGAGTCTCTTTCACTTCTAGGATTATGCAAATTAGGTTACCTCATTTGATGAGTGATCTTTAGGACTTCGGCACTAAACATTAGTGGTGTTTATACTTGTTTCCCTCATCTCAAAGAGTCCGTAATTAAGAGTTGTGCAATAATTATCCTACTCAGATTAAAAGGTTTTTATCTTTGCACCATTTTTCAAGGACTACCAGAGTCATATCTCTTTCTAGTTCTCTTCTCTCCTCTTGTTGAAACTTGTCATGGAGCCTACCCGAGAACAGGCAACTCTGGATCTAGTACTGTGTGACACTCAGGACCTGGTCAGGGATGTGAATGTCACTGAGCCTCTGGGGAACAATGACCATGCTGCAATTTCCTTTGCCATGCATGTCAGGGGGAGAGTGTGAAGCAAATCAGACACAAAAACCCTTGATTTCCGAAGGGCGGACTTTCCTAAAATGAGGAAACTAGTTAGAAAGACATTGAAAGGGAAGGTAAAAAGAATCCAATCTCCTCAGAGTGCATGGAGCTTGTTTAAAACAATGGTAAGTAGGGGCCCAGCGGAAGTGCATACCACAAAGAAAAAAGAGTTCATTAAAGTCCAAGAGGACACCAGCATGGTTAATGAGTGGAGTTAGAGAGGCTCTAAAGCACAAGGAGAGATCTTATCGTAAATGGAAATCCTCCCCAAATGAGGAAAATAAAAAGGAACACAAACTCTGACAAAAGAATTGTAAGAAGATGATAAGAGAAGCAAAGAAAGACTTTGAGGAATGTATGGCTAGCAATATAAAGGGAAGCAATAAAAGCTTCTTTAAATATGTTAGAAGTAGAAAACCTGCCAGAGAACCAGTTGGCTCTCTGGATGGTGAGGGCGGAAAAGGGGAGGTAAAGGAGGCCTTTGAATTAAATGAGTTCTTTGCATCTATCTGTCTTCACTACAGAAGACCTTGAGCAGATTCCGCTGCCTGAACGGCCCTTCTTGACTAAAGAATTAAATCAAATACAGGTTAAAAGAGAGGATGTTTTAGATTTAATTGATAAATTGAAGATCAATAAGTCACCTGGCCCAGATGGCATCCACCCAAGTGTTATGAAGGAACTGAGAAATGAAATTGCGGATCTCTTTAACGGTAATATGCAACTTGTGCCTTAAAACGGCCACAGTGCCGGAGGACTGGAGAATAGCAGATGTCACACCAATTTTTTAAAAAGGAAGGAGGGGGGACTGAGGAAACTACAGGCCGTTTACCCTTACGTCTGTCCCAGGGAAGATGGTAGAAAGCCTCATCCAAGACAAAATCGTAAAACATAGAACAACAAGCTTTGCTGAGAGAAAATCAGCATGGCTTCTGTAAGGGTAAGTCTTGTCTGACAAACCTTTTAGAATTCTTTGAAAAGGTCAATAGGCATGTGGGTTTGGACGAACCAGTGGATATTGTCTATCTGGATTTTCAGAAGGCTTTTGACACAGTCCCTCACCAAAGGCTGCTGAGAAAATTGCACAGTCAGGGGATAAGAGGGCAGATCCTCTTATGGATTGAGAACTGGTTGAGATCCAGGAAACAAAGAGTAGGTGTCAATTGGCAATTTTCACAATGGAGAGAGGTAAAAAGCGGTATGCCCCAGGGATCTGTCCTGGGTCCTGTGCTTTTCAACCTGTTCATAAATAACTTGGATACAGGAATAAGTAGTGAGGTGGCCAAGTTTGCGGATGATTTTCTGTGTGGTAAAAACCAGAGAAGATTGTCAAGAGCTCCAGAAGGATCTCTCCAAACTGGGGTAATGGGCCGCCAAATGGCAAATGCGTTTCAATGTATCAACTCATGGGCTCTGAGCTATCCGTGACGGATCAGGAAAGAGATCTTGGTGTGTTGTTGGACAGCTCAATAAGGTGTCTACCCAATGTGTGGCAGCGGTGAAGAAGGCCAATTCCATGCTAGGGATGATCAAAAAGGGGATTGAAAATAAAACAGCCAACATTATAATGCCATTATACAAAACAATAGTAAGGCCACACCTGGAGTATTGTGTACAATTTTGGTCACCGCATCTCAGAAAAGACATAGTGGAACTGGAAAAGGTGCAGAAGAGAGCAACTAAAATGATTACTGGGCTGGGGCACCTCCCTTATGAGGAAAGGCTAAAACATTTGGGGCTCTTTAGTCTGGAAAAAAGGCGCCTGAGGGGGGATATGATTGAGACGTACAAAATAATGCAGAACATGAGTAAAGTGGATAGAGTGACACTCTTCTCCGTCTCACAAAATACCAGAACTAGGGGACATCCACTCAAATTGAGGGCTGGGAGAGTGAGAAGAGACAAAAGAAAATGTTTTTTTACCCAGCGCGTTGTTAGTCTGTGGAACTCCCTACCACAGGATGTGGTGATGGCTTCTAGCCTGGATGCCTTCAAAAGGGGATTGGACAGATTCCTGGAGGAGAAGTCCATCACAGGTTACAAACCATGATGGAGATTTGTAATCTCCAGGCTTAAAACTGGGTACTTCAAGGACCAGATGCAGGAGAATGGTATCAAGAGACAGATATCTAGTCTTGTGCACTCCCGGACACATTTGGTGGGGCCACTGTGAGATACAGGAAGCTGGACTAGATGGGCCTTTGGCCTGATCCAGCATGGCTCTTCTTATATTCTTATGTTCTTATTGTTGCCCTTTGTTTATTGTTAGAAGGGTGCCATCCTACATCTGCTTTCCAGAGAGGACCCTTGCTAAAGCTACTAGCTAGTTTTCAGCTGCCATGTAGGATGCTACTGTGAAAGTAATTTTAAAAGGAAAGTAGAAGAGTCTTGATGAATTAGGTGTTGGCCACTGTTCAAGGATATAAGCACTGATTAGTTTGTACATAAAATTATGTGCCACTCTCATTGTGGAGATGGGGGGGGGGAGGAATCTGGTAGATTACTTAAGGGGAAATAAGGGAGAAGTATGGATGGTTATCTATAACCATCCGGAGATCTTTCGGGAAGACGGGCAGTAAATAAATAAATAAATAAATAAAATGGTCATAAATAAATCCACCTGTACTTTGGCTGCCTTGCTTTGTCTTTTCTCTTATGTTTTGTTTTGTAGGCGTGAAAGTGAAAGTGAAATGAGTGCATGTGAAACAGGGCATAGGTGTTTCAGAACATCCTGTTATTTCACTCTTGCATTCAGAAACTAAAATGATAAAGTAGTAAAGTAATAAAAAGTGGAGTAAATTAATAAAAATCTGACTTGGCCAGAGATTAAATGTTGAGTTCTTCTTCTAAAACCTCTAGGCCGGTGCTTCCTAACCTTGGATCCCCAGATGTTCTGGGACTTCAACTCCCAGAAATTCTGGCAAGCCCAGCTAGCGGTGAAGACTTCTGGAAGTTTTCGTTGAAAATATCTATGACTTTGCAAAGCTCCCCTTGCTCATGCGTCCATCCACCACATGACCACAGACACAGAAAATTGCCATTACATAGCTATCCTGACCCCACCTTTATTCTACTACCAGATTAATCAGGCTGCAATGATATAGAATGTTTGCCCAGGCATGTTTCCTGGATTAATTCACAGGACATGCACTGCAATGTTTCATACTCCTGAATAACAAATTATTTCTCAGTGGTCTGGGTGGTTCCTGCAGGACATTAGAAGTGCAAAATGGGCTCCTGGACCTGCCTAAATTACTCATCCCTGCTCTGTAGGTAGCCTGTTGCTTTTTAAAATAGTCAATAAATCCTTTAGACTTTAAAATAAACTATAGAGGCTACAGACAAAATAGTAATCTCTTTTCATTCTGAGTTTAGTAATCATATTAGAAGGAAGGCATATGATCAGCATTTCCAGAAACAGAGAGCTGTCACCTGTTATAGAAGGGCATACATTTGGTTGCTGTATAAGTAAGCTCAAATCTTTTAATCATATAAGCCACCAAACTCAAGAACATATTAAATGCATGTCACTCAAATTGATTCTTTTGAGTCTGTCTGTTAGGGATGTTGCCTCCAGGCCAATAAAAATAAGGAGGCTTCTCCAACTTTTATTGACAAGCTTCCTTTGCTTGACAGAGAAATGGAAGGGCTGTCCAGGGAGTATCATTGTTACTGCTCGTGTGCACCTGTCTCCTGGGATGTGCTTGGCTATGATCACCTGGAGGAATTGCAGTGTGGTTAGTGTGTATAGTAGCAATGTTTCTAGTCATCATGTCTCTGAAAGAGCACTACTATTATAGAGTTGTAAATGCCCTTAATAAATTTGTCTTCATCAGAACTCTATGCCATTCATATTGTATCCTGAATGAATCCAAGTCCAAAGACAGGAAGGTAAGAACCCACACACCGAAGTGTGGAAGTAATAGTTTAAAATCATTTATTATGAGTATTTGTAAATCACTTACATTAATGAATTTCAAAGCATAGTAGTTGTGAGTTTTTCAGGCTGTTTGGCTGTGTTCTGGAAGTTTTTCTTGCTGGTGTTCCACCAGACTCTGTGACTGGCATCTTCAGAGGGCAAGAAGCTCAGGGGACTAGGAGTTCGCTCTGTGCTCTGGGGGATAGAGTGAATGAGACTGTGAGGTTTTTAAGGTTGTGGGAAAGAGGAAACTTGTCCTATACAGGAGAATAGGTGCTAGTCATTGTATTGTGATGAAGAGGTTAAGAAGTTTCAATGCAATCAAGGGTAGCAGTGATCCTCTGTGTAGTTGATGGGTGTCATTAGCTGTTCTGTTGTGTGAACTGATCACCATTGCTTGTGGCTGGGTGGGAATCACTGACCTTTGACTTTTTCCACCTTGTACTTTTCAGTACTGTACCAAAAGCCAGGCTTTGTTAATTTTTGTACTTTTTTGTTGAAACTGTGCTTATGTATGTGGATTTCAATGGCTTCCCTGTGTAGTCTGACATAGTGTTTTGATTATGCCTCTACTTTGTCATGGTTTTTGGTTGGAATTTTTATGAAGGTACTGATCTGTGTCAGTACAGTCTCACTCACTGTACACCAGAGCACAGAGAGGACTCCTGGTTCCCTGAGCTCCTTGCCCTCTGAAGATGCCAGCCTCAGAGTCTGGTGAAACGTCAGGAAGAAAAACTTCCAAAACATGTCCAAACAGCCCAAAAAACTCACAACAACTATCAGATCCCAGCCGTGAAAGCCTTTGAGAATACAATTTCAAAGCACTGTGTAGCAAAGCATATGAGAGATGCAACACACAAATGCATAGAACAATATTTATAGTATAGAAATTAATGTAATATTTATGACGCTTTTGAAATGGATAGTGCCACTTTAGGACTAGTTTAGAAATACATATATAAGGAAGGGCCAATTCAATTTACATTATTAGACTGTTGGTGAAGCAAATGTTTCATTGTCTAGAGCACCTCTTCTGCTTAGGAACAATTTAAGGTTGCTCTAGCCATTAGGCAAAGTGAGGCAGCCACCTGAGACAGCAGACACTAGAAGCTGAGAACCAACAGTGAGATAGGAAAACAAAGGCATAGATGCTAGGTAGCTTGCCTTATCCTTCCTAAGATAGGTTATTCTTTGGTTTGGTAGTAGTAGTAGTAGTAGTAGTAGTAGTAGTAGTAGTAGTAGTAGTAGTAGTAGTAGTAGTAGTAGTAGTTGTTGTTGTTGTTGTTGTTGTTGTTGTAGTTGTTGTAGTTGTTGTTGTTGTAGAAGAAGAAGAAGAAGATTGTCTCATCATCAGTAGATGGACTACGAAAGGGTGGAGTTAGCCTCCATCCAGTCTACCATGATATCCAGGCACCTGTCCAGGCTGCATATGGCCACATCCCATTCTCATGTGACTGAGGTGTAGAACGTAGTGCAGCCTGCCTGTCTGTTGGTGATGCCCCATTGACATTTCTCTACTGGCTGCCCCCAGTGGTTCATATAGATCAGTGGTTGTCAACCTGTGGGTCCCCAGAAGTTCCTGGACTGCAATTCCCAGAAATCCTGGCCAGCTCAGCTAGTGATGAAGACTTCTGGATAGAGATGGGCACGACTTGAATTTTTTTTTTGAGTTGTCGTTAGTCGGGCCGGTTCCGTTTCGGCTCGTTTCCGTTTTTTGTGAAAATTCGCAAAAATTAGTCGGTTCGTTTTTTTGTTTTTTCGTTGTCGTTAGTACTGGTTTGGGGAGGGGGTAGCGGGCTCCTGGAGGGAGCTGCAGGAGTTAGCCAGAGCCACAAGTGACGGACTGGCAGACTCTTTGCACCCGCTGTGTCTCACGTACTTGCATGTAGTGCAATGCAAGTAGATCTGGCTTAGGGTTAAGACGAGTTAGCGCAAGGGCTAGGGTTAGGCTAGTTACGGGTGAGGTTAGGGTGAGTATTGGGTGCACCTCTGGGTGCCTCTCTGACCCACTTAGAAGGACAGTGTACTGGCGTATGGGTTAGGCTTAGGGTTCGGGTTTGGGCTACGATTAGTGGGCTGTTTATGCCCGATTGGCACATCCCAGAAGTCTCTGTGGTCAACCTGGCCAAGTGGCCATGCGATTGGTGGAAAATTTGCATGGTCTACTCCCATGGGCGAGCCCATCATTGCAAATGTGCAGGTGTAAAAAAATAAAATAAAATAAAATAAAATAAAATCAACGGAGACTCTTTTTTTGCAAGAAAAACCCACTGCTGCTACTGTAAACATTCAAGCATTTAAAATAGCTAATTTTCGCATGTTTCTGTGGTGCTTTGGTGGGGTTTTGGGCAACGATTTCCAAAAAAATATTGCGGTCGCCATTTTGGATCCCCCGCACTGCATGGCAAATGGATGCGCCCTCCCAGCCTGGTACCAGCAGCGCAGCAGTAGCAATAGCCAAGGAGAGGGGGGCGGGGAACCCCCCCCCAAGTAAAACACCCTTCTGGCCTGGTAGGTGCCCTCAGACAGTTTTCGCCTACTTTTAGGGCCGCGAATCGGGTTTTTTTTAAATTTTTAAAAACTTTTTTCTGTGCCGCTTGGCATTGCGCGATCGCCGCGATGCAAGTAACGAGCACGACAAATCAGACCAAATTGTTCGTTCGTCGGTTCGAGCTCGAATTCTGGTGGAGTAATTCCCGTTTCCGTTTCCGTAGAGTAACGGATACGAGTAACGGAAACGGAAACGGGAATACCGCTAAGTCGTGCCCATCTCTACTTCTGGAAGTTGCAGTCCAGGAACATCTGAGGACCCACAGGTTGACAACCACTGATATAGATCTTTAAAAAGCATTTCAGTCAGGATTGTGTCCTGAAGCACTCCACCAAAGGATTGAGACACCTTCTCCTGCTGTCCTACATTTTAGTCACATTCGACAAGGAGGCTTCTTGGTGAGTAGGCATGCTTGTAATCGCACTACTAGAAATTCACTTTGTCTATGGTTGATATTCTGTGAAATCGATTAACATCATATAGTTCCCAAAGCTATTCATGAGAAACGGTATAAACATATCCCAGTCCTGGGAACTGGCATCAAAAGGAAATCTTTGTAAAGACAAAACTAAAAATTGGATGGCAAGTCCTTTATTCTTGTTTTTTCTTGCCACTTACTTCAGAATGTTTCCACGTACAGTATTAGGATACAAATGAATATAATGCAGTTAAAACACTACAATTCAGCACTTGTAATTCATGTCGCCGTTTCCTACAGAGTAAAAGGGCATAGTTAGTTTAGTTGACTGTGCTAGGTACATAAGGCCTCTCCTCATTCACATTGTGATGCCTGAAAACTTTATTACCTGTTGTCAACAAATGTCATTTTAATTTAATTTTTGAAACTAGAATTTAAATCTGAGGCACGTACTTCCTTTATAATTATATGTACTCATTTGAGCAGCATATGGTGAAAATGTATAAAGCTTATCAGAGTTAAAGAATAAGAGCAAGAAAAAAAGGCTTTTATGGTGATTGCACCTGTATGGGGGCTTTAGAAGCTTATGATCTGAATCATTTATAGATGCATACTCAACACAGCTCGCACATAACTAGTACTGGATGCTTTTATGCTGACTAAATGATAGGCAAAGCAGTTCTCAACAAATGTCTCCCAGTAGGCTGTCATCACAGAAGCCTTGTGATATTGCTTTTTAACCTTCACACGGGCAGCAATCCAGAAATTATTACATTGATACCAAAGCTTTCTGCCCTCTGGGTCATATGGGAACAAATACATTTTTAAGATTGTGTCTTCCTGCACCTCTTGTGTTTTATTTGATGAGAACATATTTCAATCTCTTGCTTTCGCTCCACTCTTTCTAAGATGTAAGGCAACAAAATAATACCCATTCTAGAGGCATCCCTCTCTTTTTAAAGGTGGCTCATATGACATTAATTCCCTCAATAGAGTAAGAGTTTAGCTAACAAAGGATAAACTCTGCTTGATAATCTTCAGCTTGAATGTTGTTCATTGTAATTGATTTAATTGGTTTAAAAGCCCTGGCTTAAATTGTAGTGTGAGTAATTCAAATAGTGCTGCAGTCATTTCTGTACTTAATAACCTTTTTATTTGTTACGTCTCTGTTTGTGAGTATATTCAGTTAATATTCATTAAAGTGTTGTATCACTGGAGGGAACGAAACTTCTGAAGTGATTAAGCTGAAATGATACAAGGAGACAAGCTTTGGATCTAGTTTATGTATTTAAGCTATGTTTTTGGGTCAAGCTCTCAGGAGACTGAAATCTGTTTCTTAGGAAGCAGAAGTGTCCAGTAGGCAGGCTTCTAAATTGGGATTCAGGAGATTTTTATGTTTTGTTCCATCTCTGACACTCTGCTGCTTAGTGACCTTGGGTAAAAGAGTAATAGATTTTCAAAGACCACTTGACCCCCCAAGTCTCTATACATTTCATGGATAACTGACCCTTGAGCTACATCCCCTCCTTGAGAATCTTCTTTTCAAGTATTTGGTGGATAGTTTCGCAGTCAATAAAAGAAAACAGTGGAAAAACTTCTAACACTTTTTGATGCCTCATTATTTTATTTATTAATTAACATATGGATTTCCCTCTCTTGGGGTAATGTAAGGAAATAAGTAAAAATGAAAAGCAAAAATAATGAACACAAAACATGATGAAACCGTTGAAGGGAGAGGGAGAGAAAAACTCTCAATGATTAAAAGTAGCAGCAAGAAATAATTTACAGAAGCGGAGAATAAATATCAAAGGCATCATTTCAAAAGATCTAAAAACTAGGAAGAAAAACCGTATTATATCATAACTGATGGTAAAAACGATAGCTAAGTTTAATGGCAGGAGATCCTAAAGAGGCCTTTACTAGAGAATAGAGAGGTCTTTACCTGGTGCTCCAGATTAAAATGTGTTGGTGCCAAGGCAGACCACTTGAGGGAGAACATTCCACAGCTGGAAGACCACAATTGGAAAAGCTGTTTAAATGTACAGTATTTCTCTTTTCTCTCTCCCCCACTTTGAAGAAGTGACAAACATCTTATATACCTCTTCTTTCTATGTCTTGTTCTTCCTAGAGGAAGCTAAGCATAGAGGATGCAGAGTATAAAAATAGTATATAATAAGGTGCCTCATCAAGGTTCCCCAAATTGCCAAGAGAAAAGAATTTAGCAAGTATTTTTACGTGTGTGTGTGTGTGTGTGTGTGTGTGTGTGTGTGTGTGTGTGTGTGTGTGTGTGTGTGTGTGTGTGTGTGTGTGTGTGTGTGTGCATAATCTTGATTTCAAGGCTTAAACACAACACAATATTATTTTTAAAAGCCAAAGAAATTTTTCAAGGAGAAGCATAACTCAAAAGAAAGAGAAATATGTTGCATTATGTTTTTGAAACCAACTATCATTGGTTTGAATAAGCTTGCAAGACCTTGAGAGTAGTTTCAGATTCAACAGCTTCTGCTTTCCTTCATAGGCAGCACATGAAGGGATTGATCTGTACTCCATGGTAACGGGAAAAGTCAGTAATTAAACTTGAAGGAAAAGCAACTGCACTGAATGCTACAATCCTAGCCATTGTTGTTTGTGTTTTTGTACCTCACTAAAATTCGCTACCTTAGAGCTTATAATTTTCATTAGGCGGTTTTGTTTACTTTAATTTTCATTTGCTTATCCAATGAAAAATACATTCCATTCCAGTAGGCCAGTCTTCTACTTTTTCGAACATGGAGGTTTCACTGGCTTGAATGTTTATCAGTTGCTACTCTCTTTCCTCCCCAGAATTATCTCCTCTTCTCTAGGACACAAAGGGTGGCCACTGTTTCACATCATGGCCTCCATTAGTAGCATCTTGGCCATGTTCCAGGCCAAGATGCTAGTCTAAAGGGCATCTTTAATGTAACGAGATTGGAGCAAATTGGTTTTTAAACTGTTACTTCACTGCCAAGGATGGGAAAAGGCACATGGTAGAGTGTTCTTCCAAATTAACTTGAATGGCTCTGGATTTTATGCTCCTTGAGTAGGGAGGTTGCGGATATGATTTGCTATCCTGCCTCAAGCAAAATGTCTTGGATTGGCCCTGCCCTATTCCCAGCTAGCTTTTGACCTATTTCCCTGTGAACCTGTAGAGTCCTCTGGAAGTTTTCCCTGTGTTGTAGTGTTGAATTAGTTATAGGAGAACATCTGAAAGCAATAATTATGTCCTTGTAAATCATTTCGGAATCATGATTATCCTTTTCAAGGTTTTCTAGGTTTAGAGCAGTGTTAGCTAACCTATGGCACGGGTGCCAAAGTTGGCACTCGGAGCCCTTTCTGTGGGCATCCGACATCGCCCCTTCGCAGCCACCTGTCTTCAGGTTAAATTGCTGTATTGGCACTTTGCGAAAAAATTAGTGGGTTTTGAATCGCAGTTTGGGAACTCAGCCTCGAAACAGATCGCCATAACTGGTTTAGAGTATCAGAAATTGTTTGCCATTGCCTCCTTGGCGTGCTCAGGGAAAACCAATCTTGCCCAAGGCTACGCAAGCTAGTTGTAGGACGCACTGTGTGGAATCAAGCTCCTCACCACAAGCTCTGCAACCAGGTATCCAACTTACTGAAAAAGCCTGCCTAAATGTGAAATAGTCTTCCATTGCAATAGATAGAAGCCAGTGTTTTTCCCATAACCCTGTTGATGCTTTTGACTGTGCAAAACGATGCTTTCAGTATTATAACATTTCAGTGTACAGGTATGTCTGACTCTTTCCCCCTGCTTTTCTTGTCCGCTCTGGGATTCTTGTCCACCAGCCAGACACAATCCAGTGTATAAAGATGTCATCCCGATTCGATTAATATATTTATTACAATCTCTTGAAGCCAAATGCTCCAAACTCTCTCCACACTTGCGGGAAGAACAGTTCAGCTCATGAATAAGTAGACTGTCAGTCTCTGAGATTTATAGCTGATCTTCTTTAAAAAAAACAACAACCTGCAAGCTGCACTAACTGTTGCAAAGCTGTTACAGTCAGAATAGACATAAGCGGTTCTAGCAGCTTCAGTTTGAATGGGGCCAAGGTATTTTGAAAGATCCAGATCCATTATCAAGGTAGTTCTTTGAGATAACTAGACAAGGAATGGCAGTGGAAGGTTGCAGTTGGTCTGACTGGTGCAAATGAAGAGGGAGTTGCCTTCCTGGAGTCACGTAGGATCTGTTCCTTTCTTGGTGCAAAGGAGGGGTGTTGCCACCTGTGAGTCTTTTTGCAGAGCTAGCCCTGGCAGAACAGGCACAGTACTTCAAAACAGCAATACATTTATAATCTGATGGAAGACAAACACAGATTATGATTTCTCTGTTGTGCATTTAGAAGCCCAAACTAGTTCTCAGCTCTAGGAGCACAAACCATGGTTTCATCTCAGTCCTTAACCCAGCCTTCTGTCTTTGTAGTCTTGTGCTTACCTGATTGGTAATATAAATTTGCTGTACTTAAAAAGTCTTATTTGTGTTTTATGTTTTTGTGTTATTTGAATAGCTTAATTAATACTTCCATTTAGTAAATCAGTCAATAAATAGAAATTGTCATCCTCATAAAAAAGCACCCGCTTGGAGCTAAGTAATAAGAAAAAGACCAGACTGCTATGTTGTCGATATTCACAAGTGCTTATATATAGTTTTTAAACGTTTGCAGCTATACGAATAACAGATTTTTAAAATAGTTAATAGTCATTTGCCAGAAATATGTTGCTTCCTTTCTCTTTTGTCTGCCAGTAAAATGGTTGGGGAATTTTGCTTACAATTGATTGTGATGGTGATAGATAACACTTTAATATGAGCATTCAGCATCTTTTCATTTGTAGGGAGAATTCAAAAGATAATTGGATGGGACACAATATGGTTTTTAATGCCACTATTTTCCCCCCTAAGAATCACAAGCCCCGTCTTGAAGATAAAGGGACATCAGTCTCCTAGAGTTATATAATATCATAACATACAAGTAAAACTAATCAGATATGCCACATGCCCTCATTTTATAAGTGCAATAACTCATTTGGCTGTTAGCAAAGCTTTGCTTAGTGGTGCATCAATAATTAGAAACTGTCACAGTCTATATATGAAATAACACTTTTTTCCTTTACTGTTTTGTTCCTTATTAATAAAATGTGTATATCCATATTTTATCTGTACTGGAGCAAAGCATTTCCATATATTACAATTGCTTGACTATTTTTAATTTGTGTGTGATTTTTGTGTTGTAATTAATAAAAGCTTGCATTTTTTAAAGATGTGGCAGTTAAATAGGACAGGTAGCCTTCCTACGTTTCTGTGTGTACACTTGTCAGTCTATATGTATTTAACACAGTATTTTGAAGAGTACATGTAATTTAATTAGATGGAAGTGTACTTTGGAGAACACCATAAAGTAATTGTAGACAGTTATGTGTCTAAACTGTTGTGTTTTCATTATTGTTGGTTTAAGCAGGCATTGCCTAGTGTGTCTACATATGCTGTCAATTATTTGCATACTGATCTAGCAAGAAATATTCAGTTGTCAGAGGAATAGTTGGTCTCAATGCTTCTATCAGGGATTTTTATAGTTGTTACAGAGATTTTCAATATAAGACTTACTCATCATGGTATCCCGATATTGAGTGTAATATGTAGTCCAACCATCATGCCTCATTGACTTACTGCTACAGCATTAAGTAGCAAAATACATATGTGAGTGAGTGATCAAGGTACATACAACTTTCGTATTGCCTCACATCACTTCAAATATACAGCATTCCAGTATTGAACTAGACTTTTGGCAGAAAACCCAATTTAGTAGATTTCGGTCTGTTGAAAAGCGGTATGGGGGGGAACAGCAGAGTAAAGTAATGAATCATCAGGTAGCAGAGGGCTATCGCCTGTATGCTGTTTTCCCACTATAGTGGGTGAGGGGCCAATAAAACACCTTCTCCTCTACTACTCTTCTGCAAGTTGTACTGTCCTCTTTCAACAATTCTGCTGTTGCCCAGGTCAATGGAATCTGGTCTTCCATTTAACTTCTGCTTTTATTAGATCTCAGTAAATGTGTTGTGTCATTACAGTCGTGACCGACTCTTTGTGACCCCACATCCATGGAGTTTTCTTGGCAGGAATACTGGAGTGGTTTGCCGTTTCCTACTCCAGGCGCCTACAGCAAAGTACTAACCAGGGCTGACCTGGCTTAGCTTCCAAATTCAGGTGATATCGGATGTGCTTAGGGCATCTAGGCAGTGCTTATCTAAGTAAAAAGGAATTCTAAATTGCTTGATTCAGACAAAATGACAAAGCATGGTTTCTTTCTACAGGAAACAACCAGAGCAGCCTGGGCTCATATGCACCCCACATTTTCCCTTCCTCCTTGAAGGAAAGAATCACAGCCTCTTGGTTATGATTGAAAACAAAACACTCTTCCATGTGATTTCAAAAATGAAGGCACTGTAATTAAACCAATGCTAGATTAGGACAACCGGCACAAAATGCAAGCTACAGATACGTGTAATTCTTAAACCATACAGTTTAAGTTCCATGAGTCTGGATATCATGGGAAATGGAGTAAATTTTAAATTGAACAGAAACTTCCAACATTTTCTTCATTAGTATGAGATATGAAAAGAAGGAGAGGGAATGCCGTTTATTCACAAGGTAGAAACATTTCCTGTCCTATTAAATTTAAATGGGGAACCATAAGCGGTCACAGGTGAATAGTATTAATGTCTGATTTAACTAATTCTGTGGAATGTAGAGAACATGGTAGTAAGTTCATTCATATTAGTAAGATGGATGTAAACAAGACCAAAGGAATACACTACTTCATCTCATGGGAAAGGCTGGTGTAATTTAGAGTAAGATTTTGCCCTATCAAAGTGTAACTTGCCACTTAACACATATATTGTTAAAGTGTATCACTTTATTGAATGTTCTTACTGTATTATTGTTAATCGTTGCATCTGGAAACTTTCCCCAAACCTCGCTTTGAGGAGTTCACCATAACTTTTTCAAAACCCAACCAATCACCCTTTGCTGTTTGCAGGTTCCATTCCCAAAATAGCCCATTTTGTCGGAGCCAAAAGTGAGCAGCTCTGAAGTGACACCATCAGCTGGAAAAATCACACTTCTGCCTGAAAATGTGTTACTAATGCTACTTCTAGCACCCAAGATAACTATAATTGAAAGTGATCCGAGGCAAAACAATTTCTCTGCTCTATCCAGTTTTTTTTTTTTTTTGCTTTTTGTGTTTTGAAGTCACTTGATACACAGCTTTTTTTGAAACTGATTTCTTAGCATTCAACCTTTCGCAATAGCAATAGGAGGAAAATAAGTTATTTTTAAAAATGAACTGGAAGTAAAACAAGGTCCAAATATTGTCCAGAAGAAACAATAATATTTCTAAATGCTGGTAGACATATAAAGTGACATTTTTACAAGCCACTGTCTTTGAATGAACCTTTGGCCAAATAAGCTTTTGGGATGCTATCTAACTGTAGTGGATATGGTTGTCATGTAATAAAATTGCATAAAATAGTTTGAGTACTTTCAAAATATTAACTTAGATTCAGTTGCTAGTGCAGACCCCAACTTGGACTCCTGAATCAGTAGCTGAGTGTTAAATGAACTCCTATGTAAGCACCATTGATCCACCAGGTCTCCTTTAATTGAGATCAACAGTTGGGTTTTGAATGTCCATTATGCCTCAGATTATGTGATCTCTGCCATGCAAGTATCCTTTCCCTTTCCAACCATTGGGCTATACTGAGACATTATGGAGGTCGAGGTGGAGAAACAAAAGACACCACTGCCACCCTAAACCAAGGAGCGTAGTTCACTCAGCAGGTAATTTTGCCACCTCTGGGTGAAAATTTCAATTGCTGTTCCAACAGAACAAAATGAAACAACGAGCACTTTTCCAGTTTCACGATTCACAAATTCAGTTGCTTGACGCTATTACAAAACTGAAATGTTTGATAGTAGGGCTGATGCTGATGTGTGTTACATTTGCAGGGGTGTTAATGCTAGTCATGGGCAAGCTGCACAGAACCTAAGGGCCCCGAGAAGGGAATGGTAAACCACTTCCTTATGTATTCTCTTCTTTTAAAAAAACAATGATATGATGATGATGATGATGATGATCAGCACTAGCTATATCTAGTTTTAAAATGAATTCTGAGGTGGTTTGCAAATTCGGGGTTAGATCCAACTATGTCCTGACTAAAGAAGACTCATTGAAATGGATGGGACTTGTTTGTTAACACTCCTGTACAACCTATTGTTTTTAGCAGATCTCATTGGGTTTAAAGAGATCTCATTCCTCATGCTAATTCCTTAAAAAGAAGGGCAGGGAAGATTATACTAAATGGAGAAGTCTAAGAGATGAAGTAACTTGAATATCTTAATTAGGTCATTCTGTCTGAACCCAGATGGATTTTGACGCTGGATCTGGAGATCTGTTTCCTTTCATTGAGCCATATTTGTTATTCAAGTGATATAACACTCAAATGTGCGACATCAGAGTCAAATAGTCCATTCTCTCTGCTTGTCTGGGCAACAACAGTGTATGAATGCTAAATGTATTGATACTGTATGGTTGGCAGAGGTGATTGCTGCTGTCTGAAAGATGTTACCAAGTACATGGGAAAGGATCAGAATTCTTCAGAATGATTGGTAGACAGGGAGACAGTTGGAGTGGGCTTTTAAGAATCATGATTGTGTCTGGAGTCTCAAGAAGGCAACGGTTGCCCCAAGCTTTGGTTTCTTTTCATTTTCTTTGCTAATGTGGCTGGAACAATCTTCTTTTGATGTCGATTGTTCATGCCAATGCGACTGTGTTATTGCAGTCCACTTTTTACGTGGGGCAATTCTTAAATAATTCTTTGAAGCTTATAGGCAAGAGAGGACAGCTTGCCACGGCCAGCCTGTTTTGTAAGAATTACCTTCAGGGAATATAGTGTAGCCATTCTGCAAGGTGTTTATAGGCTGTCTTCTTCATTTCCTGTGTGCCATTCAATGTGTGCCCATTGTACCACCATGGATGTTTTGTTTCCATCTAGTACATTGCACCATAGCTTGTCATACCTACATTGAAACTAAATGTCTGGAAATTGTACAATGCACAGACAGGTGGAAATGAACACTCAAACATTTATTGTGTGTTTTCATTATGTAAATGACTGTGCATGCTCACTCTTGACAACAAAAAGACTATGTTCTTGCTCTGAAGTGGCAATGAAGTCTAGGGAAGCACAGCCTACAGCTCTGTGTTGTTTAAAGGAAACAGGATGAAAGGTTGAGCTGTAAAGAGAGAGAGAACCTGTGGAGGCACAGAAGTTGATCCTCAGTTGAAATGAACATCTTGACATATTTAAAAAATGTTTATCAAGTGAAATAGTACTGCACTGATAAGATCCAGCAAGCATTTGAATTACTGCTGTATGAGTTTAGTCCAGGGGTCCTCAACGTTTTCAAACAGCGGGCCGGTCCACCACACCCCAGACACCACTGGGGGCCAGACCACAGTCAAAAAACAAACAAACAAACAAACCAAAAAAGGCTGACATAGAAAAGGGGGGGAGGGGCAAGTGGGCGGAACCCCCCACGATTGGCCCATGATCATTGTGTCTCCAGGGCCCCAGCAATGTCTCCTGCTCCAGATCACCACCCTGAGGTGACACTGCTGGGATCCCTCTGCTGCGCCTCCTCCTCCTCCTCTCTAGTGGCAGCTCAGCTCCAGTGGCAGCAGCCTTCCAGCTCTCCTTCCTTCCTTCCTTCCTTCCTTCATTGCTTCGGGAAGGAGGTGGCAGCCCAGGCAAACTCAGGCCCCTCATCACCTTCTGGGCGGCCACTCAGGATGAGGAGCAGCAGCCGCAGCAAGGCTGATGCCACTGCATGCAGATCAGCCTTGTCCCCTGGCCATCACGTCCTCACTGTCCCTGGAGGGAAATCTGCCTCCTCTCTTGGCCTGACCCAACTTGGTGCACTGCAAGTGAGGGAGGGAGGGAGGGAGGGAGGGAGGGAGGGAGCAAGGGAGCAAGGGTTGGGAAGGAGGGAGGGGAGGCAGAAAGGCATGCCCAAAGCCACCTGCAGCCTGCTCACTGGCCAAGTCCAGCCAGGCTGCGGTGCTCTCTTGGCTCGCCAGCCCGCCCATCACCAACTGGGAACAAATGCAGCCCCGCCAGCCTCCAAGGAACCAGGCCCTGGCCGTCTCTTCCCTTTTCTTTTTCCACCACCTCTTCGCTGGTCTCTAACCCGGTGATGGTCGTGGCAGCTTCAGCCTCCGGCCATGGCTGTGCTCCCTCCTCCCCTCCCTCGCTCCATGGAGCAAGGCAGCAGCTTGGAGGGGGCTGGGTGGGCGGGAAGTAGCTCCGTTTCCCCCTTGGTCCCCTGCCATCCATCCCTCCAGTGGTCCACTGCTCTGGCTGCTCTGGCTCGGAAGGCTGGCTGGCGCTGCCTCTGCCTGCCCCCTTCATTCATCACCACTACAATAACACAGGTGGCAGCCACACAAGGAAGGCAGGTGGGCAGGGGGGGGAGCAGGGGTGGGGCCTCAGGGCCATGGTGGGAGTGGGAGACTTTGCCACAGCCCTCCTGTTTTAAATTGCCCCGGTCGGCTGCACCCAACACCCCAACCATCTGAGCGGTGGGTGGGGGGACTGGGGGACCCTGCCGTAGCCCTCCCACTTTGAATGCCCCACTAGCCAGTATGCTGATCATCTGGGTGGTAGTTGGGGGGAGTGGGAGAAGTGACATTGCCCACTGCTTTGAACTGCCTCAGCAATAGAGGCAGCTGTGGAGGGTGGCTTGCTTGCAAAGCAGGGGGTAGGTGGGGGGGTTGGAATTGGTCCTGGAGGGCGGATTCAGGACCTTCGGGGGCCGCATTCGGCCCCGGGGCCTTAGGTTGAGGACCCCTGGTTTAGTCCTTATCAGTTAGAGTGTGCAAGACTACATTGCAATTGTAGTCCTTATTAGATTAGACAGAAGGCAGGCAAAATCCATGATGTCATCTGGATGCACCCAACAACAGCCCTAAAGGACTGGTACAGGTGATCACTCTTCCCAGAATCAAGACAAAATACTCTGAGTAAAAACAAGACAAAAAACCCTCACAAGTCTTGCCAGCAGAACAAAGTATACCAACTTCTCGTGCTAGAAGGCTGGATTTCCTTTTGCTTAATGCTACATCGTGTAGTCAGAGGAATAAACACTGAAAACCATATTGAGAAACTTAGACAAAATTGCAAGACAGATACAGTGGTACCTTGTATAAAGTGCTGTAATTAATTCTTTCCCAATGAAATTCTGTTAAGCAAATTTTCCTTTGTACACATTTTCCATAAGAATGCATTGAAAACAGATTAATCCCTAATCACAACTGTTTTTCTGTTGTACGGATTCACCCCACAGGTGATTCTGTTAACCAGGTGTGTCCAAACTTTGGCCCTCCAGATGTTTTGGACCACAACTCCCAGAATTCCAAGCCTCTATTGCCAATGACAAAGGACTGTGGGAGTTGTGGTCTAAAACATCCGGAGGGCCAAAGTTTGGACACCACTGTGTGAAGCGATTTCCCCCTATCTCTGGAATTTTTTCTTCTTAAGCGGATTTTTTTTTGTTAAACTGCTTGTTATACGAGGGTCCACTCTACTTGTCTAGTTGTTACCCAAATCTGAAGCATGGAAACAGCTCTCCGAATGCTGACCCAGGCTTATTACTGTAGCCTTAGCATTTTCAAGAAAAGTAACCCTATCAATCTGCTTCAGTGTGAGTTTGCACTTAAGTCTGAAGTAGTATATTACAATCCGTAGAAATGCCAGTGAAATAAGTACTGTATTAATTTTCATAAAAGTCTCAGCAGTGTTTGTGAACCACTGACCTAATAACCTGTTGCTTAATGGAGAAAATTGTACTAGAGTAGTCCCACTGAATCCATGGAAATTTGGTAAGTCGACTTCATAAATTCCATGAATTCAAATGGGCAAGCCCTAACTGGAACTACCTTAGTATGCTTAAAGGAGTTGACCTATTAAATCCCTTTTGCTTTAGTAGACCCAGTCTGATGTCATCTACTGTGTTAAGTGACAGGATTTTGGTCACTGTGTTCAGCTTTCTATAAGGCTGCATAGCAGTCACTGAGGTTGTGCACATGACCTTCTGCGAGTGCAAGTGAGAATATTCCCATTGGTTTTAAACACTACTGTAAGCCCTACACATAAAAATGTTTAAACATTTGGGCCTCTTCTCTCTTCTTTTCTCCCCCCTAAATATTTTGTGACCTAAGACTTAGAGCGCAAGCATCATTTGCTGACTCAATGGAAAAGTGGGGGGGAAAGGTACTAAAGGCCATGGTGCATACTAGCTGATTTTCTTCATGATGTCATTTCATTTTTAAACGGAAACCATTATTTTATTGTGGTGCTGGAAAAGCTGCTGACTTATAACAAAGACCTTTGAGCCAAACGATTTTTCATACTAGAACTTTTAAGACTGTATCTTACAAACCCGCAATGGTACGATGGGGAAGTGAATGATGGTAGTAGGACAATAGAAATATTTAGGTTTTATTTGTTTCTTTGCCTTTTTTACACAGAGAGGCTTCTTGTCCTCCATGTTGGATTTATGTTTAAATTATCTGCAACAAAAGGAGTAATTACGACTGTGAGATTTCTTCCTTCCTCTTTCTTTTATGTTAAAAATGCTTTGACTTTTTTATTTAATGCTCACACGCCTCTACCAGCTATAAAATCTTTGGGTCAAGATGCTATTGCCTGAATAAATTAGCTATTTGATAGAATTTGTGCGTAAATGAAATATTATACAATATAGCTGTGATATCTGCAGGTTCAATGCCTGTGGTTTCATTTAACTATGGGTGACCAGTCAAATCTGATGGTACTACAGATCCGTTTCATGGTTCCAGGCCAGGTTTTCAGAATCCCTTCACCAGGAAGGAGGTGGGGAAGACCTCCCCATTAGGCCTGGCAGGGAATGGGATTCTCTTTGTTCCTTCCCTCTCATTCAAGGTCTCTGGAGCATGGGCTAGGTTAGGTCTTCATCCAAGGTGAGACAGAATGAGGCATGGACACATTGATTCTGGCTTCTGCCAACAAGCTGAGATTGCCTTGATTGCACCACATACTGGAGAGATCAGGCTGGAAGATTTGGTGGCAGCAGCTTAGAATTGGGGTCTGTGCTCCACATGCAGGAAAGGAGGAAGGGAAGAAGGACCAAACAGACTCCCATCCTTTCCCTGCGTCTGTTGTCTGCTGCTCACCCCTTGCCATCCACCCATTCTCCTCTTCTCCCAGTTGATCTGGACCTTCTCCCTTGCCCCTACAGATTCTTGGACAGGGGTACACATGTACACAAAAAAGGGAGTCTTCCTCATTTTGTCTTCCCAGGGAGGAAAAGAGAGTTTCCCCCATGCCTCCTCACCTCAGTTTGGAAGTGTCTGTCTATATAGATAAGCAGCCGAGTCAGTACTTGCTGGGAACTGAACTCAAAGAGAGTTCTTTAAATATGGTTGCTATGCAACAATACAGAGATCCTGCTATATTTACTGTCTGTTTGCTACTATCTGCAGTTTTCAGTATCCACAGAAGGGATGCTTGGAATTGATACCTTGTGGAAACTGAGCTCCAACTGTACAGTGCCTCTTGTTCCAAAAAAAAGTATCTGAATGCTTCTAATGCCACAGCAATGCATAGTAGGTTACAACCAGTAGTAAGTTACAGCTAGAGTAGGTCCATCGGATAAAGGCAATCAGCTGGGGGTTGGGCACATGTACACAGGAAGTGCCTGGGCTCCTGGAATGTAACCCCCACCCCCACCCGCACACCCACACGAGATTGGTCAGTAACAAAAATCAGAAGCTTTTGGGGGCAGAAGCTTCTGGCCATTTTATGGGATGTGTGAGGGCCAGGTCTTTGTTTTCATACAGATGTCAATTGTATTAATAACAGGTCTGTGAAGGATTGAAATAAATTAAATAAATGCAATGGACAAACCATATGAAAAACTGAATTGTGTTTCTTAAAAGATCAAGTGTAGTGCTAACATTTTGAAACAGCTGCAGCAGCGAGCTACATCATGTGGTAATGTTTCCATTTTCTCAATTTCAGGTGGACATGCATAAGTTGTTCATTAAATTAGTCCCTTTAGCAGAAGAAAAATGGCCTATGAATAAGACATTTTTTTAAAAAAAGCTATGAAGCATCACGGAATATGAAGGAATGATGGGTGATAGTGTCTCTGTGGTAATAACTTGGTTCATGAATTTCATGTACGCATGCTTTTTATTTAGTTGACCCACTAACTAAAACTTGAACCAACCTGTGCAATTACCGTATATTTCTCCTAAATAATAAAAACCAACCTACCACAAGATTGTGAAAACCTGAGATAAATCTATAATTCTTCCAATCTCGAACAATATTGTTTTCAATTTTAAACATTTTCCAATAAATCATTTTAAAAAGCTTATTAAAATGTTACATGAATATTTTTCAACTATAATTTATGTTATCACTGGTGCATAACCTTTCAAATGAATAATTTACGGCTCTGGGTAGTCACTTCTGATAACCCGTAATAGTACATTATGTTGGCATTCTACAGAGAGAGATTAACACTTCCTGGCCATGTAATAGAACTGTAGGACAGAGAAAATCTATCTATTTCTTTTCCTGTCCACACCAACAGATATTCCGTTAAATTAAAACCTATTAGTCTGGTTTTAGACGGGGAAAACTAAATTTGTTGTAGCTCATTTTTGGAGTCTTATAAAGGAAAAATTGATGTGTAGTGTGCTGCAGATTCAAAAAGAAATGTTTCTCAATAAATTAAAATGCCTAGTGTATTAAGCTGAAGAATGGTTTGAAAAGGTTTTAGGATGATACTGGAAATTAATTAGTGCTTCTCTCTCTCCCCCCCCCCCCCCCGTGTGTTAGATACTGTTCATTCTCCAAAAGTTTGGCTTTCTCTATTAGTAGAATTGTGGGTTTAGTGGTATTCTTCTCAGGAATGGGATTTAGCTTATTAAAAGTGAAAAAAAAATAAGATTGTTAGAGGGGTAACAAAATAATAAAAAAGTTTGGCCAGGTATCTTTATAAGCTTTATTTGTTTTAGAAATAGGTTGGGCAATTGTTTGAATTAGATCTTGGCTGTAGATTTTGCAGTATAGATTTATACATCACTGAGAAGTGCAAAACATTATGTAAGGTAAAATACTCTTCATCTGCTTCGTGGCCCAACTGATGGCATTGCCTCACGACTGCCCATTTTGTCTGGGTCTAAGGTGACTGTAACAATCTATTTGAAACTTTATTCTGAATGAAAAAAATAAAACTTATTCAGAGGCTGAAATCATATTGTATAAATTGCACCTGTGGAGGAGTGATGATATCATGAACAAGAGCTTTTTTTTAACAAGTAAAAGCTTCCTACTTCTGTTCACTGTTTTTCCCAGCTCCTGTGTAATCCTTTTCATTGTGTGGAAGTAATGGGAGTAACAGGACAGAAGGAGGGAGTCTCTAATTGTTGAAAATCTGCCATTGCAAGTAACATCAGCTGGTGGTGGCAATTTCTGATAATTAAAGACTGCCATTCTGTGGCTCCCATGGGTTCCAAGCTACGTAAAGGATTGCACAGGCATTGGAAAAGCCACAAGACAGTAGGAATGTTTTAATTACTGGAACTTGCCTCTATCAGTGAAGTCATCAACTTTCTCCCAGTCATAAATTATGCCATAGGATTTCAACCAATAGATTTTAACATTTCTTAAACAATGTTTTCCAACATCCCTTTCATCCCACTGACTTAAGATCACTTTGTATCCCAGGTTATTTTTTTGTAATTTCATCGACCTGTGGCTTGATGTTTAAGTGATATTTCAGTTTTTTTACATTCACAACCACCCAGAGAAGCTTTTTTGCTAGATGGTTGCGGTATATAAATCAAACAAACAAACAAACAACTGGGTTTGGAAAAGCTGGGCAGGGCTGTTCATGACATTTGTAGTTCCACCGTAAATCAGAGGCAGTCTGAGGGCACATGAAAGCAAATACAAATATTCACAGTATTTTTGTGCATAACTGTTTATAGAGCGAATAACAAGTTTTGAGGTGCAATCACAGGGAGAAATATATCAAAAAATTGGACCACTTCTTGCCCAGTCCAGTGCAGCCTATTTCCTGGTAATCACATGACACTGGGGAAATGTGCTTCAGCCTGAACCTGACCTGTGTCCAAGCTGGACTTTTTTTTATTTAGATGTAGAGCTTCCACTTTTTTACCCAGACTAGAGTGATTGCCCTGTAAACTGAAGTACCACTTTAAGGGACATTTCCCCATTAAAGCGTCCCTTTCTGGTATGATCAGGGATATGCCTTTTTAGATGTCTTGATTGTATTCTTGGTCTAAAAGGGATTATACTTTAAAAACATGGTTTTGTAAGCAGATCTGGTCCAAGATATTCTGTTGCCTGAGTGTAAGATGATTCCATCCTTGATGTCTGCATGTGGAAGCAATTTAGACTGGCAGTTGACTCTTATTTTATAGGGTTGGCCAACCCTAGTACACATCATTTACAGTAGGATCCCCGTATCCATGGGGGGTTGGTTCTGCCCCCCTCCATGCATAATAACCCGTGCATAATAACAAATGCTAAATTCAGTAATACCTTGGTTTATGCGCATAATCCATTCCGGAAACATGCTTGTAAATAAAAACACTCGTATATCAAAGCAAATTTCCCCATAACAAATAACAGAAACTCAGATGATCTGGGCCTCTGTAGACCACATACTATATGCACAAAATGGCAAAACTCAAAAGAAGTTGGCTAAAAGGCCATGTCCACACCATTGTTTAGTTACCTGGCTGTGGAATCTGCTTTGTGTGGAACTAACAACTGGGTTTTACTCTGTGTTTTTAATATGACAATAATAAAATGCAATTTTTAGCCATATACACCCTTGACTAACTATCCCATGACTAAAAATGGTTTGTAAAATGTTAAAAATAAATTAAATAAATATATAAATATAAAGAAAAACAAAACCCTAATCCGATCTCGCCTTTGAAAACCTTCATGGGTGGTGAAACGGAGACCTACCTTCCCCTCTCTCCTCACTCTGCTTGTAAGGCTTGGATGAGATGGAATGTTCCAGATAGCCACAATCCAGCAGGGGGGAGAGAGAGAGAGAGAGAGAGAGAGAGAGAGAGAGAGAGAGAGAGAGAGAGAGAGAGAGAGAGAGAGAGAGAGATGTGACCTGCTCCAATGCATGTATTGCAAGACATTGCTCATTGATCAAGGCAAAATTTATTAGAAGTGTTTACTTGTCTTGCAGAACATTCGTAAACCATATGCTGTATATACTCAAGTATAAGCCAAGTTTTTCAGCCCTTAGTTTTGGCTGAAAAATAAAAGCCAAATCTCTTCCCGGGAAAGGGAAGGCAAGTGCAGGGCTAGGGGTGTGCTCAAAAATTACACTTTCCCCAAAGAATGCCAAGGATTTTTTTTGGGGGGGGGGAGAAGAAGGGGAAGACCAAGGAGTTTCTCCTTCTCCTGCTGGCTCGCTCATTCTTCTTTGTCTCTTGTGGAGGCTTGCCTGCTTTCTCACTTTCCTCCTTGCTCCAGATCAGAGGAAGGTGCTTTGCTGGCTGAGAGGCGCATGGGGCTTCCCAGCCTTGGGTGCCATGGGGGTGGCTGCTTTTGCTGCCTTGGAGGGCTAGAGCGACTGCCTCCTCTTCCTTCAAAATGGCTCAGTGCAGAGACTCAGGTGAAGGGAGGCAGCGGTTTGTGATTGTTCGTAGCTGCAGTTTACTCTCCAGCCATGCATGCCACTTGTGGGATGCCCAGAGTGGCTTGGCTAGAGAGTATACTGTGGCTATGAATGAGCCGGCAAGCCGGCACAGAGACCAGTACAGAGACCCATACAAAGGGGGAGTGGCTGGCCCATCACCTCGCACCAATCCCCCTCATTCTCCTCCTCCTGGTTGCTTGGATGTCTCCACTAGCAGCCACTCAAAGACATTTTTAAAACCCTGCTGCCTTCCCCAAGCCAGCTTGGGGAAGGCAACAGAGGGAAATTTGGACTCGGCTTATACTCAAGTCAATAAATTTCCCAGTTTTGAGACAAAATCAGGGGCCTTGGCTTATACTCGGGTCGGCTTATAACTCAAGTATATACGGTAGTATAGCAAAGGGGAAATATTTTAACATGCATCACCAGAACAGGCCACAAGAGGGCACCAGATACCATCCTGTGTATAATGTTTTCAGACAGCGGATAAGTGAAACCGCAAATACCGAATCCCAAACTAAATACAGTGGTACCTAGTATAAAGGAATTAATTCGTTCCAAATGAAATTATGTTAAGCAAATTTTCCTTTATACAAATTTCCCATAGGAATGCGTTGAAAATGGAGTAATCCCATTTTTATGTTGTATGGATTCGCCCCATAGGCAATTATGTTAAGCAAATTTCCCCTATCTCCAGAATTTTTTATGTTGTACAGATTTTATGTTATAGAAACTGTTTATTATACAAGGTTCCACTGTAGTTCTCTTCTCTTCTGAATTTGTGGAATGCAACAGCATTGAACAAGACTACAGTACTTCTTCCATAAATGTTACTGGTACTACTATTAATTTTTTTCTGACTATTTATGTAATCATTCTAATATAAGTTTTATCTACTTATGTTCATAAATCATTCAAACATGAACAATATATCTTGTTCTCTTAAAGTCAACTAGGTCTTTTTCTTCAGTGACTGTAACATGTTTAAGAGGAGAACGATATTTTATTGTGCAAGTTATTAATTTAATAATAAGCAACCAAAGGAAAGACGGTATCTTGGATCAGATGTGGCAGCCAGAAAAAAGAAAAAAAGATTAGTCGTTGTTGGAGAAAATGGAAGAAAAATATTTGCCTCAAGGTTTACATTAAAAACAAAAAAGTGGAAAGGTGTTGAAATTGCATCGTAAATTAAATTAAGATAGGGCCTTTTCACACGACCCCTAAGATCCGCTGGTCCCTTAAATTCGGACCAAAGATCTTAGGGGTTCGTTGCCCTTCCTTCCTCCCCACCAGAGAAAGAGGGGAAAAATGCAGCTCACCTGGAGGAGCCTCCCGGAGCTCCATTTCTCTTCCGTTTCTCTTCCGTTTCTCTTCTGCTTGCTTTTTTCCCTCCCACCTCTTCTCTTAAAGGGGCAGGAGGCAAAAAAAAAAACACAAGCAGAAGCCAGGAGAGCCCTGCACTGACCAGATTAAATCCGGACCTGGGGATTTTCACCCACCTCAAGCAGGTACAAGAAAGTGCAGCTGGGTCGCGCTTAGGTGGGCGGGGTCGCACTTAATTGTCTGCAAAGTCCGGAGCTGGTGGGAAAACACTTGTAAGGTCCGGACCTTGCAGCCATTTCCTGCGGAGCTTAGGGGTCGTGTATAAAGGCCCATAATTACTGTTACTTGTCATGATGCTGTTTGCTTTCTTTCCTGTCTTGTTATTTCTTAGTAAATACAGTTGGATCAAATGCTTAAGTGAAATTCTTAGTTTCCTTAAACAAATGGAGCCAGTGCTGTTTTGCAAAAGTAGACTGAAACGTCTGATTTGGATATAAATGTATAATTAACCCCTTTTCATGAGAAATTAACATTCATTTTTTAAGGATTAGTAGGAATGAGCATAATACAGGGCAGGTTTAGCATTCTCTGTAACTTTCTCAGGGGACCTTTAACACTCTTACAGGATTAGCAGCGGCAGTGATTCATCTGGTTACTATGCATACAGAAGTAGTGCACAGCTTCTGACCATCAAAGAGGCTTTCCTAATTATCAGCTTTTACAAGTGAACATAGAAAGATTAGAATATAAATATTGTAGAAAGATGGCTTGAGGGGGCTTGAGGGAGCAAGATAAAATGTACTCTTCCCTCCAGGGAACTGGAAGATGGTTGAATGTAACTTTCCGGTATGGTTTGTGACATGCCAGTGTTTGCAAGATAAATTTAGATAAATCTGCTGACGGTGCCCCTGAAGTGTGGACAGTGCCTCCTTTTTACAAGGGCATTACATATCCTTGTTCCATGTCCCTTTAAACAAAAGCCATGTCTTTTCTTATAAAAGAGCCCTGCTGTGCTGTGGCGAAGTGAGCCAGGACCTTTCAGGAGAAGGTCATGACTCAGAAGCAACCAAAGATGGCGGAGGTTGCATGAGCCAAATGCAGGAATATTTTCCCATGTTTCGTTTCTAACCACTATGGCTGACCCTACAGCTCGGTGCTGTCTGTACTGATCAGTGTAACAGTATGAAGCAGAAACCTTGCCCATTCTCACCTCCAGCACCATCAGTACTCGCGTTGCTTGACTCACGTAAAACCAAGAATAGTCTGAAGAGAAGAAAGATTGTACGCCTGTGTAGGCTCTATACTTGAGCAAGGATCCAGATTTCCAATACTCCTAGTTATGTGTAGAGCCTGCACGTGAGCAGTACTGTCTCCCTCTTTATACTCATTGGGCCCTTTTACATGACCTCTAAAATCCGCTGGCAGCTTAAATTCGGACCAGAGATCGTGGTGGTTTGTTCTGCTTCCTATGTTCCCACCCTTCCACACTCCATTGCTCCTATCTGCGTGAGGGGAGGGAGAAAAAAAGGGATAAAAAGGGATTCCAGGCTGTTAAAGGGGCGGCGGGGACAAAAACAACAACAAGCAGAAGGCGAGGAGAGCCGGCATCCACAGCTTTATAATCCGCATCGGAAATTTTTTTACCTCCAGAGACCAGGTACTTGTAAAATGCACTGGGGCGCGCTTAGGTGGGCGTGGTCATACTTAATTTTTTTTAAAGTCTGCAGCTGGTGGGGAAACAATTTTAAGCTCCGCATCTGGGAGCCCTTTGCCTCGCATTTTAGGGATCGTGTAAAAGCAGCCATTGTTGCTCATAAAAACAAACTATGGAGGAAGAAGGCAGGCTTAACCACCCTCCTATATCCATTTTAACAACACTGGATTTCAAAACAACCAAATACGTGAGTTTGAATGCCCAGCTGCAGGGCACCCTTAAAGCAGTGGACGTTCAACGCCTTATTCATCTGGCTGTTCTCAGCTAACACGATGGTCGGCTCCTGCTCCAGTTTAACACTTTCACAGCCCTTAAAACTGGGATGTTACTGTTTCTTCCACTACGGTAAGAACTAGGGCATTCAGAGGATATCAGATTTTTAAGGTCTAGTCTGTAGTTGCTTTCTGTTCCTCCCCCTTCCCTGCCTTTCTCCTTGTTTTTTGTCCCTTCTAGACCCCTCTAGCCAGGTCACACACCGGCAGAATGGCAGGGAGAAGGGCCAAATGTTGTACAAGTGGACCCTTGTATAACAAGTGGTTTGTTTAACAGAAAATCTGCTTAAAGGAAAAAAATTCCAGAGATAAGTGGAAATTGCTTAACAGAATCGCCTATGGGGCGAATCTGTACAACAGAAAAATGGTTACGATTAGGGATTAATCCATTTTCAATGCATCCCTATGGGGAATATGTATATAGGAAAATTTGCTTAACAGAATATCATTTGGAACGAATTAATTCCTTTATACAAGGTACCACTGTACAGTATATTTATTATCTGAAGAAGATGAGTTTCTAATGCAGATGAGCGGGTGGGTGAGTGTGCAGTCAAATTGTTTTTGGTTCTCCAGTTTAGTGACCAGTCATTTGATTGGGTGGCTGTTTTATCTGTCCCATTGTGCATATTTCTCTCTTCTCCTTCCCCACTGCTGTTACTGCAGCTGTTACTGCTTATCATTGTTGATAGCCAAGGACATAGCTTCATTATAACTGTGTGTTAAGATTCTGAAGCAACAGATTATCTAACATAGTATCAGTTATCCTAGATGTGATTTTAATGTGTGTTCAACAAATGTCAACATTACCAAGCAATCTCTGAGTTTCTGATATGTAAAAATTAAAATTTCACGCTTTTGCATTGATTCCAGTTTATGGTGGTCCTTTACAGAATATGCAGAAGTAGTTTAGTATTTCCTTCCTCTGGGAGTGCCTTGGAGCTGCCTAGATGCCCTAAGCACATCTGATCTCGCCTGATTTCAGAAACTAAGCAGGGTCAGCCCTGGTTAGCACTTGAATGGGAGACCACCAGGGAATACCAGGTGCTGTAGGCTCCTGGAGTAGGAACTGGCAAACCACTCCAGTATTCCTGCCAAGAAAACTCCATGGACATGGAGTCACAAAGAGTCGGTCACGACTGTAACGACACAACACACACAACACACAGGAGTGCCTTGGGACTGTGTAGCTTGTACTGTTTGCCCAGGACCATACAGACTGGTTTTGGCTTACATGGCACAATGGGGGATTGAATGCCTGATACCTGGCCAGGTGCTCCTTTTCACCAA
This sequence comes from Phrynocephalus guinanensis, assembly GCA_037367245.1. Classification (NCBI taxonomy): domain Eukaryota; kingdom Metazoa; phylum Chordata; class Lepidosauria; order Squamata; family Agamidae; genus Phrynocephalus; species Phrynocephalus guinanensis. Next base: position 66,934,808 of record CM074735.1, read on the forward strand.
GACTGTCCTTTAGCAGACTCTTCCAAGCTGTTCACAGTACTGTAGCTAATGGATGAGGTGCTCCGATTTATGCATAGATATAACCAGAAAACCTCAGAGTATCCATATCCTTTCTGGCAAGTTAGCGTAAAAAGGCCGTGGAAGAAGGTAACATGATGCGTGAGATTGTGAGTTGATCCCGGGGTTTGTGCGTGACATGAAAAGGAAGGGCAGTCTCTCATTTAAAAAATCACCATGGCCATTGCTACTATTGAAGTGGGATTTGACAGCACCTCCTGTTGGCTTTTATAGATAGGCCAGAAACCAGGCGGAGATCATGGGAGATTGTGTAATTTTCTGTAGCTGATTTCGGCTGTTTGACAAGGTGTTTGACAAGGTGTTAGGGTGTGTCTGAGTCACCTGCTGGTTTGTGTGCTTGACTTGTGTAATTGTAATGCAGGCTGGCATCCTGTCCTAGCGTCTGCTAAGATTGTCAGCTGGCTCTGCTGCCCTCTGCAGCTCCTAAAGTTTACGCTCTTCCACTTCTAGTGACAAGCAAGTCCAAAGACTGTTTCACTTTTTTATTGGCCGTTATGAACGTATTAACTAATGAGGTGTCAATGATCCGTTTTATACCTTTATGACATGATTTGACTTTTCTTCCATGGGAATAGGGATATAGTGTTCATTCTTGTCTTCCTTTTGTTGTATATCACTTTGGCTGCTTTGTAGATATGAGTGATATAAAAGTGAAACAACTGATTATTCGGGATTATGTTTATATTATCCCCAGAAAGCAAGAACTCATAATTCAAAACATAAACCAACCTGTAAAATCCTGTTAGCTGTTGGCACTAAATCTAAGTTATAACTCAATAAGACTTAGCCTGAGAATGTGTTTTGGATTCTGCTTGTCTTTATCAGTTGAGGCTGAAGCCAATACTATTTGAAAGCATAATCAGTTGCTATCTCTTCCCCACCTTTTTAAATCTAGAGTAAGACCAGGGCTTCCTATCTAGATCAGAACCCTAGCTGTGGGACTGGGACAGTAGGGAAGATTAAATACTGCTGCCTAAATGTCTAAAGCCAAGTCAGATTTGATCTGGAAAATTACAGCTCTGTTCAGCACAACTAAATCCTGCGTGGAAGTTGGTTGACCTGGATTTTAACTCAGCAAGCATTTATGTAGGGAAAACTGGGCCTCTCATTATCACATCTCTTCAAACACTGTAGTGCCAGTTGCAACTCATTTGATCATTACAGGGCATTTAAGATAATATGAGTTGTACAGGAACATAGTGATAAATTGGTTAATGGCTTAACCTGCATTTTCCTGTCTGTTTGTGTGATCATTTATTGCAATGCTATGGCCTGCTGTGTTTCATTTGTCTGTACATGTTTCATCAATTAATGTTAGTGACTCAATATTGGTTTGTGTGTGTGTGTGTGTGTGTGTGTGTTTTGTGACTCCATGTCCATGGAGTTTTCTTTTGCAGGAATACTGGAGTGGTTTGCCAGTTTCTACTCCAGGTGCCTACAGCACCTGGTATTTCCTGGTGATCTCCCATCCAAGTACTAACCAGGGCCGACCCTGCTTAGCTTCCAAAATCAGGCGAGCTTTGATGTGCTATACAGTCACCCTAAAAGCTGCTTGTTTCTGCTCATCTTTTAAAAACAGCTGTAGAGAAGTGGGTTGGCGACATGAATCAAGATGCACAGTCTTGTAGAGTGTGGCTATAGAGACGTTACACTCCCCTAATATGAACCCGGGATGCCCGGTTGTGCTTTGTCCATTATCCGACTGCTTCCTTTCACACTTGTTCGTACTCTCATTCTGAACATGTAAAATAGCTCATATAATCCATCCTCTGCTCTTTTTCCTTATGCAACAAAATTGAGTAGATCAAGAATTCTCCATTGCTATGCCTTACCCTTGGCTTGCCGATTGAAACCAGGAGATGAAACATGAATGTGGCTTTGATCTATGAGAAGCTGACCGCTCGTGTTAACAATTTAGGAAGCTTTTCATAAAAAGATAGATAGATCACATTACAGTGCAATTCTTCATGTATATACTGTGTCTGCTGGAGATTACTTCTTCACTGTATATATTCATTTATGACTTTTCATATAGGCATTTTGGTGGTAGTTCTGCTTAGCCAAAGCAAAAGAACAAGATACTTAATATATGTAAAACAGGGTTTAATTATTGAGTGCAGAGAAAGGAAATATTAAGCAGTGCGATGAAACCATTCAGCCTAGCTAGACTTTCTGCCTAATTGTTTTCAATTGTAATATCCGCCAATAGCAATTTAATTTTCTGATGTGATGGAAGCGGGCAAATCTTTTCTCAGCTATCATCTAAATTGAGAACCAGTTTGGTATACTGGATGGAGTGTTGGACTTTTTGTTGTTCATTCATTCAGTCGTGTCCGACTCTTCATGACCCCATGGACCAGAGCTCACCAGGCCTTCCTGTCCTCCACTGCCTCCCGGAGTTTGGTCAAATCTATATTTGTTACATCGATGACACTGTCCAGCCATCTCATTCTCTGCCGTCCCCCTTTCCTTTTGCCTTCAATCTTTCCCAACATCAGGGATTCCAGATATTTGGGTACACATTCCCACTCAGCCATAGAAACTTAGGGTGTTTATACACAACCCCTAAGCTCCGCCGCAAATGGCTGCAAGGTCCGGACCTTAAAAATGTTTACCCACCAGCTCCGGACTTTGCAGACAATTAAGTGCGACCCCGCCCACTTAGTGCGACTAAACAGCAGTTTTCTTGTACCTGCTTTTTGGATGTGACAAAATTTTGATCCGGTGTAAGGATAGTGAGTGCGGGGCTCTCCTGGCTTCTGTTTGTTCTTTTTTTGCGCCCCACTCCTTTAAGAGATCTGAATGCTGCCCTGAACAAAACGGAGGTAACCGGCATGCTTTTCTTTCTTTTTGCTCCCTCCCTCGGGCAGCCAGCAACCAGGAAGTGCGGAGGGGGGTGGGGACAGAGGAAGAGCGAGGAACCCCTAAGATCTCTGGTCCGAATTTAAGTGGCCAGCGGATCTTAGGGGTCGTGTAAAAAGGCCCTTACTGAGGGGTTGGAAATGGGAAAGCACTGCATTTACATCTCACATATGTAGAAAACTATTAGGGCTGCCATAAATCAGAAGCAACTTGACAGTACATAACAACAAGAGCTCAAATTACTTTTAAGCATTTAAGAAAATCAGTCACTGGTTGCATTCACAAAAAATATACATTAACAGAAATCTTGAGTTTCTTGGAAGAAACTGAATGCTTGTTCATGCCATTCATTCACTTCTTTTTGACTTCTCTTACTGCCACAAGGGGCTAAGCAAACAAAAATGATTTAGTTAAACACGTTTTCTAAATCCTTACTCTTTGTTAATTGCTTCTAAGAAGTGACAGTTGCAAAAACAAACACTGGTTAACCATCTTGGCTGTTAAAGAGGCCAGTAAGATAGAATAATGGCTTGGGATGATATGCTAAACAGGGCATTTCTTGTTTAGTTTAGTACATTGTGCTTCTGGAAGGACCTTAGGGGGAGTACATGGACTGGATGTGCCATTCACCATAAACCATAATTTCCCAGAATCCTTGCTTGCACTTCTGTTTAAATGTGGCTATTGTCATCTTACTCCCCCTCCCATATTGCTTTTCTCCCATAATAGATTCTAGTTGCTTCAAAGATTTCCTGTAAGGTGAGTATCTATCCTGTCAGAATAAACTCACATGGAAGTTATTTGTGCTTTGTAGACTGATCATAGTGAAAGAGCTAGGTTCCACAATTAATAAGGGATCAGAGATCAGTGGTCTCCCTTAGATCGATTTAAAGAAAGGTGATCTAAATAAAGATCCATTTTCTGAAATTCATACTGTTCCTCAATAACCATATGAATTAACTGGCTGCCATGATAATTCCAACATGATGGCTTGCAATCAGGACAACTGTTGTCCTCCAGGTATAAGCACCTCCCTTATTCTATGCCATTTTTTTTTTACTTAAATAACACTCAGTTCAGTGTACTTGTTTGATGATCTTCTGTACAGCTATGTTAGCTTTGCATCAGTCATACGTTTCTTTTGACAGGTTATATGTAAAAATAAAAATAAAAAACTAAATTTAAATGGAAAACTGAAATTGACATTTTAAAAAATCTGTTGCTATTGTTGCTGTTAAGTCATTCATTTTATCAACTGTTATGTTCACATAATTTGCTTGTTGAAACTTGCTGACTCTTCATTGTTTTGGGCTTATTTTAGATAATGGGTCACAGAGCATTGCTAGGAATATGAGGAAATCAATCTTAGTACATGGGAGAGAAATCATCTTGTTTAGAAGGTCTCATTTGTATCTTGTTTTCAATGAAAATGCCATAACCACCCAGAAAACTACTTATTTCATTTACATGCTTTCATTTGCTTTGTATCCCCCTCTTTTAGCTTTCCACTTCAGCATTTAGGAGGTTCTGTAATTATATTAATCAACCTGCAAACCGGGAAAGAACTATGCAAGAACTATATGTGGATCAACCAGTACATGTATCTGTTAATTCTGTAGCATCATTATGCATGGACTGTTGAATACAAGTTGAACAGCCTGGTATTATCACATCCCTCTTAGTGGGTTTGAACCTTAGGTTTTGGCCCCCTTCCCATCCAGTGCTCACTGCAGATGGTTCGTCACCCTTACAGCTTCATCAGAAAAGAGAGAGAAAAGTTCAAATTGCTCAGTTGGATCATTTTATTTATATAGATGTAGAATAACTCTGGGGATGAAATACAGTATAGTAATCCTCAGAAATTTGTTTTGAATCCCAGAGCTTGCACAACTTTCTTTTCTGAGCTCTGCTGAAATTAAATCGAAATAAGGGCAGAGTCAGAATACTACTATAGGCAACTGTGTTGAAAAACACTATGATCTTCATGAGAAGGTTGTGTTTCTGCTGTCTCTTTCTTAACACAGGATAGCTATCATGATGATCCAGAGTGCTTTTGTTCCAAACTGTTTTTGAAACCCGATTGAAATGGAACCTGATAAACCATGTCATTTAAAACCAGATTGTTCAACACCATCTCCACCAGCAACGTGTCAGTCAGACAAAAGCTGGAAAGTCCAACATGCTGCCACTTTAATTAAAGCTTATGTTATCCTTTCATGCAAGGAAATATTTTTGACCCGTGGGAGGCAATTGGTTCATTCATCCATGGTTACTGTTAGATATTTAGTGGTTAATCAGAAGAAGTAATTGTCAAATACCTTTGGACTTCATCTGAAAAAATAGAGTAATGCTGTGGACACATTGACAAACTTTGTGGGGGGACACTCCCAGTGGAACCCAGATTGCTTGCAAGTTACAATGCAGAGTAGTTTAAAAAATCAAGAGAAAATGCACAGATAAATTATTAAGAGTCATCTGGGCTCTAGGGCAGAGAGCATCCCCACCTCCTCAGAAGCCAAGAAGAAGGAAGACAGACACTTGAAGACAGCACTTAAGGCAGTCGATATCCAAAGTGAGCCTTCAACAAAGCAATGTCCCAACCCAGAAGAACAATGGATCAGCCTGAGACCCAGAGGCAACAGGAGAACCTGGTCATCCCTTACATGTCTGGAGTGTCAGAAAAGCTTAAAAGGATTATTGTCAAAGACCACATCCCTGTTTATTTCAAACACACTAAGGCAGAGACTTGTCCACCCAAAGGACCAGACACCAAAACACAAGAGGAGCAATATAGTATATGTGGTCCAATGCAGTGAGGAGTGTACAGACCTCTACATTGGAGAAACTAAACAGTCATTAAACAGAAGGATGGCCAAACATAAGAGGGGCAACAGCTCAGGACCGGAATCAGCAGGATACCTCCACTTGAAGGACAAAGGGCACTCATTAAAAGATGAGGATGTATACATGTTAGACAGAGAAGATAGGTGGTTTGAGAGAGGGGTCAGGGAAGCTATTCATGTGTATATTGAAAACCCTTCTCTCAACAGAGGTGGGGGACGCAGACACAATCTGTCTTCTACTTTTAAAGCGGCCCTTTCATCAATCCCCAGAGTAATCAGAAGCACTTCACACCTCCACCAGCAATGTCATAGCTAATGACCCATACCTAATGGGGGTTGGGAAAGGTTGCAAAGGTGAGACTTTCACAAACCCTAGGCCTTTGTCCACCTAATGAGCCTGTTCAGATCATGGTCCACCTATGAATCTGTTCAGGCCTTTGTCAACTTATGAGCCTATACAGACCAGTGTGTTTGTGAAATCTAGGTGAACTATAAAATGGAGGCCTTGCCACTTACTTTCCTCAGACTGACGAAGCTGCTTGGATGAGTAGCAAAATGTTTCAATGTCTCAAGAAAAGAAGTCAGTTGCCATGACTCAAACTCCAGATAATGACAGAGTGATATTACTTTTTTTGCTACCATCCCTGTTTCAGAAGATGAGTGCTAGAGTTTGGCTATATTTTTCCTCAAGTTTTGTGCCACCTCTGCTGTACTATTATTTGAATTGTTTTGACCAAGTTCCCTAACAGAAACTATACAAGCTGCCTTCGGTCCTTATAAAGAGAAAGGTGGGACAAAAATATTTTAAGCAAGTAAGCAAGCAGCCGTGACCTGTGCCCATACATATATTTTGTTGCTTTCCTCTTACATGCATGCACATTCAATCTTTATAGTACCTTCTTTAGGGAACTGGTGAATTTTAAATGTGATCTGTTTGCATACTTCTCTGCAGAAATTGTGGCTTGAAGGCACGAACTGCAATATGTTAGGTTATAGTAACACAGCTGTTCAGAACACTAGGATTCTTTATTACTATGGGATAGATAAAAATGCAGCATCAGTGGCAGGAAGGAAAAATCAGAAATGTAAAATTATATTTCCTTTTGATAACTCAAGAGTCTTACACTATTTGATAGATCATTACTGCCGTGACAGATTGACATCTTGCTTTGGACACGATGTACCTGGTTGTTCTAACAAAGTACCACAGCCTCTATCAATGGCTGTAATTATCAGATTGTCGCTGTTTTCTACAACATATAAATATACATAATTCAAGCTGACAAGTACAAAGATTTTATTGGAATGACCTACAATACCCTAACTTCTCATTAATATACAGACGAATGCACAGCATCAATTAAGTGTAAGATACGGCCTCTGGGTACCTTACCATTATTAGCAGTTAAAAATTAACAGTGTGACTGTAAGTTGTATTTGTTAGATGTTTTCCCTGACAGTGCTGAAACTGAAAAAACAAACAACTTTTTATTTGAAAACCCCTTTAAGAAGGAGCATATGTACTTGTTCGTGTTATAAATCATTATTTCCTTTTGTGGTTTTGGATTATACATTGGAATGGGGTAAAAGTGAATAGGCTTTCAAATGAAGCTATTGTTTATTCACAAATCAAATAAGCCACCAACAGCTGCCCTAGTGGCTTCCTCATTCAGTTAAATTAATGCCTCAGGCCTCAGGGTGAATAGTCTTCTGGGGAGAATGGGGACATTTTTTTTCCTATTCCCATTCAGTGTAAGGTCTTTTAGTGCCAAATCCTATTTAATGTGCTCATGTTGTGCTGAACTGTGTGCAAATTTATGCTGTGGGACACTTGACAGAATTCATACTGTTGAAGTCACATACAGTTTACACTGGTAAAATGGAAGGTCGTTGCTTTAGAGTAAGCAGTGTTTACTCTATTGTTTTTACTTTGGCTTAAGCTCCAGGAAATCCGTTAGGAACATTTATATGGCAGAGTACAGTGTTCTTACAAGCAAAACTTATAAAGCCTAGCACATTAGACTCTGGGGACCAGGGTTTGAATCCCCACTCAGCCATGGAAGCTCACTGTGGTTGTGGTAAAACTACTCCTTATATGTCTCGTGTACCTTGAAAGCCAGATCAGGATTGCTATACATTGGTTCCAACTTGACGGCGCACAACTAAATAATTAATTAGGACCTCCCAGACATTTTATCCATAAGAAATCCTGCGTATGGTATGGCTTAATTTCAGAAGAGCTTTTTTGCAGAAGTTGTGAAGTACAAGAATCTGCTATGGGATAGAGAGGCCTGTCAAATGATAATATGGATGCCTGGACTAACATCATTACTTTGGAGGCACAAGCACCAAAGCTTCATGTAGAGTTTAGCACATGATATATAGATTTGTACCACATGGCTATGTATGGATTCTCACCCATCCATTGTGATTTGAATGGACCTTCAGATGCTGAGGAGCTTATTTCTCCTTCTGGTTTTGGAGATGCTAAGAGGTGGCTCAGCTCCTCCTTGCATCTTTTTCTTTTCCTGTCACCACCACTGCCACCACAGGAGTTGTGGAAGAGAAAGGGAAGGGAGAGAATCAGCTCAGGTTGTGCCTCTTCTAAAGCCCTAACAACAACAACAACAACAACAACAACAACAACAACAACAACAACAACAACAACAACAACAACAACAACAACAACAACAACAACAACTTTTTCCTGGTGTTGTAAACGTTCACTCAAAGAGAGAGGCTGGGTATTATTACACCTTGAGTGAATTTTTGGAGTCCACGTGAGAAGCTGTCCTTTCTGCGGAAGACATTTGGAAAGACAGCGCAGTGAAGCTGACCACAAGTAATATGGCCCAGCTAAACACCACAATATGAGCTCTGTCTCAAGAGGACCAATAGTTTGTCATGAAAGCATCTACGCTAGTGGCAATGGCCTTCCTGCAATATTTAGTAGTATAGTACCAGTTGTATTTTGCTTGTCAATTTGTTCTTTATTTACCCATTTCTTTGTTTTGACTCCTTCATCCCCCCCCCCCCCCCCCCGGTTCAAGGATGACACTAGGTCCTGTTTTCCCTTTACCACACAAGTGAAAGGAAAGTAATCTCTTTCATATTTTTAATTAACCTCCTCCAGCAGCCTAGAACAGAACTCTTGCATGAATTTTCACTAACCAGTTTTTCTTTTTCTTTTTTTGTCATTGTCAAACATCTAAGCAATGCCTTATTTGGGCATAAATTCAATTAGCATTTCAATCTTTACTTCATTTGAACAGTTCGGCCATGTGTTTAAAAAAGGGTAATTCTGCTACTATAGATAAATGGAGATTTTTTAAAAAAATGAGCAAAGCCTAACCATATCAAGTGAAATTGAAATGGGGAGAGATTAGCCAGAGCTATCAGATTTACATTTGGATTTTTTTCCTGTGAGCCTTCGAGTGCTTCTTTTGCTTCTTGCAAACTAGAAGTGTGTGGCTCCTAGAGACGCGAAAGAGATACGTTGCACAGGCAGAGACTAAATCCCATTTGCATCTGTTGTATTAGAAACATGCCGTTTGATTCGTGTATACATAGGTTTAATTTCTTTTCCCCAGCCAGTCGAAGCAAATCTCTCAAATGCTTGGATGGTTTTGCCCTGTCAAATAACAGCTTAGGTCTTGGAGTCTTCTGCTACAGTAAATGATTTACACATAAAGGCAGCCTTTTTGCTGCATCAAATGTTTCTCACTCCTCATATTATTTCTTCTTCTCCACTCCCTTTTGTGAGGCATTCCAGGGGCAAGATTCACCATTCACTACTACAGTAGGGGCATGGTTAGCAAGAGAAGGGAGCCTGTGAAAGAAATACAGTACTTTGAAATGTTAACAAGCAACTCTTTGGCAATTGTTTTACTGACAGCTCTGGAACTGGGTCCTGAATCTTTCATGGGCTCTCCCTGATGTAAGGCGTCTTTGTTCTTCTGAACATCCCTTCTCTCTGAGGCAGGGGATCCTCTAAAGCCATCCAATATGCAGTTTATCTGCATACCAGATTTTCTTTCGGAGAGATAAAAAACTCTCCTACCTCTCTGCTGTATAAACAATCTTCTTGTGATTTCAGAGCACTTCACTTTATATCCTCTCTTTGAAAACAAACCCCCTTAAGGATATTTGAGCAGGAACTCCAGATGTGACAATTCCAGATGTGACTCTTCTCCTGGGACTTTCCTAGACATTTCCCTTGCTCGGAATGGTTTATTATACCAGTCTTCACATTCCCCATTAATTGATCTTTTCTTCCTCTTCTGTATGCGCCTAAATTTCTAGCAAATCATGTTCACCGTCTGATGAACTTGTTGGAACAACAACATTGTGTTACCTACATGTTTAACTCCTTTCCCTGTATATGTACGGATTCACAGTTCTGCTTGTGATAGTTATATTTAGTGGTTAAATATAAACAAGAAAAGTCATAGGGTCACCGGCCTCACAAAATCAAATCCATTTTCAAAACAGGAAGATCACTTTGGGATGTATGGGGAAATTGTAATAACTGTAGACTTTAAAAAATTGATTCAATACAAAAAGATGGGATTGCGTCAGAGTATGCCATCGTTGTCAAAAATACGTAAGCCTAGGTGACGGAACTGAGAATATATGTGCACACAATAAAAAAAAAGTTCCTTCCCATAGATTGTGATTGCAAGGTTATGTTTAAGATGTACTTCTACAAATATCAAGTATGAATGTAGCAAAACATGGCAAGCTTTTGAGGAAACTGTGATTAATCATAGCTGCCCAGACTTCAAATCACTAATCAACCTGAGTTAGCCCTTGTGCCATGTCTGAAATAGCAGTAACAAACATAGGTGTGGTGCCTCCTAAGATGAATTTAATTGGTTCCAGGGGTCCATTTGTTTCATGAAAAACCATCTTAAGAGGCACCGTTTCCCATAGCAATGCATTCCTATGGGAATGCTGTTCCCAACCCCCTCAGTCAACCGGCACTAACCCGCTCATCTCCTTCCTACGTTGGGGCAGCCACCCCTCCTCCAAGGGCTCCGTGCATCCCTTAAAGGGCTCCTTTCGCCAGCCTCTGTGAATGGATCCCTTTAAACGGCTCGGTGCAGAGAGCCCAAGGCGAAGCAGAGGCAATACCTTTTGTGCTTGCAAGGTGCTGCTTTCCTTTCTGCAGCCTCTGTGAACAGAGAGGGTGGCTAAAGGAAGGCAGCACTGTATAAGCACGTGAGGCTGCAGAAAGGAAGGCAGCACCTTGTAAGCACGCGAGGCCGCAGAAAGGAAGGCAGTGCCGCCATCTCCTCTTTGCCCAGAAACCTGAGCAAAGAGGAGGTGGTGGCACTTTGATCCTGGTTTTCTGATCATATAGCAGCCACGGATCAGGTGTTACATGGTGGGGGAAGCCAGGCAGGTGTTTGTATTTCACGCTCCAAGACCCTTCTGGGCGTGTGAAATTCAAAAGCCTCCCCGGCTTCCCGGATCATGTAGCACTGATCTGTGGGTCCTATGCCATCAGGAAAGCCAGGATCGAAGCGCCCTTTAAAGGGCTCCATGCACGGAGCCCAAGCTGAACGGGAGACAGAGGCTTGCACGCCTGTGAGCTGCTTCCTCCCCTTTGGCTTGGGCTCAGTGCACAGAGCTCTTTAAAGGGCTCCATGCACAAAGCCTAGCAAAGGGGAGGAAGCAGCTTGCAGGCGTGCAAGCCTCTGCCTCCCGTTCAGCTTGGGCTCCGTGCATGGAGCCCTTTAAAGAGCTCCCTTCACAGAGCTCAAGCTGAAGAGGGGGCAGCCACGGCTTTGATCCCGGCTTTTCCCAACCATGTAGCACCAGCGAATCGGATGCTACACGGTCTGGAAAGCCAGGATGGAAGTCCAGGCTTTTGCATCTCTGTGCCCATAAGCCCCTCGGGTTGTGGGCACATGAAATTCAAACACCTGCCCTGTAAGATGGATTTTTGTTTTTTCCCCTATACTGGAACTAGACATTTCCCCCCAAATAAACTTTTCACTTTGTTTATTAAGGTAGACTTCCTCCAATTCCCAGTCCTAACTCAGTCACTCAGGGAATCCTTACAGGTCTCTCACACACAACTGTCTTCAGACAAAGTCTGATTTTTCTCAAGACTTCCCACAGGTAAGTTGGCAAGCTCTTTAAAACTACAGGGATACTGTATAGCAGGGCTGTCCAACTTTGAACAGGTCGAGGTCTACTTTTTCCGGATGAAAGTGTCAGAGGGCTATTACACTAAAACCTCTACTTATGAATTGTATCTGTTCCGAGCACATGCTCATAAGTAAAAAAAAATTGTAAGTAGAGCAGCGGTTTCCCATAGGAACGCACTGAAAATCAATTAATCCTTTCTGGAGGGAACATATTTCAATGCATTCCTATGGTAAGGCTGACCATGCACAGGCTTCCCTTACACCCGCTCGAGCCAGTGTGGATGGGTGCAAGGTTGGCACGTGCATGCTTGCGCCGATCGACCCTTCTGCTTGCCTGGGCTGCTGGAAGACTTTTTTTTAAAAAGGTGCACTTTCCCTCCCAACCCGCCCGAGGCCTGACTTGACTCTGCTTCTCCTCCTGTTTTCCCCCTTCTCCCTTCCAGCCCCCTCACTGCCACTGCTGCCGCCGCCCATAGCTCTCACTCACTTCTGTCACGTTCTCTGTGCAGCTGGGATGGGCCAAGCCAGCAGCGGGGCAATCACATTGCCACGGTGGTGCAAGGAGGAGGGAATGGCTCAGAAGGGGGGCAGGAGGAACGGCAGTTGTGGGGGTGGTAGGAGGATGAGGAGGATGGCAGGAGGGAATTGTCCAGGGGGGGGGGGAGAAGAGGGGGACGTCACAACACAAAGGAGGTGGGCACACCCATGACCCTGCCCCTCACTGTTCCCTCCATTCTCCTTCCTCCACTCTGCACCAAGAGTGGCGTGATCATCTGGCCTGTAGGGAGAGCAGGGGACTGTGCCATGGCCCTTGAACTGCTCCACTTGGCTGCGACAGTGGGCTGGCAGACCCAGAGCTTTGCTGGGGCAGTGGTGGTCCTTGGGTTGAGGGAGGTAGAGGTGGAGAACTTATCCCCTCACGTTTTTTATTGATGGCTGGCGGGCTACTTTTGAACCATTCGTGGGCTACTGGTAGCCCCCTGTCTACCTGTTGGATAGGCCTGCTGTATAGCACTCTTCACTGACTACTTTTCATGAGGCTGACTGGATCTTTGTTGAAATGCCAATGCAATGCCACCAATTTGTGAGGAAGCAGGGCTTTCACATTCTGGCCGCACTTTAAAAATGTGTTGTAACCTTGTGTATCTTTGCTGCCACCATTTATTAATACCTTAAGTTCTTATTCTTATGAATATTGTAACTAAATAGGCAGGATATCTCTCAATGCCATTTGTGGGGAATCTTAAGCAGGTGAAGACATCTGCTTGGGAACATGCACATTTCTTCTGGATGGAAATAGTTTCAAAGATGTTCAGCATTTGTTGCTATTTATGACAAGGGAAATTGCACTTGATCACTGATATGCAGTAGCACAAGGAATTCCCTCTGTACCCAGTTCTTCCCCTGAATTTTCCAAATGCGTAGGGGGAAAGACTGCAGTGGAAGTCATCCTCATTCACATTCATAGCACAGCATGTTGCATAAATGTGCCCTCTGTGTGTCATTTTTGTCTTCCTTTGTTCTCCTCAACCATTTCATTCTGTTACTCGTTTTGTTTCATTCTGCTAGTCTTCCTGTGTGCCTTTTTTCTTCTTCTGTGTCTGGAATAGCTGCCTTGCCTTCATCTACCAGATGCCTTCTCTTCTTCTTCCGGCTTTTCCTTAAAACCCATTTTTTTCTAGCAAACCTTCCTTCCTTTGTCTTTGAGTAATCTGTTTGGCTTTTCTTGTCTGAATTGTGGTGATGTGCCATGTATTTGTTTCTCTCTCTCTGTGTGTAATGATTTATTTGAAGTCTGGAATGTGTATTCTAAATGTTGAGCAAACTTGGAGAGCTAAACAATTGCTTCTGAATAATAATATTGATTTCCCGATGATGAAAGCAATAGTAATTATAGTCGCTTTTATACAGGTTTACATTTTCTGTCTTATCAGATCTTTAAAAACTGGCAGTGCATGCTCTGTTTATGTCAGCTAAAACAGTATTCAACTTTGAAGCAAGAGGAATTCTTTGAATAGTAAAATGAACAATGAGAGTGTATGTCAAACAACATAGCCAGCCATGTAGAAAAGGATGATCATTCAAACCATAACATCATTTGAATCTACTCTTAATGACCTGTGATTTCCTTTCTCCCCTAAAATATGGTTGTTTTACATTAATCAAATTGACAGTGTCGTGATAGATTACACTCCTTTAGTATTTCATTATCCAAACAATCCCATACCAATGATGATGCCATGCATGCAACATATCTTTTTGTAGGACAAATCATGTATATGACTTTTAATAGAATTTAGCACTGCTGTGTAGCCCTCTTGGAGGATGTCCATGAAAGAGATGGAAGTATAACCTAATACAGTAATACCTGGTTTAGTGAATAGGAAGTAGATGCCTCATTTTCTGATGATGGTTTTCAGCTGGAAAACTATGTGGAAAATGTGTCTACTTCCATTGTGTGGGCCAAATTCATAAACAAAAGCCAGTTTTTATGGCCACTTGTTTTCATCAAGTCAATAAATCTCAATAGAAGTGGTCTATATTATGTTTCCAGCATGATGATTCTGTCATTACAGGTTTGTTAATGGTGGCATTTTATTAGGCAGCCAAACTTGACACATTTCACAAGTCATTAGAAAGAGTGTTATAAGCAGTGGAATAATGTGCCGTATTTGGATTTTGGAAGTTTCTGTCTGAAATTGGGCCTGTATGTTTCATGTATGATGAAAGCAGCATTTCAGTGTAAATAATTAGAACACCATTTCTAATTATTGCAGGGCTGGCTTTTCTGCGAGGCATTTGCCGACCGTTAATAATAATCTTTTGGTGTTTTCTTTGCCCCGCCATCTTCCCAGTGATTCTTATTGTGGCTTCACTTTGCCATTTATATTATGATTTATTTTCAATTCTTTGTTTACTCATCATTATTGTTGTTTCTTTGTTTTATTCAGTTTGGTATTATTGTTATAGTTATTATTGTAAACCGCCCAGAGTTCCTCCGGAAGACGGGAGGTATATAAGTATTAAAATAAATAAATATTTAGAAGGTTAACTGAAAAGTAGTTAGAGCCTATCAGTTCAGGCTTGTTATATTCTGTAGGAGAAAGTTAAGTGCATGCTTAACTAATTTAGGACCAACTCTTAAGTTTCATTGGACCATTTCTTCTTTGTGGTCTCTGAGACATGTAACTTGTGTACTTGGAAGATGAAAAGGAGTTGAGGGAAAATGGAAGGAAGCATTTGGGCATGGTAAGTGGAGTGGGTATGGCTCCTGCCAAAACTTTTCGAAGTGTACATCTTGACATTTGGTTGCATTGCTGAGCCTAGCTCCTCCTTAGTGATGCTGGTCTTGATGGTCTTGATTCTGGCTGCATTCTGGTTGGTTGTATATTGCTCTTGCCTGACCTGGCCTGGCCACCCTGGCTGGTGCCAGCACTGCCACGGCTGCCCATCGGGCAGCGTGTTCCTGACCCCTACCCAGCTGAGACTGTGTGGGACAGCAGTCAGCAGAGCCCCTGTGCGCACCACTGTTGTATGTGCCCTCATAAGAGGCAGCCCAGGCAATCCCCACACCCTTCCACTTGTCCCCCACAGCGGGCAAAGGGGCTGAGCAGCCAGGGGTGGATAAGGGGGTGGGTGACAGCTGCCTTTTCTGGCTCCGCTTTCTTCCTATCTGCCATGGCCTGGAGGAGGCCCAAAGACAGAGTCAAAGGAGAAGTTATCTCCTGCCTGCCTAGGACTGAAGACACTGATGAACAGGGCAGGAAGCAAACTGGGGAAGGAGAATAAGCCACATCTGCGTTTGGACAGCCCCACATGAGGGAAGGCTGCCCATCACCCAGGATAAGGCAGGGCAGGGCAGAGCCGGAGACCCATGCCCACCCTAAGCAGCCACAGCCTCCCATGTCAGCATTTCTGGGAATCCGCCAGGCAGAGAGGCAGCCCATTGGCCAAGGAGGTAACTTGAGTTAGGTTCATGGGCTAGGTTCTACTGGAAATCTCTCTGAAATGTTGGGGTGGCCCTGTGAAGATGGCTAGTGGTGCAGAATCACCCTCCACTATCTTTAAATATTGGACTTTGGACCTTGCCACTGGTGGGGGGACTTACTTATTTAATTTTTACCCCATATTTATCCTTAAAATGACCCAACTTTATGTTGGGCTGGTGTGTGTGGTTCCGCTGTATTCTAGAAAGCTGACTGAGCTTCTCAGACACCCTCACTCACCCCAATGGCCCTTCTGAGCAGGGAGAGCTGTGGTCTCTGTGAGTCGAAAAAGTTTGGGAACCACTGACGTAACAGCTCTGCTAATCAATACTTCCTGCATGTGAAGCAGATTTTTACAAATATTTACATATCTGTACTGTTTTGAATTCCAACTAGTGTACACTGTTTGACTTGAAAAGATTTTACAATATTTTCCTTGTTATAAGACTATATTTTTGTCTAAAATTGTTAGACTAAAATCAAGGGTCATCTTATACATAGAAGTAAGCCAAGGAGAGAAGCGTGCAGTTATGAAACAAATTTTGGTTTGGAAAAGTGGGGATCATCATATACATGGGAGCACCTTATAGACAGGGTAATGTGGTACTTAAGTGATAACTTATTATTCAACAATGTAGTTTTTTATGTGGGACTCTGCTCACAACCTGCATTTGATCCCAGCAGATTCAGGTAGCTGGCTCAAGGTTGACTCAGCCTTTTACCTTTCTGGCGTTGGTAAATTGAGTACCCAGGTCACAAGAGATGTGTGCAATGTATAGCCTGCATAATTAAATTGCAGATTGTCCAGACAGTGCTATATGACAATATACTGTATAACCAGTACAGTTTGCTTTGCATTGCTTACTTTAAATGGTACTAGCAATAGGATACTATCCAGAATGTTTTATATTCTGTGACTGAAGTGTAGGCATACTCATAAGAAAGCAGAAAAAGTTGTTCAGCTATAGATGGTCTTGCTTCCTTGTAACTGGTTTAGATCATCATTCTTTTAGCATCAGTCAAAGTGATTCGTGACTGGAAAATATTGTTTTTGTTATTGTCAGTCTTCCCAGCTCCATCTCCTCCGGTGGGCACACACTCAGAGGCAGCGTCTGGAGGAGTCAGGGCAAGGAAGTTGGTCTGCTGCTGCTGAATGGGCACCTCCTGGAAGAGGCAGGGTGGCTTAGTAGCTCCTAACACCCATTCAGGTAATAAACAATCCCGTCCCGACAAACGAGAGCTTCGTCCTCCCTCTCTCTCAGAGTGCCGACACCGAGAGAGACCCGTAGGGCTTCGACCTGGAACCGGGCCTTTTCGGTGGTGGGCCCAGCTTATTGGAACAAGCTGCCAGCTGAGATTAGGCAGGCAGAGTCGTTGCTGGCCTTTAGAAGGACCTTAAAGACCTGGCTCTTCAGGCAATGTGTTGGGCCCCCCTGAACACTCTGCATTTTTTTCCCTTACTGCTGGCACCAGTTTCCCCAGTTTTCTTGCCGGATTTCAGTTTGACTTTGACCTGTCTTGGTAAGCGGTGCTATGTTTGATTTTGCCTGTTATTTATTTTTAGTATTTTTATATGGTATTTGGATGTTCATTTGTATTTGTTAAGCCTCTCTGTTTTTCTGTTGGGGTTTGTTTTGTGGCTGTGTTGGGCAGTCGCTGTTGGGTGACATGTTGTACACTGCCCAGAGTTCCCTTTGGGAAAATCGGGCGGTCAATAAGTACACGAAATAAGAAATAAATAAACAAAGTGTCATGAACCACTGAACCGGCAGTACATTAATTGCATTTTATGGGTCCACCCTGTGTTTGTATAGGAAATAGGATAGATCTGTAGTGCATAAGGTTGAGTGAGCAGCTTGGTGCTCTCTTAGTAAGTTATGTGCCATCAAGTTGAAACTAACTTATAACAACTTTAATGGGGCTTTCAAGTGCGGGAGATATCTAAGGAGTTTCTACAGCCCAGTGGGGATTCGAACCCTGGTCTCCAGAGTACTATTCTGTCACTCTATCCACATTCAGTACCCTAGTACTCTCTTAGGGAAGACAACACAAACCACAACAGGGCTTTTCAAACATTTCTTGAGCATGTGAATCCCCTGTGAGGGTTTTGCGTATTCAAAGTAAATGCATTGGGTTGTTTTTTTTCCCCATAAGACAGTGCTAAGTTGCTCATTCATCCCTATGTGGTATTGGTCTGTGCTTCCTTTCTCTAGGTAAATACAAGGCAGTCTTGCATTTGCTCAGAAGGATATAGATGAAGAGTATGAGGGGTGTTAAGTAGCAGAAGGTTTCGTCTCCTCCTTCGGCTATATTCTCTTGGCAGTGCTTGTTGACTTCAAGAAGTATTGAAGTCAACAAGAAGGGGTGGGGCAAGAAAATACAAAGAGCACTACAATGTAGTACCAAAATGAGGTTCTATAATGTTATGAATCATTGGGGGTGGGCTTTGCAATGAGGTATACAACAACTTATGTTTAAAAACATAAAGTGATAGGTTCTGTGCTTGGGTTGTTATAAGTTATCAAATCTGTACCAATTGCTTGGTGGTCAGAATCATTCTGAGTCTCTAGATTGGCTTCTACCCTTGGTATCTTCCCCATGGTTGTTTCCATTTCCTGGAGAAGTGCAACAGGTTAGCAGCTTTTGGAGTGCTTGGGTTTGTGTTGAAAACAAAAGGCCTGTTTGAGGTGGTCCATATCCATCTGGAAGCTGCTTTCAGGGGCTTGAGCAAAAGTTCTCATCGCAAAGTCACATTGGAAGCTGACTGGCACCAACTGAGGCCATTGCTGAACTATGGTCTCAGTGCATCCCCAGGTTTTCCAAAGTTAGTGTTGGGTTTTATGTTCTCTTTCTCAAGCTTACCTTGAAATGCCAGGGATCAACCCTTTTGCATGCAAAGAATGTCCTTTACAACTATGCCCTGTTACCTTTGCTAAAGGTGAGCATTTCTTCAAACTGTCAACCTATTCGTAGCAACACTTGCTTTCTAGGTGTTAGCATGCTAAGCAAAACCAAAATAAAAACAAAAAGAAGACAAGAATGCCATGGCACCTTGAAAACTAACTGCTATATGTTAATGTGAACATTTGAGTCCACTTCCTCAGTCACTTGTCCACATAAATTCTCATTAAAATATAGCTGTTAGTCATTGAGGTGCCACAACATTTTTGTCATAGTTATTTTCTTTGTGTTTTTGCTTGACATGCTAGCACAGACTAACATGGCCACCTCTTCTAAAGCTACTTTCTATGTGTTGTGCTCAATCTGTGGTTCTCTCAAGGAGGTGAGAGTAATAACGCATAAAGTAAAATCCTGGAATACAGCAGTTAGGTGGAGAAGATGGAAGAGTGTATTTCAGACAAGACACCCCTTTTTCATATAATGCTAAGTATTTAGAATATTTAAGGTGTTTAATGATTTTGATGAGATTTTAGGCTCGCGTATGAGTCTTGTGTATTAATTAAGTACCAATGTCTAGCATCAATGCCATTAATAGGCAATAGCACACCTTTTTCATTTTTCTTTTGGAGAACATTCTTTTCTATTCCGTTTCCACGGAGAGGTAAGAGATTAAAATAGTTCTCATATTAATGAAAATGGTGGCTCTTCTGTTTAATATCCATACCAAATAACATTTAATCAGGAAAAATACATATGGCACAAGAAGACGAGCATGGCTGATGCTGATAGATATCTTATTTGGGAAAATCATTCGCGAACAGCTCATCCATGTGAAAATGAGATCCTTGTAAGATTGCCAAGGTCAGTGAGGCCTGCAGTGTCTTATGAGTAAGTGCTGGTTATGCCTTGAGGAAGCATTAGCTTCTGAACCCAATTCCTCATGATCTTTCAAAAATATTTGTATTAAAAAATCCTCATCATTTTGACATATCCAGCTGTCCTTTCATGCTCCCCCCCCCCAAACGAGCTATATTTAAAAATATTTAACATCAGCAAGGTGATAGATTATATAAAAGGTGGGTGGAGAACATTAGACTTTTTGGATTTTTTAAAACTACAATTCCCATCAGGCCCAGTCAGGCATAGAAATTGTGACAGTTGCCGTTTACAAAGCCCATGCTATAAAACTGAATGTTCCCTGCACTGACATGGAGAAGGCGGGAGTGAGACTGCTTTTCTAAGCAACTAATGATCTGGCATAAGGAGACTTTTAACTAGGATTAAACCTAGTTAAATTAATTTGTAACAGAAAGTGTGGTAACCTTTAAGAACAGGAGGGGACAGGAAAGCAGCACACTTTGTACATTGCAAGATATTTATGCCAGGAATAAGTTTGAAGGGTGGTATTTCCCCAACTGGCCAGCATGGTTCTGTAATTCTGTATCCTAGACCCTTAGTTTCACTGCATTCATGGCTTCAGTAAGACCTATTGCTATATGTGTACTAGGAGAATAGCCTAATTTTGATATCTCTACAAGTATATGCTTCTTCCATTGCAACTGAAAAGTATCTAATAACATAAGTGGAGCCAGGCCTTCTGATGAAAAAAATAAATAGTAAGTTTAAACCAGTATTTTGTCATAAGGAATTTGACCAGAGCTACAATGAGTACTAACCCAACCTCTAGATGAACAGCTACATTGGAAATACAATGTGGTGCTCCTAGGAAATATGCATTTTAATTTAACCACCCAGAGCTGCGGCTTGCCACTAGATGGGTGGTATATAGAATGAATGAATGAATGAATGAATGAATGAATGAATGAATGAGTGAATGAATGAGGTGCACTGAGCCTTGCTGCACTCATGTTGCTATCCACAAGATGGCTTCTCTGGGCCATCTCCTCTCTCATCCATGTATTGGCCCTGTATGGTTTTGTTGGGAAACTTTAATTGCAACAAGTATTGATTGTAGTTATAGTACCATGGCCAAAACCTATGGTCATTTTACTGTGGTGTGATATAAATGGTATAAATCTTGGTAGCAAATTTCAACAACTGAAGAAGTCGGCATGTTGTGGACAGTCACATGACTCAGTGGGCAATAGAAAATATCTACATTGACTTTGTAATTTGTGGTAATTTGCCACTAGAAATTGCCCTGTTGTGTTATATTGACAGGTGTAACTAGAACATAGGCAAATGGCTCCCCCCCCCCAGATGTTTATGGTATACATTACAAAGGAAAGCTAACGTGTGTAGCCACCTCAGTGGTTGTTGATTATTATCTACATCTGCTGGGAAGGTCAGATTTAATTATGTTTAACATGAACAAAACTATAAGTACAAATAAATTCTGCTAATTTGTGTGCCGGCTATACTGTTCAGAATAATTCAGCATCTTATTGTCTTACTTGTCTGAATGAATTAAAGAGGCAGACAGAAAAGGGTCAGGTCAGCAGTGCTGTTGCTGTTACATATATTTAATGTCAGCAGTTGTGTTGAACTATGCTGAACATAAAAGGTACAATTCCTGTCAAGAGAGCTTATGCCTTGTGATAAATTTGCAAGTCAAAGATAGACAGAGAGGTAAGAGCCTGGCAAGTGTATATTAGGGGTGGTCAATGCTGCTTTATTTCATTGAAGGTAGGGACATCAAGGACCTCAGTGAGGCTCAGAGGGAATTCTGACTTCTTCCTCTTACCACAAATGTACATGTTTACCAACATATCTGATTTAAGGGAAATATTGGACTGACCTTTCACTCCACATTTTCTTCTGAACAAGAAGCTGAAACTACAATGTAGAACAGCAGACCTAGTGGTGGCATTGACAATGCAAACTTGGAATTCTGGGAGCTGTGGTTCAAAACATATGGAGTCCGTGGCTTGGGACCTGAGTACCTGACAGAGCGAATCTTCCAGGGGTCAACTGAGGCTGGACCCACCAGAATGTTGCAGGCACTCTCACTTCAGATGGCCACTCCTAGGGAGGCCCGGAAACCAATCATTTGTAACCAGGCCTTCTCTGTGGCCGCTCCTACACTATGGAACAAACTGCTGGGTGAGATTTGCTTTGCGCAGTCCCTGCCAGCCTTCAAAAAAGCTCTTAAGACCCTGGAGGCATTTAGTGACCACTAGGGTTTATTTTTTTGTGTGCAGGCCACCATCTTGTCTGATGATGATGATGATGAGCTATGCAAGATGGGCAGTAAATGAATAAATAAATAAATAAATGGCGTGCCAAAGGTTCACAATCACTGCAAGTTTAAACGAAAGCAGAGCCAACCCCATATCCCGTTTACAGCTAGAGCCCATGGAAGATGGCTAATTGAGATCAGCACCATGGTCAGCTCATCCCAGAGCAGGCAGGAATCCAGGCATAGGGGAGCAACAGGCTTGGGCTCTTTTTAATCTACCAACTGCTTGAAACCAACTGACAGCCTTTGTTGCCCAGCAGTCAGATTTGTATCTTGAGCTCTGTGACCTCATAGGAAGACTTGAAAGACATGTCCTGCACCTCAAAGGCACTGGGTTCATAGCATTTCGAGGTAGTGGAAACATGCTCTCAGATCTTGTTGTGTATACAAGCTAAGGTACCTATGCCTTAACATCCCCAACTATGTAGGACAACCTTCCCATGCAACCAGCCTGAAAACAAACTAATATCTGATAGAGTTATGCACATCTTCTGCACAAGAGCCTCTAAAATCTTAGATCAGGGCACCAGCATGTCCTACTGGGGCCGCCATACACTCCTGTACCTCTGCCCCAAATGTTTTCAGATGGAATGTTCAGAATTAGAGGAAGAAGTGGGATGATTTCTTCTGACTAAAAAGTTTGTGTTTTACTGGAAAGTCCTTCCCTGAGACATTCCACCATTTCAATTCAGTTCAATTAAAAAGAAGAAGACGTTTCTATTCCGTTTGATAGAAAATACATGGAGGTGGAGGGAGGGCCCCTTGCTGAACTCCTTCTTTGTCCATCACTTACCTCTTTGCATTTACTACTTTTTATTTTATGCTTGCTGAATAGCCCACAAGAAAGCAATGGTAAGCCACTTCTGAGGACTCTGTACAGTACCTAGAAAACTTGGGAAAGGATTGACTAAGTCAGAATTGACTTGATAGCATGTAAATAGACTGGCATTGAGCATAGCTAAACGACAAGTGCCTGAAGAGAGAAGATGCAAGGAGAGGATTCTGTACTTTTCACTTTAAATCAGATCCATAACCACCACTTCCTGCAAGACTGGGGCATCCAGTTTGAGCCTTAATAACAACACATAAAGAGCATGGTCCTATCCTTATGATAGTATGATTATGTATCATAATACTTACATTGCCATGTAGTTTGAATTTGTAATACAGTGTTGCATCCCTGCAGTGTTCCAGTTCTTTGATTCCCCTTGGTTATTAAAAAATGCAAATCTAAATTGTATCTTATTCATGTGTTTCTTTGTGTTAAAGCTACAGGGGGTTAAAATCCCAGCACTCCCAGTGCATTTGGATTTTTAATGTGCAAAGTGAAATGGAATCTAGACTTTCTGCAGGCTATATTTACTAATCAACTGTTATGAAAGATTTTTATTATATTCTACTTCTGCTCTCACAAAATTCATGGTTATTAGAAGAGTAATGAACTTCATTGTTATCCAAAAGCTACTTCTATCTGTAACTAGGGAGCATTATTTGCAGAAATTGATAAAGGCAGGGGTCTCTCTGTCTCATTATTTACACACGAACGAAGAGAGTAATATTTGTAGAATGAACATGTTGACCTTTGAACTATAGATAAGTGTTCATTCAGTTGGGTTTTATAGGAATGTACTGAAATTTTCCCAATAATAATAATTACATACTGGCAAATTGATTCTAACTTAGGTCAATGCTTTCCAGGATTTGCTCGGCAAACAGTACTCAGATGTAGTTTACCGTTGTGATTAGTTGAACTCCTGACCTGTAGCTCTGCAGCCAGCTGCCCAACTCACTGAAGTATTCAGTCAACCATAATCCTGTATGTTTAGTGTTAAAGGGATTCTGCATTTGAAAGCACTAAATGTAGGGGAAACTAGAACTTATTTGTCCATCCTCCAAGATCCTCAGCTTTTAAATGCCTGACTTTGAATCTTGTGTATTTAACTATGTTTGCACTCGACTGAAGTGGCGAACTCATTTCCCCCCCTAGTAATCAGACTGTTAGCAACTGTGAGCTCGCTGAATCCTTCAGTGGTAGGTATTTCGCTGCAGAATCAGACGCAGGGAATTCAGTTCTCCACTGTGACTCCTACAAGTAGATCCAGCCTTCTGGCCTTGGGCAAGTTGCTTGGTCCCGGGGTGCCCTCCCCAAAAAAGGGAATGGTAAATTTCTTCTGTGTATTCTATATATTGAAGATGCCTTGAGTCAAAATTGAATTGATGGCACATAATGAGGACGATTGACAACTATATGGCAGCAAGGCACAATCCTGTCCTTTCTGTCCTGGGAAAAGATATGCCTGTTTATTTGTTTGTTTGGTTTGAACTTCATCCGTTGAGTTGAACTTCAATGCACTTTTATTTTTGATAACAATTTATAAAATTCACAAGTCTTTTTTGCTTGTAATAGTGGTGGTGGTGGGGAGAAGGTGAGACAGATTTCCCCATTCTTAATGCCAAATACAACCGCCTACAGACATGCACAAACCACACAACTTCTAGTATGTGTTATTCTGAATATGAGAAATTGGCAGTGCTTGGGGGCATGTGTGTGCGTACTGTATAAGCTTTTCTATAAATGTAAGCTTGTTGTGAGTAACATAAATGCTGTGCAGCTGTTTTGTCTTTGTCCAGCTCATATATAGAAGCTTTTAGTTTGAGTCTACTCTCTTTTGCTGTCTAGGGGAATCAGTGGGTGATAGAGCTTTTTAAATATACTGATGCAGTTAAAGCCATTAAGATGTGCTTGACATTCTTGTATTACTCAACATGACTGTTGTAACTCTACCTACCTCTCTGGTCAGTAAAAGCTTTCTCTGTGTGCTTAATATTTCTTCTGTTATCTTTACAGATTATTTTCTTCACTGTGTTTTTTTAAAAAATGTGCATCCATTTAAGCCATCACAAATTTAGGCTAATCATCCTGACTTAGTTTTATGTTACAGAGGTACAGCTCTTGTGAAGTCAAGTAAAAAGTTGATTTTTATATGCTGTATCTCTTTTTGACTTAGTGATGTTTTTTTCCCCCCATTTTAGAATCCACTCTGTATGCTCACAAATTTACTTGGTAGTGAGGCTCATCTTCTAAAGAGGCTTTTTCTTAAAGCCTTTAATGAGAGCTGGATCTTTGACAAATACTTTGCACAAGAGCTATAGCTCTAACGATCAATCTACAGGGCTTTTCCAGAAAAACAGGGAAGACTTTCTTTCATGTTTCGTATAATTACTGCCTTTGTCCCATAGAATGCAAAAGTAGGGTAATTGGATACTTTCTTTGAATAGTAGATAATCCAATAAAATGCATCCGTGTGTCTGCTTTGCCTCTCTTGTAGATTAAATTAAACTGGAGAAATCTGGCTTGAAAGTTGGTATTTGTATTCCATTGGGTCTAGTACAGATTCACTTCCATGACATACAGACATCTGCCTCAATTGTTCATTTTAGCTTTCAGAAATGTACCGGGTTCAGATCTATGGCATCAAAATCAGATATGCTAAAATTATGTTGAAATCTGCAGAATTTTTAGCTTTGGGTTGATGTGACCTACAGAGCTTATGCTAACAAGCCATAGTTTATTAAGCAGCCACAAACTTTAATCCATTGGCCTACAAACTCAGTTTATTTAAGCCATAGCTTCCTGTGTTGTTTAAAACCAGAATTGTGACTTGCTTCTATCCTGTTTCTCTATTTGCCTACCTTGAAACAGGATCTGATAAATCTAACCAGAAACTATGAACTCAAGCTACTGGTGGTATTGCTGTTGAATCATAGCCTAAAATATAAAAATTAACCAGGGTTAACACAAACTAAGGCTTATTGTGGCCTGCAAGCATGCCTATAATAATAAGTGACCATCTTCTGTCCTAGACATGTCTTTCTTCTATGAGTGTCTGAAACTTCATGGATTCATAGAGGAGCAGGAACCACATGTATCCCCTAGTTAACTGCTCAGATGAATAAGAGGACATATTTTGAAGCCTTTCTTTGAAACTTGACTTTGTTTCACTACTTCATGGGCTTCCTGGGGTTTTCCATTATGAACTGTAATTCTGTATATCTTCTCACATTGATCAGTTCATTTTCACCATTTTATATTTCATCTTATTCAAATGTCGGTTCATTGGTCACATGTCTCTTCCTAATGCTCACTTCTGTTCTTCCTCATGCTTGGCATTTTGTCTATGGCCCGGCTTTATTGCTGGAAATCACTTCCTTCTGATCTTTCTGCTGTTGCTTCTTTTTCATTGTTTGAATCCTTTGTAAAGAACTGTTTGTTGCATTTTCTCTCTCTTTTGTGCGTCTGCCCATTTGTCAGTTGTCTCAGTTTTTCTCTCCTCCTGTGTTGCAGAGATTTGTTTCCCATTACACGCTTTATGACTGGGACATATCTGGCCCTTTCTGGTTGCACTGTAAACTTTTGTAGGTGTCTTAGCCACCCATCAACCCTTCTTTGATCACCTGTGTGTCTCTGTCCTGTTGGCAAACAACCTGTTTCAAAGACTCATGGGTCTGTGAAATGGTAGCTGTTGTAGCTGACTTTTCTGCTGTTGCTCCTACTTTTATGCAGAATGGAATACAGTAGTACCTCATAAGAAGAATGCCCCTTAATATGAAAAACTCGTAGGACGAATTAAATTTCTGGGAATAGGAAAACCTCTTAAGACAATTTTTCCTATTGAATGCCTTGCAAGATGAATTCAATGCATTCCTATGGGAACTGTGTTAAACCACATTTCATAGGACAGTTTTTTAATAAAATAAATTGACCCATAGAATGAATTAAATTCGTCATAAGAGGCACCACTGTAATAAAGAACAAACTGAACCTTTGCTTAATATTCCTGACATCATTGGTTTAAGATCTGTTGTTGACCCTTCCTCGTATGCTTTATTTGAAATGCCATTTTCTGTGTCTACAGTTCTGTCTGCACTTCTGATAGCTTCCAACCAGCTAGCATGACAAAATGAATCCTAAATGTCTATGTGCATTTTTTCTATATTAAAAAGAAGGCACTAATATAGTTAGCTTGACATAAAGAAGTTTACTCCGTTTTAATTTCCCAAGTCTTCAAGACTGCCTGCTACAGTGACCCCCCAACCTATTGTGGGGGTTAGGGACCCGACCCAACCCGCAATAATTGAAAATCCATGATATGCAGATGCAGGTCGGGTTGAGCCAGGGGCGCCTAGCTGGGGGCTCTTGTACTTAACCCCAGCCTGGCGCTTCCCCAAACGGGCCTGCAAGCGCCTTTCCGAGCATTCTGGGGGTCCCAAAAGGGCCTCCCTGCAAACTGGAAGTGACTTCTGGTAAACTGGAAGTGACTTCCAGGTTGCCGAAAATCATTTCTTAGGCCTCCCAGGACCTTTCTAGGGGTAGTGCCAGTCCTGCTGTAAGTAAGTGAGTCATGAAACAGGCCTTTCCCCCTTACCCCAGGGGGCCTTTTTTCATATATTATGGTCCATCAATATAGCAGGACCGCAGTATATTCACCGCAAATGGGCGGGGGACCACTGTACTATCCTTTGAAAGTTACCTTTGCATCTTCAGGAACTAAATCTTTATCAACCCTTATCTCCTTTTCGCCTGGTGAAAATTAATACTTTCAGAATGATAACAGAGCACAGACATCTGTACACAGAGAGAGCATGCCGTAGTGTCCATGGATAGCCTTGTGCTCTATGTTGCCTGTGTCTCTCCAAGAGACACAGAGAAACAGAAATACAACAAAGGAGAGTATTAGATCTCAGAACAATTTCTCCAGTACTCAAGCATCAAGATAGGAAGCTGCTTATGCGCAGGCAGGTGTCCACTGGGTTGCAACAACAGCATGCTTGCCCTTCTGTATGAACCAGCAATTTCATTAGAGCTGGTGACTTCTACCTCTGATTTCTCAGGGGGGAAATGTCCATGTTTCTGACAAGGCCTTCCTGCTACCTTGATTTGAGTTCTTTCCAAGGACATAAGGACAGAATGGATCATCAGATATCAGAACAAGATTCAGTGACCCACTGAAGACTGAACTCGATTAACTGCATTGCTCCAGCTGCCCAGCACATTAATGGAACAAAATAAAACCCCATTTAACAACCCAATTAATCTGTGTGTTTGGTAGCTGTACTTCCTGGGAGCAGGATTGAACAGCAGTACGCAGCTAACAAAGTCTTGTTCTTAAATGAATTGGAGTTTGCAGTCTACAAGTCTCCTAATATGGACCTAGTGTTCCATGCTACCACTTACCCAAGAAAAAGGAAATGGCCACCAGTCATTTACATGTGCAACTCAAGTGATTGCTATTTTCAAACCTGGTAAGGAACCGAAGGATTTCACACAGATCTCACCCCTTTGGCATCTTTATAAAGTCCTGGAAGTAATGATTTTAACTATCTGATGGAAGTAGTGGAACCACTTCTTATCCCACAATCCACTAGTTTAGAACTGGGAAAAATTGTACAGCATGAATTGTACATTTAACACAACTGATTGAGGATGGCTTTAAAAAGTAGGAAAACTATGGGAGTATGTCTTTGACTAACTGTGACATGGTTCATCATCAAGAACTAATGCAGAAAAGTCTATAATTTAACTAGGTATTATAAACTGATTCTAGTAATAGCAACTATTTTGCAAAATCAAAGATTGTTTCGTCATTTTCAAGTTGTGTTGCTCAAAGACTCAAATGTAGTGTACTGGCTCCTGTTTTGTTTAGCATCTATACCAGTGGTTCCCAACCTTGGGTCCATAGAAACTTCCAAACTCCTCGAAGCCTTCACCAGTAACTATGCTGGCCAGGTTGTCTGAGAGTTGTAGCCCATATGCATATGGGGACCTAAAGCTGGGATCTATGCCAATGTCCAACCAACTCCTCAGTGCAAAGTTTTATTTATTCTGAGACGCTCACTAATTGTTGGAGAGCTTTCAGATGGTAGAGGATCCTTTAAGAGATATATTAGAATAACGTGATTTATATTATGATAGTAATTAACTTAAATCCAAACCTACTAAGACTCAAATACATGCATGCCATCAATAAGCCAGCATATTGGACACTTCAGGTAACCTCACAAGGCTTCCAGCTAGATCAGTGTTTTCCCCTGAAATACTGTACTTAGGTGTTACTTTGAATCACAAGGTTAAACTGCAGACTCAGCTCACAACCTGAGTTTGATCCTAATGGATTCAGGCAGTTGGTTTGAGGTTGCCTCTGTCTTCCATCCTTCCAAGGCCAGTATATTGTGTACCCAGCTCATCAGGGTGGGGGGGGGCAGTTTGTAGCCTGGATTATTAAATTATAAACTGCCCAAATAGTACTTAAAGCACAATGGGACGGTATACGGTACATTGTTCTTCCAGGCTGGGGCTATACAGCCTGCTGGAAAAGCAAAGCAAAAAGTATTCTGCTTATATACTGCTGCCCCATAGTACTTAAAGCACTCTCTGGGCAATTTACAATTTAATTAATTGCCCTCCCCCAAGCAAGATGGGTACTCGTTAGGGATGGGCATTTCATTTCGGAACCAGTAGGTTACGAAACAAACCATGCGAGCCCAGGTGGTCCTCAGAACCGGCTGATACAGGCAGATCCAATTGCTTTACCTTTCTCTGTCTTGCACAGAGTTAAAATCCAACGAGGAAACACACTGTGACGTCCTCTTTCCTGCTTCGTTCTGCTGGCCAATCAGAGAGGAAGGTGGAATGATGCCTCTCCCTGCACAGCTCCTGGTTGGCCAGCATCACAGATCTAGCACAGATGATGTCGCGGCATCAGAAAGGGCGAGTTGCTGTCTTACTCTAGGCTCAGGTGAATTTCAAAAGTCCTCTGCAAATTACCAATTTATGGTTCTGTAGCCAGCAGGCTTTTACAGTTGAAGCAGCTCTATAGGTGGTGAAGAGAGGAAGAGCAAAGGCACTATTTCCCCCTTAGCTACTGCTGGTTTCAGTTCTGCTGTCTGTCAGGTAATGTGGCCCAAATGTCAGCATTGCTTCCCCAATGGCTTCAAGTCAGTAACAAGTGAGCTACATGTGGGCTGCCTTCAAACCCTTTCCCCTTCAGCAACAGCCTTCACTGCCAAATTTGCTGCTAAAATGGCAGCAACAAAACCTGATGCACATTTAGCTTCATACAAATGTGATTTAGCAATATCCTTTTTTCAGGGTGGATAAAACTCAATTATTCTTTTTTCAGAAATAAAATTGATTTAAATTGTGATTTAAGTCCAAAAGCTTGTTTTTTGAATAGCCAAAAATAATTTTGTGAAAATTAAATTTATTAGAGTTAAATCAAATCCACACTGCTTGATTTAAAGCAAGTGCACTGAGGGAGCCAGTGCTGTTCAGTTGACTCAGGGGCTGCCAGGGAGCTCCACACCAGGTAACAGTTTCTGTCCCTGTTGTAGAGGCTGAAAAGTGTTAGATCAGGCATGTCCAAACTTCGGCCCTCCAGATGTTTTGGACACACAACTCCCACAGTCCTTTGCCATTGGAAATACAGGCTTGGAATTCTGGGAGTTATGGTCCAAAACATCAGGAGGGCCAATGTTTGGACATGCCTGCGTTAGATGCAATAGAACTTTGCGGTATTTCATAGTTCAGTAGCTAAGTAGCACTGGACATACTGAATTGGGGATTCTAGGAACTTTTGCCCAAAATGTAACTTTTCCAGCTCATCCCAACATCATCAGTTGAGTATGTCCAACCATGAGAAGCTGAAGCCTACTTAATACCAAGCTACCAAGGGTGAACACGTCCTGATAACTCAGAAGGCTACCAACTGTGTCCTATGTGCCATCAGGTTACTTCTGTCTTATGGCAACCTTAACCAGGTTCTTTGAGATATGAGATACCTAAAGATTGGTTTAACCAATGCTAATCTCCCAGTGAGTTTCTATGGCCAGGTGGGGATTTGAACCCAGGTTTCACATGGTTTCTGCCAAAGGCAGCTATGAGATCTGGGAGAACAATGTGATTTGCCACTATAGCTATTGAAAAAGAAGCAGATGTAAGTGAAATACTTATATAGTCTTATACTAAACACTTCAAATATATGAAATTCATGCACATTATATATCTTTAAAAATAAATCATTTGCATGAAGAACTTTACCATTCCTTCAAGTTAAGTATAACAAGATTGTGTTTAGCTGGATATCCAGTTGGCCATGAATTCCTGGATATATAAATAGTCCCCTATCCATAGTGCAGTTTGCACTAAGGGGGTGGCAGAGAAATATAGATAGATAGATAGATAGATAGATAGATAGATAGATAGATAGATAGATAGATAGATAGATAGATAGATAGATAGATAATAGTCTGAAATGGATTTTGAAAAGATATTGAATGCTATTTTTTAATCTCATATTTTGCTGATGGTCTTTTTTGGTCACTTGAAGCTGTACATGCAACAAACAAACAAACCTCACATAGTATTTTAGTCAGGTTTAGTTGTATAAATGTTGTGTTTGTCATCTGTGAATTCAGGATTCATTTTGATTTCCAGGATTCATTAATGCCTGCCCATCTAGCGCCTGTCCCATGCTTAAAAGCAATTTTGTTTGATTTTCATCAGCATCTGCAGCCACAAAGGCTTCTAAAAGTTATGGAACACTGTCACCAGGTAAAGCATTATAGTTATTAACATGTCAAAAGTATAAGCAAGCCAGAGCGTATGCTTTATGTCATCTGTTCTTCAGCTCCACTAGGACAAAAAGGTTTGAATTTCAGATAGTCATTTTATGCAATTGACAAATAGGTCCAAGTTTTACTTTGCTTTCATCTCGTTTGTTTGTTTGTTGAATTTCTCTTATAAAGGAATGAATGAATACACCTCATTTGGCTTAAAGCAGCAGATCTATATACAGTTAATTTGTGGATAAATATGGGTTTCTACTATTGATGTTTCTCCGTTCCCCACAAAGTGGCTATATTAATACGGAAATGTTATTAATCAATAAGTGGCTCTTTAAAAATACATCAGTAAGACTAACCAATTGCCTTTAAGTACATATCAAAGGCCACAGAGCAATTTGATGTACACTCATGGTCCATTAGAGAATATTGGGCGTTTTAATTATAATTTTTAAAAAAGAAGAAGCTGCAATGAGCCCAACAAAGCAATTTAAAATCCCTGCTTTGGGCATCAAGAATGTGCAAGCCTGCTTGCCTCTGAAACACTAGATCCAGTTCTGAAAACTATCTGGCCACATAATCAACCCCGTCTCATTTTCCTGAACTGAGGACTTAACACATTTAGATTACGGAGATAAAGGGCCAGACCCAAGCAATAAAGCTAGAATGGCTGCACCGATGCTCCCAGTCCTGATTTGCTCTCATAGCCCTGTAATTGACTCTCAGTAGTTACAGAAAAGGCATTCTACATTTGCTGTTCACTCTATGAAGACAGAGTACAGCCTACCTGGTACACACAAAGGCTGCCTTAATTTTGACAGGTAATTGGAGGCTATTGACAAAACACTTATTTTGAAGTGGTCTCGTTTGCTTTAATGCCTTACTCTGGAGTAAGTGGTTTGCAGATTGCAGCTTTTAAGTTGCAGACGTTAAGAGCATATGGTTGGAGTTATTATTTGTCAGACCTCTGCTTGTGTAGGGTATTGATAGAAATGACACTGAGATAGTCGAGCAAGAGCAAGAGTTAGCAAGAGATCACAGTCACTCTGCACAAAAGGATAGAATACTGAAAAGTTGTTGGCTGTGTATATAGTGTTGTAAAAAGCAGATCTGGCAGGTCTTTTGCAAGCCAGTTATACAGTGGTACCTCTTTAAAACAATTTAATTTGTTCTATGGGTCAATTTGTTTTAAGAAAGTTTTGTCTTACAAAATGTGGATTCCCATAGAAATGCATAGAAAATGAATTACCAGTAATCTGTTCCGGAGGCTGTGGTTCGCTTCATTTTACGAAAATTTTGTCTTACAAATATGTAGTTTCCCATAGGCATGCATTGGGAATGAACGAATCCATTCCGGATGCTAGAATAAAGACAAAACTAATCATGATTTTTTCCTGGGTACATGCAGAACGTTTTTTGTCTTGCAATGCATCCCATAGGGAATTTTTTTATCATACAAAGCATGCCTATTCCCAGAATTTTTTTTTATTCCTATCAGTATTTTGTATTACGAGGTATTTGTCTTAAGAGGTTCCACTGTATATCCTGTGACCACAGTGTCAAAATGACAACTCCCCTGTCAGGTAAAAATTCAGTGCCTCCTTTCCATGATATGTTTTGTACTTTTGGAAACGAATCTGCATGAAGGCAGAGGAATTATGAACATATGAACCTAAATATTTGCATTTCCATTTGCATTCTGTTGCATGCATTAGGGATCACATGCTGGACATTGTCCTGTCTTGGACATTTAAGACCTGCTGGGATGGGATACTGTTCTCCAAGGAGAGACAGACTCAACAGAGGAAGAAGTTAACATCAAACAAGCAGTGTAGATTAGCAGGTGGACATTTGTGGGGAAGCCAATACAGAACAGCTGGAGAGATTAGTTGTCTGCCTACTCTGGAACATGGTCTGCAAGACCACAGAGAGTTCCACGGCAGACAACCTGTTTCAACAGCTGCCAGCTTCAAGTGAAGTTACATATTTTGGATGCAGGGTTTGCTGTCACTGTTAGCTCATCTGGCTGATGATCTGCTATTAGAGGCTCAGGGACTGGATACATTTAATACTATTGGAGATTCAGCAGCTGTTTACAAACATAGTGTCTGTCCCACCATGCTGCATATTTTCACCTGGTGGAATCTCACTGCACTGTCAAAGAGGTTCCTTGCCCTTATCTTGAGCCAGGAGAAAGGTAAGATATCTAAGAGATCCACTGAGCACTGTGACCATTGGAAAGCAACAAAGTCAGAGAGAGAGAGGATTCCCTGTGTGCTCACCTCTTACTCCTTCCCCCACCTCCCCGAGAACATTCACCGGCTTCTTGTACAATTCTTGATGTTTTTGTACTTTTTCTATTTCACTTTTGATACTGGCAGATGTTTGCTGGTGTTACTTAAGCTTGATATTGACTTTTCTTTGTTTCTGCCCCTCTTCCAGATTTTTCACACACCTCTCTTAATGGGTGATAGAAATGCACCTAGGCTCTTTATTATGTGAAATCTCATTTTGTTGTTATTGCTGTTTCCATTTGGAGCTAGACAACATGTCTTACATTGTGTTTTTTAAAAATAACCAGTATAGCTGAGAGTCTTTTGCTGTGCTCGGTATGCACTTCCATGTCTAAATAGATTTTTCTCCCTCTGTCTTCCATCTATAGTCCATTATCGTATACAAGCGATCTGCTGAGAATAGTGTGAGGTGTAACTGATTGTCATCCAAAGCAAGTGAAATCTTTAGCTGAACATTAGACACTGCGTCAGGCATGCTAGCTTGAAGTAGAGGCAGTCAATTATAGACCAGAGGCTTTATGGCTACATTATTACTATTAGGTTTTCAGTAGCAGTATTCTGTTTGATCGATCTGAACGCAGGACATTGATGGATAGCTTTGTTCTTCAAATGTCAAATATGTGGGACTTCTATGCTCTATATATTTACTGACCCGCTAATCTACTCTAGATACCTTTCTTCTTCACAGTGTTTTGCCTGAGTAGATAATCGTTATTCATATTGTTTCAAGTCTCTCTTTTATTTAATAATATTTTAAATCCCGAAATGTCTTTGAAGGACCCTATGCAAATAGACTGCAAGTAGCTGTATCCTTGAGATTGTACTTCCTTGCACTGCTGTGTCTAAGGATGCTTTGCAAAGAGATTTCCATGGGGTCAGATGCACATCAACAGCCCCCCCCCCCAAAACACACACACCAGGTCCCCAGTGTATAATGGAGATCCTAGTATACACCTTATACCAGTGATGGAGAACCTTTTAGAGACCGAGTGCCCAAACTGTGATTCAAAACCCACTATTTTTTTCACAAAGTGCCAATACAGCAATTTAACCTGAATCCAGGTGGCTGTGAATGGGTGATGCCGGGTGCCCACAGAAAGGTCTCTGAGTGCCACCTTTGCCACCCCTCCCATAGGTTCGCCAACACTGCCTTATACCATTGACAAGAATCAGTTGTACTGATATGAAAGAAAGGCTGTAGGCTATATTCATCCTTGAAATAGTCCAATTACTTTTCGAAGGCACTGTCATAGCTGGCGTTCAGCAGTGCTTTAGACTCAGGCTGTGGTGCTAATCAGAGAAGCATGAAGCCAAAGCATCCCAGTACATCTAAGGATCTCTTAGAGTTCAAAAGGCTGGAGACACTTGAGGAACCTTGAGCCCAGACCACTTTGAGCGCCCTTGATCCTAGCTGGTCCTAGCATTGTACTAATGCATCTATTTTCAAGAGCTTTCTCATACCCTCATAGCAAGATTCTTATTTAGCACAATGGTATCCAACTGGAACAAGGTGGGTATTTTTTGAGCAAAAGGCACAATACAGTGGAAATGACTCTGGCTCTGGCTCTTCCCCAGCTGCAAACCCAAACATAACATATGTCTCCAGAACACTGTCAGATAATGCAATTCTAGGCAAACAAATACAAAGGCAGCAGATTTTAAAAGGGCAATATATGGAGACTGTGACATGATGTGTTTGAAAAACATCATTTTAATGATGGCCTTTTCCTGTCAAAACCATTCTATTAGTAGAAAAACATACATCTCATTTGCTATTAATCTTACCACCAAGAATAACAGAAAGAATGCTTAGTAACTAGGACAGGAAGAGAGCAGATACTGCTCCTTTCTTCTTTCCTCCTAACCTGCAGGCCCTTAATAAAAAACAGGTCATTTTCAATTGGATTTTTTGGGTTATTAAAATCTGCTCAAAATGATGAATGAATCAAGAGAAGGAGAAAGTGAATGTATTCTGCCATTGTCTTAGATAAGGCTATCATGGGTTGCAATTTTCCATATATTTAGAAAATCATATTTGGGGGGGAAATCCTGATTAAGTATGCTGCTGTGTCCTGCTGCAGTATCACTGATTCATGCAAACCGAATGCATTATTATACATATAAATTGTGTATTTAATGCCTTCATGTGAAATTAGTTTGAGAATTGAACAAGTTAGAAATTCCTTCCAGAAAATGAGGAAAGTCTTGACAAACCGGGACTTATTTATCAGACTTGGTACTCGAATACTTCAATCCTGTGTATTCAGCACCCTTGTTTTGGACATAAATAAAAGCCATTGGTTAATGCCATTTAACTAAGCAGTATGGAGGTTCTGGCTCTGCATACTCTCTTTTAAGGAAGGGATTGGAAGTTTCCAGTTTTTAAAGTCATCATAGAGTCTCTTGATGTCTGGACTTCGGTTTGTTTAAAATTTGCTTAATTTTTGTTTCATTTCTTCTGTTCCCCCCCCCCCCACAATTCTTGTAATTTTTGCTTTTTGTCTTCTGTAAGATGTAACTCATGTACAGCAATGGATACTGGGACAATTAGTAGCCATTTTAAAAGGGCAGGCTGTAAAACAAAACCGCAGTCCTGTTTCTTTCGGTTAGTTGGAGGAATAGGGAACAAGAGTGAAGCTTCCAACAGCTGCTACAGTTATTACCTGCTGCTATTCCTCTCCCATTCTTGTTTGGTTTTCACAGCTGCAGTCATGTAAGATATCAGCCCACCTCTATAGCTGTCATTGTGAATGCAGCATCTGCCCCAACGGTGTTATTGTTTCTTGGGACAGATTGTTTTGCCATCTTATACTAACCTGTCACAATGCTCCCCTATTAGAACCAGACCAAAATCTGTCTTTCTGTTCTCCTGTCTTTTGGTCTGCAGAGGTGACAGGCTGACTATCCTTGGTGCAGGGTTGAAGGATCTGCATACCATCGGGGGCACCTTGGAGAAGCAGGAGTCTCCTACTACCACAGTTTGTCTTGCTCTGGAGACATTTATATGAAGGGGCTGCTAAGAAATGTGCTTTTCCAGGGAGAGATTTGCAACACTGGGCATCTGACAGGGCTCACATCCCAGGAAGGGTCGTTGCTGATTGTTCAAGAACCCCTTTTGCAGTTCCTTCTACCTTGTTCCAATTCACTTGCCTTGTTAGAAAACAAAAGAGAGAATTCTGAAAAGAGAAAGATGAATCAAAGAATCATAGAGTTAGTATACATGCCTTTCTCCTGATTCCTAGAGCCAGAAGGGAAAAGAAAAGGAACAAGCATCGTTGACATTGATCTGGAACATGACCCAAGGAGAGTGCTTTGCTCAGAATACCTCCATTCCCACAAATGGAGCTAGCAAATAACTTCTCCCCCTTTCCCTTTCTCAAAATCCAAGCAGACATGTGGCTACAGTTAAGGTAAACTCCATGGTGTACTCCTCTGTTAGTGAAGGAGGAACTGCAGTTTCAGAGGAGCGAGGGGTGTTTTTGTAGTCCACGGGGGGCTGCAGATCATTCTTCTTCCAAGGAGCTTGGAAGTACAAAGGCTATAGTCTTCCACTGAGTGCTGTTTTCATGAACCTCTATTGAAGAAGAGAGCAAAGCTTATAGGAATGCTTAGTCTGATGCATCAGGTGAAAAGTTGAGCTCAATTTTATCACCTGTGGATACTTATAAGAGAAATAACACATGTCTTGTTCTCCACTTCATAACATAGTGTCTCTGTTTTGCTGCATAATAGAATGCAGTTTGCTAATACTGTGGGACTGAATGGACAATTTAAATATCTAAAAGGGGATACATGAAATGGCTTTATAGTGAGGCTGTCCAGGTAGCTCTCAGAATTGTCCACACCTGGCAACTACTCGGTTTGAGTAGTTGAAACTACGGTTTCAAAGAGGAGTCATTCCTAGCCTACGTGGAAATGCTGGAAATTGAACCTGCAAACTTGAGCATGTGAAGTACATGGTCCACTATTGAGCCACAACTGTACTCCATAGCTCTTCTATGCAGCAAACTTTTCCATGCACATCCCACGTTAGGTAACACATGTCTTGACAGTCCATTGATCATTGGACAGGAAAACAAAAGGAGTGGACAAGATGCTAGAGGTGTCTGCATGGATAGAAGAAAATAATCTGGCAAAGCAGTTCTAGCAGACACCAGATATCAACTCCCCCATTACTAGGATGGATACAAATCCTTCATATATTGGCCTCATAGGCAAGGATGGACTGCAGGGTGGTGGGATTTCTTGTTTGTTTGTTTCATTCATTCATTTATTCTCTCATTCATTCATTCATTTTTACCTTGCTTTTCTCCTTTAAAAGGATCCAAGGTGACTTACATCATTACAAAGAGAATATTATAGCTAACAACAGTGAGTATGCGAATAACATAAGTGACCAACCATATACCATAAGGAACACCAAAGCCTCTTCAAAGCAGTAAGGGGTTCTCTGTCCCGCTACCTAGTATTTTGAATGGTACGAGTCTGGACTTTTTTTTTCCTGGCAGGCACAGAAAGTAAATCTATATTTACAAAACATCACTATCATCCTCTTAGAATTGAAAAGCTGGATGGGAACCAGTGGAACATCAGTCAATCCCGATCAGGGAGGCATTGTAGGAAATCAAATTCCCAACCTATGGCTCTATTTATTTATATATTTATATACTGCCCATTTTCCCAGAGGAACTCCAGGCAGTTAACAACAATAGAAAAACAGCAAAACAAAATCAAACACATAATAGAACATGTAACAATGATAAACATAAAAATTAGTGTACACAGCAAGATGGCGGAACGATTAAAAAAACACTAAAGGTCCCCAAATGCCTCTCTAAAAAGCATGGTCTTAAGTGCTTTTTTTGAAGGCAGGCAGGGACTGTGCCAGGTGCATCTCACTTGGCAGATGGTTCGAGAGTGAGGGGCCAGCCACAGAGAAGGCTCGGCTTCGGGTTGCCGATTTCCTAGCCTCCCGGGGTGTGGCCACCTGAAGTGAGAGCGCCTGCAACATTCTGGTGGGTTGGGCCTCAGTTGACCTCTGGAAGAGTCACTCTGCCAGGTATTCAGGTCCCATGCTGTGGAGAGTTTTGTAAATCAAAACCAGTACAATACCTTGAATCTTATTCGGAATGCAACAGGCAACCAATGCAAATGGGCCAGGACTGGGGTGATGCTCTAAAGCCAGATAACGAAACCACTGAGCTACCAAGACCCTTAGAAATGAACTAACACGGTTTTGGTCTGTACAAGTATTTAAAAGCGATCATATCTATCTCTCCATTTATAGGACATTGGAAGAAAACAAGCATCACTCGGTGTTTTTTTTTCTTCAAATTATATGCAAGTAGATGTACATAAGGGCTTGGGCTAGGGCGCTGAATCTGCCTGCTTCAAAATTGGCATCTTGGCGGTTCAAATTCCAGGTGCCACGCAGCAGAGCGAGCTCCCGCTGTGAACCCCAGCTCCTGCCAACCTAGCAGTTTGAAAACATGTAAATGCAAGTAGATAAATAGGTACCGACATAAAAAATGGGAAGGTAAAAAGTGTTCTGTGCAGCCATGCCGGCCACATGGCCACAGACTTGCATAACACTGGCTCTTTGGTTTGAAAACGGAGATGAGAACTGCCCCTAGACTCAGACATGACTAGCATGCTTGTGAGGGGGGAACCTTTATCTTTTCCTAGATGTTCATAAAGGATACCAAGTGTAGTGTAGTGGATAAAGTAATAGATGTAAGTAATACTGTACTCAGGCAACCTGGATTCAAATTTCCATTAGTCATAGAAATTCACTAGGTGAGGGTGGAACTTACTTAAATATTTTACTTTGTGAGCCCTATAAGTAGGTTTCAGTCTGACAACACATAATGCACACAGATGTATGTATATCTTTTGCTGTAAATCAGTAGGTGGTAGAACTCCATTATCTCTGACTAAAAATACTTACATTTGGAAATTGTGTTTGGATACACTTAGTGGGAAAATGCATTAAAAGGAATACTTTAAAATGCATATTTTGGGTAAAGAAATATGCAGTTTTTCAAGTGGAAGCCTTGCAACCCAATGCAGAGCTTGGACAGGTTGAGAGTGCTGTTGGGACTCATTAAACAGATTTTGCTGAAGCTGTAAATATGAAACATTTCATATCCCTAATGGTTCCCATCCAGCTCAGTTAAAATTCCTCTGTACACCAAATTTGTTTGCTTCACAGGTATCTGGGCCTTCTTTCTATACAGTACTTCAGTTTTTTGGATACAGAAAGTAAAATGCATTAATTATATTCCAAGCAGTTAGCTTTTCTTTTCTTTCAATATTACAGTGATGGCCTCAAAATCCAACACAAATTTCACCGATCTGTACAGTGACCCTCTGCCTATTGCGGGGGGTTAGGGACCCGAACCAACCCGCAATAATTGAAAATCCGCAATATGCAGGTCAGGTCGGCCCTGGCACATCTAGCTGGGGGCTCTTGTACTTACCGGAGGCCTCAGAAATGATTTTCGGCAATCCAGAAGTCACTTCTGGTTTACCGGAAGTCACTTCTGGCTTGCAGGGAGGCCCTTTTGGGTCCTCCAGAAGGCCTGCGAAAGCCTTTGCAAGCCCATTTGGGACAGTGCCAGGTTGGGGGTAAGTAAGGGAGGCCTGAAACAGGCCTTTCCCCCCTTAACCCTGGGGCCTTTTTATTTCCATATACTGTGGTCCCGCGATATAGCGGTACCACAGTATATGAACCGCGAAAGGGCAGGGGACCACTGTATGTCTTTTTAGAGAGTCTTTCTGGAATTCATTCTGGAACAGTCAAGTTGACTTCTCATTCTAGAGTATACCGAGTAAATCTAGATGGTAAAAGCAAAATGGAAATGCTGCAGTTATTAAAAAAAAAAACTTATATGAATGTGGGCATCAGATTGTTCTGGGCACCCATGGTTTTTGTGGAGTCGTTGCACTTTGTTCATGGTGTCCTAATGGTGTCCTTTTTCATCGTTTGGCACTACTATGTCCATGAAGCTCTCATTAGCAAGGAAGAGAGAGAGGGGGTTGGAATTTGCTGTACTCCTGCTGGGTGGATTCAAATGTGAGGCTAAATAATGCATGAACCTAAGATTTGTATAATTGATCATTGTATGATTTATGCAGCATAATTAGGATTAGGTTGAGAGGGAGAGTTGAAAAGCCAGCTTCCTGGTAGCCAGAGCCATTAACTAACAGTAAGCTGCCAAAACAAAAATTAGGTGGGAAGGAAGCCACAGAGTTCAAAATGCATTGTGTCTTAGATCTGATTTATAACAGCCCTTGCTTCGGCAACATGTACAATGCCTTCCAATTTGTAAGCACCAAGGGTTATTTTACAAATGGGAAGGATAATTTTTCATTTGATTGTTTTAAACTAATCAAATGCAAACAGTGGCAGCAACGGCAAAGAGCTAATGTATAACAAAAGTGGAAGGTGCGGAAGGTTGAAGAGGTTAATTAAAAATGTAATGATTGCGTTTGCTGAGGCAGCACTATTAATCACTTTACTTCAGCAGTCACATGTCTTGCAAACCTTTGATTATGCTCAAGCATCTCATGTTAATGACGTGACGTCCTCTCTAGTCAGGAAAATGTGTTCAACGGATTAAAAAAAGTAGCACCCCAGCCTAGCAGCCAAGTTCTGCGAGAACGAAGGCCAAATCCTGCCATTTTAGTAGGGAAGAATACACTGTAACAATCACAACAAATCATGGCACAGATGCTGCTGATGAGTGAGCCATTGATCTACAGATCACTTCCAGCATTTTGTACCATCTGCTAGATTGTCTACGAATGATGCGTCTCTACCCTTCTGTCTCCCAGAACCTAAGCCAATAACTATCCTGAAAACTCTGGAGCTTGAATACACCATTGGAGTTGTGTGCCTTTATTGCTTTGGTCTTTTGAATTGCAGGATGTTGCACAACCTTTCTGTTCCAATTCCGACCTACTCTCAAATGCCTTACCTGAATCAAATTAGCATAATTTCCTTTTGAAATGTTGCTTTTTGCTAGTGGAGAAATTGATTGTTTTTGTGGAGAAATTGATTGTTTTTCATCGAGCTATCCAAAGGTTCAGTGCAATGCAAGGAAAATAGTCATTTCCCAGTCAGAAATGATTGTGGGAGTGTTACAAATGTTGGACTGGAACTGCAGATATATTTTTTAATTGGACAGCTGTTTGTCATCCATTTTTTCAGTTTTCTATAACAATGAGAGCTCTAAATATCACCTTGGCAGGGGGTAATGGATAACCTGAGATGTACATGATCTCATTGTAGGTAGGTGAAAGAACATTTCCAATTCCACATTGGCCACTTTGAACCTGCCAAGCTGAGTCATGGCAACTGGAATTCTTTTCTTAAGAGATCAAAAAGTTTTGCTACTCATCGAAGCAGCTTCATCAGACTGACTGAACTTCCAGATAACCTCACCTGGATGACTAAGAATCTTCAGAGACATAACGGCCACTTTGAAAAAAAATCTGAAGCAAAGCTAAAAACAAAGTATGATGCTTATCTGTTTCCCCATTGCACTTGAAGCACGTTCAGAGAAGTTTACTACTAATTATGCAGGCTAAACACTGCCCACTAGAGATGGGCACGGAACAGAAAAATGGTGTTTCAGTTTTTCGTTTGTCGTTGAGAGGTCTGTTTCGGTTTGTTTCTGTTTGTCGGGAATTTTTTTTAAAATTTCGTTACTGTTTTTCATTTTTTCATTTGTTGTTTCTACCCGCTTTTTGCGCGATTTTTAAAGCATTTCGGTGCGCAGGCATCCCCCAACGCCCCAGACCAGAGGGAAAACACTAAAAAAAATGATGCTGGCAGAGACACAGTATAGACTAGGTATGCAGGGAGGCTGCAAAGGCAGCAGCGGGCGTTGCCCAGGGTGCAAGGCAGCTGCAGAGTGACTGCACTGCGGGGCAGGGGAGGGTACTCACCGAGAGGTACGCAGCACTCACGCACACAGGGAGGCTGCAG
Organism: Phrynocephalus guinanensis; assembly: GCA_037367245.1. NCBI lineage: Eukaryota > Metazoa > Chordata > Lepidosauria > Squamata > Agamidae > Phrynocephalus > Phrynocephalus guinanensis. The sequence continues at coordinate 66,977,739 of CM074735.1, forward strand.
GACTGAAGCTAGAGTCGTAGAGACAGCAATCCCACCCTAACTCCCACCAGAGACTGCAAGGAGGACAGGGGCTGCCAGAGCTTTTTATGCCCACTGTGGCTGCCAGACCTGCCCGCCCAGTCTGCAACCTGGGCATGCTATTGGTTGAACATGATCCCATCACATGGCTTGCCTCCATTTTGTGGCTGGTGGCGACTTCCATTTTAAAGGGAAAAGAAAAATACATCGCGATGGGAGAAGACAAAAACAAACGTTTTAATGACCCAATCCCCCCCTGGTAGGTATTATCAGACAATATAAATAATTATCGCTGTGTTTTTATGGATGTCCAGGGCGTATTTTAACATTTAAAACAGCTCATTTCATTGCGCGTCGCCATTAATGGAAATGAAACGTAACGACCACAGTTTTCGTGGTTCTGTTCGTTTTGTTTCATTTTCATCACAATTATCGTTTGTCGTTTTGTTACGTAACGGAAACGACAAACATTAACGAAAATGAAAAAATGTTCATTCCGTGCCCATCTCTACTGCCTACCCACCAGCAAGGTGGGTACTTATTTTTCTGACTTCATAAGGATGAAAGGCTGAGTCAACCTTGATCTCAGTACCTGGGATTGAACCTTGGATTGTGAGCACAAATTTGGCTCCATTACAGCAGTTTAGCCATGAGTCTATCCAGTTCAGGCACGTTTGTATCACATTTTTATTCTAGAATGGAAAGCATGTGCAGGCATAAACAAAACAACAACAACAACAAAACTATGTGGTGGCAGTGATCAGGAGAAATCTCACAGACTTGCTGTGCATTTGGGAATAATTTCCTCCCAGTGCCTATTGCCTGGATTACATCTGAGCTTGAAGTAAGAATATCTTCTTTCTTTCCAAAATAAAACTGAAATATTGGAAATAATACTGGCTCCTGGTCCATTTCCAAGCATAATTCAACATGTCACTTTCAGCCTATAAAACCTTAAATCACATGAACCCAGGATACTTGAAGTGCTCTCATTCTCCAGATAAATCTGTTCAAGGGATTGAGATCATTCTTGTTCCTTTTGTGCTCTGGAGCAAGGTGAGTAGTAGTCAAGGGCAGGGCTTTTTCATTTATGACACCCTGGTATTTATTTCTTAAAGGTCTCATGGCACCTTTCCTTTTTTTTAAAAAGGGGAATGATACACTTTTTTGTTTTCCAGGATCTGTGCAGGGTGTTTTGTTTTGTTTTATCTGTTCCACTGTGACTTTTCTCACTGTGATACTTCAAACTTTTTGTGTTGTTGTTTTGACTGGTTTTGATTTGAGTGGCAAAGAAATAACCCCCTGTACTCTACATCCTGGCTCTGAGAGAAGAATGTGATGCAGGAAGAAATATTTTCTCTTAAATTCAGTTATGGCCAACCCCTATTTCTGCCTACAGCTATACAGTACAATAGAGAGGGTGCATGCATCCATAGTAAAGCATCAGCTCTGCTTAAAGAAAATCCCAAGATTAGCCCTGGCACCTGTGGTTAAAGAATTGCCGGAGCCAGAGCCAGGAACAGACTTTACAAAAATTCATTTTGAGGATGCTGAAAGGTGGGACTCTGGCTCCTAGGTTCCTTCAGGTATCAGAGCAACTGATCGTTCTGATTGGGGAGTTCAGCCTTTGATAATCTGGAAAGGGAACTTTTCCAGGTTCTTGCTGAGAAGAAATCTTTGCTTGATACTCTAACTGCAAGAGTAGAATACAATGGGCAGAAAGTAGATTTGGATCTGCTGGTAGACCACATACGAGTCCACTCGTAGGTGTTTTAGGCTGCTTTCACACGACCCCTAAAATCCACTGCAAAATGCTCGTAGATGCGGAGCATAAAATTGTTTTCCCACCAGCAGCAGACCTTAAAAAACATAAAGTATAACCACACCCACTTAAGCTTGCCCCAGCACATTTTACAAGTACCTGGTCTCGAGGAGGTCAAATCCTTGTTGCTGTTTTAAAGCATTGCATGCCTTGCCCTCCTCCACTTTTTTTTTGTCCTAGGGCTCCCTGTCCTGGAACAATCAGCTGCTGCCAACGGCAGGCGGAGGTGAACCTGCATTTTTTTCTCCCTCCCCTCATCACAGACAGAAGCAGTAGAATCAGAGTGCGGGAGATTGGGAACACCGGAACGAGGACAAAAACCACATTGGGGGGATCCGCATTTAAGTTGACAGCGGATTTTAGGGATCATGTGAAAGCAGCCTTAGAGATTTGCATTGGAATCATAGAGGTTTCTGAACGATTCAGTTGAACAGTGTTTTTCCTCTGTATTCAGCTGCTCTGGAAAAGCTTGGGGAAAACTGGCCTCATATCTTTCAAAGGTTAGAATCTGGTAATGAATCAAGTTTTTGGGCTGCATATGTGGCATATTGGCCTTAGTTTTAGGTATGCACAGCACCTCATGAGCCATCTCTTTGCATCTGCTCTTCATTGTTGGATCTTCAGGTTCTGGGAAAACACACACAGAGAAAGAAAGCAAATCCATCAAACTTGAAGTTTGCTGATCGCTAGAATAAACAGTGAACTAAAGGTACCAACATTACCTCCCAGTCCAGCACAGTTTTCTGTACTCAGCAGATTTTGTAGAGCTTCATAATGCTTGCACAGTTATGTAGGGCTCTTTCCTTTTCCCCCTCTAAATTTGCACTTTGGAAAGCATATGCCATAACAGGACGTATATTGATACATCCTGTTTTATTTGGCAAGGGTACATTTCCAATAACCCAGGAAGAATTTAGCCCAGTGTCCATCAGTGCCCACACCATTCTGCCTTCAGCAAATGTCTCTTGGAAATAAATCAATGCCAGCTTTGAGTAAAGAGCACAAAATTCACCCCTTGGTTATTCTACTCTGAATATGTTGCTCAAGGGGAGGCTTCCTTTCAGATTAATGATTTAATGTGGTTTTGGACATGGGGAGGGGAGCATCCAGGGAGTAGAAATTAATCAGTAGGTAATGCAATCTCTTTGAAACAGTGTACATGATCAACAAATTGAGTTCTCAAATGTCAACAAGTACATTTAAATGTAATATTTGCCAAGGCGGTGGAAGGAAGGGAAAACAAAAAAAGGGAGACCTGGAATGATCAGTTACAAGAACTACCCCCTCTGTATTTTCCGATTGCTGTAATATTCAAACACGCTTTTATTGGGAAAAACCATAAATTTGAAAAATAGCAAAATTAAGCAAGGCTGTAATAGTAAAGCAAAGAGCTGGAAGCTTTTCCCCGTTTTATTTTGCAGGGGCAGCACTTTAGAGAGAGGCCATTTATAAGAAAGAACAGTAGTTATATTAACATGGTAATTAATCAAGTTGGAAGGAAAGAGGAAACAAGTTGCGAATTGACTTCTGCAGTAATAAAAAGAAACACTGAAGGCTACTCTGTAAATAGGCAAGGGGCTGGTAAACAGTCTCTCACTGTGTCTCTGGAATTTTGTGTGTGCTAAATCAGCTCTCACTTTGACACCCCAGTCCAGCAAGAGAATCCAGTGTGCAAAAGCCTACTTTTACATGCAGATTCCTTTTTCAATTCATTGGTCACGCACATGCACATACCTACCCAGATACCGATGTGCATCTGATATATTTCCAAAAAATCTGTTAGGACGTATGTCTTCAAATACATCCTTATCTTCACTGCCACCATGGTATCATGGTTGGAATCTGTAGACTTCTCTTTTTACTTGTGTCGTTGGCATGTTTCTTTGATCTGTCTTGACTTCTCCAGTCCAATACACTTTGCTATCATGTTTTCTTGGAAGTAACCTTGTATAGACATCAGTTTCTATTCCTACTTCATCAACATTATATTTCCATATAGTGTTAACTTGTCAGCTATCAATAGTTTAAGTGACTATACTGCCATTGCTAATAAAGTTGCAAATTTTTTTACTGCACATGATAAATGCATTTATGTACTGTAAGATGTATGCCATTAATGTGGAACGGAAACATCTACACCTTGCTTCCAGGTTTATTCCTCCCTCTGATGACCTTTTCCTTGTTTTCTTATTTCACCTGTTCAAATTAGAGATTTTTAAAAGCTATTTGAAACAGAAACATAGACTTATGCATATCTGCATATTGGTATCAGTAGATGATGGTGGTGGTGGTGGTGGTAGTGGTGGTAACAACATCAATAACTTGCTATCACTTCTGACCTTTGCAAATCTGACTTTTGTTGTGAATTATGCAGGTGCAGTTTTCCAATCCCTTCTTCTGGAGACTCTTTGGGACCATGCAATTTGCTCAAAACTACAGTGGTACTTCTACTTACGAGTTTAATCCATTCTGAATGCATGCTCATAAGTCTAACAACTCGTACATAGAGCAGCCGTATCTAAAACATTGAAAAAAATGAATAAAAAATAAAATAAAATCATTGTAAATAGAGCAGACTGCATCTAAAATTTGTAAGGCAGCATTTAGAACTCCAACGGTTTTCCGCTCTTAAGTTGAATTGCTCATAAGTAGAGCCATTCGTACGTAGATGTATCACTGTACATCAGGCATGTCCAAACTTGGGCCCTCCAGATTTTTTGGACCACAACTCCCACAGTTATTTGCCATTGGCAATCTAAGTTTAGAATTCTGGGAGTTGTGGTCTAAAACATCAGGAGAGCCAAAGTTTGGACATGTCTGCTGTACATAGATGCCAACCACATGTATCTAATGACCCTTACTGTTGAGCTCCTAACTAGTTATTTATCACTTGTTATTGCCTGGTTCAATATGAGGTATTCAGAGCACAAGTTGGGAGTTAATCTATGTACTGTGTACTGTCTAATTTACTAAAGGCAGTGGGACTTGATTTCCCATAAATGTGTTTGGGAAAGACACTCCAAGCATAGTATATGGCTAGATAATATAATTGGTTACACGTATAATTGAGATATGAAGCTAATTCATGAGATTCACTGTGAGCCTCGTCATGTGTTATAGCACTCTGATTCTATACAGGTCATAGGCTTCTTGTATGGAGTGATAGTAGAGCTCCCTGCTGGAAGCATTTATGTCATGGAGAGTACTTCAAATACATAATTCACTCCTAATTCTAGTATAGAATTACACTGTAGGAAGCTGTTTTAATGTCTCTTTAGTTTAGAGGATCATTGATGTGGTAACATAGAAGATATCTTCCCGAGCCTGGATCAGTTGTCTTTGTATGGTTTTGTTAAGTTGCTTAACTTAGTGCTGCTTTACGGTGGTATTTCTCCAACAAAAGGTTTACATTTTGCCTTCTGTAGAACTGGAAAAGGTGCACTCCGGTGTATTAGCCAAAGACAGGAGCATCATATCCTCGGTTATATAGCTGGGAAGTGCAAATCGTGTACCTGTTTATTTTTCCAAGCTTGAACACAAGGACAATCTTTCTGCTCTAGGCCCTGAAAGATGGGTTTCTCAGTTCTTGCCTTCCTTCTGTGCACTGGACCTGTGGTGGATGGGACATAGGAAAGGAGGAGGAGGGCAGATGTTGGTTATTTTATTCAAACAGCATGTTCAGTTGTTGCAATATTGACAATGATTTCTTATGCACATGTTTTGTGTGAAGATGCTCGGGACTGTTTTAGGAATTAGGGAATGGATTCCCAGCCTGTAGGTTGCCACCCCCAAGGGGTGTGTGTGTGTCACGAAATGTTTTCTGGTGGGTCACCATGGCTCTGGACATACAATCCAACATGGCATGGCACAAGGCACAGGTGAGACCAAATGGTGCCACTCCAGTGGGGAAGGGAGGGGCTCGAGACTTGTAAGCCAACTTAAGGGAGAGAGGCCAGCTTTCCTCCAAAGGGCCCACCACTGCCTCCTTGCCTTCCCAGTCAGCTCTCCCTTTCTGTTTTCCCTTTTCTCCTTCTCTGTCAACCTTGGGAGGATGGGTGGGGATGAAAAGGAAGAGACAGCAGTTCAGTGGTGGAGTGGTACTGTTCCGGTCGCTCTTTCCCAGATGACTGGATCAAGCAAAAAGAAACTGGGAAGGAGAGTAGCTGACCTCTCTTAAACACACTGCCCAGGACAGCCGAGTCTAGTTCTTTGAGCTGTCCTCAGAGTGGTGGTCGTTGGGGCAGCAGAAGTAATCTGAGAAGTCATTTTAGGAGGTAGGCAGATGGTCCCCAATTATTTTTATAGGGTGATGTGCCAAGACTACCAGCAAAAAACAAACAAACAAACAAACAAAAAAACAGCGGTGGGGCAGGGACATTATTTGGCTGTTATAAAAGGGGGATTGTGACTCAAAAACATATTATACATTTCTCCTTATAGGCGGGGGACACAAGACACCCAAAATTCACACTTCACAGATGCTAATTCTAAAAACGCCCATTTTACTAAAAGATAATCTACATGTTAGAAAGTGAATAAGTAGTATGTCCCAAATGATTACCTTGATATATGTAGAAAATGTACCCTCCAGAATAAAGGTGCATACAAAATACTTGCTGGAAAGCTGAAGTTTGGTTTGTTTGTAGCTCAAGGAGGAGATATATTCAAATTTTATTTGTGAATGAAACACTGTGTGTGGGGAGGAGGTATCCTGCATAGCATTCAGTTTTCTGAAATGTTCAACTTATGCCAAAGCAGTAGCAAACAACTGTATTACAGAGCTGGCTGCTCAACAGAGCAAGGTTAAAGGTTGAGGAACTAGTACTGTATGCACAGGAACCTAGACAAAGAAGGGAAGTGATGGCTGAGGGGTTCTGGGAGTTATAGTCTAAAACTACTGTCACACAGGGGCAGGGCAAGTGTATATGATGGACATTCTCCTGTAGGCTTTTTGTCCTTATGCATTAAACAGGATGCATGTGTAGCAGTAGATTTTTGTAACCATGTCAACAAGTATACATACAGTATACACACTGAGTAAAAAAAATAGCTTCTAGATTAATAGTTCTCTCCTATGCACATTTATTAGAATTATTCCCACTGTGCTGAGTGGAGCTCACTCACTGGTAGCCCTCTTTAGGACTTGAATATGAACACATATGTTCCAAGATTTTCATGCTCTTCTTGTTAAGATTATTCTGGTATCATTATGAAGCTCAGACAAATCCAAATGAAATAATTTCGTGCCAGTTCTAAATGTCCCAACTTCTCTAGCAAATGAATAGTCTTATCTGTAAATCCTCAGAGGGGTTTATCGGGAGAGGGAATAGCAGGTGTAAATGGGGAAGATTTTCACAAACACTTTGTCTGAACATCTGCTTCAGTGACAAATATCTCTCATTTGTTAGGAAAACAGGATATAAATCACCTGATAACTGTCAAGAAGGTCCTCAAAGTATTCTGTAGTCATGCTCCAAGCTGAAGTTAATGGGACCTACATCTGTGGATGGCTCTGAAAATTAAGGGTTGTGACTGTTTTGAACATTAAATACTTTCATGTTTTGTACTCTTCCAGTTTCTCCTAAACATAGATATGCATGTCACAAAATACAGGCCCTCTAAAGGAATATATGCACAGCTATGCTTTATTTTTTATACTTGCTGTTGCTTTAAGAAGGTATTTGTTCAAGGTGCTTGATACCTTTTTTGGCTATCATAATCAAGCTTAAGGTTCAGTTGAAACATGAAAGGAATGCTGCTGTTCTGTGTAGATGTGCTCCAGCTTGCTCCTTATCCTGATGCTCAGAATTTGCAGGCAGACTTTCCTAATGTAATGTCAATCACTGTACATGCTGCCTAAAGGCTCCTCTGTACCCCAGGCCCCTGATGTTGCTCCTCTTGGATCCCTGCTGCCACCACTGCTGTCAAATCTGCCACCGTGGGGACTTGATCCACCTTTTACCAGCTGAGACAGATCAGATACCTTTGCTCTATTTCGACAGGATGACTCTTATAGCACTGGTTCATACAAGGGTTCTGTTCTGGGTCCGGTGCTGTTCAATATATTTATTAATGACTTGGAGGAAGGAATAGAGAGTATGCTGATTAGATTTGCAGATGATACAAAATTGGGAGGGGTTGCTAATTCCCTAGAGGATAGGATGAAAATCCAAAAGGACCTTGACAGATTAGAGTGCTGGGCCAAAGCTAACGGAATGGGTTTCAACAGAGGGAAACGTAGGGTGCTGCATCTAGGTAAAAAGAATGAATTGCACAGATATAGAATGGGATATATATGGCTGGAAAATAGTACACGTGAAAGGGATCTGTGAGTCATGGTGGACCACAAATTGAACATGAGTCAGCAGTGTGATGCGGCAGCCAGGAAAGCCAATGTGATTCTTGTTTGCATCAACAGAAGCATAGTGTCTAGAAGTGATAGTACCACTCTATTCTGCTCTGGTCAGACCCCACCTGGAGTACTGTGTTCAGTTCTATGCACCTCAGTTTAAATAATAATAATACCTTTATTGTCAATGTACAACATGTGCACAATGAAATTGGCTGAGTCTCCCTTGCCCACCCCCACCCCATCTAACCCCATCCCACTAGCAACCACTCAGTCTTATTGCACCCTGTGTACTTGACACAGAATGCGCTAGCCCACAGGTCACGGATGTTGACAACCTCGAGCGGTTACAGAGGAGGCCGACCAGAGACTAGGACTCAGAGCAATGGTTTCAAATTACAGGAAAAGAGATTCCATTTGAACATTAGGAAGACCTTCATGACGGTTAGAGCGGTTGGGCAGTGGAATATGTTGCCACAAAGGGTGGTGGAGTCTCCTTCTTGGAGGTTTTTTAATCAGAGTGTGAATGGCCATCTGTCAGAAATACTGTGATGGGGGTTCCTGCATGGCAGGGGGTTGGACTGGATGCCCCTATAGGTGTCTTCCAACTCTATGATTCTATGATTCTATACACTTGTAATTTTGAAAACAGACTATTGCAACACTCTCTACATGGGGCTGCCCTTGAAGGTGGTTCGAAAGCTGTAGCAGGTGCAGAACACAGTTTCTGGGTTGGTCTTTGGAACATCTCTTTATGACCATATAGCTCCTATCCTGGCTTCTCTGTGCTGGCTGCCTGTTTGCTTCTGGGTTAAGTTCAAGGCACTTATGTTAATGCTTAAAGCCCTTAATAATTTAAGACCTTGTTACCTGGCAGAGTGCCTTTCTCTCAAAACATCTACCTGTCCCACTGACACCTGTCATATTGGGACGGTCCAAATCGCCACTGCAAGGGAGGGCCAGAAATCATTCACTCGAAACCAGACCTTTTCTGTGGTGGCCTCTTCACTTTGTAACTCCCTGCCATCAGAGGTGTGATTGGCCCCATCCTTTCTGAGTTTTAAGAGGCAACTTAAGACCTGGTTGTTTTCCCAGGCCTTTCAATAATTTGTCCCTAATTAAGTAATCTTATGTACCCTTTCTGCTGCTAGTCTGCCGTTAATGTTGTTATATTGTTGTTTTTTATTATCATTATTGTTTATGATTAGGTGTCCACTTGTTGGCCACCCACAGTAGTAGCCTGGCTACTAGTTGGACTAGATATAAATGTAAACAAGAAAGCAAGAATAGAGCATACATCCTTCCTTCCTTGCTTCCTTGCTTCCTTCCTTCCTTCCTTCCTTCCTTCCTTCCATCCACCCACCCACCCACCCATCTATCTAGCCACCTTCAGATTGCTTTAGCTATCCCTATTGTTAAGGGAGTCTGTCAAGGTAACAATGAACCAAAGGAAGATGAAATATGAGATGAAATTTCATCTCACCTCCCTATAGGGATGTGAAGAACACTTTCTTGTGCAAACCTTGTGTGCAAGCGTACCACCATACTGGCTTTGAGCCAGCTTAGAAAAGACTGAATGATTATTTTAAAACATGTAAAAAACCCTTTTCCTGGCTTCTACATTTTAAGAAGCGTAACTCAAAGCATTTTAGGTTTGTGCAGTTTGCTTAGAATTGTTCTCTCCAGTGGGTCAGTAGCACCATGAAATCTCTCACTGCCGTAGGCAGAGAAGATGATTACAGTTCCTTGTCTTCACACAAAAGGTGAAAACTTGCAGGTTTAGATCCCTGCTTCTTTTAATGCTTAGCTGCAGTCCATAGTAGGGGGCTCCAAATTTCCTAGCAGTTTTAGAATGTATCTAATTTAATAGCACGTTTTTGATACGTGACAGTTCAGAGCTAATCCTATGACTTCTTGATAGCTGCTTATTGAAGGCAGTGTAGTTTTAAGCATTCTGCATAACATTTGCTTTCCAGAAACAAATAGACATGTAATTACTCTGTAATCACATAGTAATTAGTGTCTGCTATGCCTATATTGCATAATTATATGCCCTGCAAATTACATGGAAATTATTCTTGGATTAATATGCATCTCTGCACACTGTGTTGTAGACAAAATAAACTTGGTCTTTAATATATAATTATTACTTCCATGGTGTTGAAGATCTGCAGAACATTACAGTGATTGTTTGCCAATTTTTGCATTTTGCTTTGACTTGGAGGTTGGTCCAATTCTCAATATTCTACAGTGAAACAACAAGTGACCCAAGCAAATAAGGCCTAAACCACTGTATATATGGCTGTAGCAATAAGAAAGGTGTGAGTGCTGTGAATCTTTGACTAAAGCAGGATTCGTTCTGTAGATATAAAGCATCCAGTGAATCCAAATACACCGGGAACACCCTTTTGTGCTGTGCTGGATTGATTATGTGAGTGATATATTGCAGGAAAACATAATGTACAAGCTGCCATTTCCACTGGATCATCTTTTGAACCCAAGGCTCCATCATTCATCCTACTTCAAAGATAATTTTGCACCATTGGCCAATCAATAAACAGGCCCATATCGATGAACTTGCTGTCTCTGGTGGTCAATTAACTAGGGCCAAGGATATCTGAATATATATTTTTCTGAACATATATCAATCTCAGTGATATTAATATCAGAATTCAGAACATAGTAATCATCTTGATTTTCTCTTCCTCCCCCCCCTTTTTTTAATACAGTGGAGCCTGCCATTTCAAAAGGGAACAACTGCTTGGATGCAGCGAAAGCATGTAACCTAAATGATACCTGCAAGAAATTCCGTTCAGCTTACATAACTCCTTGTACCAGCAGTGTGTCTAGTGATGTCTGCAATAAACGGAAGTGTCATAAGGCCTTGAGGCAATTTTTTGACAAAGTCCCCCCGAAGCACAGTTATGGGATGCTCTTCTGCTCTTGCCGAGACGTGGCCTGTACAGAGAGGAGGCGGCAGACGATTGTCCCTGCATGTTCATACGAGGACAGGGAGAAACCAAACTGCCTGAATTTGCAAGAGACTTGCAAGACGAATTACATCTGCAGGTAAGATAACACATGGCACAGGGGTGATTAATGAGTTGGGAGATAGAACCTTTGGTGCTGCCGAAATTGCCGTGACTGGAAAGTAGCATTTTTGCAAAAGAACAGGATGGTTGGAAGAGAGAGCCTGGCACCTTCAATACAGTCATAAAACATCTAGTTAAACCTGAAATCCATTAAAGCTTCCCCTTCCTTCAAAAACCTAAGAGGGAACAAGAGAGAGGAAGAGGGGGAGGGGGAGGGGGAGAGAGAGTCTAATTATATATATATATATATATATATATATATATATATATATATATATATATATATATATATATATATATATATATATATATATATATATATATATATATATATGATAAACAAGAACATTTCTTCAGTCAGACTTCTGCAGCTAATCTTTTCTGGGTAGATAATAATGAATGAAGACTTAATTATATGTTTTTTGAAAATTTGAGAAGGTGGAAGAATTGATTTGTCCTGTTGACAATTGTGAATAGTTTTCTGAACAATTTGCAGTTACTTGGGGAGCAGATGTTTTTTCTGGATCCTTGACATACCTAGGAGGCTGAAGCAGAAAATATTTATTTAATCCCTGTCATAGAAATAACTCTCTAAATATCTGTTAGATGAAGAATTCAAGAAGTGTAGTCATTGTAACAGATAGATGTTCATAAACATATGAAAAATCTTTGCACAATCTGATTAATACAACTAACATTCTCCTACCACAATCCTTAATGTATTTGATTTCATAGTTACCCTAAGCATACACTGAAACATCTGTAGGCATAACTCAAAAAGGCCCATGGTTCATCTGTGTTCAATAAAATTTTGACTCTTGGCATATTTATACAGTAGCCCCCCCCGCCGATCGCGGGGGTTAGGGACCCACCCCACCCGCGATCCATGCAAATCCGCAATGTGTGGAAGCGAGGGGTGGGGGGTGATTGCACGCCTGTCCGAGAAGTCTTGGGGCGGCACGCGCCGGCAGTGGCAGGGGTATTTGACCTCCCACCGCTGCCCGCCTGCACCACCCGAGACTTCTTGTCCGGGGCGTCTCCATTGAAATGCATTACCAATGCATTTCAATGGAGAAAATTTTCCCCATTGGAAAACATTGGCTCAATGCTTTCCAATGGGGAAAATTTCTCCATTGAAATGCATTGATAATGCATTTCAATGGAGATTGCGTCGTCCCCCCCCCCCCGCCGCACGGCCCCGAGACTTCTCGGAGGGGCCCGGGGGGGCGGCGCAGAGCGACCTGATCACCCCCTGACGCCCCCCCTGCACGGCTCCAACGCTTCTCGGAGGGGCCCATAGGGGTGGCGGGGATTGATCACATCACTCTCCAGCACCACCCTCCGCACGCCTCCCAGGCTTCTTGGAGGGGCCCAGGGGGGTGGCGGGGAGCGATTGCATCGCTCCCCGGCACCCCCCGGACGGCTCGAGGCATCTCAGAGAGGGCGGGGGAATGGCGGGGAGCAATGTGATCACTCCCCGGCACCCCCCTGGGCCCCTCCGAGAAGCCTGGGAGGTGTGCGGGGGGCGGCGGGGAGTGATGTGATCACTCCCTGCCACCACCACCCTCCGAGAAGCCCCTTTGCCATTGTGCGCAGACCACCTGGGAGATCCTGGCAAGCAGCGTGTGATGGCCAAAGGGACTTTGGCCATGGAGCCCAGCCCTGGGGCTCCGAAGCCAAAAGCCCCTTTGCAATTCCACGCTGCTTGCCCAGACCTCCTAGGAGGTCCGGGCAGGCACGATCGGCCAAAGGGACTTTGGCCACGGAGCCCAGCGCTGGGGCTCTGCAGTCGAAAGCCCCTTTGCCATTGTGTGCTGCGTACCCGGACCTCCTGGGAGGCGTGGGTGGGCAAGCGCACGATCCCCCCCTAAGCCCTTTCCAGTTACTACGGTCCCGCGATATAGCGAGACTGCAGTATGTGAACCACGAAAGGGCGGGGGACCACTGTATTACTTTTTAAAAACATATGTTCAAAATGCCTTCACGCACTCTAGGTGTGTGCTTCTTCTCTCTGCTATTTGCTTATATTATTTGCATAAGCAAGGAGAACTGAACATTTGGAGGAGAATTTAGGAACCAGAATTCTGAGACTCACCTGATCTAACTAGAGTGTTGTTATATCCTTTGGATTTTCACAATGCACTTCTTGGCTAAAAATTAAAACTAAAATTAGAATTTAAAAAGCTAAAAGACATTGGAAAATCAAAGAAGATACAGTGGATCCTTGTATAACAAACAGCTTGTATAACAAAATCTGTACAACATAAAAATTCTGGAGATAGGGGAAATTTGCTTAACATAATCGCCTATGGGGAGAATCTGTACAACATAAAAATGGAATTACTCCGTTTTCAATGAATTTCTATGGGAATTTGTATAAAGGAAAATTTGCTTAACATAATTTCATTTGGAACGAATTAATTCCTTTATACAAGGTACTACTGTACATGGAAAAATATATTTTACATGAGTATTTTCATATGCATTTTTTTTTTCGTTTTAAAAAAGTTGGCACAGTCCTACCACAGACTGTATTTGTGAATCTGCACGTACGAAAAAAAGTGTTGCAGACCAGAAATTGACTTCATAGTTCATCCTTGAGGGAGACCATTAATTTGGACTTGGCCACTACAGTAATGCTGTGTAAAGTTGTCAGTTGTGAGGCCACCTGTATTGAATTGTATTGGCACCTACTCACATTCCCTGTTACTTTGGACCAGAGCGTGAAAGAGAGACTTAATACTGTTGTTCTCAGAATTCTGCAGTCAACAGGGCTGCTATTGGTGGGTCATGGACAGAGGAGCAAAAGTTGAAAACAACCAGATGAAGGTTGATGTTGACAACTTGCTACAGTGGATGTTACCTGGTTTAGCATCTGTCTTTTACCATCCACGCAAGTCCTCTTATCGGCAGAAAGGTGACTTATAAATAAGACAAATAACAAGTAAAACATTTCTTTATCATCTGTCTCATGACTGTGGGATATAGGATTCCTGGTAAAAAAAATGAAACCAGCAATGGAATCGGCATAGTTTAGGCACTGAGGACCAATTCTCTATTAAATTTGTTTTTGTTGTGTGTAGTCTGTGCTTGAAGTGCAACTTTTATGAACGTCCTCCTGTGACATCTTTCAGAATCCATCCGGTCCTTAGCCACCAGCTGCAGCCAATGATTAAGTGCCTAACGAGCCTCGTGGCGCAGTGGTTAAATGCCTGTACTGCAGGTAAAACTGTGCTCACGACCTGGGTTCAATCCCCGGTAGCAGGCTCAAGGTTCACTCAGCCTTCCATCCTTCCGAGGTCGGTAAAATGAGTACCCAGCTTGCTGGGGGGGCAATGTGTAGCCTGCACACTGTAATCAAAATTGTAAACCGCCCAGAGACTACTTGTAGTGGTATGGGGCGGTATATAAGCAGAACACTTTGCTTTGCTTTGCTTTGCTAACTAGCTTTCCCTTGTAATATAAATCATTTGGAAGTTCTGCATTTCCTTATGTGCCAGTTCTGCTGATTCACACAGCCCTAAAAAAAAAAAAAAAAGGACAACTCTCAGCTAGGGGTTGTATGCGTCCTGGTAAATACAGTCAGAATGGCAACATGTTTGCCTGGATATCTACCAGAGTTCCACATCATTCCTAGGTTTTGAAAAGCAGAAATGAAAGGGTTAATGAAGATGGTCCTTATGTTATGAATCACCCACATGAAATATTTCCTTTAAGTGCCATCATTGCTTATTGTGCTGTCTTCATTCATTTCAGCATCCAAGTTTCTTAATGCTATTTCATTTTCTCACTTTTCACTCATCTTCCCTGACTTTACGCCTTTCGTTCTCCATCACTGCACAGCCCGGCTGCTTGGTCAAAAAAATGTTATTTCTATTTTTGAAAGCAATGAGAGTATGAAAATGGATTTCTTTGCAGATTTCCAAATGCATTTCTCTATTCCATTTCTGCTCAACAGGTTTTTACCTCTGACAGCTTGACTGTTTTGGGTAATTGTCTGGGTCCTGGCTCTTGACTGTATGCTTATCCCTTGATTACTGGAGTGTTACATAGTGCCTAGCGTGCCCAACTGAGACCAGATAGATCAGATGCCACATTTAGAATGTTGGTATTTTCTCGTATCATTGGAAGCATAATGTTTTTCAATGATACCTCATTTGGAGCTGACAGGGCATCTAGGCTTATACATTTCCCAGTAAGGGGTGATGGAGTTTGCCTTCTCTTTCCAGTATTGTCCACTCTGGATACTTTGGTAATATATTTAATAGCTCAGGGCATTATGGTGTTGTCCCTACCGTAAAGCACACTAGGGCAGCCTCCTGAAGTACCAAATGGTGACCTAGACCACCAGCCATTTTTCCTAAGTTTTCCAGGCCTCTCTCTTTAGTTGGACAACTTTGCTTGCCACAAGATTGATTTATCTATTTATTTTCTTTCAAACTGGGGGAATGGGCTACGAAATGGCAAATGCGTTTTAATGTAGCCAAATGTAAAGTAATGCATATTGGGGCGAAAAATCAAAACTTTATCAACTCATGGGCTCTGAGTTATCCGTGACAGATCAGGAAAGAGATCTTGGTGTGTTGGTGGACAGCTCCATGAAGGTGTCTACCCAATGTGTGGCAGCGGTGAAGAAGGCCAATTCCATGCTAAGGATTATCAAAAAGGGCATTGAAAATAAAACAGCCAACATTATAATGCCATTATACAAAATAATAGTAAGGCCGCATCTGGAGTATTGTGTACAGTTCTGGTCACCGCATCTCAAGAAAGACATAGTGGAACTGGAAAAGGTGCAGAAGAGAGCAACCAAAATGATTACTGGGCTGGGGCACCTCCCTTATGAGGAAAGGCTAAAACATTTGGGGCTCTTTAGTCTGGAAAAAAGGCGCCTGAGGGGGGATATGATTGAGACGTACAAAATAATGCAGGGCATGAGTAAAGTGGATAGAGGGAAGCTCTTTTCCCTCTCACAAAATACCAGAACTAGGGGACATGCACTCAAATTGAGGGCTGGGAGAGTAAGAACAGACAAAAGAAAATATTTTTTCACCCAGCGTGTTGTTAGTCTATGGAACTCCCTGCCACAGGATGTGGTGATGGCATCTGGCCTGGATGCCTTCAAAAGGGGATTGGACAGATTACTGGAGGAAAAGTCCATCACAGGTTACAAACCATGATGGAGATGTGTAATCTCCAGGCTTAAAACCAGGGTACTTCAAGGGCCAGATGCAGGGGAGTGGTATCAGGAGACAGATATCTAGTCTCATGCGCTTCCAAATGCATCTGGTGGGGCCACTGTGAGATACAGGAAGCTGGACTAGATGGGCCTTTGGCCTGATCCAGCATGGTTCTTCTTATGTTCTTATGTTCTTATGTTTTATTTATTTATTCAATTTATGTACTACACCATCTAGTCTATCTATAGGCTATTCTGGGCAGTATATAGACATAATAAAATTACAGTACATCAATATAAGAATATATAACTGAAATAAAACAAACTTAAACATCTGAAGTCCACATAATTAAACAAACACAATAATAACAATAAATAATTAAAGTATTGCAAAAATTAAACAGACTGTGCCTGTATAATTAAGGACACATAATCAATACACAACAGCAAACAATGAGCAAGAACTCAATGAAGAAAATAAGAGAAAATAAAGGGAAAATGCAAACAGAGATGGAAATAGAAATCAGAGGCAGAGGCAGATATGGATGTATTATGGTCGTCCCAATTGGTCAACACTGGCCTGAACCCAGATAGGAATGGATCAAGGGTATGAGTTTCATTCAGGAGCACCTGAAGTTAGTCTGCCACCATTCTCTCCACTGCCTTGCTCACAAATGGAATATTAGCAATGGATCTGTAATTCTCAATTTTATCTGCCACTAGCTTTGGGGCTTTTGTTTGTTTTGTTTTTTGAATAGGCCTATTGAGGGTCTTCTTGAGGGCAGGGGAAGCCTGCCCTGCCAGAGAGAGACCCATTAATTATTGCAGTGGCCCACTCAGTTGTAACTGGCCTGGCCGCCTTTAGGAGCCAGTCCAGGCAAGGATCTATGTGAGGACGTAGTGGCCCAACAGTGATCAGGTGCCCTGTCTACTTCTGGAGATGTCACAGGCTGAAATTATGTGAAACTAACCAGTCAAGGTGATGCTCTGGACATCTTGGCTCAACTTCATGATAGCTGCAAGTACAGCAACGCCAGTAATGTTAGGGATATTGGTACCCTATACTATATCCGGGTTGTGCTTCCCAGGAACTAGACTGCTGGTTGCTGATTAATGAAATCGCTGTATAAGCTTTGGCTAGTATGGACCTTGCATAGATACTATCCATTTCAATATGACTTGGATGGAAATGAATTTCATAGACTTATGTCTGGGAAGGTGAAGGCTCTTCTAAATCCTTTTACTTCTAGAGATGTTAAATAATCAGCCAGTTCCGAAGAGTATTTCATGTAGCCCCTCATCATGGTAGCTTGTATACTGGAGAGGTCAGTTTGATGCTCTATAACAGGGGTCCTCAAACTAAGGCCCGGGGGCCGGATGCGGCCCCCCAGAGTCCTGAATCTGGCCCCCGGGACCAATTGCAGACCCCCTCCACCTATCTCATGCTTTGCAAGCAAGCCAGCCTTCGCAGCTGCTTCTATTGCTGAGGCAGTTCAAAGCACTGCACGGTTTTCAGAGACCCTCGGGGCTGTACCGGACGGTCTGGTTGACGATCCGGTCGACTCCCTGGTTGAAACGTGGTACGAGGATGTGGCCAGGGTAGTAGACCGGATCGCCCCCCAGCGCCTTATCCGATGCTGAGCCCGCTCCTCTCCGTGGTTTACCATGGAGCTGCGGGCGATGAAGCAAGAGCGGAGGAGGCTAGAAAGCAGATGGCGGAAAGCCCGGGCGGCCTTGAATTGGGCTGCGGTTAGGGCGTTGACTGGTCGCTACTCTCGAGCGATCAGGGACACAAGGAGATCTCATGCCTCCCTGAGAATTGGTGAGGCCTTGAATCGTCAGGCGGAGTTGTTCCGGGTGGTTCGGGACCTCACCAATCCCAGTCCGCCGGGGCCTCCTCCTAGTGATTTCACTAGTGAGTCTTTCGCAGCCTTTTTTAGATCCAAGATAGAGGCCATCCGTTCCGAGCTGGACGCCGGTTACATGGATCCACCCCCCGCTGTGGCCGGTGCCTTGCCGCCTCAGTCGCCCCGGTTCATTGAGTTTGGGCCTGTTACATCTGGGGATGCCTCCAGGGCCCTGGGACATTGCAGGCCTGCGGCTTCTCAGTTCGACCCTTACCCTTCCTGGCTGATTAAGACCGCCGGAGGGAGCATGCCGGAATGGGCTTCACTAATTGCCTCTGCTTCCTTCAGAGACGGGATTTTTCCCAGTCGTCTGAAGGAGACGGTGGTGAAGCCCATTATCAAAAGGCCTGGCTTGGCTGTAGACGATATGACCAACTATCGTACTATAGCCAATGTTCCCTTTGTGGGCAAGGTGATCGAGCGGGTCGCCACCCTGCGTCTCCAGTCGTTCCTGGAGGAGAACCATGTCCTGGATCCTTTCCAGTCTGTGTTTAGGCCGCGTCATGGGACTGAGACGGCTCTGGTCGCTCTGCACGATGATCTGTTGAGGAGGGCCGACAGGGGTTGCTCTACCCTGCTGGTCCTCCTCGACCTGTCTGCGGCTTTTGATACCGTCGACCACGGTATCCTCCTGGTGCGGCTCTCGAGGGTGGGGATTGGGGGCTTGGCCTTTGGCTGGTGCCGCTCCTTCCTTGAGGGCCGCACTCAGCGAGTGAGTGTGGGGGTGAGTTGTCAGCTCCCTGGACACTCACTTGAAGGGTGCCTCGGGTCGGCCCTCTCCCCAATGCTCTTTAACATCTACATGAAGCCGCTGGCTGAGATCATCCGGAGTTTTGGAGCTTGCTGTCATCAGTACGCTGATGACATGCAGGTCTATCTCTCCTTTTCCACCTGTGCAGTGGAGGCTGTCCAGATCCTTGATCGTTGCCTGGCCGCAGTTCTGGATTGGACCAGGGCCCACGGACTCAGGCTCAACCCTGGAAAGACCGAGGTTCTGTTCTTCGGGGGTGGCCCGGATGGCTACAGTGGCCCTCTTCCCAGTCTTGGTGGGTCCGCCCTCCAGCTGGCGCAAAGAGTGAGGGGTCTGGGCGTCGTCCTGGATCCGGACCTGTCCCTGGAGTCCCAGGTGGCAGCCGTTACCAGGTCGGCCTTTTACCATCTTAGGCTCATCGCCCAGATTTGCCCGTACCTTGATGGGGACTCCCTGAGGACAGTGGTACAGGCGCTGGTCATATCGAGGTTGGATTACTGCAACGCTCTCTACATGGGGTTCCCCTTGAACCTTGTTCTGCGACTGCAGCGGGTCCAGAATGCGGCAGCCACGTTAGTGGTTGGTGCTCGTAGGTACGACCACATCACCCCCATCCTGGCCCGCCTGCACTGGTTGCCCGTTGCCTCCCGAATAAGGTTCAAGGTACTGGTTTTGGTTTACAAATCTTCCATGGCTTGGCCCCTGCCTATCTGGCAGAGCGTATATCCCGACAATTAGATCCGGCCCGACCCACCCGA
Organism: Phrynocephalus guinanensis; assembly: GCA_037367245.1. NCBI lineage: Eukaryota > Metazoa > Chordata > Lepidosauria > Squamata > Agamidae > Phrynocephalus > Phrynocephalus guinanensis. The sequence continues at coordinate 66,997,615 of CM074735.1, forward strand.
TCCTCCTTGGCCCTCTCACTCCATACCGTCACTCCGAGGGAGGCCCGTAAAGCGAGTACTCGCAAACGGGCCTTCTCGGTTGCTGGTCCCGCTATCTGGAACTCCTTGCCAAGCGAGTTACGGCAGGCTCCCTCGCTGGCATCGTTTAAAAAAGCTCTTAAGACCAAGCTATTTAGCGACGCCTTTGGCAACGGCTAGGGATGCACCTTTTTATTATTATTCCTTTCTGCCCCTCACCAAGACTTGTTTGCCTGCTCGGATCTACTGTTACTGTTATAGTTTTTAACTTTTTTAACAACTTTTGTGTAAACCTCCCTGAGTTCTTGTCGGGAAATAGGTGTGGTATAAAAGTCTGAAAATAAATAAATAAATAAATATGTCACTTCCCCCACTCCCCACCCGCCTCCCAGATGATCGGCAGGCTGGCTAGTGGGCCAGTTCAAAGTGGGAAGGCTGCGGCAAGGCCTCATATTTCTGTCGCCCGATGCCCTGGATGTGCTGCGCCAAGGCACCCATGGCTGCCACTTGTGATGCTGCACCTATGCGGAAGGAGTGGGTGCCAAACTCATTTGGATCGTGACTGGCCTTGTATAAGGCTTTCTTCAGCACACCCGCAAATTGACATCTAGCTAGGGGATAACTGTTCTCATGAATTAGTAAGGTAAAGGTTCCCCATGCACATGCATGGTAGTCGTGTCCGACTCTAGGGACATTGCTCATTTCCGTATTCAAGCCGAAGAGCCAGTGTTGTGCAAGTCCATGGCCACATGGCCAGCATGGCTGCAAGGAAACACTGTTTTACCTTCCCATTTTTTATGGCGGTACCTATTTATCTACTTGCCTTTACATGCTTTCGAACTGCTAGGTTGGCAGGAGCTAGGGCTATCAGCGGGAGCTTGCTCCGCTGCGTGGCACCCGGGATTCAAACTGCCAAGCTGCCAACTTTGCACCCGACTGTTTTCGGAAGCCTTAGTCCACTGAGCCACCAGTTGAATAGTCACATGTTGCATATTTCCGCGAATCCAACAAAGTGACACAATTTCCTTTCTCCCAGTCTTCACCATGATCAGGTGTAATGTGGACAAAGAAGAGCCTTAATGAGCTGAATTGCAGTAGAGCTGTTGATGGCCGAACCTCCCTTCTCTCCCTCTCCAGCAGGCCTGGTGTAATAGCTGTTTAAGGCTTATCAAATGACTGTATTCTCTGCTTTTTTTCCCATTTGGAAGAAAGACGAAAATATGCTCCCAGTGTCCCCCTGCTGTAATTCTAAACCGCAACGTATGTTTAGTAGTTGTAGGGATTAAATGAAAATAATTATGTGCAGTGGCCTCCAGACACCTTGTCCGGTGCTGAGATGTTTGTTTAATTTTGTTTCCGGACTGAAGGAAGTAAATCAGCTGAACAACACTTAGAGACAAGTTTGGTAGCTCTGGTGATCCCCAGCCTTGGAAAGATAATTTCCTAGTTACACACCACACATATAAAAACAATAAATAGAGGAGATTTCACTCAGGATATATAAAGCCCCTTTCTAAGGTCCTTGAGTTCTTTCCCTGCCTTTCTGTGTGCTCTCAGTGTCTATTAAGAGGAAATGGACTTGGAAATGCTGACATGCAAAATGTCTCCCAGTTTATTCATTAGTCACCCACAGACACTTTTTCCTTGAATAGCTTATATCTTTGGTCAAAAGGGACTGCTCTCTGTACTACACACAGCGTGAAACTGATGGAAGGAATAGCCGTCTTCTCTTCTTTTTTTCACAATTCCTAACTTTCAAAGTAAATAATATTGTTCATTGACAACGAAGATAAAATTAATTAAGAGATATTTCTCTGATCTATATTGATTTATATATTTCTGGATTTTGTGACCTATCACACTGACTACTGACCTAGCTGCACCTTGATTGAGTCAACTACGTACATGAGCCCATACAGTGCAGTATTTTGTTGCACATCATTACCCTTGTGGAAGTAACCACAGGCAAATGTACAGAACCTGTTCAGTCAAATGTTCTCATTATAGAATAGGGTAACAGACATCTGTTCCCAATGTCCAAACCTGATAAGAGCCACCTGCATCTCTTAAGGGGAAGATGATTTACCACATCTGTTATGGAATATTCCATCTTTCTTGCATATGTGACGAGATCAAAGTAGACAATACTGTATTATGTCCAATTTTTAACTGTTGGAATGTACTGTAACTTGCTGATTGGTGAGATTAGTTGCTAAAACCCACATTCCTGTTAAATGAATGCTATAAAAGCTATGTGAATGCTCCATATCTATGAACTCCCATCTCACTGGGGTACCACCATACTCTTTGGTAATAAGGAATCTTTGTTGACTTGCTTACTCTCTGATTATTATTCCTCTAATAAGAACATAAGAACATAAGAAGAGCCATGCTGGATCAGGCCAAAGGCCCATCTAGTCCAGCTTCCTTTATCTCATAGTGGCCCCACCAGATGCATTTGGGAGTGCATGAGACTAGATATCTGTCTCCTGATGCCACTCCCCTGCATCTGGCCCTTGAAGTACCCTGGTTTTAAGCCTGGAGATTACATATCTCCATCATGGTTTGTAACCTGTGATGGACTTTTCCTCCAGGAATCTGTCCAATCCCCTTTTGAAGGCATCCAGGCCAGATGCCATCACCACATCCTGTGGCAGGGAGTTCCATAGACTAACAACACGCTGGGTGAAAAAATATTTTCTTTTGTCTGTTCTTACTCTCCCAGCCCTCAATTTGAGTGTATGTCCCCTAGTTCTGGTATTTTGGGAGAGGGAGAAGAGCTTCCCTCTATCCACTTTACTCATGCCCTGCATTATTTTGTACGTCTCAATCATATCCCCCCCTCAGGTGTCTTTTCCAGACTAAAGAGCCCCAAATGTTTTAGCCTTTCCTCATAAGGGAGGTGCCCCAGCCCAGTAATCATTTTAGTCGCTCTCTTCTGCACCTTTTCCAGTTCCACTCTGCCTTTCTTGAGATGCGGTGACCAGAATTGTACACAATACTCCAGGTGCGGCCTTACTATTGTTTTGTATAATGGCATTATAATATTGGCTGTTTTTATTTTCAATCCCCTTTTTGATAATCCCTAGCATGGAATTGGCCTTCTTTACCGCTGCCATACATTGGGTGGACACCTTCATGGAGCTGTCTACCAACACACCAAGATCTCTTTCCTGATCTGTTACGGATAACTCAGAGCCCATGAGTTGATAGATAAAGTTTTGATTTTTTGCCCCAATATGCATTACTTTCCATTTGGCTACATTAAAATGCATTTGCCATTTCGTAGCCCATTCCCCCAGTTTGGAGAGATCCTTCTGGAGCTCTTCACGATCTTCTCTGTCTTCTCTGGTTTTTACCACATGGAAAAGTTTTGTGTCATCTGCAAACTTGGCCACCTCACTGCTTATCCCTGTCTCCAGGTCATTTATGAACAGATTGAAAAGCACTGGTCCCAGGACAGATCCCTGGGGACACCGCTTTTCACCTTTCTCCATTGTGAAAATTTCCCATTGACACCTACCCTTTGTTTCCTGGATCTCAACCAGTTCTCAATCCATAAGTCCTCTTATCCCCTGACTGTGCAATTTTCTCAGCAGCCTTTCGTGAGGGACTGTGTCAAAAGCCTTTTGAAAATCCAGATAGACTATATCCACCGGTTCAACCAAATCTACATGCCTGTTGACGTTTTCAAAAAATTCTAAAAGATTTGTCAGACAAAACTTACCCTTGCAGAAGCCATGCTGATTTTCTCTCAGCAAGCTTTGTTCTTCTATGTGTTTTAAGATTTTCTCTTGGATGAGGCTTTCCACCATCTTCCCTGGGACAGATGTAAGGCTAACTGGCCTGTAGTTTCCCAGGTCCCCCCTCCTTCCTTTTTTAAAAATTGGTGTGACATCTGCTATCCTCCAGTCCCCCGGCACTGTGGCCGTTTTAAGAGACAAGTTGCATATTACCGTTAAGAGATCTGCAAGTTCATTTCTCAGTTCCCTAATAACCCTTGGGTGGATGCCATCTGGACCCGGTGACTTGTTAATCTTCAATTTATCAATTAGTCCTAAAACATCCTCTCTTTTAACCTGTATTTGATTTAGTTCTTTAGTCAAGAGGGGCCATTCAGGCAGCGGAATCTGCTCAAGGTCTTCTGTCGTGAAGACACATGCAAAGAACTCATTTAATTTCTCTGCAATTTCCAAGTCCTCCTTAATCTCCCCTTTTCCTCCCTCACCATCCAGAGGGCCAACTGGTTCTCTGGCAGGTTTTCTACTTCTAACATATTTCAAGAAGCTTTTATTATTACCCTTTATATTGCTAGCCATGCGTTCCTCAAAATCTTTCTTTGCCTCTCTTATCATCTTCTTACATTTCTTTTGCCAGAGTTTGTGTTCCTTTTTATTTTCCGCATTTGGGGAGGATTTCCATTTATAGAAAGACCTCTCCTTGCGCTTTAGAGCCTCTCTAATTCCACTCGTTAACCATGCCGGTGCCCTCTTGGACTTAAATGAGCTGTTCTTTGTTTGTGGTATGCACTTGTGCTGGGCCTCTGTTACCATTGTTTTAAACAGGTTCCATGCACTCTGAAGAGATTGGAGTCTTCCAACCTTCCCCTTCAATTTCTTTCTAACTAGTTTCCTCATCTGAGGGAAGTTTGCTCTTCGAAAATCAAGGGTTTTTAATGTCTGATTTGCTTGCCACTCTTCCTTCAACATGCATGGCAAAGGAGATTGCAGCGTGGTCACTGTTCCCCAGAGGCTCAGTGACATTCACATCCCTGACCAGGTCCTGAGTATCACACAGTATTAGATCCAGAGTTGCCTGTTCTCGGGTGGGCTCCATGACAAGTTGCTCTAAGGCACAGTCATTCAGCAAGTCGAGAAACCCAGTTTCTCTTTCTTGCCCGGAGCTCGCATTGGCCCAGTCAATGTGGGGATAATTGAAGTCCCCCATGATTACTATCCTATCCTTCTGAGACACCTCCATGATTTGTCTCCTCATTTCTCCATGATTTGTCTCAATACTCATTTAACCTTTGGGGTTTTTGTTTTTAAGACAATAGGGAATCTGTGAAGTTGTAATGTTATGCAAACCCAAATTAAATCTTAATTATTTGCTGACAGGTTATAATTGTGGTGTATGCATTAGTATAGGTCATGTCCTATGATATTGGGAATTGCAGTAGAACTACAATCTGTGGGCTTCAATTTGCCTACCCTGGACATAGGAGTAAACCTACTTTGTTCTGTGACTATCGGCTAATACGAAACCCAGTCATAGTTACCCTTAACAGAGCAAAACCACTTTTAAGACATCCTTCCCTATACTTTCTGCTTGGTATCCAAGGATATTAATCTCAGTGATATTCAGAGCTTCACCGGGTTCTAATATGTCCACTACTCTCTAGTCTGGTGCTCAGCTGCAAAGCATGTAGGATTCAAACATGCACGTGGATTATGTATTAGAAAGAATTAGGACAAGGTCCTTATGATTGCATAAATGCAACAATGTTACCTTTTATTGGACCAGCTCTACTTCAGAACAAAAACATGTATGTAAGCCTTCTTTCAGAGGTCCTGCAGACCTTCATTTGTGGAGATCTGCATAGGTGCTTTAAACACCTACAACTGATTGTGCCTGCAATATTTTTTATGAATGGGAGCCCTTCATTAACAGGGCTGCTGAACACAGAAACCCTGCTAACAGGCATGTATAAACACGAACTGATAGTAACATTCCTGTTGCTTCCTCATTCCATTCTCCTTTTGCACTGTTCCATTCTGAGTTGGTGGGTAGCAGCTGCATTGATGCCTTGTATTTTAATCTCGGCAGAACACTCAAAAATTTTAGTGCTGCTGCTACTGCTACCATTGCTTACAGCTGTTGTTGCCTTCTTTACCCTAATAAATTATTAATACAGTTAAATACGGTTCCAAATGGGAAAACGTTAAGAAATTGTTAGCTTTTGAAAAACATAGGAGGTACAAGGTTAGTGTTATTTTCAGGATAGTAACACAGAACGTTTAAGCTTCATCCTTTTATCTCTAATTCAGAAGGTAAAAGGTTGTTGTTGTTTTTAAGTTAGAGATACTATGATGCTTATTCCAAAGGGGGAAGTGAACACTTAATAACCTGGTCTCTTTGCCCTCTTGCTGAACTCACACATTTGCTTAACTTGCATGGTTCTTAGCTTTTGCCTCGATGCTTTGTTTTTACAGGATCTCTGGGTGTTCAAACATATACAGTATGTGGCTTTGCAGAATATGTTTAAACTTTGCCTAAAGGTTTCTGGGGATGCATCATTACGTGGAATTATAGGGGCTGCTCTCACTGATTCCAGTTGGGAATCCTTGCATGATTTACGAGCTTATATTTTGATGAAAATGAAAACAAATTTGCCAAACTTAGGTTCCAAAAACACTTCTCAGAGTCTCAGGGCCCGATTTTACACTGAGCGAGCATCTCTTGCTGTTAGATCCTTTCATTTACCTATATTTTTCTTTCAGCTTTTGTACTATCGTAAATTATTAACACGACTTTAAATGACGGTTAGAGCTGTTCAGCAGTGGAATATGCTTTCACGGACGGTGGTGGAGTCTCCTTCTTTGGAGGTTTTTAAGCAGAGGCTGGATGGCCATCTGTCAGAAATACTGCGATGGGGTTCCTGCATGGCAGGGGTGGCCCCTGAGGTCTCTTCCAACTCTATTATTCTATAAATTATGAATGGAATGTATACCTAATCATTTTTAGGCAAAACAAATTACAATTTAAAAATTAAAGAAGAGAAAAACCTGGTGACACCTTCTGTTTTAATGTGAGTTTTTGTGGACACAACCACTTTTTGGTTTCAAATATAACACTTAAATCTTTAAAGAGACACATTTGTATTTTATTTATTTTTATTTTGTTTTTTCCTGAAATGCTAGCACAGACAAATGTGGCTGCCTCTTCTAAAACTACAATTATTTTTTTTTAAAAAAAACCCCAGAAGATGCTACGAATTTGGTATTAAGCCATTCATACATACAGATTTAAGGAGAATGGGGAATACACTAGAACAAACTAAATCAATGCCTCTTAAAAATAAAATGTAATTAAAGCATATTTGTATCATGTCCTCCACAGTTGATGTAGACATAATGGTCAAAGAAAACAGCTTGGCTGTTGTTTAGTTAGAAGCATAAAATCTGGCTTATTTCAGAATCCAGATGTGGTTCTATATGTAAATAAATAAACAGTAGTTCTCAAATATAAGTCTCTGCAGGTATCATCATTAAGGACATTTTGTTTCACATATGCCTGCTCCTCCCCCAAAGAAACATAGCCACCAAATTTTATAAAATAAAGCAACTCTCAGAAACAGAATTCCAATAGTACCTTTAAAAATGCAATATACAGTATTGTAAGAAAGTATGCAAATTTTCTGAGGTTTTCATTGGCACAACGCCGTCTCAAGAATGAAATACAAGCAGGTGCACACAACAAATTTGAAAATGTACCCTAAAGATAAAGAAGTATATCCAAACTGAACAGGCAACCTGCCTTCTCCCATTGGCATGAGAGTGTGTATGTGTGTTTGTGTGTCCATATGTTATGCATCACCAAGTCAGTAGCAACCCTTTTAGGGTTGCTATAAGGCAAGCCCTGTTAGGCAAAGTGGTTTTAGCAGTTTTACACCTTTACCCAATGAGTTTCTATATCCAAGCAGAGATTCAAATTTAGATCTCCTGAGCCCTGGTCTTTCTTGCTCTATACATTCCATCATAGCAGGGAATCCCCTGTAGGCTTAAAGAGGGCAATTATGATCTAGCCAGGAAGCCCTTCTGAGAGAGCCATCCCTGAAGGAGGTGAAAGGGATGGCTTGTAGGTCTAGGGCCTTTTTGGCAGCTGCCTCCAGACTATGGAATGCCCTCCCAAGTGACATTTGCTTGGCGCCAACACTCATGACATTTCAGCGCCAGGTAAAAACCTTCCTGTTTCTGAAGTTTTTTAACTGACATAACATAGCCTTCTCCCATTGGCATGAGAGTGTGTATGTGTGTTTGTGTGTCCATATGTTATGCATGGTAGCAACCCTTATGGTGGCAATTTTAGTGTTTTGTGTTTAAATGTTTTTATTGTTTTAATTGTCCATTGCCTTTTTAACATTTTAACTATTTTAACTATTGCCGCTTAGAGTTCTATTTTAGAAGATAAGCGGGATACAAATATAATAAATAGACTAAATAAATAAATAAATAAATAAATAAATAAATAAATAAATAAATAAATAATAATGGTGGCAATAAACTGTTCATTTTAATTGTAAGCCACCCAGAGACCTTTGGGTAGTGGGTGGCATATAAGTTGGATAGATAGATAGATAGATAGATAGATAGATAGATAGATAGATAGATAGATAGATAGATAGATAGATAGATAGATAGATAGATAGATAGATAGATAGATAGATAGAGTAGTAACATCAAGTTGCACAAGTAGTAACTATAGTATTGTGTAGCGTTTTGGATTAACCATATACAGAGTTTTGGGGTGCAATCATCTCTGGTCCTCAGGCAGCGTTTCTCTGTGTGTCTCTCTGGGCTGCGTGCATGTGTGCGTGCATGTGTGCTGTATGTGTGTGTGTGTGTGATGATAACGCTGCCTGAGAGACCGGTCTTTATTGATAAGAGCAGAACAATAGACAAGAGGAAAGACATTCCATCAGTGGGAGGGAAATGCACGCCTATCTGGAGGACCATATTGCTTGTTATTGATGAGGACCAAGGAAAGGAAGCTGTGGGCCTTGGGGTTACGGAGCAGATTTATTTATTTATTTATTTATTTATTTATTTATTTATTTATTTATTTATTTATTTATTGAGCTTGTATACCGCCCGTCTTCCTGAAGGAACTCTGGGCGGTTCACAACAAAGAAATGTAAACAAAGTAAATAACAATTAAATAAGACAATTTAAAAACACTAAATAGTCAATAAACCAAAACAACTAGTAGACAGCAGATGGCGGGAAAAAAAAAAAAAAGGTTAAAATTTAGTCACCAAACGCCTCTTGTTTGGTGCCTCCTGACCTATGCTTAGATCAGCATGGTCTCCTGACCTATGCTTATATCAGCGTCAGCACACGGGGTCTCTGCTCGGCTCTGGGAATTTCTGGGAATCCAGGCCTTCAGTTTCCTGGGGCGTGCTGGCTACTTTTTGGGTTCAGAGATATCGGGGGAATGGAATCACCACAGTATTGCCAAAGCAGGAATGTAATTCATGTATACTTTCCATAGGTACATTGTGCATCTGATTGTGATGGGAACTGCACAAGTATTGATTCATGTAGTCTTTGTTGCTGGGAGTAACCATGTGTTAGCATGGCAGCTTACAGGATTCTTGCCATTGATTTCACTACCCATTCCTTCATGCTATGAAAATGTGTTTCCAATGCACATGTATCTGGAGGTCATACAATGAATAGATATACAAAACACATTGGTCTTTATTCAAGAGCGCATGGGATGCAGTGCTAATCTTCCAAAGAGAAAAATTGAAGAAATTGGCCATGTTTCTGTATAAGCTTACCAAATTGAGATCTGCAATGTGGACACATTGGTATGTTGAAATGCATATTTTCCAGAACTCTGCAAACCAATTCGTAACACAATATCCAGTAGTAACAAGTCACAACTAGACCAGCTCCATAAAATCAGTGGAGATCTGAGGAGTCTACTCCTATGTAATTTCCCTTGGTTCCGTAGGCCTACTTACTAGGGGATTTCAGCCCACAAATGCACATAATATGTATATTCTGAAGAGTGCCAATGAAAATGATTTTAATAGGAAAAGTTATGCACAAAAATGGGGGAAATGCTTCCAAAATGATTGTACACTAGCAGAAGTATGAATAAAATTTATCAATTAGGAAATTGCACACAAAAATGCATATAATTTTCCATGTAAGTCTTTCTTTCTTTCTTTCTTTCTTTCTTTCTTTCTTTCTTTCTTTCTTTCTTTCTTTCTTTCTTTCTTTCTTTCTTTCTTTCTTTCTGAGGAATGACTTTTTTTAAGGCCACTGTGGCCATGGGCCAAACTGAATGTGTCATTAGCAAACTCTCTGCTAGGAGAGTTTCCATGAAACAGATTTTTCCTAGTCATTATTATTGAAAGGTAGAAAACCCTATTAACAAAGGTGCTCATATATTTTATGGAACATCATGGTATAGCCATAATTCAACAAGTCAAATATGAAGTTCATCTCCATTCTTGAGCCTCAGCTGAGATCCTTTCCAAAGCTGAGGTTCTGTGAATCAGAATATATTTGCATGTGTCTGTTCTGTTATTTTTGCATAAAAACATAGTATTCACTATGCATATGCAGACAATGTGTGGGGTGGGGAAATCCTTTGAACATTCCCATTCAACCAATGTGATCCAGGAGGTCAAAGGTTGATTTGATACTGTGTTCAGATGCCAACTGAAATGAGTGACCTGACGATTTAATGTTGAATGCAGTTCTCATTGATAAAACTGTGAATTATAGTGACCTACCACATAACCTGCAAGGACAAGCAGTGTAAAGACTTTAAAGCATCTGGAACATTGTTAGGGCTGTATAAATGATAAATAGTACATATCAAAGGAGAGCAAAACCAGGAGAAATTATTGAAGCATGATACAGTTTATGCCAACTGTTATGTTCCTGTATACAGTATTTTGCAACATTTTAAAAACATACATTATTTATTCACTGCTGAGCCTATTATGCTTTATGCTACCTTTTATGAATAAATCTACAAATGTGTACTGCAGGTTCCTTATTGAAAACGTGAGCTTTCATGTGTGAAGCTCTTTCATTGCCTATTTCTCAGATCCTCACATTTTCTAGTGATTTGAGCAGCTTCAGTGTACCAAGAATGCAGGGTCGGGCCAATAGGTTTTCTTGTGGAACATTCCCTTTCATGTCCCTGCAGTTGATCTTAGTGATTCGTTAAATTCTGTTTTTCCTTTCTAGTTCTCTCTCTCTCTCTCTCTCTCTCTCTCTCTCTCTCTCTCTCTCTCTCTCTCTCTCTCTCTCTCTCTCTCTCTCTCTAAATTTAATGTGTGGTTCATTGGGGCAGATACTTAGTGACCAATCCTTTTATTCACTTGCAAGGGCACCTTCAAAAATTGAATTCATAGGGGGAAACATTGCCAGGCTACATTGTTCAGAAGAATTGGTAGTGTGAACCTTGACATGTTTCGGAGGCTCTCAAATAAAAATTTCTGGAGGGATGCAACAAAACATTTGTTTGTTTGTTTGTTTGTTTGTTTGTTTGTTTGTATACCACCACCTTAGTGCAAAAGCACCACTCTGGGCAGTTCACAGTCAATTAAATCAATACATGTAAATAAAAGCAAGAAATAACAAACAACACATCAAGTGGCGGAAATGTAAATGAAATACAACAGCACAGACCCATATAGATCAGCAATTTTTCATCTGGGAGGGCAGCCAAGCGATTCTCTTGTGCAGCTCTTAATATATTCATTGGGGCCTTTTTGCAGGGAATCACATGGGTTCCGTTTCACGGTTCTGATTTAGAGGATAAGAGGCACAGTTCTTGTTGCCTGTGTGAATATGTATTTACTGTAAATGGTTTAATTCTCATTATTGTCTCATATTGTAGGGACCCTGCATATCTTATATCCCTCCGCTAAGGAATCATCCTAAGCTGAGGTGTAGGCATAAGATGTTTTGCAATAGTCTATCAGATTTTCACTCCATTGTGTTTTGTTACATCCTGGGGAAGGATTTCTGACACTTCACACTTTTACTTGAACTCATGAGCGAGGTTAAACATGTTTATGAGTAAGCTGGCCTTTCTCACCAGATGACTCATAAACATGTCCAAACCCACTTACAAATATCAACAGAAATGGAAGAAAAAATAGGACATGTCATAGAAATCCTCCCTCTACATGATGGACCATACTTTGTCTAGAACTGAACCTGGACCTTCTGCAGGTTCAAGAATGTGCTCTACCAATGAGGTCAAACTTTTCCCTTGTGACATGTATGCTAGAAAGTGGCACCACTGTCACTAGACCAAGTGTTGCTATTGCTTCAGCCCCACTCCCCCCCCCTGAAATTAAGGAAAACAGACACAGGTCTGGTCTTCAGTCTAAATTTCCTTGCTGCCCTCAAGTGTGGGGGCAATACATTACCTCAGTAGGCATGGTATCATAACAGTCAACTGGCAGTCCAACTGAAGAGTGGGAATCCTGCATCCCATTAGTTCTCATAGTGTGCACCGCAGCACCTTGTTGCTCTGGTGGTGCCCTCACGGCTCCCTGGTGCACCACCAAAGTCAGGAGCAACATGGAAGCTCTTTGTGGTGACTTCTTTGCTTCCTTCTCCACTCTGTACCCCTCACCACTCTTCCTGCTTGGCCATTTCTCAGGAGGGCTGTGTGTCTCAAAAGTTTGGGAACCACTGTTGCAGGAAATGCAAGGAAAAAAACTGTACTCTTTTCTGTGATGTTCCTGAACAAGCATTTTTCTTGAGAAGTCTTTTGGGAAACCTTACGGATTGGGGGCAGGGGGGGAAAGAGTTTTATGACCATTTTCTTTTTTCCTGCAAGAAACCATCCTCAACATCTTAGAAGTTCAGAGCTGGAAGGGACATAATGGATCATTGAGTCAAAATCTATCCAGGAGGCCCAATGGGAAATTGAATTGCCAATGTCTACCTAAACCACTGAGGGAGCCATGCCCGGCTCTGCAGGCTTATTAGAATTCCTGTGGAGAGCAGTGTCTTTTTGACGCAGAGATTGCACGGATAGTGCAGAAGAATCTCCACACTGCACAAGATTGTTTCAAATCCTGCACGAAATGACATCTTTTCTGCACAAGATTTGCTCAGAATGGTGTTAAGCTGTGTAGAAATTGGTAGTTCCCTACAAAAAGAGCAGGTGGAGTAGAAAAGGGAAGATGAGCCCAGAAAAATATGTGGGGGGAAAATAAGTACTGCTGATCTGGTTGGTTTATTTTATATAGCATGAGAAAAGGTGCCATTTTGCCCTTTGCCTCCTTACTATGTGATATATTGGCTGGATTATTTCTTTATCACCAAACCTGTGGGACAGAACACCTCTTAGTGGAGTCACACTGGAAGCAGCCCCCTCTTACTGTTAAGGAGCTAGAAGAAGAAGAATGCTTAACAGCAAGAAAATAGTACAATAATTCTAATGTGTGGGCAATGCAAACTGACAATTACTGCAACATGGCATGCTCGTTTTTCTTTACAAATGCTACTATTTATTAAGAGACACTAGCACTTCCATGAAAATGTAGCTTTAATGAAGAACGCTCTGCTTTCACAGCCAATATGCAGGATCTTAAAAACGAACCAAGTAGCCCAGTGCTTCTTATTTTTGTTTCTAATGACATAAATAGTAGTTATTCATACTGTTGTGGTTTCTAATGTGTGTGTGTGTGTGTGTGTGTGTGTGTGTGTTTTTAAGGAGATGATGAATACTTCTAAATTTAAATATAAAACAAATATAAAACAACATTTGTTGTTTTATATTTAAATAAACCAAAAACAGGTTTGCTGATCATCTGCTAACAAAGGTCATCAAGAAGAGAAAGCTGGCAAGCTGGATTTGTGCAGCTCTTTCAGAAGAATGGGGAAACAGGAAGCTGGAGGGCCAGAAAAGTGTAATCACTGAGACTTACACACTGCTTCCTTTTCATATTCCTCCCCTAACTGAGCTTCCGGCCTCAAGACTCAGACAACAGGTCTTTTGTAAAGCAGTTCTGGAAAATCTACAACTGCATTTTATTTGGTAACCCAGAACTTATTATTATAACCAGAACCATCCAAAATGAATGAATGAAGCTCAATGAAAAAAAAAGAATTGATTTAAAAAATTCATTTAGTCCTGTTTATTTCCATTCTGGCTTTTATAGTACCCCGTTTTGTCCTGGCTGTTCCAAAGCCACTAGAAAGAAGATTAACCTGGTCTTGCGATCAGGGACTTCACTCCTGTCTCCTCATGAGTGCCATTTGATTGACTGCTCCAGCCTTCCTTTTCCCACCTCCTCCTCTTCACGCCTCTTTTCATCTGCTCCTCTCTTCATAGTAGCAGCACTCCTTCACTAGCCCAGTGTTTTTCAACCTTTTTTGGGCAAAGGCACACTACCCATGCTTTGATGAAATATAAAGTAATTCTCTTGAATAGGAATCACAGAAAGTCGAAATAGTAAGTAAACAGAAATATGTTATAAAATACTTTATTCAGTAGGGCCTGTTTGGCTGAACACAAAGCTGATATTCTTGTAGACACAGAGGCAGCAGGTGCCGCGGAAGGAAAAACACTGCACTAGGCGACCTACCCATGCTTTGATGAAAATAGCACAGATCGATTTGTTCAGTAGGTACACAAAGGAAGGAAGAGGTGCAACAAAGGTGAGTACACAAAGGAAGGGAGGTGCAACAATGTGATGTGAAACAAAGGATGTACATGAAGGAAGATGCAGATAAGAGATAGTGGACGGGAGAGTGGCAGTAGGGGCCCTACAGAGGAGAGGTGACATGCCATTTATCACTTTTGCCACTCTGCCACCCATGTTGGTACTGCTTTCGGATCACTAAATAGACGAGCTCTGATCTTGGTCCCAGTTATGCCCAGCTAAAAGTATTGCATGGCGAGTAGCAGCTCTGAGCTTGTTTTGAGATAATTCAGACAGCTACTAAAATACTTTTTAGAAAAAAATGGCACAAAATTATTGGTGTGAATTGTTCGCCTTTCCTGAGGAAAAAATGCAATTGAGAAAGTAGTAGTCTTCTTGCTGGCTCAGTGGGCTAGAGCACTGAAAACTGTCAGCTACAAAGTCGGCAGGTCAGCGGTTCGAATCCTGGGTGTCACACAGCGGAGTGAGCTCCCGCTGATAACCCCAGCTCCTGCCAACCTAGTAGTTTGAAAGCCTGTAAATGCAAGTAGATAAATAGGTACCGCCGTCAAAGGCGGGAAGGTAAAATAGTGTTTGCTTGCAGCCATACCGGCCACATGGCCACAGACTTGCACAGCACTGGCTCTTTGGCTTGAAAGCAGAGATGAGCACCGACCCTAGAGTCGGACACAACTAGCACGCATGTGCGGGGGAAACCTTTACCTTTACCTTTATTCTTTGTACCAGTGATCATTATCTGGGGGGTTTATCGTGAGATCAAAACTTTCGCTAATGTTGTTTACATGATGATGTAGCGATTAAGCAAAAGCCATCAAAGCAAGCTGAAAGCAAGATAAGGAGATCCAGGTTAATTAGATTATTCTCTTTCACTGTGGAGTGAGTGCGCATGTGAGCAGCACTTTTATCATTATCTTTGTGATACAGAACTGAGCAGAGTTCAGAATTTACTCTAAGCACTCAGTGACCTGGAGCGTTTTGAGACAGTAGCCCAAGAACAGCCTATTAGTTGTTCTAAACTGCCCAGCATAATGAGCCTGCTTTCCACTCAGAAGGTCTCAGGGTGATAAAAAGAGATGGGGGTGGTGGCTTTGAATCATAATTCTCCCCATGCCCTTGGAAACCTGGATGTTGCCTGGCTTCAGCTCTGGATTGGACCAGAGCAAACAGGTTCAGACTGAACCTGGACAAGACAGAGATCCTCTTCCTGTGGAGGGTGGCCTTCTGATAGGTTAGGAAGCAACTTCCCTAACCTGCATGACAGTCTTTCTGCTTGGGATTAATGTCTGAAACCTGGAATTGACTTACTCCAGGGACTCCCAGATGATAATGGTGCCCAAGTCAGTGTATAGTTAGCTGAGGATTTTGGCACGCTCTGCCTCTAACTGGACGGGGGATCCCTCAGGACATTGGTGCATGTGCTGTGATCTCCAGGATCAACTACTGTAACGTTCTCTACACGGGACTTCCCTTGAGGTCCAGAATGCATCTGCCAGTGGTGGCAGCAGGTTTGAGCCAATTTGATCACCCCACCACAGCCCTGGCCTGCCTGTGCTGGTTTTGAGGTCCAAAATGCATCTGCCAGTGGTGGCAGCAGGTTTGAGCAAATTTGATCACCCCACCACAGCCCTGGCCTGTCTGTGCTGGTTATCTGCTGCATCCTGGATCAAGCTTAAGGAGTTGGTGCTTACCTCCCAAAGCTCTCTACAGTTTGGGACTTCCCCCAAGAACATCTACGTGCACCACACAGTGCTCCTCTGAGTGGCCATGCTGAAGACCAAGAAAACACCCACAAATTGGTCCTTGTTGGGTGTGGCCCCTTCTCTCTGGAATTGACTCCTGGTGGAGTTGCATGTGCCCTTCCTTGCCTAGCTTCAAGAGGCTGCTGACGATGGTGCTCTTTAGAAATGTGTTGGATAGCAGCCTCATATGATGTTTTGCCATTGCCTGCCATTATGAAATGTTCTGTTTCTGTTTTTTAATATACAGTGGTACCTCTACTTACAAATTTAATCCCTTCCAAACGCATGCTCTTAAGTCAAACTACTCTTAAGTCGGGGTACCTATCTAAAAAATTGAAAAAATAATTTAATTTTTTTAAAAAAATTGTAAGTCAATTTTTGAAAATTCAAAATTTGTAAGGTGGCAATTAAAATGCCAACGGTTTTCCTCTCTTAAGTCGAATTGCTCTTAAATCGAGCTGCTCTTAAGTCGGGTTACCACTGTATTTATTTTGGAGGTTTTATTGTTTAAAGTTATTGTGTGTTCATTTTGTTCACCTTTCTAGTTTTTGCACTGCACGAATGGCACAGTATAATAAATGAAATGAAATAAGTCAATCAATCAGTCATTCTGAATAAGATCCACCCCCATCACTTGATAGCTTACTCAATTGGCGATTCCCATGAGTAATACTAGCATCCTCTAAATACAAAGTATGGTATTTGTCCATCGAGCCCTGGTCTTCTTTCCTGTTACAGAAAACCAAATGGCAAAAGAGTTTTAAAACAGAAACCAAATATAAAAGAACATCTCATTCCATTTCTTGTGTGGTTAACTCTAAATCAACATTTATACAATAGAATAAGTCTTTATTCATACTATACAAACAAATTGCTATTTACCATAGGCTTGACCTGGAAAAATTATTTATCTTGAAGCTGGTTGATAATTTTCTTACCTTTCAAGGCATAATCTGTGAATTGCATGAAATTAGAAACTGGCTCTGGCGAGTAATATGTTGTACATCTGAGATGGGACAGGTTTTCTGTAACTTTAACTCTAGTTGATTTATTTTGGTTTTCACCTTTCAGAAACAGTTCATTATCTTTTGGGAAGGTTATC
Source organism: Phrynocephalus guinanensis (assembly GCA_037367245.1). Lineage (NCBI taxonomy): Eukaryota > Metazoa > Chordata > Lepidosauria > Squamata > Agamidae > Phrynocephalus > Phrynocephalus guinanensis. The sequence continues at coordinate 67,014,908 of CM074735.1, forward strand.
ACATCCGCCTCAGCAACTCCTTGTTAAGTTGTTGGGTAAGGTAATTGAAGCGCTGTTTTGGTTTTCAGCCTCAGACAATGGTAACCTTGAGATCGCATCCATAGAGTGGTGGATAAAATTAGGAAATAACAAGATTCGAAAATTATCCAGGGATATTTTTTTTCTGGTTTCTTAGAGTCATTTTCTCAAGGATGTGTGTGTGTGTGTGTGTGTGTGTGTGTGTGTGTGTGTGTGTGTGTGTGTGTGTGTGTGTGTGTGTGTGTGTGTTCATGAACAGTGTAGGGTTACTAGTATACTTTTTCCAAAAAATAAAGAGAAATGCCACCTTGGGTCCTTTTGGGAAGAAAGGCAGGAAATAAATAAATAAATACAATGTCTTAGGTTTAATTTTGTGTGTATGTTTGTGTTGTTGTTTTTGAGCTATCACTAAAATATTTTACAGGCTTCACAGACAGACAGATAAGATAAATAGCTAGCTAGCTAATAGATAGATAGATAGATAGATAGATACCACTCATGCCAGCTTTGAGAGAGAGAAGGACACATACGCTTGATTCCAATCACCAAACCTAACTGTTTAATCAGTGGTTGAACATTTAAAAATAATTCTGTAAATCCCACTGACAATAATTTGGATTGCCTTAGGGCCTTTTTACACGACCCCTAAGATCCGCTGGCCACTTAAATTCGGACCAGAGATCTTAGGGGTTCGTCGCTCTTCCTCTGTCCCCACCCCCCTCCGCACTTCCTGGTTGCTGGCTGCCTGAGGGAGGGAGAAAAAAGAAAGAAAAGAATGCCGGTTTACCTCCGTTTTGTTCCCGGCAGCATTCAGATCTCTTAAAGGGGCGGGGTGCAAAAAAAGAACAAACAGAAGCCAGGAGAGCCCCGCACTCACTATCCTTACACCGGATCAAATATTTGTCACATCCAAAAAGCAGGTACCTGAAAGCTGCGCTGGGACGCGCTAAAGTGGGCGGGGTCGCACTTAATTTCCTGTTAACTCCGGAGCTGGTGGGTAAACATTTTTAAATCTCCGGAGCTGGGAGCCATTTGCCCCGGAGTTTAGGGGTCGTGTATAAACGCCCTTAGATTCAAATGCAGTCTGTTTCTCAGGGAAGGGCCTTCTTTGAAGATTGGAAAAGATTATATTGCAGAAGATGCCACTAAAAGGATTTCAGTTGCAATCTCTTTAGGGCTTTAAAGGTGATAGGCAGAACTTTGAATTTTGAAGTCATTTGACTAAAGAATGGGAGGTAGTATAACTCCTTACAGCAGCCATTCTTATGAGTATATATTGACTTACAGCAACCATTCTCAACTGGGACCATATGGATCCCTGGAACATTTGGGGAGGGGGGGCACAAAATGGAAACAATTCTTCACACTCTACTTTATAAGCCTCATGTGATTTATACAATCCTGATTCAGCCCATATTTCTTTCACATTGTGTTTATAGCCCTCCCTAGCCAAATAAGGTTGGGAAGGACTGGACTACAGACATTTCCCATTCATTTCTTCTACATAATTTCATACTAAGAACAGGATCCTGAAAGGGGTGCTAGCCAGATTATCTGAAAAATCCACCAGAGCATTCAGGCATTACATGCACTCCCAAGAGCACAGAGAGAATTCCTAGTTCACTGAGCTCCTTGCCCTCTGAAGATGCCGGCCACAGAGTCTGGCAAAATGTCAGGAAGAAAAACTTCCAGAAACACGGCCAAGTAGCCAGAAAAACTCACAATAGCTATCCAATCCTGGTCATGAAAGCATTTGAGAATACATTCCTTCTTCCCTTCCCTTTGCTTATACAGCTCGAACACCTTACATTCTACCCCTGCACACTACTGTTCTGCTAACAGATAAGCAGAATAAATTATACATGTTGGTCACTCTGTTTTCCATGGACAACTACTGGTTCTATAAGAACACCTACTACCATAACTGATGATACTGTTACTAATCAGTATTGTTGATTTATGTATATGTGTTTGTATGAGATCAAGTGAGTAGTTGAATGGGGAATGATGATCAGCACTGTCTTCAGAAGGAAGTTGGTCAGCAACATGGCAGCTGATCTGCATTACCCGAGATCCAGACTTAACACATTTGTAAAACTTGCCTTATGAAATGTGCATGTCATAAACAGTCAGTGTTACTTTTATGTAGAGTGTGAATATTAGTAGAAATAATTGTAGAAATTTCACACATACTCAGTGAGGATGTCGTTCTTCCTATCTGAAAGCTCAGGAATGCAAGTATGACATTACATCTGATGTAATTCCCAGTGGCTTTGCTATTTCCCCTAAACTGACACCAAGGTACATTTGACTACTTGTTTATTACATTGCTCATCTGCAGGCAGTGTTAAGGAAAGAATGTCAGCTAATTCCTCCATTACTCTGTGCTGGGTTTTCTAAAGGTTATTTATATCACACTGCATTAGAACGTAGCATGAGAATATTTCTTTTGGCAGTTTATATATCATAACAGCTCAATGAAATTCTAAGCAGTTAAACTAAAAATAGAGCATGATGCTATGCTGTTCAGCAAAAGTATGAGATTCATGCTTGCATAAACAGGAATGTTAAATATCATAATATTCCTTTTGCGTTTCCTGTTAAATGTTATCACATCTCTGTGCCAAAAAGCCAGAAGTTCATCATCCCAGATTTTGGAATACAAGGTTGTTGCGTTCAATGTAAAGCTAATCTTTGTTTTCCCAAGAATTTAACCAAAGAGAAACTGGGAAACTCTAACCAGTTTAGAAAATGACCTTATGTTCCTATATTTTGCATTGGCTATTTGTATTGAGATTCAGGTTGTACCTCCCCCTAGACACGGGCATTGGTATAAAAATACAAGAATTTAATCCCTTCTCAGTAACATCAGCCAGCAACTGTTCATTGTGTTTTCTTTTCTTCGTGTTCCAGAGCTGTCCAGGATTAAACCTATGCCATTCATCATCATCCCATTTGTAATCAATATTCTGATAATGAAATCTCAGCCTCCACACTAGAAGTACAGTTTATTGGGAACAATATAACAGGAGCATTATTGTTTGGCAGGTCTTTTCACTGTATTGCCACATTCTTAAGTGTGAAGATTGTATAATATTAGTAAAGTGGGCCCTGCACATCTTAAAAACATTGTTATTTTGAACATAAATTAACATAGGTTTGAAAGCAGACGATCTTCAGCAATGCAGGTTTGCCATGCCCTCCACAACTGTGCATAAATGTGTCCTCTTAATCTTTTCTCAGTTATGTTTAGGTATTTGTGGCTAAAGATTTTAATGACAATTCACAAACATTCTTGTCTTCTATAAAAAAGGGTGTCTTGACACTTGAAGACCTCCTGTTGAAACAACAGTCAATTTATGTGAGATCTTTCATTCTTGCATGACAGCAACACACATACACACCAAGACTACTATTAAGAAATCATTACTGTTGATTCTGTGCTCTGTATTTGTCTTTGTATAAATCTTGTAAACCGCCCAGAGTGGCCTTTGTTGCTAGATGGTGCGGTATATAAATCAAACAAACAAATAAACAAACAAATTATTGTTCAGAAATCTTGCATTTGATAAAGGAATACTCTTGTGCACCCTGCATAAATGATGCACTTTATGCAAAATACAAATGTTTTGATGTAAAGTACAATTTTTTACACAAAGTATTTATGTGAATTTTTGCCAAAATAGTGACAAAATGTAGGAAATGTAGCAAAACTCAGAAACAGTCACCCAGCAGAGAGAAAGCTTTTGAAATTTCCGTCTCACCTGCAAGGTCAATATAAAAGAAGATTTACATACTTTCCACTGGCACTGGCCATGCATTAATGCATAAGAACATTAATGCTGCAAATGCTAGGATGGAGACTTGGGCATACAAGCCTGTTTTCCATTTGCTTTAATGGAGGTAGGATTTCATTGTGAGACTAAATACCAAAAAACTTAGCCAACCCATAAGAACATAACATAAGAACAGCCTTGCTGGAACAGGCCACAGCCCATCCAGTCCAGCATTCTTTCTCACACAGTGGCTCACCATTTGCTTCAGGGTATTCCCAAGCAGATGTCTTCGTCTGCTTACGATTCCCTGCATCTGCTTGGGCTGTGGCCTGTTCCAGCAAGGCTGTTCTTATGTTATGTTCTTATTTGGTCTTCCTCTTTTCCTGCTGCCTTATTGCCCTTTCCAGAAAATCCTGTCTTCTCCTGATAATGCCCAAAGATTCAAGATGTTTGCCTCTAAAGATAGTTCAGGCTTCATTTGAATTAGGACCCACTTTTACATCTTTATGATAATCTGGGTATCCACAAAGCTCTCCTCCAGCACCATATTTCAAACAAATATTTTTCCTGCTAGCTTTTTTAAACTGTCTGGCTTTCATACTCATACTGCACATGGTGATTGGGAATAAAAGAGTGTGGATGGTCTTGGTATTTGTTCTCCAATGGCTGATCCTTATACTTGATTATATTTTTCAGTTCCTTCCTTGCTGCCCTTGGAGCCTATCCAAACATAGAAAGTTGGGGTGATCTGGTTCACTCTTAAAAAGTTCTTATCTTTTGTGTGATCAGTTTTATCTCTCACTTGAATGATGCCTTTGTTCGTACTGATTGACTTTTTTCTCTCCATTGAGTAGGGTCCGGGCTGGTCTTTGGATCACTCTAATTTGTCCCCCTTTCAATTAATGACACCCTTTCTGCATCTTTTCTTGTGGCCATCATTCAGCAGGTGACAGCAAATTACTTCTCTTTTATCATTAAATTAAGTGACATAGTGAACAGCAATGCATCTACCTTGCATGGTACACATAATACTACCAATTTATCTTGTTTATCATTCTTATTTTAAAGAGGGAAGGGTGCTCTTTTTTTTTTACTAGAGAGGGAAGCAATTCATCAGGAGCCTGAGTTTGGGAGAAGAGGGGCAGGCAAAACTCAGCATAGTCCACCACGCAACAATTAGACCAGCGAGAGAGAGAGCTAGGACACCATAAACTGCATCAGAAAATAATCCATGGAGATGGAGTGGCCTAAAATGTCCATCATTTGTGATCCCTAAATACAAAAGCCAAGGCACCATGATTTCACTGTGGGTGATCAAATGATAACCCTAATAGTAACCTCAAATGTGGGAAGGTCCTTTTGTGGTGAAGAAAAATTAGTGCTGTGAATTACTTAATTGAAAGATCTGGAACTGGGCTTAAGCCAGAAGTTTATAATAACAATTGTTTGTTTGCTTACTGGCCATCTGTCATAAAAGGTCAGGTTTAATGCCAAATGTGACCAAAGATAAAGTGACTCCTACACGTGTTACTTGAAAGTAGGGGAAATGAGTGACAAATGGGAGGAGGAACATGATGATTTCATTATGGAATCATTCTGATAAGTCAATTATGATGTATTTTGCAAAATTAGTGTTCAGATTGTGTTTGGTCTGTATTTTTAGACTGTTATATATCTGTCAATATTATTTTTCCATATAAAGGTTTTTGGTGGCCTTTCAGAGATGGTTACCTCTTTAAGAAGCGTACAGAACATTTAGAAAATCTGAATTAAGCCTTTCAATTGTTGCTCATTTATTTCTTTTTACCCCTCTTTTTGTGTGCTGTGGTAAAATAACACAGTGGGCGCAACTAGAAAACAAAAAGACGTTTGTACAAGCAAAATGTGTTTACTAAAGGCTGGAATTAAAACACATGCAAAACTTAAAGTTATTTCATCCAACCTTTTAAAATCTATCCTAACTGAATTAATTCTTCTCACATTTGCTTCTCTCTCTATATAGATAGATAGATAGATAGATAGATAGATATAGATATATAGATATATATCTCAAGTTCTGAATCATAACCACTATCAATCTAACTCTAACCATCCTAGCTATCTAAAGTTTCCAATTCTGACTAACTTCCTAGAGCATTCACTCTTATATTTTGTTCCCTCTCCCATTTGGACTGGGGGGACACAGCCGACAAGTCCTACGGGTGCATTTTTTTACCCCACTCTCAGTGTTATAACCATTCTGTTATACACCTAGTATTCATCTGTCAGTCAACTCATTGTGTTGTATCATGCAACCTGCTAACTTTCCTATACATAGATAAATCTGATTGCAGACAAACCGAAAAGGAAGGAACTAAATTTGTCACAGTTGGGTATGGACACATTGCATTCAAGCAGTTTCTTAAGCCCCAGACAAGCACTTTTATACTAATGATTCCAGTGTAGCCCAAGGTCTGGCTGTAGCCACTAAGAGTCTTCCAGAAAGAGTCATACTCATGAGGAGTCCCTAATTCCCTAGGGCAGTGATGGCGAACCTTTTAGAGACCGAGTGCCCAAAGTGCGATTCAAAAGCCACTAATTATTCACAAAGAGCCAAATACAGCAATTTAACCTAAATACAGGTGGCTGTGAAGGGGCAATATCGGCTGCCCACAGAAGGTGCTCCGAGTGCCACCTTTGGCACCTGTGCCATAGTTTCGCCAACACTGCTCTAGGGTCTTCTTCTGCAAACAGGTGTCCTGCTTCTCTACAGAATAGTTCTGTTCTGCCTCTGAAGGTGATTCTAATCTTGGAGACTGACTGGAGACAGCTCTGCTTGGGACTTTGATGTAGAGCTGCACTTGTCTTAGTGGAAAAACCTCAGTCCGTACTGGTTTCAGAGGGGATATATTTGCTGCACACTCTGATCTTTGACAGCTCCTTTAGTTTGATATAAAGCTGCAAAACTGTTGTGTAGAGTTGCTCTTTGTGTTCCTATCTATCAGAATTCATCAATGTGTTTTCTGTGCTTACTTACAACTTATTTTGTGATAGCATTTTGTTGTGTTTCTGGGCTACTGTATAGCAACACTTTCAGAGTAGTTCATGTTACAAGATTAAAAACAAGACACCAATGAAATAAGAGGCTTCTCAGTACAATGTTTTTCTTCTGGGAATACAGAATCACATTATAAATGTTTAAAGCCAATGCAAGGAAGCAGAACTCTGCCAGATATACTTAATATAGGATTATTTCCTGTGGAATGCTTTCCAGATGTTCCCCTCACACTGTATTCTAGAAAATATGGTCTGAGGTAATTTTTCTTAAAGGAGAAAGATAATATCTTTGTTTTTTCTCACAACATCAAAAATCACTTCTCTTATGCTTTATTAAATTGTCCCATATTCATTATACACATTATATTTTTCAAAATTGTTTTGTTTCACATAAAGGTCAATCCTATAAAATATTATTCCATTGTCAACTATAAATAATGTTGATTTAGACTTCTGAGTTTGACAGTTTGCCTTTGGATGCATTGCAGACATAGCAGATTAAAATCCTTTTTAAAAAAGTATTTAGAATGCTGCAGTGGATTCTCAGCACCAATTGGTGTGTGTCTTTGGAAGATTCTTCCATCTAAATAGACAAAACTGTTATATGGCTATTTAAATGATATGCAATAGATTCAACTGGATACCAACATTAAAAGTATTCCCGGAGAAATTCCAAAGGGAGTCAGCATATGTTGTATGTGCGATATACTGTATTTATTTAGAGATTTCCATCCTGACTGCCATTTCAAAGGGCCTAAATGCTACTTCCAGTCCCAACTGATGAAATAATTCCCATTGAAAGAATTGCCAAATAGTGATACAACACTTACTCATATCCTGTGATCTTCTGCAGTTAGAATGAGCAATTGAATTTAAGCCAAGATATTTCACAAAACAATGTAAATAAGACACAACACAACCAAATACCATATCAAAATTAAAGCATATGAACTGAATGAGCACTGCAGATTTTGAAGCAGGTATAAGAACAGATAAATGCCACATGGCACAGCTGTAAATCTCCATAAAAACTTAAGTGACAAAATGAGATTTGACTTGGCTACTCAAAGACAGCAGTGATGGTGCCAGGCAACATGTAGAACAGAATTGTATTAGGTGAACATATAAAAGGCCCACATCCTAGCAGCCAGAGCTGGGGGTAAACATTTGGTGAACAACCTGAGAGGAATGGTCATAGTAATAACATGGAATTTGTGCCTCCTGAAGTTGTAACCTTCCAACAACTGGACTTGGGACTAGTATTCAATGTAGAATCCCAAAAATAGCTTCATTAGTCTGATGCAAACAGACACATGGACCTTTGTGAGTTGTGTATCCACTAAAGTCCACATTACAATAAATCTTTTAGTCTTAAACATATCAGGCAACATATTCATAGCTGAGAATTGTCTGCTTCCCAAGTAGATACGGAAGATAATTTCTTACCAATGTGCCACTATAAATGACATTTATAGAATAACAGCCCATCGTGGGGGAGGGGAGCATAAACCCTTTTCTCTCTCTCTCTACATATGCACATTTAGAAACAATTGTACAGTAACTGGAGAAAAAATATGGTACATCTCCATGTGTAGTGGGGATACTGTTGCCAGGTGACCCCCCCCATACTCCGTTTTTGTTCATTGTTAAGTTTATGGCTGCTGCTTGTGTTTCCTTACCAGTCCTTCAAACACAGAGCTATCCTCTTTAAAGTAGAATAAATGACTGCCCTTGGCTACATAGATTGTATCTATAAAACTCTAAATATGTTCTTTCTTTTTCTCTTTTTTCCATGATGGAAATATGGGTTTGGTTTCCTTTATACCCAGGAACCTAAACCTTTTCAGAATATGTCTTTGGAAATTCCATGACCATTGTGGTTAGTATATTTTAGCCATCCAGACAACAGCATATCATTCCCCACTCCACTGCTTCAAGCTGCAGTATCTGAAGTTGCAAAAAAATAAAAAAAACAAAAAACTAAGTGTACCTCATCAGAGCAGTGACAAAAATGGACATGGCCGGATTTGGAGAAACCTTGTCTATTTAGTTTGGCGCAGAATATGCTTTCTTATAATTTCATGCCCCTTTCCATTATTATTATTATTATTATTATTATTATTATTATTATTATTATTATTATTATTATTATTATTATTATTATTATTATTATTATTAAATTAACCACACAGCTATCTATGCTGGATTTTGTATTACCAATCACTAGTCGAACGCTTCGCAAGCGTTTAGGACTCAGTGATGTATCCGCGAATTATGCGAGCAGATCCCAGTAAGGCGGCTTTCTGCATCTGACTGATGGTGACTTTGTCAACTCCAATTTCTTCTAAATACTTGCTTAGCTCTTTAGGCACCGCACGCAGCGTGCCGATTACCACTGGGACCACTTCTATTATTATTATTATTATTATTATTATTATTATTATTATTATTATTATTATTATTATATTATTATTATTATTATATTTAGATTTAGATTTAGATTTAGATTTAGATTTAGATTTAGATTTAGGCATGCACACTTTGAAATAGTCTCTCTGTAAAGTACTCCTATTTTTTCCTCTTCTGATCTTCTGTTATTTAAAAGTGACCTGTTTGCTAAATGTTTCCTAGACGCATTATCTGATTTGTCTAATAATTACAGTTAACCCAGTAACTTGACTTCATGGCCTTGTGATCCTTGTAGTTGGATCATATGTTGGAGACGCGCGTTGGAAGTACACTAGTTAGTCCAGGGGGTTGGATAGTTCGTCCAGGAAGTAAACTGTTAATCCCAATCAAATTTGGAGGCAAATGCTTCCAGTCTTCTTGCCCTAGTAATCTCTGCCAGACATCACCAAGGCTTGTGTGGTTTGTAATACTTGTAATTTATGGACATTTATCAAAGGCAGACCAATGTGAAACATGTAGTAATCTAAAAAAGTGCTCAAAACATATGCCACTGTGCCAGTATCCTTGTAGGAGAATACCAGCTAATTTAGGTAAACACCCATGGCCACTCCTACCACTTGAGCATCCAGGAGAAACACTGTTAAACAATTTGTTCTTGTGCCCTGTTGAAGATACCATGACTTCTTTGTTTCATGATGTTAATCCCTTGCACTCATCTCCTTTCACTACATCCTTACCTGTTTTCTGGACTTATATACTCTCCCCTGCTAGCTTGGCAACTAGGAGAGGTGCCAGATTCTGTATGATTTTTCAAGAGGCCTTTTTTCACTACATTATCCATGTACCTCCGACAGGGAAAGCCATCCATCTGAGCTACAGTATTTTCCCAGTATTTATTCATATTTCTTACCACACAAACTGTGAGTCACCTGACTTATCCAATGTCTGTGTAAAATGGAAGAGAAAAATTGGATAGAAATTTTGCAGAATTCATTGAACGCAGAGGCAGTAATCCTTTTCAAATGTATAACATGGGCTTTACAATTAGAATACACTGGTTTTGCACAGTTCTATTAAGTAACCATTAAAAAGGCCAAAGTGGTACCGTAATTGCTACAGATAATTTCCAGATATCAAAGAGCTTTTCAACAGTTTTGCATAAAGGAGAGTTTAAAGGTCTCAACAGCATCAAGTTTCAATAAAATTAATTTGTGCTGTTCCCTTTTAGTAGGTGACACAACAAGGAGATCAGCCAGTTTGGGGAAAAGACATTCATGGCCACTTTTGTCACTTGGCCATCCAGGATAAATGGGCATACAGTATAATATATAGTTTTACTTCTAAAATAAACAATACAAAGCTCTTAATTTTTCCTGTAAGTATTGGAAATATTTTGTAAAGGAAAAGACCAACGTTTCCTAGGCCTGCCCCCCCCCCCAAATAAATGTACCCATAAAAGTCTCCTTTATATTTTCTCTTTCCAAGTATTAGTCAACATTGTCTCTTCTTCTTTAGTCTTCCCACCACTCTTGGGTTGATAAAATTATTCCTTGGGTGACTCCACACAACAGTCCTTTAACCTCTGGAACTTATTTGTTACTCCAGCCAGCGGTCTGTATTTGAAATACAGATATACACAAAGGAAACAGTGAAGCATTGGATCAATAAGTTAAACCAACAACAAATTTTAGGTTGAGAATAAGAAATTAAGAATAGTATGTTGTTTTCATTCATTTGGGCTTCATCAGATAAAAACAGAAATGTTCTCCACGTTTTTGTTTTAACTAAATGAGGTTCTTGTTCTTTTTTTCTTTTCTTTTTTTCCTTTTTCCTTTTTTCTTTTTGCAACAGTGAATTCCTTCATTATTTCATTGTTGTGTTGTTCTCATTTCAGATCAATGATAGGAGATGAGGAGCCTGAGAAGCTAGAGAAGGTTTTGGTGTAAAATGATACCTCATTTACAGCCCTGGAAGGTTTTGCATAGACCAGGAGCTCTGATGTGCAGATTGCGTTTGGTTAGGTTGGTTTTTATAAAGTAAACAGATCAAAGATTTCCTTCATACAGTCTTGATTGGAGTCTGGGATAAAACAGGAAAACCCCAAGGTTTCTCAGTAGTTCAGGATGGAACAAGTGAGAACAAATGCAGTTGTTAAGAGGCTTCTTCAAAGTGTTTTGAATCTAAGAGCATCCAGCACCTGGAAAGCGGTACACCTTACCCTTTTTTGGAGCTAAGGGTCTAGGGCAGTGGTGGCAAACTTTTGGCATCCCAGATGTCTTGGACCACAACTCCCACAGCCTGTTGTCATTGGCAATACAGGCTTGGAATTCTGGGAGTTGTGGAGTTGTGCCAAAGGCTCACACCACTGGTCTAAATTTTATGTTACAAAGTTGTCCTTAGAAAAGGAAATTCCTTAACAACAGAAAGCTTCACTTTCATGATATTTCTCAAGCGCTTACTTTGCTCTGTGACTGATCTTCAGGAGTCACCTAAGTATTGCTTACAGGTCCAATTTCTCTGGTGCTTTTGCCTACATAGCATGCCCGAAACACTGGTATAACTTCAGTCCTAACAACAGATTACCTAGAACACACAGTAACTGGTAGGGTATGTGAGTATAATGATAGCATGACTATGAGCTGAAGGCAGGAATATCTTGGGTTTCAGGTTGTCTACTCTACAGATCTATCTACCAGAGTGTTAAGCTGTAAGTGTTCTGTCCCCTTGCATGTGTCCTGCTTGCATATTTGTAAATCAACCAAAGACTAACAAATCACTGACAATGGTGCTCTTCCACACCAGGAAACAGGTCTGCTTGTAAAGCTGGTAATTCTTGATTGCTTATTTGAGACCAAGACGCATGGAGTCAAGGGAGGGGGGGGGTAACTCACAGGGATATATTGTTGCTGTTGAGATCCATTTCCTCTCCAGCTGTTGTATGGGTTGCAGCCAGACTCAGAGGGAACAAATGAGCTTGAGTTGAGTGGCAGGTCATGCTGTCATCCCTGTGGATCAGTTCCTCACTGTACTGAGACACCGAAGCAATATCTACACGGCCTTTGTAGCTTTTACCAAGATGTTCCCTTCCCCCATCTGGCTCAGAATATAAATAAAATGATTCGCAGTAGTATTTTACATTGTACACTGTCATGATAAGGAGTAAGTTATGAAAATGAACTAAACGTATATATTATTTTGCCTAGCTGGGTTACTCTGTCCTTCTGTGAACAATGCATTTTGGCAATTTCTGCCTGAACTGAACCAGAAATCTTGTTCCTAAACAACAGCAGACTATATGTGTGTCAAGATAAGACTCTGAACCCGTGCAAGCTTGCCCATCCATCTCTACTTCCAATCCACTCAATAATGTACATTAGTTCTCCTTACAAGAGTAGATCAAATGATAATAGCAACAAAATTAATTAGTCTCCAGGGGCTTCATCCCTTTTTTAAAGAAGTTCCAAGAATATACAGATTGCTTTTTGTTCTTGTTTTTTTTTAATTTTGTTTGCTACTTTTTTGTTTTCCCAGTAGTATAATGTTTACACAGGAAAAAAACTGTACACAGTGACAGCTGGGACACAGAAACATACAGGTTTTTCTGGAATCCTTACTTCCTCCTGATTTCTTCAGATTAAGAATATTTTTTGGCAAAGATATGGCCTGCAGAAATTCTGTTGAGTGATTGGGAGTTGCAGAGGAACCCAATGTTTTGTGCCAGTACTTCTGGAAATGCATACTTATAGTATGTAAGCTAATAATATTAGTAGTCTCATTTCAGGTATGTAAACCATAAAGTTCATCTTGCCTATTTGTAAATTAACCAAAGACTACCAAAATGGAAAATAGATCTGGTGTTAGTATTTCTCATTACTCAGGGAAGGAGTGAATGCACAATAATATTTCGCATAGGACACCAGCATTTTGCGCCCAAAGAATATCCTCTTCTTCCCCCACCCCCACCCCCTTAGCATAGTATTCTAACAAGAGACAGATTATTTGAAATATTTTGTAATAAAACAGCGAAAAGAAAGTACCACACTCTCGCATGGAATATGCATCTTTTCTCCTGCATGTTCATGCTGGATCTGCTCTTTGGCCCATTCTGTTTTTTCTTCTTTCCAATTTCACTGAAGTAATATATAAAATTAAATCTCTCTCTCTCTCTCTCTCTCTCTCTCTCTCTCTCTCTCTCTCTCTCTGTGTGTGTGTGTGTGTGTGTGTGTGTGTGTGTGTGTGTGTGTGTGTAAGAGAGAGAGAGAGAGAGAGAGAGAGAGAGAACGTTCATCCATTTTTCAAAACCTTCTTTCTCTACATGGGGTCACGCTCCCATTCAGGTTGCATTGAGTCAAGCATGTGTGTGCAATAATTAAATGTAGTACACATTTTCCCCCTTGCAGTTGTTTCCCCCATCACATAAGTGGTGTTTTTGCTCTATTTGTCATCTTGAGGCACCAGGAGCATGAGGGTAAATTGGAAAGTGCAGGTGCTTTTCTTCACAGTCTGTCTAAATCCCATGAGTGGATATACTGCCCCTTGTCACCCCTGGCCTTGTTGTTGCTGATTTTAAAAAGTACAGTAGCATGACAGTGTAGACGAGGGGTCTGCTTGTGATGTGTTTGAGGGGACGTCTAGGAGCCATTTATGGTGTGACAGTTAAAGTATTGGAGTGGGGATTTCAAGTTGGGGTTCCCCTTCAGCCCTGTCATTGATCCAGTGGATCTGACTTGCCTCATGAGTCATAGGATTCTAAGTTGAAGGCAAGAAAGAAGAAACCCATAACTGCTATTTTGAAAGTGCTGGAAGGAAAGCAAGGTAGGCAGGCAGGCAAAATTAATCAAATTGGAAACAAAAAGGTTAAAACTCCAGTGGCATATTTATGGCTTGTCCACATCTTGATAATGTGGGTAGGAGAGTGACTGTATTTTGTAAAATTACAGGCTGCAGTTTAATGAAAGCTAACTTGGTGGTTGAGCTTAGGTCCCAGTTTTATTGCCTGGCATCGCCACTAGATTGAGAATATCCTCTCTGAGGAAAACCACTGTTACTCAAGATGCATTCAGACAGGTCCTCCACCATGTGAGCATGTGATCGAGGAGTAGGATCACACCCGCATTGGCTAGTAGTTGTGGATTTTGGGAGCTGGAATCCAAAGCATCTGAAGAACAAACCAGGATGCTTATTTCCATGATTCATAATCACCACCACCATAGAGCTGAAAGTGTCACTGAGTCCACCCCTTGCCAAGGAGGCACAGTGGGGAATCAACCAACCTCTGGCTCCCTAACCCTAACCCTAACCCTAAACCACTAAGCTATCCAGCAGTTGCCGCAATCCTGTTATGTTCTGTTATGTTCTACGCTCCTTGTTGCCAGTATTCAACTTTCTCATAGCTTAAAAGGAATGGATTGCAAGGAACAGTGTTGACTGCAGCATATTACTTTTTGAGATGCTAAGTGTATAATTTTATTTTTTTTTAAAAGGAAGAGAGGAAGTATAATTGCTTTTTTAGTGTAATGAGTTACATTTACTGATAACGTCTTCAGTGATTTGGGGGAGATTTTAGGCCAAATTTCCAGGTTTTAAAGTATATTGGTGTTTTTTTTTAAGTATTGTAAAGTAACACATTATTAACTTGTCATTCTCAGCTTAATTTTTTTAAAAAGCCAATGCATTACTGTGAAACAAATAAAACTTAATGGAACAACTTCTTAAAAACATTCCAAGCTTGGTTCCTTTCTAAAGTACTCCAAATGTGAGAGTGCTTGGGCTGCTTATTAATCAAAAATGCTGTGCAGAGTTCAGTTGTGGGAATTTGTTATTTCCCATAGAAAGAGTGGTGCTAAAATGACAGTTGTGTGCCATTCACTGTTAAGGCTGATAACAGATCTTCGGTTTACCTATTCGAAGGTTTGCAGTGCACCTGCTTCTAAAATGCACATGTGTGTTTATTCCTTTCTGTCCCCATCATATATACTTCTTCCTAATGCTTGCTCGCCTGTTCTCCTCAGTTCAGCCTTCTGTTCCTGATTATTATACAGTCAACAATTTGTTGTTGTTGTTCAGTTGTTAAGTCATGTCCAACTGTTCGTGACCTCATGGACCAGAGCACACAAAGCCCTCTTGTCTTCCACCACCTCCCGGAGTTTGGTCAGATCCATGCTGGCTGCATCGATGACACCATCCAACCATCTCATTCTCTGCCGTCCTCTTTTCCTTTTGCCTTCAATCTTTCCCAACATCAGGGACTTTTCCAAGGAGTCCTCTCTCATCATGAGGTGGCCAAAGTATTGGAGCCTCAGCTTCAAAATCTGTCCTTCCAGTGAACATTCAGGGTTGATTTCTTTCAGGATGGATAAGTTTGATCTCCTTGCAGTCCAGGGGACTCTCAAGAGTCTCCTCCAGCACCATAGCTCAAAAGCATTGATTCTGTGGTGATCAGCCTTCTTTATAGTCTAGCTCTCACTTCCATACGACACTACTGGAGAAACCATAGCTTTGACTATCCGGACCTTTGTCGGCAAAGTGATGTCTCTGTTTCTTTAAAATGCTGCCTAGGTTTGCCATTGCTTTCCTCCCAAGAAGCAGGCGTCTTTTAATTTTATTGCTGCAGTCACCATGGAGCCCAAGAAAATTAATTGTGTCATTGCCTCCATTTCTTCCCCTTCTATTTGCCAGGAGGTGATGGAGCAAAGGCTTTGGCATAGTCAATGAAGCAGAAGTAGATGTTTTTCTGGAACTCTTTACCTTTTTCCATAATCCAGCGCATGTTGACAATTTGATCTCTAGTTCCTCTGCCCTTTTGAAATCCAGCTTGTACTTCTGGGAGTTCTCTGTCCACATACTGCTGAAGCCTCCTTTGTAGAATTTTGAGCATAACCTTGCTAGTGTGTGAAATGACTGCCGTTGTATGGTGGTTGGAGCATTCTTTGCTGTTGCCCTTCTTTGGGATTGGGATGTAGACTGATCTTTTCCAGTCCTCTGGCCACTGCTGAGTTTTCCCAATTTGCTGACCTATTGAACCATTTGTACATTTTCATAATTTTAAGGATCTTTTCCTATCAAATAAACATTTCTTTATGTTGTTGTGCTTATACTGTTCTCATTCAGATGTAATTCTTGGGGAAGACTTGGGGGGAAAAGCCTTATCCTTTGAACATATATCATCATATGATTGTATGTAAGCATGGGTATACATACTCCACATAACAAGAAAACTAATTTATTTGCTAAGATGAACCAAATCATGTGCCAAGACAATTGCATGTTGTGAACATGCATGCAGTATGAAAGCTGAGTCTCTTTGCATATATTTGATTACCAGGTGTCCAGAAAGAACAGGTCTTCTCAATAATGGCCCCAACTTTTATGAAATGTATTTTCTTGACTCCAGCACTATGCCTTGCAAAAAGAGTTACCTTTTTAATAAAAGCCTTTTGAAAGGGCTAGTTTATATTTTAGAACTTTCTAAAAGGATTGTTCCTTTTCCTGAAGTTATCATCAATGACCTGGAGCTGTACTCTTTGTTTGTTTGTTTGCCTGCCTGCTTGTTTCTCTATTTTTGCTGCTGTTTTGTTAACTTCTTGATAATGTACTGTTTTAGTGTCTTTGTTTTTTGCCCCTTTGGGGTAACTTATAAGACAACATGGGATATACATTTTTATAATAGTATGGAAAGGGCTAATAAAATATTTATGCAGATGACCTACAGAGTTCAGTTGCTTCCAGGAATTTCCCCCCACAACTGGAGATTAGGTTTCTATTTTGGGTTCCAGTGTACACCAATGCCACCTAGGCATAATCATGGACTCGTCAAACCTTTCCTTTTTTTTTTTAAAGCAAAATTCTTTTAGGGGGTTAAATCGCTCAAGAAAGGACCACTACATTGCCATTGGTGGGATTGTATTTCAGTCTTTGCAAACCATCTAATAAGGAGGTTCACAGACATTGCTCTGCAGTCAGTTCACTCACTTGCTTAGGTGGACATGGTTTTCTTCTTAGAAATTTCAAAGTCTAATAGAAAAAAATATCACCACTTCGTTGATGGATTTCATCATTGCTAGGACCATGAGTGTTTGTTTTGTTATGTTTTATAGAAAAAACACAACAAGGTTTGTTCTTGGGTGGTTTTTATCTAGCATTGAGATAGGGATTAGTTTTGCTGTTTTTTTTTAAAAAGCACCCTTAATAGTTTAAATGTATAAAGTGCAGTATATGTGTGTAAAATTATATATTGACAAAAGGCAAGCAGAATATAAACTGCAAGACTGCCTGGAGGTTTGATATTTTCAAAATAGATATTTTTCCCCCCGCTCTCATATTGCAGATCTCGCCTTGCAGATTTTTTCATGAACTGCCAACCTGAGTCACGGTCTGTTAGTAGCTGTCTGAAAGAAAACTATGCTGACTGTCTCCTCGCTTACTCCGGACTTATTGGTAAGCTTTGCCTTTTCTCGTTTGGTTATTCCTGTGTGGGAAGTGAGCCTTTTGCATTTGGCTTGAAAATGAAACAACATGGGAAAAGGAAAGGGGGGAGGGTTCCTAGAAAATTTCACAGAATATCAGAAATGTAAGAAATACTTGTGTGCCAAACATCCCTGTGCAATGAGCTTCTGTAGGGCTTTTTTTTGACATGATTTCCACTGAGTTTTCAGAGCTTCAGTCCTCAGATAAAGATTCCCATGGAGAAATGAAATCAAGCAAGCAGTCAGTGCTGGAGGCATTCAAGAGAAAATTAGACAACAGTCTGTCAGATATGCGTTGATTTGGATTTCTGCATTGAGGAGGGGGGTTGGACTTAATGGCCTTATAGGCCCCTTCCATTATTATGTAGGTCTATGAAAAGTCTGACTGGAAGGAAATAATATTTTGAATGACATAGTGCTCTCATTAGAATTAGCTCTCACTGGCTCAGTTCAGGTTAGGGGAAGCTAGTCACATGCTAGGAAAAAAGGAAGCAAGGAAGGAAGGAAAGGAAAGGAAAAGTGTGTTGCTTCTATTTTACCTCAGCTTAAAACACTCTCTGGGGTGTTTGCAAGTTAATTATTCAGACTACACATTGTGCCTCCCCCCCCCCATTTGCCCGCTCTGCCACACCATTCCTATGCAGACTTTCAACACTCTAAACATGGAAGAGCTCAGGGGCAGAGTATGCCACCCCCATCCGCTTTTTGTAGGAAGGTGTAAAAGGAACTGTTGCCAACTGAAAGTGGTTACAATACACCTTGTGACTGCAAATCCCACACAAATACAGGGGTGGAAAGATGAGGTCTGTGGCTCCTCTACTCTAGTTTTGAGTATCTGTTAAGCTGGATTTCCTATGTAGAGGTAGAAAAATTACATGTAGTTAGGTTAAATTAAACACAAATCATGCTTATGATCATAGCATTTGACTCTCCCACAAATAATTTGGAAAAACTATATGGAAAATGGTTTCTTGTGAAAAGGAACCAAGTTGTAGATGAATGAAACCATGCTCTCTTTATAAAATGGTGTCTGGGGTTATTTGTCATTTGTGTTTGTGAACGCTGATCTCTTCAGACCAACTTCACACTTAACATTTGGCTTTATCATTCTTGAATTGCGTGGACAGCTGTCAGGTTCCACAGATTTTACCTCAGAAAAAGACGCTGATCTGATCTTATACCAGTCCCTGCAAAGAAAATGTCGTCTTAAGGAAGTCAGTGTTTGGCATACAGCAGCCGGATAGTACAGTAAATAAGTATGTTTGCGTGAGTGAAATATAAAAAAACAAATAGCACAAAGACTACCGATTATACTTTTTTTTTCAGGTTCAGAATCTGTAACTGTCACAAAACATGCCTAATTTTCCTGTTTCTGTTAGGTATGAAAACTACAGCTGAGACTCCTGTAGCCATTAAGCAAATTGTTTCTGATGAGATAGCACCTTAGGGAAGCATGAACACAATCAAATGCTTTTATACAGAAATGGGAGGTGTTAAGATATATTAGGGAAACAGTTTCTTTAAGTGTATTTTTGAAATAATAAGTAGAATGGAAAACCATAAGCCCATTCCCCTTTTTATAAATGAATATGCAAAATGCAGTGAGACAATTGCTGTTTTCCCAACAAAAATAGTTCTCTATTATTCAAAGGCTTATGTTTCATGGTGGTCGAAAAATGTTTACTATGACTGAATGTTGTCTCTTTGATTTTTATGGGCCAGACTGCCAGCAGGTCTACATACCAGTTAGTATGTAGTCCATGGCCATCTACGGAAAAATGAGAGACAAATGATGACTGGAGTAATTTAATAGCTTTGACAAGCTTCATGAATGGCTTTTGTGGGAACAGACGCAAACAGAGGACTTGCAGTGCTGAATACCTAACTCGTTGCAGAGAGAAAGAAGTTGACTCTTGGACCAAGAACTGAATGTCTTAGACATCAGATCCAATCAAATGATGTATGGGTGCTAGCTCTTGGCAAGAAATAACTTTGATACTAATGGATAACACAGAAAAAAGGCTGCTGGCAAGTCGTTTCCAGACACAGTGGCTTTTGCTGAGGAATTTATTGAAACCATTATGCTATTTAACCTTAAGGATAACCCAGTCTCTGCAAAGAGGTGCTTTTATGTTCCAAGGGCAAAGACGCTGCACAAATGCTGGAAGAAAGGCAGCAAAAACACTCGCTGGCGTTGAGATCAAGAGAATCAGAATCAGAATCAGAATGCTTTTATTGGCCAAGTGTGGTTGGACACACCCAGAATTTGTTTTGGTAAAATATGCTCTCGATATAAAAGGAAATATAAGAATCGGATAGTCAACAATAAAAACACAGTACAACAATCTTTATATCTAGTTGTCCTAGTATGCAATGCCCTAAAACGCCGCCCTGAGGGTAACAATGGAAACAGATTATGTCCTGGATGTGTGGAATCTGTGTATATTTTCATCGCCCTCTTTTTAGCTCGTGTGGTATACAATTCCACAATAGATGGCAGATTAGTAGCAATAATTTTTTCTGCAGTTCCAATTATCCTTTGAAGTCTATGTCTGTCATGCCTAGTCGCAGAACTAAACCAGACAGTTATAGAGGAACAGATAATAGATTCAATAGCACCTCTATAGAATTGAATCAACAGTTCTTTTGGCAGTCTAAACTTCCTAAGTTGACGCAGAAAAAAAAGCATTCTTTGTTGTGCTTTCTTAATAATACTTTCAATATTAGATGACCATTTTAAATCTTGAGATATAATATTACCTAAAAATTTAAAGGACTCCACTATTGACACTAAGTTATTTGATATCATAAGAGGTGGCTGTATAGAACGAGTCCTCCTAAAATCCACCACCATTTCAACAGTTTTGCATGTGTTTAATTCGAGATTATTTTGAGCACACCATAAAACTAGTTGTTCAATCTCTTGCCTACAGGCAGATTCATCATTGTCTCGAATGAGGCCAATCACTGTAGTGTCATCTGCAAACTTCACTATTTTAACAGAGGAATCCTTTGAGGTACAATCATTAGTATATAAGGAAAAAGGAAATGGAGAAAGCACACAGCCCTGAGGGGCTCCTATGCTAACCTTGCTAATATCTGATATAATTTTACCTAACTTCACCTGCTGCTTTCTGTCTGTTAGGAAGCTTACAATCCATTTACAAGTGTAATCAGGTACAGACAGCTGTTTTAATTTAGTCATAAGGATATCCGGAATAATAGTGTTAAATGCAGAACTAAAATCAACAAAAAGAACCCTTGCATAAGATTTTGGAGATTCAAGATGTTGCAATATATAATGTAAGGACATATTAATAGCATCATCTATTGATCTATTTGCACGATAAGCAAATTGCAATGGATCTAATGACAAATCTGTGATAGATTTCAGGTGAGCCAACACTAGTCTCTCTAAAGTTTCATGACCACAGAAGTTAAAGCAACTGGTCTATAATCATTCAATTCCTTGACAGAAGATTTTTTTTGTACTGGAATAATCAAGGAATGTTTGAAGCAAGAAGGAACATAACACATCTCCAGTGATCTATTAAAGATGCGGGTAAAAATAGGAGCCAGTTATTCAGCACAAACTCTTAAACAAGAAGTGATTTTATCTGGACCTGGTGCTTTCCTTAACTTCTGTCTGTAAAACAGACCTTGCACCTCCTTCTCTGTGATCACCAAAGATGGAGGACCCGATGGCATGGGGTAAATTTCCACAGGCTCAGTTGTTGTTAATTCTGAGATGGAAATTGTAGGAATAGATGGTTGCAGTTTCCTCTCAAACCTGCAGTAAAACATATTCAAGTCATTCACCAGTTGATGATTCCCTTCAACATGGAGAGGAGGTTTGCTATGACCAGTAATGGTTTTAAGAGTTTTCCACATATTTGCTGATTCATTTGTTGAAAACTGGTTCTTTAACTTTTCAGTGTAGTTCCTTTTTGCTGCTCTTATTTCTCTAGTCCATATATTCCTAGCCTGGTTGTACAATGTTCTATCACCCTTTTTGTAGGCTTCCTCCTTGGTATGACGTAGCTGTTTGAGTTTAGTTGTAAACCATGGTTTGTTGTTACTGTAAATTTTCACATTCTTAGACGGCACACATAAGTCCTCACAAAAGCTGACATATGATGTTATAGTGTCTGTGAGCTCATCCAAATCAGCAGAAGTGTTTTCAAATAGGTCCCAATCAGTGCAGTCAAAACATGCTTGCAACTTTAACTTTGCTTCTTCAGTCCAAGTTTTCTCTGTTTTAATTGTTGGTTTTAAGGTTTTAAGCTTTTGTTTGTAAAGAGGTACAAGGTGAACCATACAGTGATCAGAATGTCCCACAGCTGAGCGTGATAAAGAGCAATAAGCATCCTTTAAAGTTGTATAACAATGATCCAAATATTTCCCCTCTAGTAGGGCATTTAACATGCTGGAAGTACTTTGGTAACTCCTTCCTTAAATCAGCTTGATTAAAATCACCTAAAATAATTTTAAAAGCATCAGGATACGCATTTTCGGCCCATATAATTTGACTAGTTAAAATACTTAATGCATTTGTCACAGAAGCATGCGGAGGGATATATACAGCAACCACCAAAATGTAAAAAATTCCCGTGGCGAATAAAAGGGATTGCAGATAATGATTAATGTTTCTAAGTCCACATTGCAAAATTTCTTTAAGGTGGTTATTTCTTTAGACCAACGATTATTGATATATAAGCACAATCCTCCGCCCTTCTGTTTCCCAGATGTATCAACAATTCTATCTGCTCTTTGAATTTGAAACCCTGGAATATGTACAAAATTTTCAGGGATTAAGTCACTCAGCCAAGTTTCTGAAAAGCAAATCAGTGCTGCATTCGAGAAATCTTTGTTGTATCAATTCAAAAGGAGTATTTCATCCATTTTGTTGGCTAAGGAGCATACATTCGATAGTAGAATTGAAGGGAGAGGGGACTTCAAACCATTTTTCCTTAGACAATTCAGAGCTCCTGCCCTCTTATCCCCCCCCCTCCTCCTCCTCCTCCTCCAACTCCGACCTCGACCTTCATTGCTGATAACCCAGGGATTTACAGCTCTCAGGAATTCCCCTTCGTTAACAAGCAGCGGAGGAGGCAAGGGAGGCAAAGCTTCTGATAGTTGTTCCTCATAATGTTGCCAAATGCTTAGCAGGTCATTTCTGGTATAAAAAATCCAATGAAATGCACAAGGAACAGCAAAGCAGAATAGATAAAAAAGATAAAAAGAAAAAGTCGAGGAACATGTTACCAAGGCTGCCGTCCCCGGTGCCATCTTTCGCTTCCCTAAGGAAGCGAAATCAAATGGGGATTTGACTTGGGAGGGAAACTAGACATTTTTTTCCTTGCCAGCCGCCCTAGGATACTGACAAGAGGATGGAAACTAACTAGTATCACCAGACTTTGTGCTCCTCTTAGTACCGTTATTCTGAGCTGATTTTGTGGGGAGGGGGGGGTTGTGGTCTTTCAAAAGAAGCTTTCTTATTTTGAAATGCCAAGTACTGTACTCTGGCAGATTAGGATAAAACTAGCATGAGTTCATTACTGTAAAGCAAAGGCAGGAGACGTGTGGCCCTCCACAAGCTGGATTACCATTCCCATAAGCCCCAACATGCATTCTCTATGGTTAAGCAAAATGGGGACTGTAGTTCATGAAGGGTACCTACACATTCTTTGTGGATTAACATATCTTACCAGTAGAGATGAGCACGACCAGAATTTTTTTTCCCGAGTTGTCGTTTTTCGGGACGGGTCGTTTCCGTTTTTTTCGAAATTTTTCAAAAAATTGTCATTTCGTCGTGTCGTTTGTCGTTACCGCCACGATTTAGCGCGACTTGACTTCCCAGAGCATGGGGTTAGGGGGTAAGGGCTAGGCTTAGGGTAACGGTTAAGGTTAGGGTGGGTTAGTGGGCTGTACCTCTGGGTGCCTCTGGCCCACTAAGAACACAGTGTACTGGCGTATGGGTTAGGGTTAGGATTAGGATTAGGGTTGGTGGGCTTTTAATGCCCTCTCTGGCACATCCAGAAGTCTCAGCAAAACCTGGCCATGCGATTGGTGGAATGGCTCCAAAAATTTGCATGGTCCCATTCCATGGCCAGCCCATCATTGTGCGTGCGCAGGTGTAAAAAAATAAAAATAAAATAAAATAAAATAAAATCAATGGAGACGTTTTGTTGCAAGAAAAACCCACTGCTGCTACTGTAAAAATTCAAGCATTTAAAATAGCTAATTTTCGCATGCTTCTGTGGTGCTCTGGTGGGTTTTTGGACCACGATTTCAAAACAAATATTGCGGTCGCCATTTTGGATCCCCCCGCACCGCATGGCAAATGGAGACGCCGAGGATGCCCCCTCCCAGCCTGGTACCAGCAGCCCAGGACAGGAGGGGGGGGAGGCTGGAGTGGGGACCCCCCCCCAGAAACCACCCCTCTGGTAGATGCCCTCAGGCAGGCATATTTTCGCCTGCTTTTTTGGCCGGGAATCGGGGTTTTTTTTTTTTTTAAAACTTTTTTCTGTGCCACTTGACATCGCGCGATCGCCGCGCGATGCCAGGAATGACAACGACAAATCAGACCCAAATTTTCTTTTGTCGGTTTGAGTTCGAGTTCTGGGGGAGTAATTGTTGTTACCATTTCCGTTGCGTAACAGAAACGAGTAACGGAAACGGAAACGAGAATTTCGCCAAATCGTGCCCATGTCTACTTACCAGTGTTATTTTTATACCCCGAAGCACATTCTGATGGGTTATACACAGCTTTCTTCCTTCCCTGGCATAGAAATGTGTGGTTATTTTAAACATATACCTTTTTTAAAACACACACACACAGAGACACACACAGACACACACACACACATTCAGATAATTGTACACATTTCATCTTGTACAGCTCTGCAGTGTGTGTACCGATTGACTACATTGGGTATGACAGCAAAACATGCCTTTTTGTTTGCACTTTTAAAAGATGTGCATGGGTTGCCGAACACATTTCGCTGTTGTCCCACAGAACACATCAAGAGGGAAGAAATGTAGAGCATTTTAGCTGCAAACTTTATGAACTCTGTCCTCACTTGTCAAAAGTGTGGGTAAACCTACTAAGGAAAAACAACAACACTAAAGCAGGTTTCTCACATACAGTGGACCCTCGTATAACAAACGGTTTGTATAACATAAAATCTGTACAACATTAAAAATTCGGGAGATAGGGGAAATTTTCTTAACAGAATCGTCTATGGGGTGAATCCGTACAACACAAAAATGGTCATGATTAGGGATTACTGATTTCAATGTATTCCTATGGGAAATTTGTATAAAGGAAATTTTGCTTAACAGAATTTCATTTGGAACAAATTAATTCCTTTATACAAGCTACCACTGTATATCTAATTACAAGACAGTCAGAAGCCCTTTCTCCTCATTGGATTTTTCCCAGAAGCAGGAAAAGTTAGTGGGGGTTGTTGTTATTGTTATACTGGCCATGCTGTCTGTTGGATCCTGAGTTCTGTGGTCTAAAAATGAAGCACTTTCCCCCACTTCTAGATTTTTTCCCCCTGCTCTTGTTACTTAAAAGAACTAGGTCCTTTAAGTATTTGTTGTTGTGTGCCAACAAGTTGCCCCCACCCTATGGTGACCTGGTGAGTTAGTGGCCTCAAAATGCCATGTCTTCCCCTGCCCTGGTCAGCTCTTGTAAACTGATCTGGCAAATTGGTGATTCGTGTCCCTCCTCTAAGTAAATCCATCTTGTATTGGGCCTCCCTCTTTTCCTGCTGTCATCAACCTTTTCCAGCATTCTTATCTTTTCCAGAGAATTCCGACATACGTTTAACCTCCCCCCCCCCCAATAGGGTCATCTCAGTGTCAACCTTTTTTTTGCCACCAGAGATAGTTGAGACTTGAATTTGTCTAGGACTGATATAGAATAGAATGGAGTAGAATAGAATAGATACTTTATTGTCATTGTACATAGTACAATGAAATTGAAAGCTATCCCAGGTGTGAGAAAAACAAAAACTAAACTAAAACTAGAAAGAAAAAATATACTTAAAAGGTAAAAAAGAATTAAAAGACTCATATACATCCATCCCAACTCCCCAAGGTCACGCTATTTGGTTGCAGCATTTAAGATGGTTATGGCTGTTGGATAAAAACTATTTTGGTCTGTTTGTTCTTGTTTTTATTGCTCTGTATCTTTTGCCCAAAGGCAACAGTACAAACAGACTATGTCCGGGATGAGATGAATCCTATAGAATGTTATTCGCCTTTTTAAGGCAATGGGAACTGTATTGTTCAGTGATGGCAAACCTTTTAGAGTTGGTGCCCAAACTGTGATTCAAAACCCACTAATTTTTCACAAAGTGCTAATACAACAATTTCACCTGAATACAGGTGGCTGTGAAGAGGCAATGTCAGGTGCCCAGAGAAAGGGCTCCGAGTGCCACCTTTGGCACCCATGCCATAGGTTTGCCAACACTGGTATAGTTCTTCCAGAGATGGGAGAGGGTGACCGATGATCTTCTGGGCTGTGGTTATGACCCTCTGTGGTTATGACCCATCTTTTTGGCAGCCCATAGCTCTCCTCCTGCAAGTGTAGCCTGTCAGAAGAAAACCTTTCCCATATCAGTGTCCTGTGGAAGTAATGGAACCATTCAGTGAAACCTCCTGTGCTCTCTGAACTAATTGCATAGAGATTTGGTATGCCAATGCTGCCAGGTAGAAGAAAATCTACAGTTCTGTTGTGTTCAACCCCCCCCCCATGCAATGAGCCAGTACACTCTAATAAATTACTTAAAATGGGGAGACGTTGATGCTATCACTTTGTACGTGCTTTAATAATAATTAAAGTACCATAATAATAATAATAATAATAATAATAATAATAATAATAATAATAATAATAATAATAATAATAATAATAATAATAATAATAATTACATAAAATACAAAGTAGCAGCTTTGATTCCTGAAACCATTCAGTTTTATTACATGGGAGATAATCAGAAGAACACATTCTGACATGAAAATGACGGGTAATAATGACTTCAGGGTATGTTTGCCATATTAAAGCAGTCATGAAAATTAGATCTGATATTCTTTGATATAAACGGAACAAATGCTATGTTCCAATTGCACATATTAGTAAAAGCCAGATGGCTTAAAAGCGTAATTTATACAGCCTATGAATTTAAAAAAAGAGAGTGATAAGATTTTGTTTTATGCTTTTGGGTAGATTTCTAGTTTGCTACCATTCAAATTACAGACATTAAAAATGAATGTGCAGCAAAGTTTATAATGTGTCATACAGCAGCACCCCACATCCACTGAGTCAGCATCAGCTGATTTAGTTATCCACAATTGGCTGCCAAAATAATTACACAATAATTATATAATAGTTAAATATTAATTAAATAAATCATGATCACAAAAGGGTGCTGTAAAGCAAAACGCTGTCGCAAAAGGGTGCCGTAAAGGAAGTTACTGTTGCAAACTGCTGCAAGTAGCTGCCGAAAATTGCACAAAAATGTGGCTCCAGATTTTGGGGGAAGTACATTTGATTTTTAGAGGAACTGAAAGCGCATTTGCTCTTGTCCACAGATTCCAGTATCTGTGAGGCAGCCCAGAACCAATCCCCCGTGGATACAGGGGATGCTACTGTGCTATTATTTCATGGTCAACCAGCCTATTTGTCTTTGAGATAGATCAGTCCATTCACCCCTCCCTGGTATTCTCACCCTCATCTCCAAAGATACTCAATATCAGTGGTATAGCAAAGCCAGAGGTCTCAGTGTTCACCTCTCATGGCTTTTTGAATAACACACTGTGACCTTATGCATTTCCCAGCCACCCCTCCCCACCACACAATTCTGCTTCACCTGAGCATAGTTGCAGTGTTCTCCATAGTTGACACAGAAGTGTATCCCCCCCCCCGGGACGCAATATGATTGAACGCTATCCCTGTGGTAGTGCAAAGTATTAGAGAGCAGATTGGTCTTGAATCAGTAATTTACAACCAATCAGTTTAAAATGGTCCTGCTTTTCAACTGTTGATATACAGTCATCCAGCAACCTGCATATTTGGACTTCCTTTATTGACCTAGGTGGCTATTGAAAGTGGTCTAATGAACACTGGCGCTTTCAAATTTAGAATTATATTCCTCATCCATCCTCTTAGGATGTTCATTTCTTGCTGAGATGTTAGTGCATCTTCAGCATTTTATGCATCTGTAAACCATAGACCTCCTTTGAGTAGCCTCCCTCTTGTTTCTGTCATTTCTTTTGGCTTTTTAACCATCATACACCAGCACCTAAAGCCATGTATTAATGTACAGAACCAGAACTTTGGAAAATACATTTTAAAAGTAATTCATTGTAGTTCTAGTTCCAAGGGCCATATTAAAAATATGTCACAATATTCAAACGCTCCCTCTTCTCTTCTAGAGGAAAAATGTGATCTTTCTGGATTTTCAGCCTTCCAGAGCAGGGTTTTGCTGTGTGCCAGGGGCTGCACTGTTGGAGGAGGGGGCTTTTAATACACCTACATGTTGTTCTGATATAAGCCACAGTCCAACAGTGGATATAGCTATATCTTTTGCTGCCTTGATTACAGTTTAAAACATTATTGCTTCTTAAAAGTAACAGAAATACTTTTTTACTTTCTCATGTAACTAAGTTACTTGTTCTCAACTGCTTTTGAAAAATAAGTTTTGAATGGAGAGTGGTGCAAAATGGCAGTTTTACTGTGAGGTATCAACAAAAATTCCTCTTCTGCTATTTATTGAGGCCACCTCCATGTTATTTATAGAAATGACAGAAACAGCTACAGTTGTACTGCACAAAGAGTGATGTTGTCCCTCCTCAAGATACAGACACACTACTTTTGTTATTTTATGCCTGTTTTACTAGGAAAAAAATATTTATACGAAGCTATTCTAGCTATAAAGAAATCTTGCAATAAATCTTGTTTGCCTCAAACCCTATGACTATCCATCTGAGGAGGGATGAGATGACAGCTGGAATAAATATGGCTAGAGTCCAAGATGTCAACTCAAAGGACAAAACATAGTCACGGAGAAGTCATCTAATCGTCTTAGTTTCATTTCTGCCTCCAGGCTTCTATCTTCTAATCTTCTAGATTGAGATTCACTCTCTTGTCTTCCAATTACATCTTTTTTATCACAAACATATACACTACACCCAGAGACAAACACACAAACACACACACACACACATACAGGGAACACTGAATAAACATAACTTATTTTCCCATCCTTTTTTATATCTTGACAATATTCCTCTGTTTATCTCTGTTTAAAATATATCTGTTTATCTTTTCTTACCTTAGGCCCTGGTTTGATCTGTTCCTTTTCTCTTTTTTAGCAAGTTTTGATGCTGCCAGAAAAAAAATGCATTGAATCTTTTGAAATGTTTAGTAACTTTATCATTTATATATTAATGAAAATCGTTTCTTTGCCTGTGCCCTCCCTAGCAAAAGGATTATGGTCAATGCACGCACCACGATTCCCTTTTAAAAACTCTATTTCGCCCTTTTTACTAGCTGATGATTGGCAATATCCCCAGTGATTTTAAAAGAATTGGATTGCATCTATATACATTATAAACAAGCAAATGGTATAATGCATTTACAGACAATTTATATCTGCATTGTATTTAGTAATTGATAGAGTCGGTCACGACTCTTAATGACACAACACACACAAACATATGGATATAGCCTTATGGCACAGTGGTTAAACTAAAGTACTGCAGCCAATAGTACGTTCACAACCTGAGTTTGATCCCAACAAATAGCCAAGCCATCACAAGGTTGGAACAGACTTTCATATTTCCAATAAAGGATGATTTATTGAGTACCCAGTTCCTGAGGGAGGGAGGCTCAATGTGTGGCATGCAGAATTGAATTATAAACTACCCAGAGAGGATTTTAAGTGCTCTGAGGCAGAATACTTTATATAAGCCGCATACTTTGCTCTTTTGGTTTTGATTAGAAGCAAATATATTCTGAACCATCTGTCATATCTGTCAACCATCTCACCTTTTGTCAGCCCCCAAGCCTTTCCGTGGCTCGTAAATCAAGAGTGGCTGGTGAAGATTATTAGGAAATATGTGTTCATTTGAAAATACGGCTGTATCATTATTTGGTCTTTTCTTTATTCTAATATTACTTGCTGGCCTACAAGAGCAAAATATATATAAACACTCAAGCAGTCACACACTGATAGTACGGTAATTTAAAAGGCCAGGTTCAAGAGGTGTATTTTAACACATTTTTCAAGAAGTCAAGGCAGTGGAGGCCAGAAATAATTCTGACGGGACAGAGCACAAAAGTTTGGGAGCACTACACAAGAAAAGGCTGCTGTGTATCTGGAAAATAAGTGTGCTCAGATTGGAAAGACTTGCTCCATGTAAACTTGATGATGATGACACCATCAGCCACAGCTTTTTGTGGGTGATGGTGGTACTGAAACATTTCCTAGGAGTCCCTTTTTTTGGGGGGGGTGAGGTGGCTCAGCGGGCTACAGCACTGAAAACTGTTGGCTACAAAGTTGGCAGCTCAGCAGTTCGAATCCCGGGTGCCATGCAGCGGAGTGAGCTCTCACTGTTAACTCCAGCTCCTGCCAACCGAATGCATGTAAATGCAAGTAGATAAATAGGTACCGCCATAAAAAGTGGGAAGGTAAAACAGTGTTTCTCTGCAGCCATGCCGACCACATGGCCATGGACTTGCCCAACATTGACTCTTTGACTTGAATATGGGGATGAGCACCGTCCTTAGAGTTGGACACAAGTAGCACACATGTGTGGGGGGAGGGACCTTTACCTTTAGGAGTCCCTTTGGCCCTTGGGGACAGCAGAAGGCAGAGTTTTAAATATCTGAAAATCACTGTGGCCATTTATGGTGACTTTGATAGAACTGGCAGTAGATATTTTTGGACATTTAACATTTCCTTTTCTGTTCGTCCCTGTATCCTGCAGGTCTCAAAAGCTTCCTTAGGACCTAAGAGATCCTAAGAAACTAGGTGTGTGTGTGTTAGACTAGAAAACACTTTATTACCAAAGTACTGATGGTTTACAATGTAATTTTATAATATAATATTGGATTTCAGCTGTTGTGTTGTAGGATGGGGGGGAAAACATTATTGCAGTGTTACCCTCTTTGCTTTTTTTCTGCTCCCATCCAATCACATCCATAGTTAAATTCTATCAATCCCTTCTGTGTACCAAGAAAGCACTTAATTCTTTGTCCCAGTTTGCTGTCTGCAGGAGGCAAATGGATTATCTGAATCATCAATCACAAACACAGCCATCAAACTTTGATGAACCATTGTAAAACTTCCGGGTGTGGATTGAGTCGCTCTCTGCCAAATTGCATTTTGTACTTGTAATTATCTATTCAACACATTCAGCTTGATGCGTACCTTTCAGTGTAGAGTGAAAACTGATATAGCCAACCACATCAGGTCCTTGAAGAAACTATGCTTGCTTTGCTTAGGAACAGGGGGAGCTGTCTTATACTAACTCAAACTATTGCTATATCCAGCCCAGTGTTGTCAACTCTGACTAACTCTGGAAGTCCAGAGGAAATTCTTAAATAGCCATACTTGGAGATGCGTGGTATTCCAGGAGGCCTCGCATTGAAGTATTAAATAGACAGCATCATGCTTGCCTTCTGACATCATGAAGTATCAGATATGTTCACTGATACAATATTTCATGAATTCTGGGCTCAGGAAATCCAGATGTGAACAGGCTCTAAGTAGATTGTGAGTAGCCACCTTATCCTGCTTTATGAATTTCCATTCCTTTTTTCGGCAGTGAGGAGTTCATTTGTTGTCATGAAGCCTAAAATTATCATGTTTTCTTATACAAATTTTATCATAACTATTGTAATTTCTAGGTGTTTTACCAATATTAATTTCTATTTTAACAGCTTTCTTGGACCCTTGGTTCTTTATCACTGATTGTACTGTGCATATAGCACCTGAGTCATCTGCACCATTTTCAATTTAGCTTTTCTCTTTATCTTTCATCAACCTTTGATGAGTAGTGCTTGTGGTAGCTGCCTCTTTTTACTACTTTCCCTTCACCTGCATTTCATCAATCCCAAACTTTGTTATTGAAATTTGCCAGGCTTGTGCAGACACTGGGCAGTTACCACCAGTAAACTTCTAATCAAAATTGGAAAATGAGATGTCATTGCCAAATAATTCAATAGATTCTAGTATGAAAACAAAGGCATCCTTTCCGCTACAATATCTATAACAGCTCCTGTCTCTATAGAAGTTGTTAATAGTTGTGTTTTTATATAAAGTGGTGGTTGGTCTCTTAAATTATTATATGGCTCCTTGAAATAGAAATTATGCACATTGCTAATGATCATTCATCCTGTTAATATGCATATTGCCAAAAGGGCTACATTTCTGCTAACAGTGCCTTTATTTGTAGCACCTCACAAAGCCTAGCATAAATCAATATATTCATTGCTTTCAGTCCACAGATAAAACATTTTCCAGTTTACTTCTTGATTTTTTCTGCATCCTTTTAAAAAAAATTTTTTGAAGCTGTGTAATGTCTGGAATTATTATTTAGCATGATATCTTGAAAAGACCAGAAGGGGTGGGCATTGCATGGCCCTGGGATGCATGTAGCGCCCAAAGACTGTTTTTACAGATCATGTTTCCCTGGACTCCCTCAAAAATTATCCAGGGGGAAGAAGAGGAGGGTGAATATATGCCTTTAGAAGCCTCCCCGAAGCTGCAATGCCCCTCAAGCTTCCAGCTACTTTCAGTTTTGTGTCCTTTCTGCTCCTCCCACCTAAGGGCAATTTCTGAAGTCACTGTGGTCCCTAGACAATCAGAAGGGCAAACATTTAGCCCTTGACCTTCATAGTTGCCCACTTTCAACTATAGCCAAATCCTGCTCTCACGATTACAGATCTGAGAAAAGGTCTCTTCCCCACCCACAAATTCTAAAATATCCCTTTAGGACCGAAACATGTTCTTAGAACATTGTTTACTTTTGTGTTTTAAAAGCCACAAATACATTTGTACTGGAGTTTTGGTATTTATTTATTTCTACTAATCCCAAACTGTTTTAAATTTCCAGAATGCTTGAATTAGAGAATCAGTTCAGTATTTTTTTAACTATAATGGGCCATACATGGACCAGCTTCAGCAGTGTAAAAAATAGCAGTAATTCTCCAAGTTCACTAGCTGATTTCTGTGAATGTCTAATCTGTTTGTAATTCCTCAGGCTTGCCGAATAAGGTTTCCACTATATTCTACTTTAGAGTAAGAAACTTTTTGTTAAATTGTTATAGTTAAAACATACTGTATTAATGTTGTGATAATATTTGCAGAATAGTCCATTTGCAGATTAAGTAATGCAGCCATTGCTGCCTCAGCAAGAGTTATTTGTTCTATATTGACAACCTCCAGATTTGATCAAGACATGTTTAGAGAAAAAAAGTCTTCTGATCCCAATGTATATTCTTGGTGTTCACATAATCCTGGTTTGCTTTGATTGCCTACAAGATTATGTTCATTTCCTGACTTTGTTTCCTAGAGAGCAGTAAATTATTGAAAATGTTATAATCATACAGAATGGTGTTTTTGTTTTGGTTCACAGGAACAGTTATGACACCAAATTATTTAAACTACAACAGCCTCAGCGTTGCTCCGTGGTGCGATTGCAGCAACAGTGGCAATGACTTAGAAGAATGTCTGAAATTTCTGAATTTCTTCCAGGATAATATATGCCTTAGTAAGTAAAATATTCATATTCTAAGTAATGCTTTTAATGATTTGCTGATAGGGACATGCAATGGGAAACATTCTGGTTTGATTTATTCTGTGTTCTTGGGTGGGGGGGGCTATTTTTTGATCTTTCACATACTCGTCTTTTCATTAAACATAAAAGGGGCCAGATTTGGGGGGTCTTTTTATTACACTCCCCCTCCCATTTGTGTTCTGTATAGCATCCATTCAAAAGCCCTAAAATGATAAAATACTGCAAAAAAGCAAGGGCAAGGCAAGTGACAGAGAGTTCAAACACTTTCAAGAACCCTAAAAAAATACCACATTTCAAAAAGCAGGAGCAAGGTGAGCAGTCTGCAGTACATTAATCAGTAACACAATCCAACAGAGAAAACAAGACACCAACAAACACAAGCAAACACATGGATGATGGGTGGGTAAAAACACACATACTGCCTTCAAGCAAATAAAGGCAGCAATACAGTGAAAAATTCCCCCCTCACAAAGTGACTAGAATATGGGAATATTTCTCTGTTCCTTACAATCTATTATCTTTTCATGCTTGAATTCATCACTAGCACACAGCAGCACAATGCAGAAACGAGGAAAGGAAAGGGGAAAGAAAGTAAAAGTACCCAATAAATTGGGAGACGGAAAAGTTTGAAAGATAATACCAAAAAGGCATTGTGGTTCCACAGGCAGACTGCCTAATGGCAGCAGCAACAGCAATGATAGTAGATATTGGAAGCATTGGTAGAATTCCCCACAAAAGCCCCCCCCCCCAAGGCAAAGAAAGAACTACAGGGTCAGATAGTCAAAATGGAGGCCACCAGAGCACTCTGTAGCACACAGATCCTATTCATAAGGCTGAAGCAAAGAACATTTCCACATAGTTTGACTAATCCAGGTTGTTCAAAATTCAAAATTCCCTCCCTCCTCCCAGCAGATGTTCTGATTGGTTGCTGAGAGCAGCCCTCGTGAACATATTTTGTTAAAACTTTCCTAGGTGATTGACAGACAAGAAATAGAAGAAAAAGCAAATGAGAGAAACATGAAGAAATCAGAAGCTCTTGTGACCTCTTTCCCACTAAAACAGATTTCATGGAGTTTGTTTTTGAAATGAATACAATAATCTGAAAATGAAAGAAAAATGCCTCTTTAATGTTCTGTCTGTTCATGTTAACCTGAAAGTCGCTTCCCTATTAGTCAATATACAGTGGTGCCTCTACTTACGAGTTTAATCCATTCCGAATGTATGCTCATAAGTTGAACAACTCCTAAGTAGAACAACTGTATCTAAAAAATAAAAACAAATTGTATCTAAAATGTGTAAGGCAGCAGTTAAAACCAACTGTTTTCTGCTCTTAAGTTGAATTGCTCATAAGTAGAGCCACTCATAAGTAGAGATACCACTGTAATAATATATTTTATAAATGCAAAATTTCCCATGTTTATATCATCAGCATTCTATGATAGTTTTCCTCAAGATTTTTATTCTGAGGTGCTCAGACCTCTTCCTAAATGGACCAAAACTCTAAGGTTTTTTTTGGGGGGGGGGGGGATACAATTCATCTTGAATTATTTCCTCTTTGATGTTTCTCTGTGGACTCTCTGAATTCCATCAGACAGATTTAACTGTTCTGGTGCTATTTAAATAACCTCTTAGAGCAGGCATGTCCAAACTTCGGCCCTCCTGATGTTTTGGACCAAAACTCCCAGAATTCCAAATGTGTATTTCCAATGGCAAAGAACTGTGGGAGTTGTGGTCCAAAACATCTGGAGGGCCAAAGTAGCCTGTCTTACAGCTACTTCATATGTTTTCCACCAATACCCTCCAAATACCCTTGGAATCTTATTGGTATAGAGCAGAAATGGGTAACCTTCATAATTGGCAACATAGGCTTTGAATTCTGGGAGTTGCAGTCCAAACCATCTGGATGGCTGAAGGTTCCTCACCCCTGGTAGAGAGGGAGTACTTATTACACTGCATGAAGAACCAGGATGGAATAGGCCAATTACAAATCTAGTGCTATTTCCCAGAAGATCCTGGGTAATTCACAAACAGGACATAACAACAGTAGTATTTTTTTCTACAGTGGTACCTCACAAGATGAAATTAATTCATTCTGTAGGTTGCTTTGTTGTACAATTTTTTTGTGAAGCATGGTTTCCTATCAGAATGCATTGAAAACAAAGTAATCTGTTCCAGAAGTCAGAAAAAAAGGCAAAAAAGGGGAACAGATTACATTGGTTTTCATTGCATTCCTATGGGAAGGCTGCCCCAATGCCATGAAGGATAGGAACAGCCTTTTCCCCTCTTTGGTGGTGTTGGGTTTTTGACAGCCCTTGATTGCAAGGAGTGATGCGTATATGTCAAAAACTGTCTGCCACCAAAGATGGGAAAGAGCTTTTTGCTATCTTTGTGGGGGGTGGGTTTTTGAAAGCCTGCCTTGATCCACCAAAGCAGGGGGGAAAGCTTCCCCACTTTGCTGGGTTGGGGAAAAAACCCCTCAATCAACCAGCAGCCGAAGAGCCCGACACTCAGCTGATTCTGACAGCTCAGAGCTGATTGCAATATTTTCACTGTGCAAATGGAGGAAAGGACACAAAGTTTCAAAGACAATGAGTCAATGTTTAGGTGCAGCTCCAGGGATTTGGGGGAGGGTCTGAACCTAAACATTGACTCCTTGCCTTTGAAACTTTGCGTCCTTTCCTCCATTTGCACATTGAAAGCATCGCACCCACCTCACTCTTCCAGTCCGGCTTGAAGCTGAGGAGGCTGTTCTGACACCGATTGAGCTGGTGAGGCTTCAAATGGAGGGCTGTTTGGTTACCTTGGACTGGGCAGACCAGGAGTCGCCCGATTTGGGAAAGAACAGAAGGTGCCTGGTGGCCAGCCAGGGAGAGTGTTGCATCTGTGCTGCAAAGCCCAGCTGATGGCGAACGGAGGAAGGGGGTGGATCCTTGTGGAGGGATGAGCAAGGGTCTGGGAAAGGACCAGCAGAGCCTCAGAGCTAGAGAGAGAAAGAGAGAGAGCGTGTATACATACTCGCAAGGCTGAGAAGCCTGTGAAATCCCTCACTTTCTCCACCATCGGACATCTGAAGATGCGGTCCTAGAGACAGGAAGTCTCATCTGACGGTCCTGGAGCTGATTTGTGAGTAAAGGACACTGTGATGGGGCTGTATGAAGCTTCTCTCTCTCTCTCTCTCTCTCTCTCTCTCTCTCTCTCTCTCTCTCTCTCTCTCTCTCTCTCTCTCTGTTCCCCTGTGGGAAAAGTGTGATGGCTTGTGCTTTGAAAACCTCCCTTTCCCTCTGCCATCCCCTCTGCTTTTAAAATGATGTACTAGGAAATATGGCAAAGGGAATTTGGGGAGGGGGTTGGTGAAGAGAGAGAAGGAGATCCTCCGATGACCCCAGACATAAAGAGGTCCCCCCTCTCCTTGGCTGGGGGTGTCCATTCCACACACCACTGACAGAGGGATGAGGTGGGGAACCACATTCTAGAGGAGGAATGTCCGCTCGCAGCTCCCTGGGTCGAGGAAGCCGGGATCCTGGCTGCCCTGTTGCAGGAAGAGGATGAGCAGGCGGAGGGTGACTCCATCACTTGCCCACCTATCCCCTTACTGGATCGGGCAGCCAGCAAAAGCCCTTTCCCAAAGATAGTAAAGGGCTTTTGCTGTCTTCGGGGTGGGGTTTTTTTTGAAAGCCTGAAAGGGCTTTCAAAAACCCCACCACCCCCAAAGATGGGAAAGGGCTTTTGACTGAGAGGTTTTCCTCCCAACCCAGCAAAGAGGGGAGGCAACCCTTTCCCCATGCTTTCCTGGGTTGAGGACAAACCCCTTCAATCAACCTGCAGCCGAAGGCTGTTCCTTGCAGGTTAGAGCTGTCAAAATCAGCTGGGTATCGAGCTGTGAGGAGTAGCCTTCAGTCCCAGATTTTTTTTTGTCTTACGCATTTTCCGTCTTAAGAGGTGTTACTATATATTCAGAAACTAGTGGTATAACAAATCCAGCTGCAACTATGAAAGTCCTATCTAGTCTCCTGCTTCTAACTCAGGAAGTTACCTATATAACCATCAATACTGGAGGCTGCTAATGGAAATATCATCATTGAATTTGTCTAGTTTCCTTTTGAAGCCATATGATCTAGTTGCCATTGCTACACTAACCATTAGCAATAAATCCCATGATTTAAGTATGTGTTCCTCAAAAACACACTGCCTTCTCTCTGTCAGAATTTCCTACCAATCAAGGTCAGTCAGTGGTAGCATGGCAAGGGCATGGGTATAGGCTACTTCCTACATAAGCAGTTTGTTGGCCTCTTGCAAATCCAGCCATATAGATTTATTTTAAAATTTGGTGATCCACACATTACTTTGGTAACCTATGCTTAAGACCATAAGCAGGGTTTCAAGAAAGATTATTTGTCCCCAGATTTTTTCTAGAAGTGGGAACTCTTTTAATTCACTGAAGTCTTTGATTTTGAGTTATTTGGAACAAGTAATTCTACTTAGGGGAACCATGAAAATAACTAATGGTTTATCCCAGCATGAGATGATTGCCAAGTTCTTGAGAGTATTTAACCACACATCAGCTTCAGATTTGTGGTGAAATCCTTTGCAGAACAGATGGACTCAGAAACACATCTTCTCTGTATCTAAATATTTGGAATACAAAGTTGGATAATAACCTGTAATGGATGCCAGTAACCCCTTTGCCTTCTGTACAGGTAACATTTGGTGGTTTTGGAATGGTATGCTAAGCTATAGTGTATTATTATGGAAATGAGCCTCTCCTCCTCTGTCATAGTTGCCAGAGGGCAATTGAAATTTTTCAGTTAATAATGACTTGTTGTTACATGCAAAATAAGAAAAGCTGTAATGAAACAGTTTATGAAAAGAATGAGCTTCAAACCTTTATAAAGTAAGCCAACTGCTGATCCTGGTTTGTTGCCCTAAACCAGGGCTGGGGAACCTTCTCTCCCCCCACCACCAAATATTATGGACCACAACTTCCAGAATTCCAAGCCTATATTGCTAATGATAAAAGACTCCCCACTCCTCCCATAAACACAATCATGGAAGAAATGTGCCCTCAGAAATGTTGTTAGACTCCATCTCCTGTCAATGCTAGCCTACTGTATATGGCTGCTATAGTCAAGAATGGTAGTAGCTTGAGTTTTTGGAGAACTACAGGGCTGATCTAATTAAAGACTTGTCGGTGTCTGATATAGCAAATTAACTGAAAGCTGAGAATGAAGAAATGTTCCAATTTTGTTATGACATTATCAGGCAGGAGATGGGTAGACAAATGAACTCAAGACTACATTTAGTGTTGAGCAATAATTTAGCATTATGTTCACTCTCAGTCATTATCTCCAGGCAGGGCCGGTGCGTCCATTAAATGGAGAGGGGGCGCTGGTCAGCCTGCTGCCCCCCCACTGCTGGCCACCGCCGTCCCGTCCCCCCGCCGGGCCCCCCGGGCCCGTCACCGTCTGTCCCCCACACCCATCGCCGTCCCCCGTCATCCGCTGCCGCCCCGTCCCCCCTGCCGCCGCCGGCCAGCCGCCACCCTACCCCGCCACCACCCCCTGCCCTGCAGCCGCCGCCACCCCGCACCGGCGCCGGCACCCACCCCCCGCTGCCCACCCCTCACCTAGGGCACAAAAAAACCCTAGCGCCGGCCCTGTCTCCAGGTAGGTGGTATATAGGATTATATAATATGGGAACTGAGAAGTGGCCTTGAGTTGATCATTTTGGGTCTTACTTGAATGTGGGTCTTACTTAAATCACATCTCTGGAGTACTCAGCATGCCCTGTTTTGTAACAAGAGATGACTGTAAACTTTTTGAGGTCTAATGCAGTTTCCTCTGACCTGTTGAGGCCTCTTAATTGTTTCAATAATCTTCTAGTGTGCTCGTTTGAAAGTGTGATCATTTCTGTACCATTATACGCTCTATTTTAAAAGCAACTTCCCACTTCCATTGTGCTCTCTTTTGCTGTTTGAATAAAATGTAATGGAGATAAAGCAATGACATTAGAGGACACTGTGAGGAAAAATTACACTCACCCTGCCTGAAAGACCTTTTCTTCATGAACAAATTAAAGGTGTCGCTGCTTTAACAGCATTTCACTGAAGGGGGGAATAAATGTGTCATTATCATTTATGTTAATGGATTGGCTTATGTAAACCAGTATTTTAAATTTTAAAATACTAATGATGTGTAACATACACAGTGGCTGAAATCTAGTAGCAAGAAAAAACTAAAGCAGGACCATTGACTCTTTGGGACTTGGTGAGCGAACATCTGTGTAAGTTCTATGAGTGCAATAGGCCTACTTATTTGCGGCTTCAGTCAATGTTTTATTAAGATGTGGACTCTCCTCATGAAGATATTTAAAGGTGACCTGGACTTCTGCTTGGCATTTAGCATTTACTCCACAGACCACAGCTGATGTAGTAGTCTTTATCCCTAGCCCTTCACCCTTTTTGGCTACCATAGTGGTTCACTGGATTGCGCCCAGAGTTTGCAAAAGTTCTTTTTGGGAATATAATTTCCAGAGGCCGTCAGCCACCACCAGTTCAAGGAACTGTAATTCTAAAAATGGAATTTTTCTGAGCTCTAATGAGCTCTTATGGCATTATTTTGCCCATTGGGTAAAGGATCATCAGTCTGTTTCAGTACAAGTCAGGAACAAAAGAATCACATGACACAATATTTCTGTGAATATACCAACTAAAACTGGAGCATTGATTGACTGCTCAGTGCTGTTCCAGCTGTCCCTTTCCAATGAAAACTAGTGTTAAGAATAATGATTCTGATGTAGAATTCTCCCTGACATGCCGCTTGTCTGTACTGGTTGCAGTTAGTCTTTTTTATTAAGAGACCGGAATGTGAATCCCATTGCCTCTTGCTCTCTTTAAGCCACTGAGAAAAATATTTTTCTCCTCACAGCAAGATTTGTCTTTGCAAGGCTAGTTCCCCCACCCCCATCCCAAGAAATTTTGCAGGGGCTCTTAT
This sequence comes from Phrynocephalus guinanensis, assembly GCA_037367245.1. Lineage (NCBI taxonomy): Eukaryota > Metazoa > Chordata > Lepidosauria > Squamata > Agamidae > Phrynocephalus > Phrynocephalus guinanensis. Next base: position 67,055,417 of record CM074735.1, read on the forward strand.
GAAATTTCAGTGATTTTGTGGCCATTTCTTTCAGAGTAAATGCCATTCATCACAAAAGAAAAACAATTCTTGTGCAAAGCGGAATCTTCCCTGCTCAAGATAATCATGGGAAAGGCAATGAGCCTAACAGTTTTGTGTACAAAAGCATACGAGGGGAGGGGAGAACCAAACAACAGGGGTCTCATTTTTTGTGTGAAGCTAAGAAATCTTGCTGGTTCACGAGGAACTCACCATGACCAGAAATTTGCCAAGAATGAGACCATTTTCAAATACTCTCTTCTTCCCTACTCAAAATACTAGTTGAGATTTGCTTTCTGCACACCCACTGGTTCATTTTAGGTACAGTCCAAGAAGAGTTGAAGTACAAAATGTTCTAAGTATCCACTGAGCAACTTAAACATAACAATGCATTCCCGACCCAAGACTTTACGTAGATGGTACTTGAACAATGACGTGTCAGTTTATTTCATTCAGTGCAACTATCTATCAGGTGTCTGGGATCATTTTTTACTGTTCCATAATGTGCTGCAAGACATAAAGATCCATACAGATTTCCCGCACCTCTCTTCGCATCACCCTGCCCATTTCTGAAATCTATAAATCATTTCCTACATTTATTAGACTTAAAAAAACAAAGTTAGACTAAAGTGCATGTCTCAAAGATAAGTAGAAGTGAAATAATTCATAGTAAGTGTTAAATGCTATTGAAGGAAACTATTAATAACGTCTACACTAAAGTCTCCAGTGAAATGGTTTGATTTCTTATACAATGAGATTGAAATAAGAAATCCCTACATCCATGCTGAGTCCCCAAAGAGCTGATTAAAAACTGTTTTCTATTCATTTGTGTCTGTGGGTTTTTTTTTAAAAAAAAACCAACCAATTTATTCTTGCCATAAACATAGTATTTAATCCCATGAAAAACTAACGATCTCCCTTTCAACATTTACATTTTCAACTTCTACTGTGAGCACACTTCTCCCATCTAATTATGCAGATTTTGTTTGAAGACTTGAAGGGAAAAAGAAAAAAGTGTATATAAAAGTACCTTCTGTTTACAAACCAATTCTTATAAATAAAGCAGTACCCGCTATTACTGTTTGTCTTACCCAATACCTTGCCTTGGAATGGTAAGCTTATAGACTACTTGCAGAATAACTAAAAAGTGTGTTCTCATGATAACATTCCTTCCCATGCAGTTTTTCCTGCCCTGGTTTTATCTTGGTGGTCTATGACCACGGTCTCACTAAAGTTTTCTGCAAAACTTAATTTGATGTGTAGGTTTTTTTCAGGCAATCACGTGGTGTTTGATGCACAGTTAGTTTCCTGTCAACAGGGTAGTATTTTACTGCTCTGTGCCCATCTCTACTTGCTTACTGCGCATCTTTTCCCTTTTTCCTGGGTTGATTTTCTAAGCCGAACCCACAGGAAGTGGCAGGAAAAGGGTTACGACGCTAATTACTGCATATTTTCTGGGGTCGCACATTGCTAGAGTAGCAAAGAACTGCGCATCTTTAAGGGAAGGTTTTTAAACCAACCCCTAGCGGTGGCTTAAAACACTTCGGTGAAAGTGCGCTTCCTGGGGTGTGGTCAGTCAGGGCACCAAATTACTTCCCTTCGCGGTTAGGACATGATCTTTTACGGCACAGTTTGCGGCAGCAAAAATGTGCAGAAAACGCTGCTGAGACTGCGTCCTTTGTTTCTGTGAATTATAAACCAGGTTTGCATTAGTTTACAAATCATTATTGTAGTTAGAAAAAGACACTGGGTTTAAAGGTCTTATTGAAAAGCAAGGACCACTCTAGATGACGATCTAGATTTCTGCACTTGACCTCAAAATCTCACTTTGCTGAATTTGTTGATCCTGCTAAAGAGGACCACACACATCTGTCCATATTGGCATCTCTCATACAAATATGCAGCTTTTTTAAAAAAATTCTGAACTTTGTGCCCTTGTTTGTCCTGATTAATTAGTTGTTTGCATGATTGGGAGACAATTTTGGAAATATTTATAAAATTGGTCAAGGTGCGATGAGAAATTAAAAGTTGTAAGGATAATTCCTTCCACCTCCCTTCCATTTTGCCTGTGTCTTTAGGTTTTTGTTTGAGAGTGTTAAACAAATCTCTCTAATTTGCTCATCTCCAGAATTTGCTCTGTGGTTTTTTTTCCCTTCTAGAAAGTGCAATTCAGGCCTTTGGCAATGGTACAGACGTTAATGTGTGGCAGCCTTTCCTACCTGTCCAAACGACCACTGCTTTAACTACGACGGCATACAGGTCAAAAACTCTGGGATCTGAGAACACCAACAATGAAATACCCACTAACAACGACTTACCAGCATGTGCCAATCTCAAGGTAAGAAACCTGTGGGACTGCAGCAAGTTGACAGCTGTGCCGAAGTGCAAAGAAGGGGAAAAGAGCTGTTTGTCAGGGAAAGGAGGTGCCCTTGTTTGATGCAGATGCAGATTTACTAGACAGGCTTATATTTATCTGTCTCCTGCTACCTTCAATATGTTGTTGGAGTGTTACATCCAAACATTACATTCAACCAGTCACTCATAATTTTAAAATTTTAAAATACTGGAATCAATAATAGGTTGAACCGCTATAATAATGGAGGAGCAGCTTATGCCACTGATTTTTGAATTTCAACAGGTGTGGCTCAACACTTGATACCTCTAAGACCTGAAAAGATGTAGTTGCACTGGTTTATTTTTTCCCAAGTAAAGTTGCGAGTGGATGGTATCTTAAACCATCTACGGGGAAATAACAGATTGTGGTTTATTGGTAGACAATTGCAAACTTCCTGCAAACCACCGATTGGCTTCTGCTTTGTCAGGTTCTTGCTGAGAATGTTGGCCTTGATGGGTGAAGCACACCGTGCTGATAAATAAGAATGCACACCAAGGAACACTTAACACAGATGCCTTACTATCAAGAGATCCTCAACATATACTTTTACATCTAAAACATTTAGAGTCTAGTGAGCTAAACCAGAAGAAAGAATATACAGTTTGCGCAAGGATGAAATCACATTTTTTGTGAACAAAGCATCTGTGAACCTTATAGGCAACTCTAGCAGACATTTAACACGAGCACCCTGAACTCATTAAAAATGAACACAGATTGCAACAAAGGTCAGCCTTCTCTCAGAATGAGTTCACTAGTACTGTCAAGGTTCCTAATCACTTCAGCTGGTTATTAATCTTCATAGACTTACCTGGTTGTCGTTTCTATAATGAGGCTGTGGGCCCTTCCTGCTTCATATCTTGAGCTCAAAATGGCAGCACTCCAGACATGGAGAGAAAGAGAGAGAGAGTGTGTGTGTGTGTGTGTGATATGTAACTTTCCAGAGTGCTTGAATCCTTCCTACAAATGCCAGTTCTGGAGATGAGTTGACCCAGGATGTGTTATTTCTAGAATGCTGCCATAAATCAGCACTACCTCTGCAAGATACTATGAGTGGGCCATTCCAGATGTTTTAGACAACAGCCTTCAGAATCCTTGGCCTGTATTGCCAGTGGTAAAGGACTGGAAGGAGGTAGTCAACCTTCGTTCCCTCCAAGGCAGTGGTTCTCAACCTTCCTAATGCTACAACCCTTTAATACAGTTCCTCATGTTGTGGCGACCCCCGAACCATAAAATTATTTTAGACAGTGCAAGGGTCCAGGCTGTGTGACCCAGGAGTGCCCACCTGGGACATTGGCGGTGGTGGTGGAGGAGGCTACGCTTCCTGGGAGCGCCCGCCCAGCTGCAAGAGTGGCAGCAGCGGCGGTCGAGGAAGAGGCCACGTGGCCTGGCAGCACCCACCCACAAGGGCGGTGGCAGAGGAAGCAGCTGTGCAGCCCAGGAGAGCCTCTCCCCCCCCCCCAGTTGCAAGAGCAGCGGCAATGGAGAAAGCGGCTGCAGCCCAGGAGAGCCTGCTCACCCGCCTGCAAGAGTGGCAGCAGTGGAGGAGGAAGCCGCTGTGCATCCCGCCAGAGCCCGCCTGTGAGATTGGCGGAAGAGGTATTGGAGGCGGTCTAGTGCCATGGTGGGATACTGCCAGGAGCGGTGCCTCAGTTCCTAAGACCAATTGAAATATGTGTTTTCCAATGATCTCAGGCAACCCCTGTGAAAGTGTTGTTCAACCCCGAAAGGTGTCGTGACCCACAGGTTGAGAACCGCTGCTCTAAGATGTGTGCCTTCCCTCTGCACAGAGATCCTCCTCCTCAATAGTTTTCAGCCTCTTTGGTTCTGGTTGAAACAGTACCATGTGCGCAGGTGGGGGGTGGCAGAAACCCACTTACAGGGGCTGAAATTTAGCAGAACCTTTGTCCACAGCATCTGGAGTAGGAAAGATTTGCCACCCTAATTGTAATGCATGCAATGTGATACTAATGACACAAAGACCCTGAAATGATTCATTTATGAAGTGGTAGACACCAGAGTACATAGGCGTGAGGAGGGAAAGAATAGCAGGAGCACTGGGAGACTGGGGGAGTTGTGAGGAGGCCTCATAAGAGAGGCCTCTGATTAGAGGTAGAGAGGGATCCACAAACTGCATTCCGGTGGGCAATCATTCACCTGACCTTCATTCCAAATGGATGACCTCATCTTTTGATACAGACATAGGCATTAGTTCTGATCCTTCTTCCTACCTTCAGAGCCCTACATGGGCTTGTTGTCTTTATCCCTCTGTTCTTATATCCTTTCATGTTGCTGCCCATGATTACAATTCCTTCAGAAACTTCTGCTTTCTGAAATATCTGCCCTTTATTGGGTAACTTTGCCTTTTCTCCCTTATGGCCCCATGTTTCTGGAGCACCTCCCTTTTGGAGGATCTGTGTAATGCTATCTTCTCCCTGCCCCTGCATGTTAAAGTCCATCGTCTCTGTGAAGCTTTAAGGCACAATTCCATGCGGTAACAACCCGTAACCAAGTATAGGCGAAGGCAACGGAAACAGTCATACCGTATTCATTCCTTGTTTATCCCTGCCTCTCTTTGCTTTCTTTTTCTCTGTCTTTTCACCCCTGTAACATTTTACATTGTAAACCCTTCAGGGCATCGGTCTGCTGTTTTGCACTGTAAAGCTCCATGCATATCAACTACACCATACAAAATCATAACAGTAATGCATATTAAAGATCGTTCTTGTCCTGTGATGATCTGGTCAGGCTGCCCTTGAAGGCACGTGTGCAATCTACTTAACCTAGACGGGGGGTGGGGGGGAGAAGGGGGAAAAAGAATTACAGTTTGAAAGGCGATTGATTTTTATTGCTCCGAGATATCACTCTGAATATGGAAAGGGGAAGAAATACTTTCTTGAGGTGCAACAAGCCTGCTGATAGACTAGTGACAAGATCTCTTGCATTTTGAGGGGGGAAGTAGCACAAAGAATTGCGTAAAGCACATGTGCCAGCCTCCTGACCGCATTATGTCAGATAATGTTGGAAATTCAGGGGATAAATGTAAATCTCCAATAAGAAGTATTTAGCCAATTTTCTAAATCTTTAATATAATTTATTCTAAAAAGATTTAGTAGCTACTCTACATTCCAGAAACATATTTTGCTGCAGAGCAACAAGCAGTTGGGAATGTGAGCCATGTCAAGTCACAAATGCAAAGGATTTTTCTCAGGATCTAGTTTCCTTGGGCACTTCTCTGGGTGGTAACGAAGGACAGTAGCACAAGGTAGCCGTGGGCCTTTTTAATGTAGCTTACACCGGTTCACCATCTTATCCTAGGCTGGCCCAACCCCACTCCTTAGAATCCATGCTACTTCTCCAGAACCTTCCTGAAAATGAGATCCTTCATTGGCCCTGGACCCGGAGAGCCGCACTTCCCACCTTTCCTAGTTAAAGGCAGAGCAGGCATTCTCAGTGCTTCACTTCCTCTTTTGCCTTTCCCAGTTGAGAAATATATGAAAGGTCTTTCAAGATGAGCCCTGCAGCTTAAAAAGCAATGCTTCTAGTCTGTATCATTTACTTGGGGCTTTGCTCCACCGTGCTTTCCCTGGTGCCATCACCTCTAACTAAGGGCCTTTTTACACGACCCCTAAGATCCACTGGCCACTTAAATTCGGACCAGAGATCTTAGGGGTTCCTGCTCTTCCTCTGTCCCCACCCCATCCGCACTTCCTGGTTGCTGGCTGCCTGAGGGAGGGAGAAAAAAGAAAGAAAAGAATGCCTTCTTACCTCCGTTTTGTTCTGGGCAGCATTCAGATCTCTTACAGGGGCAGGGCGCAAAAAAAGAACAAATGGAAGCCAGGAGAGCCCCGCACTCACTATCCTTACACCGGATCAAATATTTGTCACCTCCAAAAAGCAGGTACAAGAAAACTGCTGTTTGGTCGCGCTAAAGTGGGCGGGGTCGCACTTAATTGTCTGCAAAGTCTGGAGCTGGTGAGTAAACATTTTTAAGGTCCGGACCTTGCAGCCATTTGCGGCCGAGCTTAGGGGTCGTGTATAAACGCCCTAAGACATGGAGGAGATGAAATCAGGGGGAGCGGCTTCGTCTTTAACCACAGCACAGAACTATACCCCCTCATGTCCTCTGGTGTGTGGAAAGCTGCCACGGGCAAGAAGGCACAGGGAACTCCAATGAGCATCTCTCACCCCTGCTTTAAACACTTGCCTAGTTGTTTGCTAACTGCTTCTCTGTCTGTTGTTGCTAGAATAGCAGAGTGATGTGGGCAGGACCGTCTTTTCGTCTCCCATAAAATTATCCTCTCCCATTATGGCTGGCTTATTTACATGTTACCCCTACAGGAGATGTTGGTGGAAACTGGCTCCTGTGCAATTAGGGTAACATTATGAGGATCAAGAATTAGAAGAATATAGGAGACAATACATCAATGAGAAAAGAAGCAGATGTTGGCACAGAAAGACCCTGGAACGGACTAGTCAGGAGTGGTTAGCAAGACAGTATTGTACAGTACACCTCAGTATTGTCTCCACACCATTTTCAGCAGTGAAGTCCACAGTAAAGGTGTCAGGGGCTTGTATAGGGCAACTCTCTGAGTTCCCATGTTCTCTTCTGATTGTACCAAATACAACAGCACAGATCAGAATAGAACACTGCCTTTTGCTTCAGACAGCACAAAGTTTTCCCTCTTGTTCCCCTTTCAACAACCCCCCACCCCCAATTCCTTGCCATGCTTCGTATCTGCATTCACCCACCAACCAATTACAAATCCATGAAGCTTCTATGCCTGCTGTGGCCTGATCCCTTTGAGTGGCAAAGCTTTTAAGCTGAACTCCTGACTAAATCCTACACCCTGCTTTCTAATAACAATACTAATAAACACTCAGCTTTCATTTCACTGCTTACAGTCTCCAAACAACAGGCGTCATGTTGAACACCTGATATTTTCACCAAGGATTCCGGAGGCAACCTGCAGTTAAGTGCTTTGCTGCTCACTATGAACGGTCCTTAAGCTTCTGCCTTGAAGACGAATCCTTCCCTTTCCCTCCTCCATAATGTTCTAAGCAAGGCAGATACAGTCTGCCATTTGCACGCTGCACTGAATGGCGATGCCAGGAATTCATATAAAGTGTGTTATTATCCTCAATAATTAACAGCTACATAAAATTAATACATTACATATTTCCCAGTTGGACTTCGCCATGATATAGTTATCCCAGATATGGAGACCTAGGATTCTATGTAAGGCAACAGTGAGAGTCCTTTAAATACTACAATGTGTGTGTGTTGGGTAGGGACAGTTATCTGTGGGAAGGATTCATACAATTAATTTGATACTGACTGGGGCTTTGTGGACACAGCTGCAAAACCTCACCAAACAGGGCTCCTTCCCACAGCAAAAGTGCCTTATGTTAAACTGGTGCTGTGGCTGCTGGGATCTCCTCCATGCAGGCAAAGTTGCCGACCCTGAATTTTGTTCTCTTCTGGCTGATCTGCTCCAGCAGCTGGGCTTGCAGGTGGAAGGAAGAACAAGATCTGGACTCCTTAAAGATGCTGAGCTAACATGCCTTTCTGCTTGCAAAGGAAGCGGCAGCCTTTGCATTGTCCCAGCCTGCCTTCTGCCCTCAGGGACAGCTGCTAATGTGGACATCTGGACATTTGACCCCCCCCCCAGGAGGTTGAGCTGGTAATTTAAAGAAACCCTGATATTTAGACTCATTTGCTACTCTCTTCACTGAAGCACAGTTATTCTGCACGCCTACATCATGAAGGAGCACTCTCTAAAACTAAGAGTGAAATTGGATAAAGTCTTAAGCCTATTAGTGGTGAAGTACAGATTCAGGATGCTTACATTATTTGATCCATCCAGACCACCACATTTGATGGTAGCAAAATTGGGATTTTAAGATGTTGGGTTGTCTTTGCAAGATATTCATAGAGAGGCACTTCACATTTCAGAAAGAAACCCTGTCTTCAGAATGACCACGAGGTCATTTTCAAGATAAGGCACACAAGCTAATCATTGGCAGTCTCTGGCTCTGCAGAGATTGTATCTTGTTTTCCATGCAAAATTTAGCAGTCCAGGTTTGCCTTTTGGCTCTAAAACTAGTGATGGACGAGACCTTAATCCTGGGTGCCATTTGGCTCTGAGTTTAAAAAATTTGTTTTCAGAAAGGTTGGGGAATTTTTTTTTAGTTTATTTCAAAACATGCCTTTGTGCTTCTCTCACTGATGTTGTGTGTTGTGTCATTACAGTTGTGACCGACTCTCTGTGACCCCATGTCCATGGAGTTTTCTTGGCAGGAATACTGGAGTGGCTTGCCAGTTCCTACTCCAGGCGCCTACAGCACCTGGTATTCCCTGGTGGTCGCCCATCCAAGTACTAACCAGGGCCGACCCTGCTTAGCTTCTGAAATCAGTTGAGATTGGATGTGCTTAGGGCATCTAAGCTCTTACTGATGTCACTGAGAGTGTAATGCATACCCTACTGAGTACAAATATGCAAGGCTTCTCTACTATTTCCTTCTTTCCACCACCCTATGTGGTTTGCACCAAGTTCCAGACTGGACCTAGGATTGGGAACATTCTGTCCCATCGCTGGTGTTAGAGGCATAAGTAAATTTGCAGTGTGAACCTTTGCATGGAAACAAGGGCCTAGGTGTTCTTGAACTGCACTTCTCATCATTCCTCAATATCTTCTGTGCTGACTAGAGTTGATAGGAGCAAAGCATCTGGACAACTGACTATAGGGCGACCATTCTTACTTTGGATTGACAGCACTGCTTCTGATGAAGTACCCTAGGCATGACAAGGTCTGAGATCTGGATGAAGTCAACGGCGCTGCGGGAATACATTTCCAAGGATTGTTCCAGCTAGCACAGTGGGATGGCACAAGGGAGGATATTTTTAAAAGCCTCCATCGTGGGGGCCCTCTGCTGTTGACACAGCCACTGCCTAAGAAATTTGGAAAGCTTCCAGTTGACTTCCTCATATCATTATTAGATCTGCAAAGAAAATAAAGTGAATAAATATATTACATGAAGAGCATATTCTTCCAGTATGTATAATGCTGTGGTTAAACAAAGTTTCATTGGAAGACATATTAGTAAAGGAACAATTGATTGCAAAGGTTTACATTGGTAACAAGCACGTGAATAATGCTTTCAAGAGGCCAGTGGTTTCATGTTGGTATTATGAAGACAGCAAGTAGCATCCAGACTAGATTAGTTGCACTCAATAAAGTTGGTAGGCTATGAGTAACATATCCCATTGATTTAACTGAGATGAGTGCAGCTAAGGCAGCAATCCTATACCCACTTACTTTGAAGGAAGTGTTGTTGAATTCACACAGATTAATTCTGAATAGACCTGCATTACATTGCACTTTAAGTCTGGTTGTAATCCATAGACCATAACTGGTTTATTTTGTATAGCTAAAGCTAATGTTGCCATGTCTTGTTTTAGAACAAATAAGAAACAAGTAGACAGGAAACCAAGATGGGATAGGATGCTTTCATAGAATTGTGGAGTTGGAAGGAACTCCGTGGTGAGAATAAGTGGAGTCCTTTATTGTTTGAACTTACAAGAAGCCAGTAAAAAGAAATGCATCAACAGTAGCTTAAGTCAGCTTTGTGCTTGTTGATAATCAGATGACCAATTAATTTTGACATAGAGTTGGGGAATTTGTGTCATGCTTTGTATTTTACTGCCTCAGAAGGTTAGTACTTGCCAATTTCTATTACTTTTAATCAAATTATATGATATATATATTGCAGGAAGATTATATGTAAAGTATTCTTCACAAGCTTGCCAGACATCCTGCCGACCACTTTATGGATTGTATTCCCCGATCGTGTAAATCAACTGTTCAATTACAAGGATGTTTTAGGATTAGATATAGGAACTCTAGTGCAAATTAACATCTAGTGGTCTGATACTGCTATTCTGAAAGAAACTCGCTCCCTGTAATACAACTCTGACCTCTAATTTGTGTCTGTTTGCACTTTGGATGATGGCATCTGGCACCAGATTGATTATGAGCATCTCCTCATTTAGCACTCCATGTGGTCCCACTGGCTTGTCATTCTTTCCCACCTCACACCAATGTATGTGACAGCAGTGACACATGGAACATGTTGGGAATATTTAGGATTATAGTTCCCATAGGAATTCTGGATTCTGCCATCCTATCTATTGTATTCTGAGAGTTGTCGTCCAAATGAGCAATATTTCCATCTGTGCCAGCTTCAACAGAGGACAAGAGGCCTCCCGTTGGATAGATATGTGGGATCCTTGACCAAGCAGGCATTAAGTATAGGTTTAAGGGTGGATAGCATATGCTCAGCTCAGTGAGAAAAAATGAATGATTTCTGCAACAGAGTGCTGTGTAAACATAAAGCACCAAAGTAAAAATATATCAGATCAGTGGGAGGCAAGAGATTGCCAAGATATTGAGCAATGCTGTTGCCAAAGGAACAGCTTCAAAGTGCATAGTTTCTGACATTATAGGCTGCAACACCAGTGCATGTCACAACGCTTTCAGGCTTATTTCCTATGGCATCTTTTTGACCAAGGAGAATGAGGTGTTTGTATAAACTGTCTCTGCATTGTATATCTTTCTTTTTTCATATCCCTTTCATCTGAATATCATGTTCCTGTAAAATGCAAAAGTCAAGCCTTTTTACCCTAATCCATCTTGACACTCCTGCTTAAGTACAAAGGTCCACAGGTCAGTTGTAGAAGGCCCAGTTTGTGTGCACAATTCCTAGGTTCTGTTTTTGGTACCTCTTTTTAAGGAGCAGGTAGTGGGGAAAGTTTCTGCCTGAGATCCCTGGAAAGTGTCAAAAATACAGAGTAATGTCATTTAGAATAAGACAGTAATCTCATCTAGAATAAGACAGCTTCCGGAAACTCACATATCAGTGGCCTTTGGACTTTCTAAGACACTGCCGGAATTTCTTACAAGTACTGTATATTGTTCTCTGCCAGTGGTGGTGAACCTTTGACACTCCAGATGTTTTGGAACACAGGTCCCAGATTCCACGCCTAGATTGCCAGTGACAAAGGACTGGGAGTTGTGGTCTAAAACATCTGGAATGCCAAAGGTTCACCACCAATGTTTTATACTTTGGACTATTTCAGGTAGAAAATGAATATTGGATTGATATAGTAGGACCAGAGCCTCCTGCAATTCTGTGCACATCCATCATGTGGACTGAAAATTTATATTATTTTTTAAGTACCTTGTGGCAGAAAAGCCAAATGTTTATTGTAATACACTTTTCAGATAGTATAGAACAGAGCTGTTTATTTTTGCCCTAAAACCTAGAAACAACTCTAAACTCAGTGAATTGTTATATAGAACTCCAGTTACACAATGACTGACATCTTGTTTCTCTACGTAAGCCAAACTGTAACTTTTGGTCCATTCCTCCCTTGCGAACAAACTGTCCTCCCCATCAGTCATGAAGCACATGTAAAGAGTGGCTGTGGATGCACACCCTGGATGGAAAAGGGATACTTTTGATTACCAGGGAAGAATGATTAAAAGTTGCAGTTCGATGCTAAATGACTAGATTTCAACCACTTTTTGCATAAACCATACACCCTCTACTCCACCACTTTTTGCATAAACCATACACCCTCTACAGCTAGGCTCTTTACTGCTCTTCAACTAACCCAATACACTGTGCATGTGTATTATTGGACTACAAAACATTAGAATTCCTTCATTAATAGTAAAGATTTTACCATTTTATTAGAAAAAGAGAGAGAGAGAGACTCTAATTGCCTGAGTCTTTCTTGTGTTATAACAATATATTATTTTATAGTTAACTGTAAAAACCAAGATTATGCCTTTAAGAATCATGCACTTTTGTTTTATAGTTTAATAACTGTTCATTTGAAAATGAATGTGAACTTCGTAAAAACAAATATAGCGACGTATAAAAATCGCATTTTGCCACGAACTTTTGAGCATTCTGGAAGAGCACTGCTACTTTATCCTTATAGTTTCTATTTTATTTCTGTTCTGCATATCATTCCCACAAAAGGGAGATGTAGCAGTTGCTAAGCCTCAGTCTGTTTGCACTATTTTGCCAGGAGATGTCCTCTTGTGTGAATGATAAAGAATAACTAAGCAGAAGAATAGCATTAACCAATAATAGTTTTTTGCCAGCTTTTTCAACACAAAGACAATTGCCAGTACTTTCTGAGACGTTTCATCAAGTATTCTTCATGACATGATCCTTTGCTTGGTTCTAAAGCCTGCTCCCCTCCCAAAAAGAAAAAAAGAAAAAACTGGAAAATTTTTGAACTAGCAGAGTAGACATATTAGTCCACTGTGGAAAAAATAACAAAGAATCCTGAACTATCCTAGCTGAACAGATTTATTAAAGCACAGTCGTTTGTGGAGCATAGCCAACTTGATCAGGCTTGTGAAGAGTTAGTCATAATTTTATATATATACAGAATACACTGTTGTGGTGGGATTTTAGGCAGCCAAGTCAAAGGGAAAAGTAAATGCAGAAAGTTCGGACAATGGCAATTGCATTATTATTAGCCGTTCGCAGAATTATTTCTGCTAACACAGTACCAGGTCACTGTGCCAATCCGTAAAAGCAGGAGAGAAGTGCTCTAACACCCTCAGCAGGGAGGAGAACATCACCGTTCTGCCTGCGGACAAAGGAAGATGCACTGTCATATTCAATACTGTGGACTACCACGAAAGGGTTGTCACACTTTCGTATGTGAACAACACACATATAAAAAACTAAAAAGAGACCCCACCAGCAGTTACAAGGAAAAAGTAATAGAATGCTTAAAACTCTTGGAGAAGCATAATACAATTGACAGGGTGACTTACCACTGGTTATATCCTGGAGAGACCCTGCTTTTATGGACTTTCCAAGATCCACAAGCAAGGAATCCGCCTCAGAGCCATCGTCAGTAGTATAAATTTAGTGACTTACAACATTGCAAAATACCTGGCCACTGTCCTAGCCCCACTGGTTGGACTCACGGACCACCGTGTGCACAATTCGAAGGAGTTTGTTTCTAAAGTTAGGGAGCTGAAACTGGATACAGACGAAACCACGGTATCCTTTGATGTTACATCTCTCTTTACCAGCATCCCCACCACCAATGCCCTAACAATGGTAAAGAGAAGACTAAGAGAAGACAGCACCCTCACCTCAAGAAGCAGCCTTAACCCAGACCAGATATGCCTGTTCCTGGACCTGTGTCTGAACACAACATATTTCATGCACAGTGGGGACTTCTACAGACAGAAGCATGGTTGTGCCACAGGTTCCTCCGTGCCACCAATTGTTGTGAACTTATACATGGAAGAAGTAGAGAGGGTGGCACTCAACACCTTCCCAGGGACAACACCATCCCATTGGTTCAGGTATTTAGATGATACCTGAGTGAAAATCAAGACTCAGGAAGTACAGGCGTTTACAGACCACATCAATGTGCTGGACCCTAATATTAAGTTCACTAGGGAAGACACCCAACACAACAGGCTGGCATTCCTGGATTGTGCAGTCATCATCAGACCCAACCATGGCCTGAGAGAAGTAGTTTACAGGAAACCCACCCACACAGATCAGTACTTACTGTTTGACTCCCACCATCCATTACAGCACAAATTAGGAGTCATCAGGACCCTAAACCACAGAGGAGAGAGCATCCGCACCTTCACAGAAGCCAAGAAGAAGGAAGACAGGCACCTGAAGACAGCACTTAAAGCCTGTGGATATCCAAAGCAGGCCTTCAACAAAGCAGTGTGCCGACCCAGAAGAACAAGGGATCAGCCTGAGACCTAGACCCGACAGAAGAACCTGGTCATTCCCTACATGGCTGGAGTGTCTGAGAAGCTTTAAAGGATTTCTGGCAAACACCACATTCCTGTTTATTTCAAACCCACAAACATACTAAGTCAGAGAATTGTCCATCCAAAGGACCTGAAACCAAAACAAAAAGGAGCAATATAGTATATGTGGCCCAATGCAGTGAGGAGTGTGCAGACCTCTACATTGGAGAAACTAAACATCCATTAAACAGAAGGATGGCCCAGCATAGGAGGGGTAACAGCTGAGGACCAGAATCAGCAGTACACCTCCATTTGAAGGACAAAGGGCACTCATAGGATGTACACATATTAGGCAGAGAAGAGAGGTGGTCTGAGAGAGGGGTCAGGGAAGCCATTCATGTGAGCATTGAAAACCCCTCTCTTAACAGAGATGTGGGCCTCAGGCACAGTCTATCTGCTACTTATCCGGCTGTGCTTTCAACAATACCCAGACAAATCAAAAAGCCTTCGCTACCAAGGCCATAGCTAACGACCCATACTTTATGTTCGCTGTAAGGCTATTGTCTGTTGTCTACCTATCAAGCCTATTCAGGCCCTTGTTCATCTTATGACCCTAATTCAGACCAGGGCGACAAGAGGTCAAATCGGACTATAAGATGGAGGACTCACACTAGCTTTATTCAGACTGATGAAGCTGTTTGGATGAGCAGCGAATCATTTCTCTCTCTCAAGAAAAAGAAGTCCAGTTGCCATGACTCAACTTCCAGATAAACTCACCAGGATGACTGAGAATCTTCACAGACACTGTGCCAACTAATTAATGTGCATACAGTATTGTGGTATCAAACCATTATCCAGATTCAGAATACTGTTGACATCCTCGAACTTCCTCATGAATCAGGAACTCAGAAGTCTCAGTCTCTCTCTCTCTCCAAACATCCTTTGTGATGTCTTTATTCAAAGCGGCCACTTTCAGGTCAGCTCCTGGCATGCTTATTTTTCACGCACCATGTCAGCAATGGCCCCCACCTCCACTGGAGAAGCCTCCACACAAATTCCATTTCCAGCACAGGGGCTACTTCATGTAAGATAGCTGTACAGTGAAGCTGGTTCACTGAAGTAAGAAAATACATCCCACATTAATTAGTATTTCTGATGAGGTCAGTAGGCATCAGATTTTCATTTATTTTCCACTAAAAATACTGTTTCCCATCTGCTGTAAAGAAGAACTTGTTAAACCTTAGGCAAGTGTGCTGAAACGTACGTAAGGACCTGGGATTTTTGGCTACAGGTGTTAGAAACCTTGATGGGGGCTTTACTGGTGGGTTGTGGCAGTTGTAGTAATGGACAGGAGCATGTGTATATATACACACATATACATCTTGCAGGTTTTCTTGTGTACTCTGACTAATGCAAATAATGAATATAATTTGCTATAAGAAAATGAGTTCATGAAAGATCCTAAAAATATATAGGATTTTTTAAAAGCAAAGAAATGGCTCAAAGGAAATAAATGCCTTAAAACATTCATATTTGTAACAGCCCTGTTCAGACCAAATTTAATTTTATTAGAACAGTTCACTTTTTTCCAAATGAGATTGCTGGAGGATTTTAATAACACATTTTCAAACATGCGCTCACTAACTGTGGCCTTTTCTTCCGCTCATCCTCATATCTCCTATTCCTGATTATGCATTTAAATTAAATAAATTAGGGAAAGAGGGAGGGAGGGAAGGGGGGAGGGAGTGGGGTAAAAGGAGAACCAGACTTCATTTTAAAACTAAAAAGTGAGCATCTCATTTTTAACATTAAATCATGAACCTTGGAGGCAGGGATATGACTTTTCATCATATGATATGTGTATACATTTTTATATAAACAATGTGCAAGTAGATCATTTTATTCATAAGCAGTGGTGTGGTTCAGATACTCAAATACTAGTTTATGAAACTCATCTATCAGTTGTTCCTTGCCTTAGCACTTGATGTGTAATTTATTAAAATCAGTTAATTAACCAGGTTAGCTGTTATGTCCAAAAGAGGTCACTGTGGTTAACTGTGCAATTCTGTGCATCTCTAAATTTGAAGTAAGTTCCACTGGATTTAGTGAGATTTGGTTCCAGAAATGTTCGCATAGGATTGCAGCCATGTAGCACAATTTAATATATGCCTACTCAGAAGTAAACCCAACTGAGTTTAATATGATCTCCCTTCAGATAATGCATTATCAAACTGCTGATATCAGTCATAGCTTGTAATAATCACAGCATGATTGAATTTGGTCAGATGAAAAGAACGTCCTTATCAGACAAAAGTGGTAAGGGGGTGTTGTTTATATAGACTTGATATGACTTCTTGCTCTTGCATACACTAGTTTAATGTTGTAAAGTTCTCTGGCATGTAACTCATAATGCTTTTTTCCCATTAAAAAAGACTCTTACTTGATTAGAATATGAGTTTCGAGTACTTAGAATCTCATTAATCTGCTTTTCGTAAACATCACTAAGTCTCTTCTCTGTTATTTGAATGCTTCTCAGATTTGTATAACGCCTGGCCTTTTTTGGCAACTAGAACTGATCATAGAATCATAGAATCATAGAGTTGGATGAGATCTCAAGGGTCATCCAGTCCAACCACCTGCCATGCAGGAACCCCATCACAATATTTCCGACAGATAGCCATCTAGCCTCTGCTTAAAAACCTCCATCCAGCCTCTGCTTAAAAACCTCTAGTTCTTGGTGGTCCTGATCCTATTTCTAATTTTTGTCCTGATTGCTTTACCTATATAGTTTTCTAGTTTATTCTGGATTTCTGCCCCCTGCATAAGTGATGTGGGTGTATACACTGATAAAATATCACCAGAAAGTCACCTTTCTGGGGTGTTGCACAAAACCTTTTTGTTTCCTCTTTTAATTGTCTTTATGTGAAATGGACAAGATGGTGTTTCAGAAAGGCATTTTGGTGTAATGGTACTAGAAAATGTACATATATGCAAAATGCTGAAAAAATATTGATTCCAGTGTGTCAAACTCCAAGTCATGAGTTTATTTTCAGTGTGTTATAAATGTCATGTATATAAGTGACTGGATGATAGTTTCAAATAGAAAAAATGGAATTGTTTCAGATTGCATGTATTCATATTTCACCTAACATTAGAAGTTCCAACAAAATTCAAGGTATGAAAAGCAAGGCAGGGTGGAAAAATCCAGGTAACAGTAGAGAAAGGAGATGGGCAAATTCTACACACCCTACCTACTTTTTAATAGTGAAACATTTTGCCTTGGGAAATGTTGGGTGTTTCTTCATTTGTAGTATTTAAATTGTGCCTGGGTGGCCATCTGTCAAGGTTGCTGTAGTGGCATTTAGTGAAGAGGAGATGGGACTAGATCATATGTGTGGTGCTGCCATTTCTGCGATTCTGTGACGCAGACCTCTATGTAATGCATGCAGGATTGAGATGCACAATATTTTGTTCTATTTCTATCGTTAGAAAGTTATTTTATTTTCTTGGTGGTACAGATCTAATGATTCTTCAAAACTACTGCTGAGAACATTATCCGGTTAAAATGTCTGTCTCTGAGATATATGTTGATAATTATTCCACTGCTTTCATGGAAATATAAAATGTGAAAGTTGTCTCGAAATGATCTATTCAGTTAATATAAGGAACAGCGTATTCATCCTCTGATTTTTCTCTATCCTGTTTCAGTGACGTTGTATGAGTATAATTCCCATGAAACATTTAATACATGCTTATGTCTTTTAGCTATGTAGATTGTGGCTCACTAAGACCAGCTTCCCAAAATGGGACCTTTTGCATACTGCAGGGTCATTAACATGCAGTAATAGAAATTGTCATTACTGACAATGTGTACATTGACAATGTGTGCAATGATAACGTGCACACGGAGGTGCTCTTCTGATTCAGAAAATCTGGAGTAGGTTCAGTTCCAGTGCCTCTATTCCACTTGAAAACAATCTGAATTTGAATTACAGTGGTATCTTGTATAAAGGAATTAATTCATTCCAAATGAAATTATGTTAAGCAAATTTTCCTTTGTACAAATTTCCCATAGGAATGCATTGAAAACAGAGTAATCCCTAATCACGACCATTTTTATGTTGTACGGATTCGCCCCATATATGATTCTGTTAAGCAAATTTCCCCTATCTCCAGAATGTTTTATGTTGTACAGATTTTATGTTATACAAACTGTTTGTTATATGAGGGACCACTGTAATTGACTGAATGAGGTTGAACAAACTGAAGCTTGATCCAGGCAAAATAGGCTTGTTCCTCCTATGTCACAATGCATATCTGGGAATAGGATTATGTCCCCCCTGAAAATGCAGGGGAATACAGCTTGGCTGTACTCCTTGATTTAGCAATGGCCAGAAGTGCACTTGCACAGCTAATCTAGTACACATGCTCCTTCAGATGTCTGATTTGGCAGTGGTAATGCATGTTGTTGTTGTTGTTGTTGTTGTTGTTGTTGTTGTTGTTGTTGTTGTTGTTCCAATTTATATATTCCCCTATAATGCCAGTACACTCTCCAGGCAGTTTATAACATAATTATGCTCCCTTCCTCAGCAAGCTGGGTACTCATTTTATCAAAATTGGAAGAATGGAAGGGACGCTGTGATCCAGACCTGTGCTGGGAGGAGCTGCTTTGTCCACCTGACCTGGGAGACAGGTTTAACCAGTGGTCATGTTGTCCAGAAGGACCAAGGCCACTTTGGGATAGTGGGTCACATGGTTTGGCTAGGGGACGAGGGCATTTAAGGAATGATTAATGAGGGCTGCCAGGACCATTTAACTCTAAGTTTAAGTTCAAGTGCAAGTTCATGTTTAAGTTCACATCCAAGTGGGAGGAGCTGCCAGGGCCCTCCCAACAATAACTATGTGAACACCACGTAGCCACTTGCACTTTCAGGCCCCTTGCAGGAGAAAAGAATACCAGTGACATACTGAATTTAAGACAATAAATTGTGGCCCAATTCAATCCTACAAATGTGTTTTGACTCTTTATTTCTGGGATGGGTGGACAAGGTTTCACCTAACTACCTAAATCCATTGGGATCGTAACTAAGGTCATGAGGAAAGGCTTGATTCAGTTTAACCACTGCAGCACAGAGTTCAGTAATGTCCCATTTTGAATCTTTTGATTTTATTTTAATTGGTGCAAAATGCTGTATGTGGGTCTGTGTTGAAGAATATTTAGAAGCTTACGCTGGTTCAAAATAGTAAAGCCAGACTGCTGTGTAGGGTAGGTTACAGGGAGTATATAATTTACCCAGTTACAGAAACTCCACTGCCTAGATTCTAGACTCTACACTATCTGAAGAACTGTATCTCACTGTAGGAGCTTGCCCAGTTTTTAGCTCTTCAGGGGAGGCTGTTTTCTTGGTCCCACTGCCAGAGAGGAGCATGACCCACCAAGAGCAAACTTGTTAGACAGCCGAAAACTAGGATGAAGTAACAAAGATTTGATGCAGGGAACCCAAACATAGTGTGTGCTGAAAGATGCAAACAAACCAATCCAAAGAGCATCCTCCCATGACAGAAGGGAACAGGAAAAGGGAATCAGCACAGAACTCACATGACTGAATATGCTGCATATTCAGATCCAGGCTTTCTTCCCTAATTCCATTGTCTTCTTCCTTCATATGTCCATCCCACATGGCCAAGGCTGAACAATTGGGGCAGCAACATTATGAGCACAACACAGTGATTTACTAAACCTTTCTCTGTCATTCTCTGCAGTAACACAACAGTGGTGCTACATACAACTTCTAAGTAGTTGGCTTCTTACCTACTTCCCACATACTGCAGGCAATGTCCTTCAAAGTGGCATTGTTGTTTTCTTCAGGATAAGCTAAAAAGTCAAAATCCTTAAGGACAAACTAGGGAATGAAATGTCCTTCATTTGAAAAAGAATAGGAATGTAGGCATGGTTTTCCTTCTTCAGTAGTAGGGAATAAAGATGTAGAAGACCGCTGAGTGTTTAAAATATAATAATGAAAAACCCATTTCGAACCATATGTTAGAACTACTTCATCACAACCTGTGAAGGCAGAGTATGTAGAAGAGCTACTTCTTGCCGCCACCTGCACGGCATGGTTAAGACTTACCAAGAGTCAAATCTCATTTGTAAGAAAGTAAGTCAAACAGAGCCATTTAACTGAAGTGTTTAACATATGCTCTTAATAAAAGGCATTAGCGCTACTAAAGTTCTGAACATAAATATGTTTTTATTCTGCTTTTAACCTGTCTCCTCACTTTGCCCGTAATGTTCAGTGTGCATTTACAATCAAAGTTGGGAAATAAATCACATTTATTTTATCCCCCACTGACCTTTTATTCCTATGTGTTCTAATCAGTTGCCTCACCTGAATAATAGATCTTGGCCTCAACTCTGACCACTCTCTCTCTCACTCTCTCACTCTCTCCCCCCCACCACTCCCCAATCTATTGTTTGGTTGCTGGAACACAAAGAACTGTCACACGTTTTAGTCCCTTGACTCTAAAATCAATGGGAGCTTGAAATGTTGTTTATTTTATTCCTCTTACACATAGTACAATTCTGTATGGTTCATCTAGTGTAGTAATCAGGCTCATCCTCCTGGGGCCTTAAGGAGAGCTGCAAATAGATTGGAGTTAATTCTTGCCTCCACAGACACTATTTTACACCACATTGTATCAGGCTGTTAAATTGGGATATTGACTGCAGTGTTAGATCAGAAAGCAACTTCTAGCTTAAAGGTTCTGCTTATATAAATTACTAATAACCTGTTTCACGCTACAGTATTGTAATTATCTTCCCTTTACTCAGTTCTTAGGTTGGCTCTGAGGGTTGTAAAGGAGTACTAAAACACATGGTTTGATCTTTTTGTCTTTGAGTCTCCTCACTGTTTTGAAGTTCACTTTGCAAGGAGGATTTATTTATTTCAAGTAAGATTGTCTCCAAACTGGCACTGAATCTTTGGAACCCTCTCCCTGGTAGAAGGTCATTCGCATTCTCACCTATGATTGTTGTCTTTCCAACATTAGGAACAAGTCAATGAAGTATGGGGCTCTGGTGTCAGTGGGGCAAGTAATCTATTCTGAAGTCTTACTCTGGTTTTCTAAATGAGCTATCCATGGTACTGTTCCTTTCTATTTAGAATTTTGGATGGCTGTTACAAAGCATGGACAAAAAACAAGAGCAGATTTATTGCTGCACTGACATTTGAGCCCCACTCAGTTGCTGAGTGGTCTTTCTTTGGATAATCTTGTAGGGTCTTCTTTATCTCAAAGCTTCTCTATGTGGTGGTGGTGATGCTTGCACCATGCAATTGCTTAATTGAATATCTTGTGGATTATTATTATGTTGTTTTACTGGTTTGAATGTTAGCAGCTTTTAGCTTAAGAGGTGGCATGTCAGTGCTGAAAAAGGCTGTTTCTGAATCACCTTCAGGAAATGCCAGCAATAAACAACACTAGACTATATTGGCCAGTGTTGGTGAACCTATGGCATAGGCGCCAAAGGTGGCACCCAGAGCCCTTTCTGTGGGCACCTGACATCACCCCTTCACAGCCACCTGTATTCAGGTTAAATTGCTGTATTGGCACTTTGCGAAAAATTTGTGGGTTTTGAATCGCAGTTTGGACACTCAATCTCTAAAAGGTTGTCCATCACTTATATGGGCCAATAGTAAGGTAGAATATGGGGCTTCATATACTCAGAGGAGTATATTAATTTTAAATGTGCTTTCTTTACACATAGAACTCTTTAATGTGCTTATCATGTTAATATTTGGGGAAAGGCCTTAAGATTATTTCCCTGAGGGAGATTCACAAGATAGATTGTACTATTTGGGCCTTCAGTATAATAGATCTCAAGATCTCCTCACAAATCAGCTGCTTTCTTCACCTTGATGGGTTTTTTTTCATAAGCAAAGGAACTGTTAAGAGCTAACTTTTCCTCCTCAGAATAGATGTGGTAAAATTTATGTACATATATAAAATATTTATATGCCACCTTTCTTGTAAAGGGTCCAAGATGGTTGACAATATTATTTATTTATTTATTTATTTATTTATTTATTTATTTATTTATTATATTTCTATACCGCCCATCTTCCAATCGAACTCTTGGCGGTTTACAACAGGATTAAAATTAACAATACAATACACAAAAGAAAAAAAAAGATCAATCAAATGGAGGTAGAGCAAAAGGGGGAAACCTTCAGCAAACAACGTTAAGAAGGTGAGAAAAAAACACATTAAATTAAATTAAATTAAATTAAATTAAAGGTTGCCAAATGCCTCCCTAAAAAGCATGGTTTTAAGTGCTTTTTTGAAGGCGGGCAGGGACTGTGCAAGGTGCAGCTCACTCGGAAGATGGTTCCACAGCAAGGGGCCCACCACAGAGAAGGCGCGGTTGCACGTGAGCGACTTCCGCGCCTCTCTGGGTGTGGCCACTCAGAGTGAGCGCACCTGCAACATTCTACTGGGCCTTGCCTCAGTTGACCTTTGGGAGATAGGCTCCAACAGGTATTCAGGACCCAAGCCGTGGAAGGTTCTGTAAACCAAAACCAGGACCTTGAACCTTATCTGGAGAGCCATGGGCAGCCAATGCAGGCATGCCAGAACTAGGGTGATGTGATTGTATCTACAAGCACCCACCACCAGCCTGGCTGCCGCATTCTGCGCTCGTTGAACTCTCCGGATAAGGTCAAGGACAACCCCACATAGAGGGCGTTGCAGTAATCAGTCCTCGAAATCACAAGGGCCTGCACAACTGTCCTCAGGGAGGACTCATCGAGGTACGGGCGGATCTGGGCGATCCTGCGGAGATGGAGAAAAGCAGTCTTGGAGACAGTCATCACCTGAGCTTCGAGGGAGAGGGCTGAATCGAAGACCACACCCAGATTCCTAGGCCTGTCCATAGGCTGGAGGGAAACTCCCCCCAGACTAGGGAGGGGGCCATTGTACCTAGAGGAGGGTGTCCCGAAGAACATAACCTCGGTCTTCTCCGGGTTAAGTCTGAGCCTGTTAGTCCTGGTCCATTCCAGGACCACCTCCAGGCACAGATCGAGGGAGCATACCGCCTCCACGGCATAAGTTGAAAACGAGAGTTAGAGTTGCTTGTCATCAGCATATTGATGGCAGCAAACTCTAAATCTCCTAATGACCTCAGCCAGCGGACTCATATAAATGTTAAACAGCATGGGGGAGATTGCCGACCCCTGGGGCACCCCACAGGAGAGCGTCCAAGGAGCCGACAGCTCATCCCCCAGCTGGACTCGCTGGGACCAGTCACCGAGGAATGTTCAGAGCCAGCAGAAAGCTGAACCCCTGATTCCTGCCTCGGCAAGCAGATCCAGCAGGATACCGATGGCATCAACGGCCGCTGACAGATCAAGGAGGATCAACAGAGTGGAGCACCCCCCCTGTCAGCCTCCCTGAGGAGGTCATCTTGCAGTGTGACCAGGGCAGTCTCGGTCCCACGAAACGGCCTGAACCGGACTGGAATGGGTCGAGGACATGATTTTCCTCCAGGAATGACTGGAGCTGGACGGTGGCCACCCTCTCAACAACCTTGCCCATGAAGGCAACAATGGCAATCGGGTGATAGCTGGCCAAATCATCCGATGCCAGGCCGGGCTTCTTTAATGTGGGCTTCACCACCATCTCCTTCAGGCGAAAAGGGAAGATTCCTTCCCTGAAGGAGACAGCGGAAATAGCTGAAGCCCACTCCGGCATGCTCCCTCCGGCAGATTTAATAAGCCAAGATGGGCAAGGGTCGAAAGGGGAAGCCGCCGGCCAGCAGTAAGCCAGAGCTTTGGAGGCTTCCGCTGGTGAAACAGGCCCAAAGTCAACCAGGCATGGAGACCGAGGGGGTGAGGCCTCCGGGATGCAAGAGGAGGGATTAGGGTAACCGGAGTCCAGATTGGCACGGATGGCCTCAATTTTTGATCTAAAAAAGGCTGCTAATTGCTCACTAGTGAAATCACTAGGAGGAGGCCTGAGTAATTAAAAGAAACAATGTTAAAACCTAAATAATATATTATTTAAAAAGCATTAACAGATAGCATATTAAAACTCCTAAGAGCAATATTAAAAACACAAATAAAACAAAATACAATAATCCCTTTAAAAAATCTTCTAGGTCAACCAAAGTTTAAATGAAAGACTGCCTGAATAGTAAGTTATTTGCCTGCATGCAGAAGGACAGCAAAAATGGACTAGCTGGTCTCACATGAGAGGGGGTTCCAGAGTCTGAGAGCATGAGAAGGCCATCTTCTGTGTTCCCACCAAATGCACATCTGGGGGTAGGGGTGGAACTGAGAAAAAGTCATTTCCTGATTATCTTAATAGCCAGGCAGTTAACAATCTGGCTGCAGCATTTTGGAACTGCTGGAGTTTCTGAAGATTTTCCAAATAGAGCCCCACATAGAGCATGTTATATAGTAAGCCAGTCGAGATGAAGTTAGAGCATGTGCCTCATCAGACCTCTCAAGGAACGGGCGCAGCTGATACACTCTTTTTAACTGTGTAAAGGCACTCCAGGCCACCATCCAGGCTCAGAAATGAATCCAGAAGCATCCCCAAGCTGTACATCTGTGTCCCTATCCCTTGATCTGCCTTTTGGCTGACCAGGAACACCCATGTCTCATCTGGATTAAATTTCAATTTTATGCCTTCATAAATGTTGTTTTAAAAGGGAAAAAGTCTTCTTAGTTTATCTTGGGTTGAATTAAACACTGAGATTTCACTGAATGAGTACACACTGGATGATCATAAGAATGCACAATTTCCATTTAACTTCTTACTAAAGTTCAAAATGAGAGTGGTTACAAGAGTGGTTCAAATGTATTAGGGGCGCTTATACAGTATAGTCCAAGTTGTAGACATTCTCCTTGGAATATACCAAGTTGAGGGCAGACATGCTGGCTCTGAATTGAGATTTCAATGTCTGAAATCCTCAGGCTTTTTTGCACACACAAAAGAAGGGTGTAATATTTACTTACTTCTAACCAGTAATTAATGAGATGACACAGTAACTCTTAAGGGTTCACACACTAGTTTGGTTAGTGTTTAAGTATCCCAGTAGATGACTGATTAATTGCTGGCAAGAAACAAGTGAATGTTGTGCGATTTTCCTTCTACATGTGTAAGAAAGCCACAGGACTACGGCCATTGTGTCATTACATATAGGGATTAAACTATACGACAGTTAGAGGCTTTTATCTGGTGCCATGAATACCATATATGGTTATGGTAAATGGCATCTTATTGATGGCTTTCTACAATTTTGGTCATTTAATTAACTGAATCAAAGCATATTCATTTCTTAATAACATACATTTGCATAATCTGATAAGTTGGATGCATAATAAACCTTGTTTCATACTTTTATAAAATGGACCACATAATTACAAGAGAAATCTTATAATTACTTTGTTGTTGTTGTTGCAGAAAATAAGTTGAATTATCATTCTTATTCACAAGGAAATTAGAGTTAGAAAGTTATAAGTAGATGGCAATACTTTTTACCTTGTAATCAGATATTGCTGTAGTTTTGGCACTCGTGTGAATAATTTTTGCAGGACCAGCACTACTGTCAGACCAAGTGAAGCATCAATTTTAGGCAACATATTTTGAGGACCAGAAAAAGGCAGCAACATTTTAGTTTTTTAAATGTGTAATGTAACAACAAGTTAGACAGACAAATGTAGGCTTTATCCTGGTTTTCAGTACTACACACATAGACTTTAGGAGTGGGTGAGAGGAAATTTGTGGCTTTCCATGAAGTAGAAAAATACCTTGGGTCCACCTTGACTTTTTATATCACTGCATGTGGAAAAGTATCTGTACAACATCCTTGAGAAGTGGTGGTGAACCTTAGGCACTCCAGATGGTTTGGACCACAACTCCCACAGTCCTTTGTCATTGGCAATCTAGGAATTCTGGAAGTTGTGGTCCAAAACATCTGGAGTGTCAAAGGTTTGCCACCGCTTACCCAGAACTTGCTAAACAACACCCCAAATTACTTTAACCACAGAGCGTGACTATGTGGTCTCTTTGACCTTTATGAGTGGATAGATTTCATATGATGTTAGTCCACAAATTGGCGTGAGTATAGTACTAGCCAAGTTTTAAAAAGAAGAAACAAGTGTAGATGAGAATATTTGGCAGCTAATGGAACAATGGCTTGGAGACCTCAGCTTCATCTCGCTGGAAGCACCTAAATAGGTGAAATATTGCAGTTCAATGTGACTTCCTTTCATCTATGTTCAAAATGTGAAAAAGATATGTTGTCCTTTCCATATTATCGAATGATCTCTGACTTGTGTCTTTTACACATGACTGAAGCAGGCTACTTTTAGTTTTAAAGAAATTACTAGATAGAGAGCGTCTGTATAATTTGTGTAACTAATATTCCCATGCCTTTAATGGGGGAAATTTTGGGTTTTCAGAGTTTTTGGACTATAACTCCCACAAGTCCTTTAATTTTTGCATCTCTTCCTCCTGCTTGGTTCACCTACATTGTGTTGGTTGGCCAAGGGTAATCCCAACTCCCTTGAGGTCTCCCCCACCCCATTTTTCCCATGTTCTCTAATCTTCCAGTGCTCACATATATTCAACAGATGCCACCAGTTTGGTTCAAAACTTGTGTTGTGGCCCTGAAACAGAAGCTCATCGTTCTCAGGTGGATGGTCAAGAAAACTGATAAAAACTGGTAGAAATGGACCTATCAAGTTTTGTAGGATCCATCTTTTTGTTCAGAAAGAATAATTACTTTAGTGCTTTGACTTACAGAACATTTTTTCATCTTATTTTCATTAAGAAAAAAATATGACTACGCCTTTGACATGATTGCAGCAACTGATATTCAGTTTCATTAAACTAAAATTATAGAGCTCACTAAACATTACTTTTATAACTGTCTGAATTGTGACACTGGGGTGATAATTTGACTGAATACTTGCAAGTTTTAATACTGTTCTGGGTAGTCTATAATTAGGGCTGTGTGTGGCCTGTGACGAAAGAGAATTCATGCCCGTCAGTCAGAGACTTTCATTCTCTATATGGGATATATGTATTGTCAGGAAAATCATGTAAATTTATTCTGAGCACTAACATGGAGGCTTCTGATTATAGAGCACAATTTGACTTTTTGGACAGGGACTGATGTGCTGAGTGGAAAGCAGGTACAGGGAAATGGAGATTAGTGGACACCAGTGATTGAAGGGAAACAAGAGATAATGGAACAGTTTGGTGGAGAACCAACTGTGAAGTGCAACAAAAAAAGTTCAGGGACAAAAACGGGGTTGGTGTCAGTAATATGAGAATATATGTTGAAGAGGGCACAGCTCGACATTTAAATCCTTTTAAATTTAACGTACAATACATATTTTGTTTAAAATGTAAATAGCAGCCATGGAAGGCTGATACTTCACCAAGTTCCCATAAGTCAGGGAATGGAGTTCCACCCATTCCTTGCCTGCTGTAAGCTAGGTGAAAATACCTCCTGCAAGTCTTCTATTAGTAATAATAAAAAGGAGAAAATTCCATTAGGATTGCATCAAAGGAGGAGAGTGTTAAACCCCACAGAACCACCCCGTCTGCTTTGATCTGGAATCTGGATAATTATTGGCCTCCAATGACTGTTGTTTGCTTTCCCTTAAAAAGTATTTGTTAAATGCAAATATGAAGTTAATGTGGTGGCTGCTTTGGCCCCAAGTTGAAAGAAACAGGCAACAGATTTTTGGTTTAAACATTTCCTTTCCTTTATATGTTTCTCACTGAGAGGAAATTCAAGACTGTTGTGGATGCACTAGCAACTCCATGGAAGTATTTCAAGGGTACAGTACTCCTAACAGATGAAGTCCAAGAAATGTGTGGTTTACAGCAGGATTCAGCAATTGCACCACTTTAGATGTTGTTGGGTTCCAGCTCCCATTGCCCACTGCTGAATTTCTGTATGTTGCCAGGTCAAGAACATCTGACACACCAGCCTTTGACCACTCCTGATTTTTTCATCTCCTCCTGTGATTTGAAATGACAGTTCCCATCATCCCTGTCAATTGACCATGCAGACTAAGGTTGATGGGAATTGTGAAATAGTCAGATGACTGCAGGAGAAGGCTGATTTGAATATACTCCTTAGATAGTGTATCTACTTAGAATTCTGGGCTGTCTGAAGGATCTGAATTCAGACTGGGTGGTTACATAATGCTCTTCCTAGACAGAGCATTTGTACTGCTGTAGCTCAGTAGGTTGGCCTGCCTGGCTGTGTAGCTAGAGGTCAGGAGTTGGAACACCCATGGTGCCTTGTGAGAAAGAGCCAACTGACTGTGTATATGGTTACACACACTGCTACTTAAAGGACCTTGAACAACCTGCACCACCAAAAGTAAAATACATCTGATTCCTTGATACCTAATCTTTCCTATACCTTTAATTATTTTTAGATTAGGGCAAAGTTTAGTGTTTCCCATGTGCAGAGATGGTTTTTGTTGAGAGATTCCCTCACAGAAGCATTCCTTGCACAAGAACCATATACAGGGGAGCAGCAAAGGAAGGAAAAGGCAAATAGTTGGAGGAAATAGGTGCCTGCCAGATACAGATGTGCTGAGGGCAACACGCAAGACGCCACATAAAAAGCAGGGGATGGCACTCCCTCTGGAGCAGAGAGATACCACAGGAGGAGGAAGCAACCCAGATATTTAAGACAAAGGGTTGGAGATTGCAGATAAGGAGAAGCAAGAGAAAAGCTAAAGACACAAAAGCAGAAAGAGGAAAGAGAACTCAATGGGTTAGTGGGATTACAGCCAAAAGAGATTCAGAGGTAAGATTATGCTGAAAATGTCTGGGAGAGGGACCCCAAAGGCTACTGCTGTACTACTTTGGGGGGGGGGGGAGAGAACTAATAACGAAAAGGGGTTCTTCAGGAAATAGAAGTGGACATTCTATGGAAGACCTTGGATTTTTCACACAGAAGTTTGGATGCAGATCCTGGTAAACCCCCAATGGTTTTAAAAGCAGTCCGTATCAGAAAGGGAGGCAGAACAAGAGGGTACAAATGCAACCTTTGGATTAGCCCTTAATTTTACAGGGGTGGTGGTGTTGATGTGAAGTTTAATATCAGGACTTGGTTTCAGATAAAACAGTTCACATGAAATATAGTTGTAGTATGTAGTAAAAAAGGAATTAGAAAAAACTAGGCAATATGAACACAAGGTGACTCGCAGATACGATCCTTGAGAAAGTTCTTCAGTTTGCCTGGGATGAAAACGTCTAAATAGGAAGAAACTGCTCTGGAACATGGTTAGTTGTGATGGTGCTACAGTTGAATGCTTCATATCTGTATGGTCTTGGTCCAACTCTACATATAATAATCAAGAGTCTTGGAGGCAAAACAACTTTGGAGCTAGATCCCAGGTATCATCTGTTTCTGGAAGTAGTCATATTGGTTTGTTTCAGCATAAACAATAAAGGGCCATGTGATGCCTTAAATACCAACAAACAGAGATGGGCACGAAATGCCAAAATGGTGTTTTGTGCTCATTATTCGGTCCCTGGGGCCTGCTTTGTTCCATTTCCGTTTTTTGGGGCCCCGGGGCCCGCTTCATTTCCGTTTCTTCGTTTTTCGGGTGCAGCAAGCTGCAGCCGCAGGGAGCCCTCCCGGGGCTGGGGCAAGCCTCCTGGGAAAGCCGTCCCGCAGCCACGGGGAGCCCGGGGCCGCTGCTCTGGTCACCACCCACAACAGGCTGCCACTCCCGGAGCACTGCCGAGCGCCACCCTCCCTTGGGCCCCCTCCCCAAGGACCAATCCGCCGCTCCGTCCGCCACCCCCAATGGGTTGCTACGCCGGAGCCCCACGCAGCACCACCCTAACTGGGGCCCTTCTCCCCGGGAACCACTCCACCCCAGGAGCCACCACCCCCGCAGACCACCGCCCCGCAGCCCCCCCCCCCGGGCCTAGACCCGGGAAACCTGGGGGGGTGCCACTGCACTCTCCCCATGCTCCAACGATGCCCTCTGCTCCTGCTTCCGAGCCGGCTGCACCATCGCTGCTTCACCATGTGGCCAAGATGGCGCTGGGTGCAGCCAAGCTCCAACATCCTCCCCTCCAAAGCCTGCCGAGTGCCGATGAAGAGGCCGAGATCCCGGAGCCCAGCCGTCATAAGGGCTTGGATCCTGCTTCTTCTCGTGAGACCGGCAAAGTGTCACGTGAGCTCCGGCAGGGAGGGGGCAAAGAGGCTCCGCCAGGCCCAGGCCCCTCTCACCGCCCTCCGCTGCTCCATTGTTCATCATGCGAGCAGCACAACGCCAGTAACGGAAACCAAAGAAAATGTTCTTGGTTCTGTTTGGTTCGAGCCTGCCCCATCGCAACAGTCGTCATTCGTACCGTTATGTAACAGAAAGAATAACGGAGAACGGCAACGAAAAAATGGTCGTTTCGTGCCCATCTCTACCAACAAACTTTACTTGGCATAAACTGTTGTGTATTACAGGTATTTATTTTCAAAATTTATATACTGCCTTGCTTCCCCAAAGGGAACTCTAGATGGTTTACAGAATAAAATAATAACAACAAAATAAAAGACCAGGCAAGATCTGATGTTAGTAGAGGCGTGCCGGCAGACCAAACATTAAAACACAAAAACAAAAACTGGTAGTTCATGCATCCTTTAAAAAAGAGAGCAAAGCATGCTGTTTATGTACAGCCCCATAATACTATAAGCACTCTCTGGGCAGTTTACAATGTAAGTATGCAGGCTACACATTCCTTCCCCACCACCATCACCACCACCATGACTGGGTACTTAATTTCCTCACCTTTGATGGCTAAAAGGCTGAGTGAACTTTGAGCCAGCTACCTGGGAGTGAACCCAGGTTGTATTTATTTATTTATTTATTCTTATATTTATATCCCGCTTATCTACTACAATGTAGTACTCTAAGCGGCTAACAAAGCAATAAATGCAAATCAACAACAATGAGATACATAAAATATAAAGCAAAGATAACATAAAACAGTTAACAACATAACATGTAAAATCCTCCTACATCCCAGCATGTGGAGGGACAAGTCCTAACAAAGTTAAAAATTAGGCACACCGAGTAGGCTGACTAATTTTAAAACAATGGCGATGGCGAGGGGAAAAAAAAAACCTAACTGAAATCGCCAAAGGCCTCTCGGAACAGAAAAGTTTTTAAAGCTTTCCGAAAGGCCTGCAGGGACTCTGCAGAGCGCACTTCGCTGGGGATGGCATTCCATAAGGAAGGGGCTGCCACTGAGAAGGCCCGGTTCCGAGTGATCGTCTTCCGGGCCTCTCGTGGGGTGGCAACCCGCAGCGAGTGCGCTCGCACCTGCCGAACTGGACGGGCCGAGGTGGATCGCTGTACGATACGCTCTGCCAGGTAGTCCGGACCCAAGCCATGGAGGGTTTTATAAACTAAAACCAAGACCTTGAATCTAATCCGGGCTGCAACGGGCAACCAGTGCAGACGGGCCAGAACTGGGGTGATGCGGTCATAGCGACGCGCACCAACCACCAGTCTGGCCGCCGCGTTCTGGACCCGCTGCAGACGCCGGAGAAGAGTCAAGGGCAGCCCCATGTTGTGAACAGAATTTTGGCTGCAGCACTACAGTTTAACCACTCCACCTCGGAGTTCTTTCAGACCTCGAAATAAGTCATAAATGCAAAGATTCTTTTAGTGGATGAGATGCACATTGCACATACAATAGATCTTTTTAGATGTTTATGTGATGTTGCACAAAACATATTGTATTTGATGATAGACTGAATTAAAAGAACCCACAGCCTTAAATTTTCAAGATGAATAGGGCTGTTAATGATAGGACCATTTGGAGGTCAGTAATTTGTGCAGTCACCATAAGTGAGAAGCCACTTAATTACATATAACAATAACAGCCCCCTGTAAGGGGTTTTCTCTAGATTTGGAAGTTGATAAATATGTTTCTGAAGAAATGACTTACCCATTTGTAGAGAAATCCATGCCTGAAGGTTCCTGTAAATCATCTTTGCACCATAGGGAGGAGGAAAGAATCATAATAATGAAATCTAAGGCAACTGGATTTATGGCAAAGTGGCTGCTCAGTTTTATATTTGCATAATAATAGAATGACTAACCTAAGCTCTTGAGTCAGTAAGCTGGCAAAAGGGATTCTACAAATGCAGTTGTAATTCTGCCTTATTCTGCACTCTTTATGCAGAAATGATGCCCAGAGACAAATCCTGGAGATAAATATTAGGTTGTGGGTATGTCATAATATTCAATAAAAATAGGAGCTATAAAGCATTGTGACATCATTTGAATCAAACAAGTGCTGGCAATTGAAACAAGCTCTTATTTCATGACCATACCATAATAAATATTTTCCACGAAGCCATAGTTTTAAATAGATAATTGAATATATAGAGATGTATATAATGTTTTCACTGATGTTAAGTTGTCATCTGAAGAAGGCCTCTTAGCACTGGGATCATTGTGTGGTAGGCAAAATGATGCATGGCACAGAATTCACCTTTTGAATTCATCTGTGAATTGAGAAACATTTATAGGCAAGCAATAGAAACTGAAGATGGGAGGTCTGGATGATCCATAAAGGTTTCCTCACCTGAAAGGATAGCCATTGGCCTTAGGGAAGTAGCAGAGCAGTAGGTGACCAAATACATGGAAAGAAGGATGGATATGTTTTTTTCTTACTGGTGTTCTGCCTCAGGAGTTTGTTCTCCTTTCACCCAAAGGACCCAGTCTTTACAGGCACTCAAGACAGTGGACAAGATTAATGTAGGTTTCTGTCACTGCTCACTTAACATGGGAACAAGTGAACTGCAAAAAGAGAAGCTTTTGTATGAGAAACAGACCACAGGAGCGCTCAGGAAGGCGAGAGGGGAGATGAAAGCCAAAGAGCTTCTGGTGTTGATTAGGGTGCTCCCTGGGGACTTTGAAACCTCACGGTACCCGTTGATACCAGTGCCAACTCTGAAGCAAAATTATAGGTTTGCCAATAAAACAAAAGTAATAAATTCACATGTAGGCAAAACATTTATAAGCCCCCAATGCAATTCTACAATAAAAGCAGGCTTCTAGGTGTTCTAGAACTAGTATATCAAGCTAGATAAATAAATAAACAATAACAGTGAGAGTGGGAAGCATGACTACCCCGTGTTTGCCCTCTATTGTGGAATGGTTGTTGGCCCCCATAGAGAACTTTACTTTTAGCAGGTTTCATGAATCTAACTTAATTTTTGCAAAGGTTTACAACTACATATCTATCTTTTTTTTTCATTTTTGAAGAGAAAATGGAAGATCAGCATGTCTGTGCATTTCTCCCCTACATCTTTTGTGTGTGCCGCTGTCATATTTGCTTTGCAAGGAACACTTTCTTAAATAGAATAGGAGAGGACAAAAGGACAAGGAAAAAAAGGGTACGGAACTGGTATATTCTGGTCCTTAGTGGTTTTATAGTACAGTGTCTTCGTGTTGTGATGTGATGCTCACCAGAGTGACTGTATGTGTGTATCATGTAGTGGACCAAAACTGTTCAATTAAATCTACTGTATCATGATGGCCAATAAAATTCAGATCATAATCACACAAACATGTCCATTAATCCATGGGTCCCTTCAGAAGAAAGCTGTACTTATGCCCATGATAACTTTGAAATAAATCCCACTGAAATAAATAAGTTGCCAATGCATAAGTATGATTAAGTTCAGAGAGTAAATATTTTTCAAATTGTAGCAATCTGGCATCTCAGGAATGTTTTCACTTTGAAGCAAGTCCCAACTAGTTCAAAAGGACTTAGTCCCAGATCTGCAGATGTTAAAATTATCAAGCAAATTGACCAGAGATCATTTTCATCCTCCAGTTGTGAATTTTTCTTTCAGCTGACTCAGCATATGAGTAAAGGTCAGGCTTACTTGTAGAGCAAGAATGCAAAGCTGATTGCCTTCACAGCTTAAATGGTGCTCCATCTGGACTTTGTGGTCCAGAATTAAAGATTGTTTTATGCTGACTTGAATCCTTATTTTAATAGACTGTACTTCTAGTGTGTTCTTTTCCTTGTTTTCTGAATTGAAAGTACAGTAATTTATATTGCAAAATATTATTGGCTTGTGGGACTAATAAGAAAATACTATTGACAGATAGTATGCAGCTCCTG
Organism: Phrynocephalus guinanensis; assembly: GCA_037367245.1. Classification (NCBI taxonomy): domain Eukaryota; kingdom Metazoa; phylum Chordata; class Lepidosauria; order Squamata; family Agamidae; genus Phrynocephalus; species Phrynocephalus guinanensis. Next base: position 67,089,830 of record CM074735.1, read on the forward strand.
TTTAGTAGGAGCAGGAGTTAAACTGATCGCATTTTTACAGTCAGTTGCATTTTGCTGCTTATTGTTTGTGTCCTGCTGCTAAGAAAACAGGTTGTTGCATAGTAACTCTCAGTAATCAAGATGGAAAAGGAATAAAGGGTTTTATAGCACTATTGGCTTATGAATATTTCAGCAAAGTAGCTGACCAGAAGAATCTTCCTGCTTTCTTGTAGGATTGCCAAATTTTCTACCACCTGCTACTTTTAACAACAGCAGCTAGAGGTGCCAGCATTACCAGCACAATCTGAATTTTTTTTTGCCAACTGGTTTCCATATATGAATCTACTGATAAAGTTGTAAGAGAAGGATAGGGTAGATGTTATTTTGCTTTGTCCAGGGTGTTCCAATGCAGGATAGCCTTTCCCCAACTGGGCACCTTGAGTGATGCTGTGCTACAACCATCATCCCAAGCCAGTGCAAGTAATGTGCTGGGTTGGGATTGCAGTCCCAGTGGATCTGTAAGGTGGCAAAGTGTTACAGTTTACCCCCCCCCCAAATTGTAATAATTACCTTTGAACTGCACAGCTGGAAGGGGCGCTATGAATCATCAAGTTCAACCCATCTCAAGGAGGCACAGTGGGAAACTGAAACAATCCCAGTCTCCCACTGGGAAAGTGTAAGGTGATGTCAACTGAATAAATGGCACTAATAGATCTGGAGGTAGGGTTTGCAAATCAATTGATCCAAATAATTAATAAAATCAAAATCCTGTTCAGTACCTACCTAACATCCCTCAGTGTCTGCCCACTTTTCTGCTAGTACGTGAAGGCTCTAGCTGGATACATAGGACACTGAAATATGTTCCAGAAACTGTTATGTCCTATCTAATAGAGGGGAAAGGTTCCTATGGAAAGGCGCAGGGATGTTTAAATAAGATGGTCAGCTAGACATTTTGCACACCCAAAAGAAGGAGCAGAGCTGGGATGAATTTCTTTTCTGGACAACAGTCTCTAGAATCTCTCTGCGTTTTTGCACTCAAATAACAGTGTCAAACATAGGGAAGGAACCTTCTTATATGCCAAGACTTCAATCTGTTACACCAAAGAAGTTGGACTACAGACTTCATATTCCTCCATGTCAGTTTTAACAAATTGTTGAAAGGCAATTAACTTTAAAAGAGATGGTGCATTTGTGTTGCTTGTTTTTAATTGACTTAGCTCCCATGCCACTGAAGAGCAGTATAATTGATAGTAATATTGGAACACATTTTATCCCTGCATTGCCATACCTGGAAAAGCCTCCCCTAATCATCAGAAAGCATAATTAGCAGAAAACTTCTGGATGAGTGCAAAGAGGGGTCCACTCACTGGTTTGTGGTCTGGACTTTTCAGCAAGAAGTGCATGAACAAGAGGAAACTGAATAATGTAATCTACTGCACTCCTCTTTCTTTCCCCCTTCTTCCTAAAACCCAATATGGGAGTTCCTACTGTATTGAGAAAAAACTTTCTGCCAGCCTGTTGGTACATGTTGAAGCTTAAATATTTGTGCACACAGTTGTGTTAACAAATAAGCAATCTTCCATGTAGAACTGGACATATTAAAACTAGTAGCGGTGAATAGAAAAGTAAGTGTTTTGCTTTATTTGGATTTTCTCCATACACAAAGTTGTGTTAACAAATAAGCAATCTTCCATGTGTATGTGTGTGTGTGTGTGTGTGTGTGTGTGTGTGTGTGTGTGTGTGTGTGTGTGTGTGTGTGTGTTGCGTCGTTACAGTCATGACCGACTCTTCGTGACCCCATGTCCATGGAGTTTTCTTGGCAGGAATACTGGAGTGGCTTGCCAGTTCCTACTAGAACTGGACATAAGAACATAAGAACATAAGAAGAGCCATGCTGGATCAGGCCAAAGGCCCATCTAGTCCAGCTTCCTGTATCTCACAGCGGCCCCACCAGATGCGTTTGGGAGCGCATGAGACTAGATATCTGTCTCCTGATACCACTCCCCTGCATCTGGCCCTTGAAGTACCCTGGTTTAAAGCCTAGAGATTACACATCTCCATCATGGTTTGTAACCCGTGATGGACTTTTTTTCTAGGAATCTGTCCAATCCCCTTTTGAAGGCATCCAGGCCAGATGCCATCACCACATCCTGTGGCAGGGAGTTCCATAGACTTACAACACGCTGGGTGAAAAAATATTTTCTTTTGTCAGTTCTTACTCTCCCAGCACTCAATTTGAGTGTATGTCCCCTAGTTCTGGTATTTTGAGAGAGGGAGAAGAGCTTCCCTCTATCCACTTTACTCATACCCTGCATTATTTTGTATGTCGCAATCATATCCCCCCTCAAGCGCCTTTTTTCCAGACTAAAGAGGCCCAATTGTTTTAGCCTTTCTTCATAAGGGAGGTGCCCCAGCCCAGTAATCATTTTAGTCGCTCTCTTCTGCACCTTTTCCAGTTCCACTATGTCTTTCTTGAGATGCGGTGACCAGAATTGTACACAATACTCCAGGTGGGGCCTTACTATTGTTTTATATAACGGCATTATAATGTTGGCTGTTTTATTTTCAATCCCCTTTTTGATAATCCCTAGCATGGAATTGGCCTTCTTCACTGCTGCCACACATTGGGGAGACACCTTCATGGAGCTGTCAATAGAAAAGTACAGTGTTTTGCTTTGGATTTTCCCCATACACAAAGTTGTGTTAACAAATAAGCAATATTCCATGTAGAATTGGACATATTAAAACTAGTAGCGGTGAATAGAAAAGTACAATGATTTGCTTTATTTGGATTTACCCCATACATCCCTAAGCTTACTGCAATTTTTGCCACTGAATAGAATAGTACTGCTACTTCAATTCTGTGTAAAGTCTCGAAAAGAGACTTTTTTCGGACAACAAAAAATGCTGCTTCACTCGCCCTATATAACAAAGCAACTTGAAGCAGAATTCTGGTGGAATTGAGTTTCAGTTCCTTGATTTTTGTTTCCTTGTATTGAACTAATTATTCATTCACTATTAGGGCAGCATATAACCATTACTGTTTTCAGTCCAGAAGGCAATTTGTTTGTCATTTAATATTTAAGCTTTTATATTAAAACAGCAACCAAAATTGACTTCTGGAGGGCTGGTAGCTGGATTTCACATTAGAAGATGTCTCCTGTCAATCAGTGCCAAGATGCCATTAGTTTCACTGGTAGTCTGCATGCCACATTGTTAAGCATGTGCTGAAGAGCTTGGGGAGATGTACTAAACAAATGGGAATTGCATATTCTTTGTGTAAATCCCATAATAATGCATAGCTTTGAGATAGGAGGGTAGGGAAGTCACTGGAAAATGTCATGTTTATTCAGTGCTTGACGTGACTTCTAGGGTAGCAAAATAGATATCATGGGTAGAAGGGATTCCTCCTCTCTTTGTAGCCTCTGCATCTCCAAAGACCATTTAGGGTTTTGTAGGTTACAGTCATTGCCTTCTCTGTTAGAAGAATGTCATTACCTGGAAGCAAATTAGAAGCCAGTGTAAAGTGGCCAGAATGGAGGAGATATATTCGTATTTTCTCATCCTGGTTAGTAGTCTGGGCCTGTTGTAGCTTCTTCACCAGCCTCATAAGCAGCCCCTCATAGAGGCCATTGCAGTAGTCTAATCTTATGACTATAATGCATGAATGAAGGTAGGCCAGGTAGGTATGCAACTGGGTGATTAGCCTACACTGAAATAGGTAAAATGAACAACAGATACCACCTGGGACTCAGTGGTTAGGATCAGGGCCTAGTAATATACCCAAGCTTTGAACCTCATACTTAGTATAGAGAGTCACATGGACACACCCGAAGGAGAATGCTGCTCCCAATCCGCAAACATCCATGTTACATGCCCTATAATATCCACCGAAGGATCTCTGTCTTGTCCAGGTTCATCCACAGTCTTTTTCCCTCATCCCTCCCAGCACAGCACCAAGGCAGTGCTCAACAAACAGGACAGTGTCATCTGCAGAAGGATGGAAGGAGAGATAGAGCTGTATGTCATCTGCATATTGATGGCATGAATCTCCTGATGACCTGCCCTAGTAGTGTCATATAGATATTAAATTGCATTGGTGGTATGATCAACCCCATGGGACTCCACAATTGAAAGTCTGGCTTCCAATCCCCAATACCGAGAGTATCCCCAGGGGGATACTGTGGGCGATGGTATCAAAGGCTGCAGAGAGATTGAGGAGGACTAGCAGGAACATTTTGCTCCTGTCAGCCTCCCTCAAGAGGTCATTTTGTAGAGCTCCTGAGGTCCCTCAAGAGGTCATCTTGCAGAAATGACCTCAGAGGTGACAGGTCCCTCAAGAGGTCATCTTGCAGAGCTCTTGAGGTCCCTCAAGTGATCATCTTGCAGAGCGACCAATGGTGTCTCCGTGCTGTGATGCAGCCTGAAGATGGACTGGAACAGATTGAGGGCATCAGTGGTGTCCACAAAAGAACTGAAGGAAGTCTATTAATGATACGCGTGTGTGTGTGTGTGTGTGTGTGTGTGTGTGTGTGTGTGTGTGTGAGAGTGAGAGAGAGAGAGAGAGAGAGAGAGAGAGAGAGAGAGAGAGAGAGAGAGATGTACTTGTGTACATTTTTAATTACCAAATTCAGGAGTTTGGGAGGGGAACAAATTCTCTACCTTGGTCCCCATCCATGGATCATTGTGGTAATTTTCATATATATGTGGGTCCAGGTGAACCTCTTCATTTGCATCTCTTATCATAATACTGTACACCTGGGGCTGAAAGAAAGAAAGAAAGAAAGAAAAGAAAGAAAGAAAAAGAAAGAAAGAGAAATTTGTCCCTTAGGATATATAATTACTGGATACAAGCTTCCTGTACAGAGTTTTATGTATTTTTCCATTACCTGTGATTTAGTGCTATAGTGCTACATTATAGTACAACAGCCTATGCCAACTTTTCCATTATAACCCCTTTTTACAGGTTTATAACTCAGCAGTAAAATATACTTTTCCAATTTGAAACTTGGCATGCAACATCTCAATCTGGCTCACCCTCTCCAAAAATTTTACTTTTACAGAAGTAAAGAAGAATGTGTCTTCTTTTTCTTCATCTAACAACTGGCATTATTGTTGTAGGTGAACAATAGTTTACTATTTTTTTCCTGATGTCATTGTTATGATTCACACTATGTTATGAACTGAACAGTAGGTAATTTTGTTTTTCCTTAACTGGTGTTTCATTCTGCGTACATACGTTGTTCAGGCTTTTCCTATTTGCAATACAATGCAATGGTAACCATTTTAGCATACTGTATATTAATCCGAGGACAGAGATCTACTCAGTTGAACTGCTTATGCCTGGCTTAATGTCATCTTGTTATCTGTGTGGCAATGTTCTTTTCCTGAAGACTTGTAAAGGGCAGCAGGAGGCAGAGCAGAAGATCCTGCTTACCAGGACTGCACTGTACTTAAGAGCAGGCCAGATGGTAATTTGAAATAGGGAGATTGCAGGAAGCACAGTGTTCTTTCGAGCAAACCACTTTGTGCTCTAACTTGAAAATGGCGCTCTGTGCATAGCAGTCTACACTTGGTGACTCTGTCTGCAGCTAATGGCAGCTTATTAGTCTTTAAAGGCAAGATTGGCCCTGTTGTTAGGCAGAGTGAGGCAGCTGTCACCTCCAAAGAAAAGGAGACAGATTTTGGATGGCATGAAAGAGCAGCAAATTAGCTACTTAATGTTATTGTTATTATATCAGATATTATTGTATTTTATTGTATTGGGTTAAGATTGGGGACCATCCTGTGTAGTAGGCAAAGTGAGAAGTTCCATGTGCTGTCACCTCTGAAGAGCTAAGAAATGGCCCAGAAGCCATGAAGAACACTCTATTTTGATGTCACTAACTGCTATCTTCATGCATATAGAGTTTGCCCAATTATCAATATAAAACAGAAATTATAATAGCAAGTTGTGTGAAATTGTCTCTTTTCTCCACTCTATCTATCTATCTATCTATCTATCTATCTATCTATCTATCTATCTATCTATCTATCTATCTATCTATCTATCTATCTATCTATGTTTGGGCAAATAGCAGCAACTTCAAACATGGGAGAAGTTACCACTGCAGCCTGCATCCAGTTAGGTTCCTGAATGATAAATGATAAAACTGCCTAATGGGTATGCTGTACCTACAGAAGTTGAAACAGGAGCTTCTTTGAACTACAGTATATAGATAGTTTTCTCTAGACTAGTCCAGTTTATATATCAGTGGAACTATTCCTAAGAAGTGATATGGGAATGTTTCAAGACCCTTCAGTGAAGTCATCTCCTGTGCTATTTGCAAAATAGAACTTCACGATAACTTTTAAATCTTTCCTCAGGTTCCAAAGCAGAGCTTCAATGAATCTGTAGTGACGGAATTGTGTGTGACTGGGGTAAGACTTCACACTTTGTTGTAGAAATCGGAGAGTGGGTGGGGTTATTAGCAGAAATAGTACTGAGCCAGTTTTTATGAAATTTTTCAGGCAAATACCATTGCTTAGAATATAGCACTCTCCACCTGGTGGTTTTCATCGGTTTCAGATAACAGCTCCCATCAGCCCAGCTGATAACTGTGGTAGTTGGGCTAATGGAAAGTCTGCACCAAAACGTCTGAAGAACACGAGGTTGCACAGCCGGGGAGTGTGAATGTTACTCTTCATCCTATATTTCTGTACTTTATCTGTAGTACAAATTTTTTACAACCATGGCAGCCTCAGATTGCTTCCCCTTTAATGATGAATCTGCAGGCCTTGACAAAGTAGGAAGCATTACCTTTGCCTCTGCTTCCTCCCAAAAGCTGAAACAGAGACTAATGTAGCATGTAGAGTCAGATGTCCCCAGGGGTCCACTGGAATCTTTTGACTTGTGTTCTTCATTCCTCTCAGCTTGGAGGCTAAGAGGAGCTAACTGAAACCCAGAGACACCATCCTTTCCATTGAAGCAATTGTTTGTTGCCTCTGCTTCCCTCAGAGTCACAGGAAGGTTTCCCCTCTCTGCATACAGGAGTAAACCAAGGGGTTGGCAAGAATAAACACAAATAAGACCTCAAGGAAACTCAGGGCTGCTAAAGTATGTGGATGTTTTCTTGGTTGAGTCAGTGACTGGACATCTGGGCAAGTGAATTAGGCATCTTTGTACAGAACTTGCAAAAGATGCTTTTTAAGTCTTAAAATCCCCAACCAGAAGGACGAGATAGGCAGCTGCAATAAAAAAAAAAAGTATCTTTTCCAAGCTCTGTCCTTTTCTTTGTAGGTAAAGACGGAGCTGAACGATATGCTTCCACTTCTGCTTATTTATAACAAATGTCTTTCAAGCAGAAAGATTCTTTTTCAAGAGTTAATACTGGTTTTATGTTGGAATGTATTTTGTGGCCCAGAAAGATCAGAACCCAGAATAGTATTGACCTTTAGCTCTTTAGATGAAAGGTAATTACCTTTTAATTCTCACATAGTGTATGATGTTGCAGGTCATGTGATAATTACCCTTCATCTGTGCCGTGCAATTAGCTGGTAATCTGCAAGAACAGGTATTCAGGTGGCTCTTAGGAAGACCTTAAACATTGCAGATCAGATTTTATGGCTGCCAGAATACTGATCTTAGATAAATGAAATGACAGTTACTTAAACCATGAAAAGTATAAGATTGATGGAGAGGTTATATTCCCTGCTAGAACCTTTTGCTGTCTTTTTAAGGTTGTTCTTTCGTTAGAGGTAGAAAAACTGAATATTGGCTGGGAAAAATCAATATATTTGACTGAAAGCACAATATAGCTATGGGCAGAGCAAAGCTTTGCCATTTGTAATTGAAGCCACAGTGGCAGGAAAGGAGAGTAACACCCCTGGTACACCACCATCCTATTTTGGCAGGAGCTAACTGTCTTTGGCTCCTGCCAGAATGGTGTTTCTTTATTGGTCTTAGCCCTACTGATTGGAAGGGGATCATAGACAGCCGTCCTATATGCACTACCAATTAGGCTATGCAAGTAAAGTTTGCTGCTAAGATTTTTCAAAAAGGAATTTCCATTGAGATTTGTTTGCTGCTTAATTACCTGAGTTAAGAAAGCTTTCTTCAAACTACAGAGGGGAAAAACCCATCAATCCTACACGTGCCATCTAGTTAAAATTCTCAAGTCCCATTGAGTACATTGGGACATAGTCCCTGGAAACTGCATATAGGATTGCATGTGAATTGTTTTCTTTTTTCCTACATGAACTTGCTCATGATCTCAGTTACGTATCTCAGCAAGAAAGGGGATTGTTGCTAGAAACACACTGATATTCACATATATATTAATGGCAGTGTGTGCGGTGCAAGATTGAAGAATGTACCTTGCATGCAGAGTGAAATAAGGTTTTTGTTTTGTTTTGTTTTGGGTTTGCTTGTTTGTTTGGGGGGTGGGGTGGGGTGGGGGGGGATTTAAAATATCCTGTTAGGAGTTAATGAAAATGTGCTGACCAAAGGAAATTGTTGTTTCTTGCAGAATGCAATCGGGAAGGAAAGCTTGCCAGGAGGCTCCACCAGTCACATGTCCTCTGATAATTCCGCTACTCTTGGTGTAAACATCAGCCCCAGCACACTGCTCATGCTGATGGCAGCTGCACTTACATTCTGTTTGTGCCCAAGTTCAGCAGAAACCTGGTATCTGCTTTAACAAAAGGACCTGTACAAAGCCAAAAGGAAAACGAAGTTGAGCATTTTCCTGTCCTCCTCCGTTGTTGATCTAAAGATTACACTTCTAGAGGTTAAGTTGAAGCACTCTGATTAAAAAAAATAGTTCTGGATCATCATCATCGTTGTTGTCATACTGTATTGTTATTATGATTGTTATTTCTTATTTTCAAAGGAAGCTTCTTATGACATTTAGGAGCTAGATGATGCAGTCCTACATTCCAACTTCAGAAGGCTTTTTGGATATTGGCAATGTTTTTTAAAAGGTGGAATGTCAATTTGCATGTAAAACATCCAGGTTTGATCATTTTCCTCCTCTATTTCCTTTCCCTTGCTGTTTTGATTCTACCCAAGAAGAAAAAGGCCATGTTTCGTTTTCACTGTAGTGTGGGGCCACCACCAACCAGGAAGTTGGCCCGGACACCGTACAAGGCCCATTGCCTGTCCGCAGCTCCCAGGTGTTTTGATGTGAGCTTAGGGTGCAAGTACATCCCAATGGCAAACCAAACCAAAATAATGGCTTCTGGTAAGGGTAAACATGTTCCTTGAGTAAACTGGCTACCCAATGTTTTCCAGCAGGCTTTGGCCCATACTGGAAAAACGTGACGTGTGGGGGGAAAGGGGTGGATGGCCACATCCTCTACATAGATGTTTCTGGCACACAATTGGTGTGATCACTGCCCTCCTATCACACCACAGAGATGGGAAGGGAGGCCTTGTGCAAGGAACATCCAGTTGCATCTCAGCCTTGATTATTTTATCATGACTATTATTTTCAAATTATATATATTTTGAAATTACAAAGGAGCAGGCTGTTGACACATGTTGAATGTCTTCCTAGAGAGTGAAGGTTTATGAAACTCCTTCATGTTTATAGATGGTTACCAATGTTTTACTGTTTTGCATTCTCTTCCTTGTTTATATATGTACGTGGTTTTGCAGGCCTCGCTGAGAAGCCATTGTAAGTCATATACCAGTATAAGGCACATATTTTCTTCAAAGTTTCTTCAGAAATAGACTGCGACATTAAACTTTCCAACATTGCGTTTATTTTTCTGATTACAATCATTTAGCCTTAAGAAGAGATACAAGAATAATTCTACATTAACAAGAAACAGCTGTTGTGAATATTTCAGTAACCTAAAATTATTTTATCTTTCTGGGGATATATTTAAAGAAATAGAAACTTGTTTTTGTTAAAGGACTTCAATTATTCAATTGTTGGTCTTCTTTATTGTAATTATACAGCTTAGTTATTTTACTGTTGGTTGAATAAAAATGACCTGAATCTTAATTACTTTAAAGAAACACACTTATCTGCTTATGTTTAATTCTGAGAAAGAGGTATGATATAAGATATTAAAGCTGTCTTCCTTTACAGTTCCATCTCCCAACACTTTCATAGGAAACCAGAACCACAGCATAAGGTTGCAGGGATGTTGTTTTTACGTGCTATCAAGGCACCTCCCACTTATGGCAACTTTATGAATGAGTGATTGCTGAAATGGCCTGTCATTAACAGCCCTGCTCAGTGATTCTAAACTCAAGCCCATGCCCTCCTTCAGGGACTCACTCCACCTCATATTTGGTCTTCCTCTTTTTCTGCTTGCACAGATACCATAGTCGTTTTCTACACGTGGCGATGTTAACCATCTGATACATGCATGTACCAACCAAGTAAAAAGGAAAAGGACAAGACCTAAACAACCAAAACTTGTGCCACTAAACTTGTCTTGCTCCAGAATGTATCCCGATTCTTATATATCAGATAGAGAAGAACTGATCTTTTAAAACCACCTATTTTGTCACTATCTAAATCACAGACACACTAAAATCTAGCTCTGATATTCTCAAGCTTCCCATAGGGAAATGTATGTCAGCCCAGGGGTTTGTCATCTGCCTTGTTCCTGCATGTTGCCACACTGAAGATTGGCACCTATTGTTGTGATTGCATCTGACTTTTGGTTGGGGTGTTCCATCTGGGACGCAGTGGACTAGCTGAACCAAATATATTGCAGGGGGGATGGGCAACGTATTGATTGATTTGATTTATATGTCATCCTATGAGTGTGAGCACTGCCCTTGGTGGTTACAAGTTAAAAAATTAAACTCCACAAGATCCCACATAACATATATTCACACAATATGGAGATAGGCAACAGTAAGATTTAACATTTGTAGAAAAAGAAAAAGAAATTGCAGTATGCTGGAGATTCATTATTGAAGACAGTGTTGAATAAATCAATTTTATCAGTTTCCTGCCACATAAGGAAGGAAGGAAGGAACCTGGCATGTATCATTTGGTAACTTGTTCCAGAGACCAGAACCGCCACAAAAGAGGATCAATTCCTTGTTGTTTGTCTTTTTGGCCTTTGATGCAAGCACTTACAGCAACATGGATTGTGATTTCTGGGAGATATATTTCAACAAATAGTCTTCCAAATGTTGTAGGATTGTGATTCCAATCACCTCTGGCCAGTGGGGAGGGATGATGGGGCATGTACTTCAACAATACCTGGGGAATCCACAGAATTTTAACTGTGACAGTAGCAGCTGCTTAAAGACCCAGTAGGTCAGCTTAATAGCTTTGCTTCCTTTTCCTTTGCATGGAATGGCTTCAGATCTTGTAACAAGAAGCCACTCTGTGCCAGAGTTTCAATAATACAGTTCCAAGTGTGATGTGTTCAGTCATCTCAAGAGGGTTTATCATTGAATGATGTAATTTGAATACACCAAGCTAACAGTTGTAGGGGCAAAGTATCCAGTTTCATTTTATAAAACTCACATTAATGGTGTGCTCCAGGGACTGCTGCCGTGAGAGGGCTGACAAGAACAGAGTCTTGCATAGTTTACTCTGAAGAGTTTTGTTCGCTCTCATGTACTTGGTTCAAATAATTTCTGGTCTTCATCCATTGGCACTGATTGCCTATGAAAGACCGAGGATTTTGTTCTGGGCCGGTAAGAGAATCGTGTGTATCATCAGCTGGCCAACATTTGTCCTTTGTATTGTTTTGATACTGAACTGTGGTGTCTTGGTGGCCCTTAAAGTCAAGAAGCAGTGGCTGCACAATCAACAATGATGAGCTTTCGATTTTATTCACCATGAGAGAGAGCTGCGCAAGGAATATGTTGTTTTCAATGCAGTGTGTCATATCCCTTTAAAAAACAAATCAAGCACTACTTGCCAGGTTGTGGCTGAACATTCTGACACAATTCCCTTAATTATAATACAGTCCTGTTCCACAGACCTTTTTAAGCAGAAGTGGCGGCTGTCTGGTCTTTGTGATGGTACCCATCAAGCAGTTCTCCATCACTACATTGGGATTATGAAGAGATGTGTACCCTACCCATCGTTTTCTTGTGGGTACAGATGGATTGCTTGTTTGATATTTTTGTTTTATTTGCACAGTGTTCCATACAAAGAAGTGAAATGTGGGAGAAAATCCTCTCACGTCCCTCAGCTAGAGCCCACTGTTTCTATCCCTTCTGAGGCTTACAAGCCCCCAGTACCTCCCTAGACACCTGCTTGGAAGAAACAGAAAACCCTCTGGAACAGGTTTTGGGTACCATACACGGCTTCTGCAGGAGAGAATAGAAAAGAAAATCCCTGTTCCGCTAGTCTTAAAAACTAAAATGCACCGTTAAATTTTGTCTTCAGCATTGAGGTCATATACAAATATATTTTCTATCTTGGCTTTGGGAAAAAATGGGAGAACCCCTCTTTCTACATGCTTGTTTGAGTTTAAAACACTTTAGGATCAGCATGCATGTGTTTCTTTCAATTCATGAAATAGATCTACATCTAGACTAGGGTCTCTTGCTGTAATTTACAGCACACAAGGCCCATTGACAGTAGCAACAGGGATCTCTCCTAAATTAATTAAATATTTTCATCTTCTCTCCCGAAGGCCCTAAGTAATCTCTTTCGTCATTGGGAAGCCATGGGAACCCTAGGACAGGAGCGGGGAATCTTGCCTTTATCTGATGAAGTGGACTTGGCCATGAAAGCTCACATTAAAAAAATATAAAAGTTAGTCTTTAAGGTATCACCATATTTTGTGTCATTTTTTTACTATGTACTTGTTATTTTGTTTTTACTTGTAATGCTCAGTAAGTTAAAGTTATCCTGGAGGAAATGTTTAACTTCTCCTCCCCTCCACTCCCCCAAAAATCCTTCAGCTGCTGGTGTCATCAGCTTTATGCAACGGTTACAGCAACGGGATTTCAGCCTCCATTATGTAATCATCCAAAGGGACATTAGGAAACACAATACCACTGCTTCTTTCCCCCTCAGGTTTACACAAGAAGGCTGGGGTTCATATTCTACAAGCACAAAAGAGGTCTTCTTGGAAAGGAAAACACCACAACTAGTGCATATTGACTCATGTCATTGGCTTCTATGAGTGCCTCTTTGCTCCCAGCAGGTAGTTAAGTCTGTCAACGTTGGCAATTCTTTGGCAGGGTTGATTCTTCACACAGAAGCAAATGAATGTCCTTGCCCTTGACGCTAAAAGATTTGGATAAGAGCCAGGATTTACACCAATTATTGTAAATCTAATACTGTGTAATTCAAAGTGAAGGCTGTTCATTTCTTATAGTATTACAGCAGCCTTAAGTGGTTTCGGATAAAAAAACAAGAAGTGAAAAGTTACCTGAGAACAATAACTCTTAAATTTATCTGAGAACACAGCTTAACTGAAAATGAAAATATCCCTGTGTAATAAAACTTGTTGTTGTTGTTGGCAGTTGTGGTGGTGCCCAAAAAATAAAGGCGTGCCAAATAAAATATATATATATAAACATGATACTGATTGAAAAACAATCTGGACAATTGCTTGTGTTTGGGTAAGAAGTGGTTATTCAGTGACAAAAGGAGTCCGCTTCTGGAATTTTTCTCTGCTTGGTGTCTCTTTGTCAACAGTAGTGAGCACAATAGGGTATTCTGTGGACCATCTTGACTGCTGCCATTGGTGGTGTCAACATTCAGGCTGACCTTTGCCTAGCATCCTTTTTTTCCTGCTGGTACCAATAGGCATTATCATGTGCAGCAACGTTGAGCAATTTCCTGAAGCATAATGACCCACATTCACAAATGAGTGTTTTTGTTTTGGTGTTGATTTTGAAGAATTGAATAATTTTAGATCTGCAGAGCTGAAAGGGACCGCATGGATCACTGAGTCCAGCCCTTGTCCAAGAGGCACAGTAGGGAATCAAACTCCCAATCTCTACCTCCCTGCCAGATAGCTAAACCACTGAGCTATCTGGCTTTTACAATAACCTTCTGAGGTAAGATAGTCTGACATTGTGGGGGAGTTGCCCAAGATTGCCCAACAGATTTAATGGCTAAATGGGGACTATAACCTAAGCTCTGTAGAGGGGGCTGAGGTGCACGTACTTTGATAAATACAATATCAGTGAGTCTGTCAATCAGTGGCCAACATGCCATGGAGTTTTAATGCCAACATAATGCTGTTGGCATTGATAAGGTCAAAAATTTAGTTTAAGAATTGGTATTGGGTGGTTCGTTATGAATTGCCAATGCACTATTATAAATAGTCAATGCATCATTGGTGGTTCATCAAAATTGCCACGCTGAGTTAGTTATATAGCAAAAGGTTTATTAAAGACAGATAGAAATAAAGCACAGAACACATACAGTACAGAAAATAGGTTAGTTTAAGGAAGAAAGGATCCAAGGCACAGCATACAGGCCAGATGGCCCTGCTGTCCTGGACCCCGGAGTAATGGCTTCTGATGGTTTTTATACTCTTTTGCATGGTGTACTGATGTATTTCGTTCATCTCTACACATGCCTACATGTGCTTTCATGTGCTTGTTCATCAGCTCATATTCTTTCGCTTATAGCCATTTGGCTGTCAAGGCCTAGAATGACTTGACCCTATGTTCCTAGTTCAAAGCTGGTTCCCTGTTACTGGCTAACCACCATATGCTGCTCTCAGCAAAATGACACTTCGGTACCATAAGATAGTGTCAACATGGGCCATCTTGTCTCCTACTTCCTAACCACAAAGTATTTGCTGAGACTGGTGCCCACGCACAGTAAGACATTGTGCGAAGTCCCAGCTGTTATGCCAATTTTGCTGGGTCAATTTGACCTTGTACCCTGTCAGCATATTTGGGTCTGCTTATAATATATTTTGATTTTGAGACACGTTCTTCCGTCCCTATCAGTCCTTCCTTTTTCTCTTCGCGAAAGTTGAAAAAAGTTGAATAAAAACTATTTCTGAAACTAATGTTAAGAAGTATAATACTCAATAGCTTAAGCCTTATATCTGCTGGATGATTTAAGACCTTCCAGTGGCCATTTTACTTTAACTGCGTTGCTTTATTATGTTTTATTTGTCATGGACCTGATTGATTGTATGTCTCCTGTATAGTTATAACAGTATAGATATTGTCTGCATCCATGAATGAGTAAGTGAAGGGACCTTACTATTCTGACATGTATCTAGGTGTATCTATTTTCTTTGTGGGTAGGTGTAATCTAATAGCTGATTTACTTGAGGCGACATAATGCTTTTTGTTAACAGTAAGGAGGTCTTGTTTGCTTAGGACCAAAGATTGCAATTTGTATAATCACAACTTCCCCCATTTTTTTTTCACAGCATACATTGAAATCATAACACAAAATACATTTGAAGTCTCCTTAGAGGGTGGCATTTGGTTGACAGTGGGATGCTCTGCTATTTGGATTGTAAGGTAAAGCAGAGACCCAGTGTAGTATCAAAGGTATTCTGTATTGAGATCAAACCAGGGGCATAAATCAAACTCTTGTGTGTTCAAATAAGTGGAGTGGCTTACTTTAGACTTTGCATCTTAAACTGTATAATAGATTGGCATAAGGGAATCAGGAGGGCATGGACAATACATATATACCATAAGGCTGAACAGGAGGGCTATAGGCATCAGTTAAAATTGAAACGTTGACAAATGAATTTGGAGGACAACTATTCTGTAAAATGTGTTGATTGACACCATTGATGATATGTTGGGTTCTAGGGCCCATTGGGTTTGGAAAAACAAGTGCTTTCTGTTCCTCTGAGTGCTAAACAAAATGAATAAATATGTGGATACCCTTCTTGTGAATGACAGAAGTTCGGTTGACACAGGGAAAGTATCTTATACAATACAAAGGAAACACATAAACAATCAATAAGGCTACTAGAATTATAAACATACAGTATGCTTCAAAATAGTAATTGCTTCTAAACATCAGCTGTAGATGACTGCAAAGGTGCTGACTGCTGAGCTGTGTTGACTGCAGAAATAAACAGGTAGATGTGCTAAAAGGACCTGTAAAAGGCACGCTGGCAGTCTGTGGTAGTGGTGGTGAATTTTGGTGCCATTATAACAGTTCAGGATGAGTTTTAAAAGGAGAAACACTGCCGTAATTGGAACAAAACAATTGCAGATTAAGACAGTCTCTTTATGGTGCCTTGTTTGCTTCCATGACTATGCAACCAGTCTGTTGTTTTGCTTCAGCTGAGACAGCTAGACGGCTGCAGGTGATGATAAAGGCGTACAATATCACTCCACTTGAAGGATGGAGCTGATACGAGCAGGAACGGTGAGACCAGGGCTCCTCGAGATGAGGAGAACCCCTATCAGCATAAATCTCCTCAGCAAATTGCTGCAAGTCAGTATAGGCATTAGCTGTTGCATGCACAACCGTAAATGCCTGCACTACTTAACTTGCAGCAACTTGCTGATGAGATTTATGTGGGCATAATGAATAGGATTGTGGACATTAAAGCTGCATTTCCAACTCTGTCCAACATACTATCTCCTGCTATGCTCTGTCACTCTAAAGGAGAAAATGATGTTTGATTTTGTCTTTATTAAATCATATAGTACTTTTACTCTGAAAGTAACACTTCAGTCTTCTACATCTCTACTAAGTAGTAACTCCTATTCAGCATGACTTACTCCAGTTAAGCAATAATAGGGAGTAGTCTAAATTGTGCATTTGAAAACCAAAACAGAATACAGTAGAAGCATTACAGACTGAGCATATATTTTTAAACTGATATCTCTGCATAAATGCAGAATGTGTCTTCAGTAATTTGACTAGAGCATGGACAATATCAGTTTCACATATCAATCCTGTCAACATAGTCCTTAGCTGGACTGCTGTGGAAAGGAAATTATCCCCCCTACCCCCATTGAGTCTAATTGCATAATGTATTGCATGCAAAGCCAGCAAAATAGCATTTACTATTGTGTCCTTAAGTACTCATAGCAGTAGTTCTAGCTACCTGGTATTGATATCTTATCTCCCCAGGGAAGCCTTTGCCACAGTGGCACCCTATGGAGAGTTCTGTCAGTTCGTTCCTCCAGCTGTGACAGCCAACAAAACTGAGTAGTTTTTAATCTCCTGGATGCAGAACTACTGAATTCTTCTGAGGGGACACAATGAGGACCTCTAAACTACAAGCTGGTGCTGGGAAATTCCTTTGCCATTGTTACTCATAGGAAGAAAGGTTTTTTTAAAAAAATACACAACCCTGGTCCATCCAGGGGGGAAATATTAAAGCAGCCCCTACATTTTGCCTTGGCCACAAGAAGCTGACCATCATGAACAGGTCAAAGCCAAAATAATTATTTTCATCTCCATCTACCTACTTTCCATTGCTATTTTAAAGAACCACAATTGTTAATTGGTGTGCTGTTGGTCTATTTTTGATCCACATCCCGGTACAAGATGTATACAAATAAATACCTAACAAAATCCAGTATTTAAAAATGCCAAAATTTACTTTTAGTTGATTTGGTAGAAAGTCCAACTATTTCAATAGCATCACCATTGCCTATGTTCCTATTATAGGTGTAACAGTTGCTTCAGACATTTTAAACAAGTAAGGGAAAGAAGAAACATTGATATTCTGGTGACCTAAGTGTTGGATTAAAATATGAGAAAAATGTGTATGTTTTGCAGGCTGCTATTCTGAAAGGATATTCATAATTACATGGTATTCTATATTATATTAAACTTTCAGTAGGGCATCCCTGGGGGAATTAATAAATTAACAATTTGAAACATGTTCCATTTACATGAAACAATTGCCACAAGAATCATTGGAGAATTATACAGAAAGATACTCTTGGATGTTGGGCAGAAAAAAATAATAACATTTTAATAATAAACACGCACAGGACCAAACCATATACAGTGGTACCTTGTATAAAGGAATTAATTCGTTCCAAATGAAATTATGTTAAGCAAATTTTCCTTTATACAAATTCCCATAGAAATGCATTGAAAATGGAGTAATCCTGTTTTTATGTTGTACAGATTCTCCCCGTAGGCGATTATGTTAAGCAAATTTCCCCTATCTCTGGAATTTTTTTATGTTGTACAAATTTTATGTTATACAAACTGTTTGTTATACAAGGGTCCACTGTATTAACTTTGAACAGCACTGACAATGAGTACATTGAAAACAAATGAACAAATACATATAGAGGATAGGTTGGAGAGTGGATTTGAAGACTTGTTTTCCCCACTGCCTGCATTGTGGTCCCTGTGTTGGAAGTTTGTGCATCAAATATCAAAGCAGATTTACAGACAGTGAAACAACAAACAACATCCTGCACTCAAGGCCAGAATTATGTGATACATGCAATGGATAGCCAATTTGGCAATTAATTGCTTGAGCAGAAAGTTAGTAAGGTCAGTTAGTGTTTTTTCTAATTAGAGGTAATCACTCTGGATATGCATGTTGAAGCATAAAAAAATACCAAACTAAACAGTAAGACTATTTAGGGTAAGATAGGGATAAATCCTAGATTTGAGTACAGCAAAAGAACTCAGAACTGGCAAGCATGCTGAAAAGAAATATGGCAGATAGAAGACTGAGCAAAATGGCAGCTATTTCCTTTAATGGAGAGTGGAACTAAGTCGTCAATGACTAAAGGACAAGATAGCCAATCCCACCTGCTTTGCTATCATTTCTTTTCCTCCTCCCTGGCTACTTTTGCAGACTTAGCAACACACAATTTGCTACTTGCTCCATTTTGCATTCTTGTCTCATTTTGCAATTTTCCTCTTCCTAATTAAAGTTTCTCAGATGGGGTTGGTAGGGTGATTGGGAACAATAGCTGGAATTCTATGAAAAGCTCATTTCCCAAGATGATTAATAATAAATTAGTCCAGCATAAGGGCTTAAGAAAGAAAAGCTTGATGGAACATAATCAGAATAATTGATTCTATATGAAGCAATTCATGCTTGTTTCATGGTAGCTCCTATGCCTTCGTCCATAGGGTAATTTAGGTGAATGCTTGGAATAGTGGTCTAAGAGCTTTGGTGAGTGTACAGGTGGACGCTGCAAGAGAGTTTTACTAACTTTGTGGTGACATTAAGAATCTTTTTAAACTGTTACTGTTTCCGTTGCCAGCTGCGAAAGAAGTTTCTCAAAACCTAAATTACTCAAAATGTATAATGAGCCAAGAAAGACTGAGTAACCTAACAATACTTTCAACTCAGATACATTTAAGTGTAGATTTCAATACTCTTATTGAAAAATTTGCACAAATTAAAACCAGCCAATTTTACATGAATTTCAAAACCTGGGAAGGGATTGAAGTCAGACAAAGGCAATTTGTCCAAGAAGGTTGATGGATCCTGATGATTTTGTAGCTGCCCTAGGAGAGTTTCCTACCTCTTTGACAGGTGATTCCATCGGATCCTTAGTTGATCTCTGGAATGCGGAAATATACAAAGCCATTGACATGATTGCCCCTGAATGTCTCCTTCCTCAAAATACAGCCAAATAGGCTGAATGGTTTACTGGGGAACTGGCAAATATGAAAAAGGTAGTCCATAGAGATGTCAGCTGTTGGTGGAAAACCCAGAGTGAAACAGATAAAGAAACAGTGAAAGGCTATTGGAAAGCTTATCACCATTGCTTCTGCATGGAATTGGCCAGCAGAGCATTTCTGAACAGTCAAGAGTCTGCTACATGTTGTTTACACATGGGTGGAAAACACAGATCACTCTGTAACTCGCTGTGAATAATTTGCACACTTTACAGCCAAAATTGTACCGATCCAGGCTGACCTGGATGCTGCTATTGATCCAGAGCCTATAAATAAAACTTTCCCTCTTGTCTGCCCTGTATTAATGGACATGTTTCAGCTCCTACAGCCTGAGGATGTGGTCAGGACCCTTGGAGTGATGAGGGCCACCAGATGTCTGTTGGACCCTTGCCCTTCCTGGCTCATAAAAGATGCCAAAGCGGATTTGGCAGATTGGTTAGGAAGAGTAGTGAATGCCTCCTTGCTACATGGCAGGATAACTGCATGCTTGAAGGAGGCAATAGTAAAACCACTGTTAAAGAAGCCCTCTTTAGACCCAACAATACTGAACAATTACAGACTGGTATCTAATGTCCCATTCCTGGGTAATGTACTAGAGTGGGTTGTGGCCTCCAGAGGTTTCTGGATAAAATAAACTATCTGGATACAGCTCCGTCTGGCTTTAGGCCTGGTTATGGTACTGAGACAGCACTGGTTGCCTTGGTAGATGACCTACACCGGGAAATGGATAGGGGATCTGTGTCTATTTTAATTTTATTGGACCTTTCAGCTGCTTTTGACACTATCAACCACGGCATCCTCCTGACTCGTCTGTCTGAAATGGGTCTTGGAGGTACTGTCTTACAGTGGCTTTAGTCCTTCCTGCAGGAGAGAATGCAGAAAGTGGTGTTAGGAGACTCATGTTCAGGCCACTGACCTGCGGGGTACCTCAGGGTTCTGTTCTGTCTCCTATGTTATTTAACATTTATATGAAACCACTGGGGGAAATTATTTGGAGTTTTGGCATGAAGTGCCAACAGTATGCTGATGACACTCAACTCAACCTCTCGTCATCTCCGGATTCCAAGGAAGCTATTTCTACTTTAGACCAGTGCTTAGCTGGATGAGGAAGACAAACTGAAACTAAACCCAAACAAGACAGAGATGCTTCTGGTCAGTCAAAAAGGAGATCAAGGGATAGTGATGCAACTTGTCCTACATGGGATTAACTCCCAATTGAAAAAAAAAGTGTGTAGCTTGGGGGATGATCCTGGATTCATTCTTGAGCTTAGATGCCTAGGTCACAGCTGTGACCAGGAGTGCATTTGCTCAATTTAAACTAGTACACCAGTTACGCCCACTTCTTGAGAAATCTGCTCTGGCCACTGTGACACATTCCCTAGTGACCTCCCGGCTAGACTACTGTAACGCACTCCATGTGGGGCTACCAATGGAAAGTCTCAGGAAACTTCAACGAGTCCAAAACGCAGCAGCCAGATTGCTGACTGGGGCGGGTTACAGAGATCACATTATACCCCTACTAAAGCAACTCCACTGGCTGCCAACCAGCTATCGGGCACAATTCAAGGTGCTGACCTTAACCTCCAAAGCACAAAACGGCCTGGGTCCAAGTTACCTCAAATATTGAATATTACAGTATGAACCATCTCGTGTGGTAAGGTCATCAGGAGAGACCTTTCTCTCCATCCCACCACCTTCACAGGTGCACCTCAAAAGAACACATGAAAGAGCCTTCTCTGTTGCTCCTCCCAGTCCTTGGAACTCCCACCCGCTGGAGGCCAAGACTGCCCCATCCCTGCTGTCTTTCCGGAAGCAGGCAAAGACCTTCCTCTTCAGACAAGTTTTCCAAGATTGAGGAACACCAAACTATGTAACGTTATAAGGATTATCATACATGATTGCATTGATTGATTTCATAAGAACACCAGTGTTTTCCATGTTACTTTTTCTTTTATTTTGTGTGCTCTTTGTAGCTCTACCGTTACCTCTCAATGTTCTATGATCCCTCCTCAAATTCCCTGTTTTTAACTTGAATATGTCTTATATGTTCTGGGTTGTGTATTGTCCCTCATTACTGTAAGCCACCTTAGGTCATTTTCCAAGGAGAAAGGTGGGATAAAAATGTTCAGAATAAATAAATAAATATTTTTTGCCGCTCGAGGCTGCCTGTCAGTCACTCAGCTCTCCAACCTCAGGATTCCCTTTCACTCCTTCACCGAGAAGGGAGTTCCCTCTTCTTTTGTCACGGCCATATTTCCTCCCCATGTGCACATGCACCCTCCCCCTTCCCTGGCACAGCAACGGAGTCCCTGGCTGGTGAGGATTTCGCCCAGATGCTGCAGGGGTCAACCCACGCCCTTGGTGGGAGCCTTTGGCTGCCACCAGTTGGCTTCAGAAGAGGTGAATTGACCTTTTATTCCTTGTCTGGCAGGTGAGCTTCCTCCTCCTCCTCCTTGCCCCGACTTGGCTAGCTGTCTCCCAAGCAAGATATTGGAGAGGCAGCAGTCGGGGGAAATAGTAGGATAGAATGCCGCTGACCTGCATAACAAGTAAATTGCCCAAAAAAAGGGGAAATGGGTTTTCTGCATTCCCACTAACGTTTGCCTCTTTAAAAATGCTCATTTAAAACTGGGTTTAAAAAAAAACCACCCTTCGCCTTGGGTCTTGGAAACTTTGCTGGAACCCGGTTAAGTGGGTGTTACCGGATTTAAAAAACCCCACTGACCGTGAGGGCATGATTTTTGAAGCCGGTTTATTGGTAAATTAGATCCGGATTTTAAAGACTGTGGGATAGAGTCCTAAGACTGCTCAGGATGTACTCTTCCAATCCTGGTCACACTAGGCAGCTAGTCATTTTCTTTCTCCACACCCACTCAGCAACTGTTTTCTGGAAAAAAGGGGGAAACCAGCCTTAAACTAGCCACCCCCTCATGTACCTGGAAATGAAGAGTCTCAGCAGTCATGATCTGCTCACTAGCATTATATATTTCCAAGATTCCAGACAATATATGCTAGCCTTCCACTTTCCACAACATCACCTCAAATAGATTTGCTTGTGATGAACTTGGCAGGAAATTAATCCAGTTGACTGTGAAGGATTTCTCATCTTTAAATATTTGCTTTCACTTACCAGCTCACTTCCTTTGATGACATTTCAATTAGCAGCCACTCAAGACACACTCTGATTTGGAAGGTCATTTTGGTTCTATTCCTCTTGCTGCATTTTCCCACTCAAAAGCCACTTTGGCATTTCCCCTTCATATTTTCTTCTTTTATGCAACAAAAATTTGACCCTGACAAAGCCTGTCAATGCTCTAATTAACACCCTCTCATCACAGTCCCTGTGTTGTCTTCTTGGAGCAAGGAAAAGATGGTCATTTACAGCTTTTCTTGATCATTAGACTTGAGCTTACAGGGAGAGACCTAATTGTCTCTCACAATGCTGTACACCAGGTTACTATAATCTTCACCATCTCCTTTCTTTGGCACTGGGGTGATATTCAGCATTTCTAGTATGAAAGCCACTATTTTGTTTTCCAAATCCATCAATACATTATTTGTACAAACTCTGGAGACTTCTGTCTAGCTTGAAATAGCACTGTTGGCATCACATCTATTCCTGGTAACTTACTAGTATTCTTATTTGCTGTGAGAACAACTTGTGTCCTGACAGGGAGAAAGGCGGAATTAAAATATTTTAACTAAATAGTAATATAAACCTCTTTCACTTTACAGTAGGACCCCAGTATCTGCTGGGGATTGGTTCCAAGCCTTCCCATGGATAATGAAAACCGTGGATAAGAGAGAACAATAAAATGTCCCCAAAACTGCTGTTTTGCAACAGTAGCTTGCTTTACGGCTGCTGTTTTATGACACTAACTTGCTTTGTGGCTGCTGTTTTATGACAGTAGCTTGCTTTGTGGCTGCAGAATTATTTATTTATTTTTTCCTCTTTCAACCGTGGATAACTGAATCAGTAGATTCAGGGTTCCTACTGTACTTTCTAAAACTATAGATCATTTGAAGGATTCCTCATTGTGGGAACTTGTCATCCTTGGTACACTCGTCTGTAGTTTTTCAGAATATTTCTTCTATTTCCTCTTTATTTTATCCTAATCAGATAAAATACTCCCCTGTTATATTTCAGCATCCCTAAGCTTGATTTAAATTTATGTTTGATTTCTTGGGTCTTGTGGAAAAGGAACCCCCCCCCCTTTATGTCACTCTCTTCTATGTTTTTGCAATGATTAGTAGAACAATTGTCTTTGTCTCTATGTGATTTAGATTTAGATGTGGTTTAGATGCATTTAGATTTCTGGCCCGGTTTTTGACATCTTTTAGTTTTATTTTTCATCTGCCATTAATAATGTTAATAATTTCATCAATCAGCCACGCAGGCCTTTATTGTGAATGGAATAGTATTTTTGCATTCTTTCTAAATATATCCAGCTTCAATCCACAATTCCTCTGGTTTGCTATCAGGATAGTAATCCCATTCTCTTCTTTACAAGGTTGTTGGATTCTTCAGAAACATTATTTAAATTATATATTGGCAGTATGATTGTTTTCATGTGCTTCAGCTTTATTATAATATTAATATTTTGATATTAGTCGTTCATGGTCTGCACCCCAGTCCATTTGTAGTCTTTTCCATGAAATATAATCTACCCGTGTCACCTTCCACTATCACTGTTGCCTAGTAGCTGCTCTTCAAGCATTTTTCTGTCCCATTACCATTAGAACGATTAATTCTTTTCTGTGTATAGGACTATTTATTAATTCCTGAAGAGGAGGGGTGAAGTTTCAGCTTTGACCATTCAGTGACCCTGCTAGGACTCAGAATGGACTCTAGCCTTCCAATCCTATTGCTCTAGATACATTGACACACTCAAAAGCCCTTGGCAATTTGTGTTCCACATCCAAGAAGGGAAGGTTTCTTCCTGTTTTTGTCCATTAAGCAAGTATCTATTTTTGGAAGGTGATTTTCAAATGCATAACCAGAGAAATTTATAATATGGCACAGCTCTCCATTTCCTTTATTCATATGTTTACTATATTTTTTCATTCCACATTCTCTAAAATACTATTGAGAAATATCGGTTATGGGGAAAATCAGCATATTCAGTGTTAGGAACTTGGGTGGAAGGATACTGGTTAAAACAACAAGTCTAATAAAGTGAAGTCTTTCTGATCATTTTAGTATAGCAGTTGCAATTTCTGTCTTTTTTCCCCTCTGCCTTTGGAGTTTTGTCATACAGCCTCTTGGAGCTAATTACTGAGCTTAGTTTGAGCCCAGCCTGAATGAGACCATCCCTACATGCAGTTATGCTTTCTTTTAATACATCCAAATACTGGCTTCTTCTCTTTCTTTCATAGTTTCCTAATCTTCTCATCAGGGAATTTCCCCATACCTTATCTGGGAGTTGAGTCATGGCTACTGGACTTCTTTTTTGAGAGATAGAAACGTTTCGCTGTTCATCCAAACAGCTTCATCGGTCTGAATGCAGCTGGTGCAAACCCTGACTCTTATAGGCAGCTTTGACCTCTAGTCACCCTGGCCTCAATTAGGCTCATCAGATGAACTAAATAGGCTCGTTAGAGAGACAATGGTATCCTTAGCCTTGAGGTGAACCATGGCTTAAGGTGCTGAAACCTATCAAGAAAGGGTCGTTAATGGTCGTTAGCTATGGCCTTGGTGGTAAAGGCTTTTTGATTTGTCTGGTAGTGTGGAAAGCACAGCTTGTCCTTATTGGTAGTGTGGAAAGCACAGCTTGATAAAAGTAGCAGATAAACTATGCCGGAGGCCACCACCTCTGTTGAGGGAGGGATTTTCAATGCTCACATGAATGGCCTCCCTTACTCCTCTTTCAAACCACCTCTCTTCTTTGTCTAATATGTGTACATCCTCATCTTTGAAAGAGTGCCCTTTCTCCTTCAAATGGAGGTGTACTGCTGATTCTGGACCTGAGCTGTTACCCCTCCTATGTTGGGCCATCCTTCTGTTTAATGGCTGTTTGGTTTCCCCAATGTAGAGGTCTGAACACTCCTCACTGCATTGGACCGCATATACTATATTGCTCCTTTTATGGTTGGGTACCGGATCCTTTGGGTTGGTAGAAGTTTACAGGAAACCCACCCACACAGATCAATACTTACTGTTCGACTCCCACCATCCATTACAGCACAAACTAGGAGTCATCAGGACCCTAAGCCACAGAGCAGAGAGCATCCCCACCTCCACAGAAGCCAAGAAGAAGGAAGACAGGCACCTGAAGACAGCACTTAAGGCCTGTGGATATCCAAAGTGGGCCTTCAACAAAGCAGTGGGCCATCCCAGAAGAACAAGGGATCAGTCTGAGACCCAGACCCAGCGGAAGAACCTGGTCATTCCTTACATGGCTGGAGTGTCAGAGAAGCTTAAAAGGAATTTTGGCAAACACCACATCCCTGTTTATTTCAAACCCACAAACACACTAAGGCAGAGACTTGTCCACCCAAAGGATCCGGTTATATGCGGTCCAATGCAGTGAGGAGTGTTCAGACCTCTACATTGGGGAAACCAAACAGCCATTAAACAGAAGGATGGCCCAACATAGGAGGGGTAACAGCTCAGGTCCAGAATCAGCAGTACACCTCCATTTGAAGGAGAAAGGGCACTCTTTCAAAGATGAGGATGTACACATATTAGACAAAGAAGAGAGGTGGTTTGAAAGAGGAGTAAGGGAGGCCATTCATGTGAGCATTGAAAATCCCTCCCTCAACAGAGTGTGGTGGCCTCCGGCATAGTTTATCTGCTACTTATCAAGCTGTGCTTTCCACACTACCAAGACAAATCAAAAAGCCTTTACCACCAAGGCCATAGCTAACGACCATTAACGACCCTTTCTTGATAGGTTTCAGCACCTTAAGCCATGGTTCACCTCAAGGCTAAGGATACCATTGTCTCTCTAACGAGCCTATTTAGTTCATCTGATGAGCCTAATTGAGGCCAGGGTGACTAGAGGTCAAAGCTGCCTATAAGAGTCAGGGTTTGCACCAGCTGCATTCAGACCGATGAAGCTGTTTGGATGAACAGCGAAACGTTTCTATCTCTCAAAAAAGAAGTCCAGTAGCCATGACTCAACTCCCAGATAAACGCACCTGGATGACTGAGAATCTTCACAGACGTATTCCCCATACCTTGTTCGAAAATTGTGTCATGTATGATTGGGTTTCTTAGAATCACTCCCAGGAGAATACCAGCCTAATCTAATGCCTTTACAACAGGCCTGCCTTATTAAGTGCTAGCTATCTTTCTCATAATATACTGAATACCCTCAGCTCTTTCTGATACTCCTAGAGAGGGTGAGGGAATGCAGCAGTCCTCAGAGCTAAACTGTATTTTCCTTCAGGGGGACATCCAAAATAGTTATCATAAATGATGTGGTAAATTAGTAGTAGCCATGAGAGAAGTAACTCCATTCTCACTTTCAAGTTTGTTGGCTTGGTTAGTAGTTTGGGGAAAGAATACTATCAAGAAGATGGTTGCAACCAGGTGCTTTGGTATAATCTTAGAACTGCAGAGCTGGAAAGGACTGTCCAAACTTCAGACCTCCAGATGTTTTGGACCACAGCTCCCAGAATTCCAAGCCTAGATTGCCAATGACAAAAGACTGTGGGAGTTGTGGTCCAAAATATCTGGAGGTCCAAAGTTTGGACACCACTGCCTATAGCTCATCAAGTCTAAAACTACCTCACTGTAACCACTCGAACCCAAATTATGTATTAGAGCTACAGATGAGTAGGGTTGCAATCCTGTGCACACATAATCTCAAAGTAAACTCAGTTCTGCATGTTAGGGATGATGCCTGACTAAACAAATGCAGAACATGCTGCAAATATGAGAGGCACAATCCAATAATGAGGCATAAAGAACATATCAACACAGTTTGCATGCCCATTTCTCGCCTATAGGACATAACATAACAAAAACATAAACATGCTCCTGACATATGTCCTAATCCGGCTTCTTTCCTTCCCAGTGTGGTGTGAATGGTAATGTTTGTTGAAATTAAATCCATTGTTTAACCATTGTTTCATATTGCATCCCAAAGAGCATATTATGGCCAAGATTTGACAGTACATTGTGGTATCCAATGTCCTTGGAACTCAGACTTCCCTATCATTCCTGCTGAAACACACACACACACACACACACACACACACACACACACAGAGAGAGAGAGAGAGAGAGAGAGAGAGAGAGAGAGAGAGAGAGAGAGAGAGAGAGAGAGAGAGAGAGAGCTCAGATGATTGCACATTTTGGGATGGGATGAAATATGAGAGGAACAAAAGATGACAGGAACAGTGGGATCTGTCTGGCAACTCCACTTCTTTTTGGCCACAGGTTTCCCAGTCTGGAAGAAAACTATTATTTCAATTCTAGATTAGCTTTGACTCCTGGTTTCTTTTGGTAACCATAACCTCTCAGTTTAGATTAAATAAAAAGCTGTGGGGAGTCAACCTAGAAAATTTTAAATCATGCATCAGAGAGAAACAATGTGCAGATGAAATGCACAGGGTCCTGAATTTAATAAGCTGAATTATATATAATAAAAGAGCCATGAGCTCTGATGATTTCCTTAATGTGATTGTTTTACCAGTATTGTCCTTGCACTTCTCAGTAGAAGAAATTTCAGGGTTTCCCCCTCACATAAGCAGGATCTGGGAGGGCTGAGGGTTTTAAAGATCCCGCTTCTTCTATTTCCACCCAATAATAGCAAGCCAAGCCTCTTAGCCTGCTAGATGTGCACAGAATGTAATGCACTGATGGAAATAACAGCAAAGAGATTACGTTTTGACTGCTGAATGGGGCCAATGCAGGCCTCAGTGCCTGCTTCTAATCATAAGGTAGCACTTACTCTGTACATATTGTATTGAAGAAGAGTCAATGTGACTGATGATCATTGGTCAAAGCTGCACAACAATTTCTACATTTTCCATTTAAACAAAGTTTTCACTAAGAAGCTATTCAGTGAGATGAAAGTACCATTTTATGTGATTCAAAATTGTTGGCAAGCAATGTGTGTGTGTGTGTGTGTGTGTGTGTGTGTGTGTGTGTGTGTGTGTATTCCTCTTGAAAAGCAGTAGTTTCTCCTTTGCTACAGAATTCTATGAAGATGGTCAATAATCTCCTATGAGGGCGGCTGCTGATTTACTGATTTGGCAGCCCTTGGTTTACATTTCCTTTCATATTCCTTCCTGAGCTTGGATGCTATAGTTTTGCTGTGGGTCCCCTGGGATTTTTCCTTTTAGCTGTTCTGCTACCACAACAACCCAAACAGCAAGTTAGAGGTGATGATTTTGGTAAGGAAACCAATGGGGAAAAAGGATGCACACAGTGAATGAGGAGGGAGGGGGAAGGCCTTTGTGTTTATACAGTTGTTTTCTTGGCTGTAAGTAGCACAAGAGGGGAAAACACATCTAGTAATACAATCGATAGTGGCAACTTTGACTACTGTTTGTATGGTGGCACAAGGTGCTGCTCAAAAAAAAACAATGTTGAAATAAGCCATCCAGATGCAGAGATCTGACAGTTGTACCTTCATACATGATAGTATGCAATCACCCCCTTACTGTACATCAGTATTTGGGTCAGGGATGATATGAGATATAAAAAGATAAGGATCAGGCCAAAGGCCCATCTAGCCCAGCTTCCTGCATCTCACAGTGCCCCAACAAATGGCTCTGGGAGCTCACGAGACTAGATATCTGTCTCCTGATACCACTCCCCTGCATCTTGCCCTTGAAGTACCCTGGTTTTAAGTCTGGAGATTACACATCTACATCATGGTTTGTAACCTGTGATTGACTTCTCCTCCAGACATTTGTCCAATCCCCTTTTAAAGGCATCCAGGCCAGATGCCCATCACCACATCCTGTGGCAGGGAGTTCCACAGACTAACAACACGCTGGGTAAAAAAAAATTTTCTTTTGTCTGGCAGATAAGTCACTTCTCTGTAACTGTTTTTCTCTTCCTTTCCTTTCCTTTCCTTTCTTTTCCTTTCATCTTCTTATGGGGGGGGGTTTTTTTGTACAATACTCCTAAAACAGTGTGATGCTTTCATATAATATGATGCTGTGATAAAAATCATATGTTATTGTATGTTATTGGCCCCCTTTCCTATCACTTCTGATCACATACTGCTTCACTCAGCTTAGGTAGCAATGGAAACGTTGCATCTGCACATGTTTTGCTTCCCAAAAAAAGCAAGACAGAGAAAGGGGAAAGCTGTAAATATCACCTCTTGCCCAAGCACAACAAATAACACATTTACATGGCCAGACCTTGAGGGGAAGATGGGGGAAAGAACAAAGAAAGGGAAGCAGCAACTCCCAACAAGATAAGAGTTACATCAAATATAGAACATACAAGAGATGCATGGTCACATTTATAAGAAATGCTTGATTTTCCACAAGAAGGTTACCATTGTTCAATCAAAGAGCCAGGGCATAGTCAACATCAAGTTAGCCCCAGTGCCTCAGAAATAACACTTTTTCCGGACCTTGCCAAAGGGCCAAAGGACCCCAAGTGGTTGCTTAAATTTCTTTTTATTACAATGCTTGTCTTCCAACATAGCACCACACAAAGGTACCTAAACTTGGGGTTTTTATTAGAATCTACTGTAATAATACAATGCACATGTCAATGTTCAAAAGATAACACTAGCCTTCATAGTCACAACCACATCATTCTAAGGGCACTCAACATCAAGATGAAGCTATTTCACCTATGAATTGATTGTGAATTGCTTATCTTCATGCATACAAATAATTCAGCATTGAACCTAATTCACTGGTGTAGAATCATTGCTTTCCAGTATCTGAAGGTTGCATGTAAGCTACTAGACAATTGGTGTGATAAAATGCAGACAGTATATGGCCATGTTTTTATCAATAGCCCAAAATGTTGATATACTTCTTAGATTTTATCATTCCATAGCAGTGAGCGCTCCCTGCTCTCATAATCCAAATGATAGAAAAGTGAGATGATGTGATTTTTTAAAACAAAAAAGATGTTATGTTCAAGGATAGCATTTCAGGATACCTGAGCCACTGCCACCATATTAAGCTGAAACAAATAATTGACTCTAGAATTGTTTAAACCATAATCTAAGCAATCTTGTGACTTCCTGAAAAATTCATAGCTTTTATTTTGTATGGTTTTTGTAAAAGCAGTAGTGGACTGCACCTTATTTTGCCAGATGCATTTGAAGAAAGGGGCTATGTGCCACAGAAACAACTTTAATCATTAAATTACTAGAAGATTTTTTTTAAGGATAAAGACTAACATGGCTGCTTTTCTAAACAATTGATGTGCATTTACAGGGGTGTTAACACCACCAAATATAATGGTGCTTAACTTAAAAAGCACAGGTACATTTTTCTTGTACATCAAACTGATTTCAATGAAGGCAAGACACAAAAATAAAGCATTTTCTCTCCTTGGGACGATCTGCAAACCTCTGAGATCAATACAACACTTGTTGATTTAATTATTTTGGATTAGATTGTTAAATTATAGCATCTCCCCAGTGGAATACATTATCCAGGACTTGCCAAAAGCAAACAATACACAATTTCTGTGAAATTAAAAATTTGGATAAACATGTGGCAGGACACATGTTTATTAGGGAATAAACCCCATTGAACTGATTGAGTTGAACATTTGCTCTGTGTGTCACACACACACACACAAAATGTTTGGCAAGATCTCTGAAAGTTTATCCTTAACTACTCGTTATCCATAACTACTCATTGCTCGTTGACATTGATGTGGGAAGGAAAGAAGAACAAAACCAACATGTGGTTATTTTCGTTGGAAAGCTGATTATAAATATCACTAATTCTCGTGACCCCTCAAAGTGAAATAGATAATCTCTAAATGTGCTACGAGAATCTTTGTTACGTTTCTCACAGTAGATGAGCTGAACCAAATATCTGGCATCTGACCATTAATCTGCACATTTTATTGATTTAAATGTATCTTCCAAATTATTTATTAAGATGATGCTGTTATTTTAAAATTCAAGAGAGCAAAAATGCATGTCGTGTGCATAAAAAGGCCTCAAATGTGTTCCTCTCATTACTTCCACTTCATTTCCCCAAGTATAAACCTAGGGGAGACAGAGAGCACGCTGAAGTGAGTGTGAGTTTACAATAAAGGCCCATTCCATGAGCTCTCTGTTATTTTGTATGGCAACCCTCTAGATGCTGTGCTCCACTTCAAGAGAGAAGCCAAGACAGCAAGTTTGAAGCTTTGTTTGAAAGGGCAGAGGAATGACGACAGCTTTGTAGTAAACGGCCTGCTTTGTTTGCAGACAATTCTAAGTTTAGTCTTCAGCATTTCAATTGAAATGGTTCAGTAGCAACTGATTAAATAGATTTAACCAGCATCTTTTTGTGCAGCTGTCAATCAGAGTTAACAAGCCCGGACCAGGATGATAATGTAATCGGGTCAAAAATAAGGCAACTGCCCAGGGTCATCCCAAAATTCTTGACCATGACAAGAAGGAAATGTTATAACCCCACATTCTTTGGGACTAGAGCTGGGGATGATTTTTTAAAAAAAAATGGTGATTCACCATTATTTATGATTCATTGGGGTGACAATTTGACAAATCAATGAATCAATGAATTTCCAGTGACAAATTGATGAACTGATTCATCTCCCTTTTAAAATTGCTCTAAAAAGAACCCCCTTGAATCTAGAGTCCCCAAGTTAGCGGAGATACTTCCTCTGACTCTCCTCTACAAGTTCTGAAGGACTGGTGAGGATTGGGGTTTAAGATGCCTGACTTATGCACCCCCAAAGAGGAAAGTGCCCTCCACGCACCTAGGGACGCCAAGCTTGCAGGGAGGCTTCTTCCAGCCCTCCTCTATAAGCCCTCTAGGTTTGGTGATCATTAGGTTTCAGACACCTGAGTTATGTACCCATAAAGTGGAGGGCCCTAGGAAAGTGTAGGGATATCATTGCCCATATTTCTGAGCCCCAAGATTGGTCAAGCACAAAGGAAACTGAAGGCCTAGGAGGGCTGCTTGACATATATTTCCCGGCAGCCCCAGGACCGAAGCAGATACCAGAATGTGCTGAAGAAGGCCAGAGTAAACAGGACGGCAGATAACCAGGATATCAGAATACATCTGCTCAGGCCCAAGGAAGCCTCTTATCAGTAATGCCTCACTAGCTAGGGAGCATTTCCCCCCCACCTGTGAAACCTATTTCCCCTGCTTTGTTTACCTGTTTACTGAACAGATAACGCTTGCATTCTTTCCCCCCACCGAGGAATGTTTCTCTGTATGTGCTTACCCTCTAATAAAAGGCTGGGCTCAGGCAGCAGTAGGAAGGACACAATCATCAACACACAATCACAATCATCATCACACACAATCATCACCACACACACGCAGCACAATCTCACATACACGCATGCCTCCACACATATTCAGACACACAGAGAGACACTCAGACATCCATGGAACCCTGACAGACAGACGAACAGGAATGCTGCCCTGAGCGCCAGATGATTGAACCCCGAAACTCTGTGTCCCGTGTGATTCGTAACGCAACAGGAAAGTGTCCTTGAGCAACTTAATTGGGGAAACCCAATCTTCACCAGACTTGGAGGAATTGTAGAAAAGAGTCAGAGGAAGCTTTTCTGCAAGCTGCCTGGTAAGAACTCTCCTGGTGGGGCGGGGATAGGCTGTTTGGGCCTGCATATCACAGGCATCTAAACCCCATCTCCACCAAACCTGAGGGATTATAGAGGAGAGTCAGGGGGTTATTCCCTCCACATGTGTTTTCTCTGGGTGACCTAGGGGATCATTTTATAGCCTTATGAATTAACAAACTCAAATGTGCTAAAATTAGTCAATTCGTATTCATAGAAGGACTTTATTTATGATTAATACGAATCAATGAATGTTGACGAATCAGCCAAATTTGTCAGAAAACATAATTCATGTTTCAATTTGTCCCCATCTCTATTTGTGACACAGGAGCTAGCTAGCTGTGAGATTCTTGGAGTTGTCATCCTCTCCACTGTAGGGCAGAATTCCAGCACAACACACACACACCCTGTTCCTTCCTGGGTTGATATGGTGCTATATTGCACATTTTTTTCTTAGTATGCAACAGCTCTCTTAGGA
Organism: Phrynocephalus guinanensis; assembly: GCA_037367245.1. Taxonomy (NCBI): domain Eukaryota; kingdom Metazoa; phylum Chordata; class Lepidosauria; order Squamata; family Agamidae; genus Phrynocephalus; species Phrynocephalus guinanensis. The sequence continues at coordinate 67,123,528 of CM074735.1, forward strand.
CTGATCATGTTACAATATATTCCACAACATGAACAAGAAGAGTCTTGATCAGGTGGACGTGGTGATGGTGGTGATAAGTTAAGGCTCAGTCAGACTTATCAGCTATTCTGGATGAGCAGAAGGCTACAAGAGCCAATTAGCACAAGACCAGCTTATTTTACATGGCTTCTCCCAAAACAAATCCATCAGTGGTACAAATGTCAATATTGTTCAATTTCCTGGCTCCTCTTAACATTGTAGTGGAATTTTGTAATACTTCCTGTCTTTTCCTAAAGTATCAAAGTCTGTGACTGTGACATAGATGAATGTGGGGAAAACAAAGAGACAAAGGGTGGGCCGTCCACTGAGGCTGGCCTGGATAAAACGAAAGAAAATGAAAAGGAAGGTGTGACGGAAGAGGAAAATAGAGAAGACAAAGAAGAATAGTGTAAAGGGTTAAAGACAGCTGTGGTGGTAGAAGGGATGTGGATGTATGACAGGGAGATGGATGAATAGGACAAGGTGGTTTGGCAGGAGGAGGAGGAGGGATTAGTGAGAGAGGTGCGTGAGGTAGGTATACAGATGGGGGATTACAGTTGAAAGATAGTTGAGGGGAAAAGATGGAAGGAGAAGGAGATGATCTCATGTGGGGCCCATGGGGACTGGAAAGTCCTATGGAGAGACGAACTCACCAACCACCCATGTCGGGAAGTGCCTCGTTGGGCACGACATCCCTGTTGCAGGACCATCTGTCCGGTAGTGGAGAAAATACCTGTTTGGGAGAGAGGCAGATGCAACTATGGGAGAACTCATTCCTGAATACCAGAGAACGTGTAAGACTTGATGTTAATGAAAAGTTGTTGTTGAGTAACATTGAAGAGAATGTGCTGGAGGAAGAAGAGAAAGAAATTTAATTGTTGGAACTGTTGAAAATAAAAGCCCGTTGAATTTAAGACCTGACCCTTTCATTGACCTGTTACCAAATATTTGTTTAATTGAAAGTTATGATAAGCCCACTCACAGTGACCTATGAAAATATTCTGTGCATTCATCTTCCTTTTGAGTTTCAAATACCTCTGAAAGGTTCAGCACCAACAATCATTTATGATAGTCAAATGATAAAACTGTTTGCGACCCTCTTTCTACAGCACCAGAATTCCTGATAGGGGATGTGGCTGTGGAAAAATTATCAGTTCTCTGACCCTTTATCTTGAATGTTGGGAAATACATCTCCTTCCTATGTTTTAAATGATTCATATCCTATGGACAACCAGCAGCAACCTTGATTGTAGCAAAGCTGTAGCATCAATGTTTTGCATGCAACGTACAAGTTTGATCCCTAATGGCTTTGAACTGTGTTACTGGAAACTTCAACACTCCAGTGCACTGCTGCCAATCATTGTGGACAATATTGAATCAGAAGGGCTAATATTCTGACCCAATATACCACAACTTACAAAATTGGTTTAATAATATTTCCCAATATGACCCAAGATACTACAACTTACAAAACTGGTTTAATAATATTTCCCAAATAGGATGATTATTTTAATGCTTTTTGTAAGCCCATTCTGTCCCTGTGTTGGGAAAAACACAGAAATTGAATATAATAAAAAACATATCAGAAACAAAATATCAAAAATCCCCCCATTAATTATTGTGGATAGAAACAGCTGCACATAGTAGACACTTCGTAGAGCACGTACAATATTATTCTGTTCAACACAGGACTCATTTGTGTTTATCTATTGTCTTAAGGGACATTAACCTTACATTCACTATACAGAGCTATTAATTTCACTTGACTTCATGTCCTAAGGTCAAAATCATTAATCAGTATTCCTATCATTAGCTCAGTTTCCTTTTCTATTAAGTGATTGTGATCACTTACTATTAATGACTCATGAAGTTTTAATACATTTTTGTTATTGCGATACTGCCCAACAGTAATTATGACATACGAGGTATGGATGGTTTCCTTCCTCAGTGTAAATTCTGTTTTGTGTTGATTAAAGAAAGCTGGAAAATAATTAACAAGTAGGTTTGAACTATCAGTTTCTTATGGTCAATAGAAACATAGCATAAGCCCATTACTTTTTATTGCCAGATCTGTTATATTTCTGATTTGTTTTATGTCTTTCTTTGTTTGCAGGGCTTTACATCAAATAACTCTAAATCTGAGTCCGGTTACATTGAAATAGGTATTTCTGTTGCAACTGCAAGAGACCAACAAAGTTAAAAACACATCATGATGTTCTTGCCTTGATGCAGAAATAACACAGCAGGAACCATGGCCAAAAACAGATGTCTGCAGATACAGATTAGATTGTCCTTGCTTTGCTTTTTCCATATTCATCAGGCAACCATAACCATACTCTGTCTTGGCTGGACATTCCTCGTTTAATTGGTTGCTGAACACACAACTGCCACCCTTGTATCCCTTGAGCAATATAATGTATAAATGTGATATAATAAGGAGTTAACCTAGACTGTTAAAATGGGATAGGTACATCAGGAAAACCTAATGCATGCTGCTGTTGCTTTATACCATCTTATGTTTATACCAATATCGACGCTATGTCTGATTAGCTGTCTACATTTTATTAGGACCATTACAAAGGCGTTTATTGGTGCACAGGAGCCAAATGATTTGGAGGGGACAACTGGTAGGAAAAGACTTAATTGAGTCCAGATGGATTCACTACTATCTTTGAAGACATTAGGGCTGCGATGAGTGCGAAAGAATTTGCATTTTGACAGTTTGGCAGGGACAAAAACTGTGCCTCTAAAGCTTGACCTCAAATTATGCCTTTTGATTAAGCAATGCATTGCTTTCATTATGTTGCATGAAAATAAAAAAAAACTGTCACACCCATAAAGATTTGTTTGAAACCAGTATTTCTGAGTGAAATTCTTAACTCATCAAACAGGTGTCGCAAGGCATAACATTCAATGGGAAAGAACAGTCAAACCAGTAGATGCCATGACAGAAGAACTGCACTTTTCAGATGATCAGGGATAGTGCATAAAGGTGACAGTCATCTGGATCACAGTGAGGAACAAAAAACCTTGGGCACAAACTGGCCACAATAAAATAAATTGAAGTCCTATTGGAGAAGCAGGGCTGTTGAGACTTATGATGCTCCTTAGATCTCCTTAAATCTTTTAAATAAATATTCCTGTTGCTGTGTTATCACTTAAAGTAAGGTGAACAGTGCTCACTCTTCTATTCGCTATTATGTAATTGGGTGGATTGGCCTTACTTTAATGGCAGTTATTCAAACATGTTTAGCATATCCCTCTTATACATCATAGCCTTTTTTCCTTATAGTATATCCAAATTGTAGTTTTTAAGGTCTGTATGCTGCTTTCCTTTGAAAAATATACCAAATATTCAGAGGCTTTGGATGGGTTTCCGTTGTACATAGAAAAGCAAAACCCAAACAACATTGGTTTCATTATCTCACCTATATAGGCAATTCAGCAACTCTTGGAAGGGACAAGAAAAATCTATAAAGTTTATTATCATTCTGCAGACCATCTGGCAGAATTCAGCATGAAAATTATTAATTCTTTCAGTCAAAAATCTCATTGGGCAATGGATAGCTACAGGTGAAAAGGCTACACACAGATCTACCAATTCATATAGATGATGACACTACCAAGTCATATAGAAAATGACAAAATCTTATGGCACTAAACGACTAAGGAACTGCACAAATAGGCAGGAAGTCTGAGGAAGAAGCCATACTGTAAACTCCCTGTTGGTTGTAGAAGTATCCAATTTACTTATACCAAATTAATACAAACTTATACTATTTCACAATTTCCTACTCACTTTACAGTCATCATTAAGGAAGAAGGTTGTACGTGCAGGGGTCTGTTGTGTATGCTAAATACAACCCAAGATAGGGCTGAATTTTGAAACTCTTGGGAAAAGGCAAACAGGTAAACAAGGTATGTGTGAGATCTACATCAAAATGTTACTATGTGGACAATTCCAGTCCATTCACTACCATCCTGACGTTCATCAGAAATTCTGCAGCCACGGAGTATACTTAGTGAACTGTTATGGAGAGATCTCTCCTATTTAAATACTTCTGCAATCCCTGATAGAGATGGGCACGAAATGAACAATTTTTCGTTTCTGTTTTCGTTTTTTCGTTTCGTTACGTAACGAAATGACAAACGAAAATTGTGATGAAAATGCAATGAAACGAACAGAAACACCAGAAATTTTGTCGTGCGTTTCGTTTCTGTTGCTGCAATATGAGTGAATTGCTTAAAATCCTTTTTAAAAAATCACAAAAAATGAAATAAATGGTAACAAAACGGTAACGAAACGAATGAAAATGAAAACGATTTTATTTAAAAAATTTGCAAAAAAGGAAATGAACCGAAACGGACCCTCCAAACGACAAATGACAAACGAAATGCAATTTTTTTTATTCGTGCCCATCTCTAATCCCTGATGTTCCTGCAAGTCTTCTTATCAAATTCTGTTATGCATGGATGGTTTTAGTGACGAAACTAATGGCACCCACACTCACTAGAGAGAGAGAAAAAAAAGCAATTTATCACAGTAACCCTTCAGAGGCACAAGATCTCATTAGTGCCCTCTTATGTAAGGACTCACTGTGAAACCCATATGTCTCTAAAGTGCTTACATTTAGACTTCCACATAATTTCATAGCTTCATGGACTGGAGGTCTTTGCCTTTCAGGGTGTGACTACACAATGTGGAAAATATTTTGGATCCTTGGTGGACCACATTTTTTTTTAAAAAAAATGGGTTTTCACAGATGAAATTGCTGTAGTTGTCCAATTCTCAATCTGCAGAAACCAGCAGAGTCAGAGAGCTGCATTTACACAGTCGATGCTGCCTTTGACAAGGTGCTAATCATCAGTTCCCACGTCTTTTTTTCTTTTTTCTGAAGCATCCCAATGATACAGTGCTCCATCACTGCCTTCAAAGCCTTATTTTAAAGTGACTCTGTTCTCAGGCTGCAGATGCTCAGTTGAGGACAACTACCCCCTGAGTGCCCCTTTGACTTCAGATTAGACAATCACAGTAGGCAAAAAGCAGGTGGAGGGGAAACAGTATCATCCTGATCAGAACATTTTTAAACCAACTCTGCTGGATGAACAAAAAAAAAGAAAATTCCCCACTTAAAAGAAACAGTTTCACAAAGGGTTCCCTCACATTAAGCTCTATGTTATGTACCTCCTAGATTTTAATTCTAATTTATTTGCACCTAATCAACTGCAAATTGTTGGAATAAATGACAAATGTAGCCAACCTCTCTGTTTAACACAACCCAGTTGTCCAATAAGAGTTGGTTGCCTAAGAAAGATGGCAGTTTATTAAAAATAAGCTTTAATATATAACAGTATTAATAAAGTTCAATGGATCATTAATAAAGTTCAATAATCTTTGTTGAACTGAGCTCTGCAAATATAGATCTGTTAACATTTCTTCTTGTTCCTTTCCCAAAAAAGGTTCCAGGCTTTCATGATTCCCCTGTAAGCAGTGGTATGGAATGCCATATATTAATAATTCTTGTATTTCTAAATCCCTAGCCTGCATTTTATAAGGCACCACAGGGCTATTCATTTTGCATTTCATCACTCTCCAGGCAACACCTTGGCTTAAAAAAAAATGTGAGATGTTAAGCACAAGAGAAACACTGGTTTTATTTGAAACAGTAATACAGTACCAAGGGAATTATGGCTGAAATGAATAACCCTGTGCCTATCAGAGGTAATTTTGTTTTAATTGCATCTAAAATGGATGACCAGTTAACAAGTAGAAAATGCTCATAATAGCTTCATGTGAATATCCCAGGTCAGTTTATGACCAATTGTCTATCTTCAAGTGCCTTCCAAATCTAGTACAAGGGAACAGCTTGGACTGGTGAATCAGCTTCAGCCTTAATACTGGCAGAGCAGCCACCTTTGATTCCAGACCTCTGGCTTTATCTCCACAGCATCTTGCCAATCTGTAATGGGCTTGAAAGAATGGGATAGTCTAGTGACAAGGCTGTTGACAGCCCCCTCTGCTGTATCATTTGCATTTGAAAGACTCATTTCATGGAAATGAAAAGCAGTTTCAGTTGCACTGATGCTTGCAAGTCACCCAGGGCTTAACTGAATGCTGGAACTTTTTTCCAATATTACCCCAAGAAATGTAAATATCCACAAGGTGTGATGGAGCCAGATTAAGTCATATTCACAAAAGATCCATTGATCTCAAAGTAAGTTTATCCCTTGACTATCAAGTCTGGATCCATCTCAGTAGGCTACTTAAGGTTACAATAGTGTCAAAAGCAGCTGAGAGGTCTAGTGAAACCAAAAGGGACACAGATCCCCTATCCATTTCCCTGTGTAGGTCATCGACCAGTGCAACCAATGCTGTCTCTGTCCCATAGCCAGGTCTGAAGCCAGATTGAAATGGATCCAGGTAGTTTATCTCATCCAGAAATATTCAAGGCCACAACCTACTCTAGTACTTTACCCAAGAATAGGATGTTAGATACCCATCAGTAATTGTTCAGTATTGTTGGATCTAAAGAGCAGTGGTTTTACTATTGCCTCCTTCAAGCATGCTGGAATCCTGCCCTGCTGTAAGGAAACATTCACTACTCTTCCTGACCAGTCTGCCATACATTCTCTGACAACTTTCATGATCATGAGGGGCAAGGATCCAGCAGACATGTGGTGGCCCTCATGTCCCCAAGGGTCCTGACCACACATCCGACTGCAGGAGATGAAAGTCATCCTGCAGTCAGGGGAGGGGGTTGTTTTACTTACTGGCTCTGGATCAATAGCAGCACCCAAGGTAGCCCAGATCTGTTCAATGTTGCCTGCAAAGTGTTGTGCAAATTCTTTGCAGTGAGTTACAGAGTGGCCTGTATCATCCATCCACGGGTCTGCATGTACCGGACTTTTGAGTATTTGGAAAAGCTCCACTGGGCTATTTTGTGCTGAAGCAATGGTGGTAGAGAAAAATGGTTTCTTTGCTGCCTCCACTGCCTTGGAATAAGCCTTCCAAAGGCCCTTCACTGATTCTTTGTCTGTTTCAATCCGGGTTTTCTGCCAACGCCTTTCACCTCTATGGCCACACATTTCAATTTTGCTAGCTCTACAGTGAACTAAGCAGTCAAATTGGGTCTATTTTGAGGAAGGAGACGTTTAGGAGCAATCTGGTAAATGGCTCTGCTCATTTCCCCATTTCTGAGATCAACCAAGGATTCAATAGGATCGCCCATCAGAGAAGTAGGAAACTCCCCAAGGGCGGTTACAAAACCATCTGGATCCATCAACCTTCTAGGACATATTGCTTTTGTCTGATTTCCCTCCAGGGTCTGAGTTTCAAAGTGCACCATATAGTGGTATGTTCATGACAATGGAACTACAGAACTTTCCTTTACCATGAGGTTGCCACTGTCCATAGCAGGGCAGAAGACCAGGTCTAAGGTGTGGCCTGCAGGATGGGTTGGGACAGACACCATTTGTGCCAGACCCATTGTTGACATGGAGGCCATGAAGTCTTTGGACACCCCTGACAGAGGTGCATCAGCATGGATGTTAATGTCACCCAGCACGATGAGCTGAGGGAACTCCAACATCACCACTGTTACCAGTTCAATTAGCTGAGGTAGAGAAGTTGTTGTGCCACGTAGAAGGTGATACACCAAGAGAATTCCTATTTTGTCACTGCCTCCTACTTTTAGAAGAACACAATCAAAACCAGAGAATTGGGGAACATGGCATCTACCAAGAGGTATGGAGCTATGACAGAGTATGGCCACTCCACCACCCCATCCCCTGGTCCAGAGAAACCTGGAGGGCAGAGTTGAGTGAGGTGGATTCCTCCAATATCATCCAGCTAAGACTCTGTGAAACAAGTGAGATCAGCATGTTCTTGCAGAATCAAGTCTTGAATGGTTGTTGATTTCCCATTCACTGATCTAGCATTTATCAGCAAAATTTTCATTTCAGGAGTCCTGTTATCAAGTTTATTTTAGAGCAATTTAAATTTGTAGATACCTTGGGAGTTACCAATACTCTGTAGTCCTCCCTTCTTATGTAGTGTTGAGGAACCTTAGGATAGCCATGTCTTCCCTTACCCTTATCCTTGACAACCCACATGTTCTTCTTTCTGGACATCCAGGTATTCACGTACATTGCTAACATGTTTCTCTTGCATCTCTTATTTCCCAATCCATGTGGCAATCGCCCCTGACTTCCTGATTTTCAGTCATAGACACTCTTGCTATTTATGTAACTCCCATCATATAGTCCAGCCTTTCTGAAAAGGTAACATCTCATTATTCACACAGATTAAGGCCTGGCTGAAGTCTACAACTCCATTCTTCCCTGGAGTGCCTGTGGTGATGAGTTCTTGATCATTCTGTACCCACCCCCCATAAACACCCCCAATGGATTTCAGTTTTGGTAAATTTCAGTCCTGGTTATTCATTTGTAGATCAGCTTCTGACAATTTCCTTTTCCCATCAGGGTTCGTGGTTTTTGCTGCTTTCTTCTTCCTTGTAAGAATAAGGATGTTGGTACTCTGACTACTCGGAGTCGTGACAATCTAAGCTTGACAACCAGCTGAGTTGTAGCCTTGATGGGCCATGCTTCAGTGGCTAGGTGTAATTACGTACATGTTGAAAACATCATCTGACAACATGCTGAGGTACACTAAAGAACTGAAAACAATTGCCCTTAAGGAGAGCACTCTTTGAAATGAGAGACAAAATGAGGTATATAAAATCTTCTGGGAGGATCTGCTGAAGTGATTTACCTCAGCTGTGAATATGAATGTAAGTGCACCTGAAGGGAGAAAACAATAACAAGCTTGATAAAAGTGGACCTAGGTCCCTAAATGTGTATATTTAAATTCTTTAGTTATTATTAATGTAATGACTGCTGACTACTTTATGTTTTGCAAATATCTATTTACAAAATATTTTAACCATCTTTTCTAAAACCTTATGCAGGAGATTTTTTTTCCACACAAGCCCCCTTCACATTGGACGTTGCTGGTTGTATTTTTAAGTGGCAGAGGTGTTTGTAACATAGGAAGCCATCACCTTTTCATAGAAAATTGATTCTCTCATGATTTATGTGCGGACTATCTCACTGCCAAAGTAACAGAAGGTTGAAAGCTGTGATAATTTAAGCTCTCTTCAATTTGTGTGTTTGTATCCTAGGTGTTTGGGGTTGGAAAACCCCCAGGGTGGAAGTGTTAAAAAGAAACCAGAGAAGCAGACTCTGTAAGAAATAGTTCATACTGAGCTGATCATCACCAAAGTAATGTAAATACGGTTAGAACAGTTGGCACCAAAAAGACTGAATGGTATAGGGTGCACCTCCCTGAAGTGGAACACAGAGTATAGTTAAAGGTGGAGGGAGTGGAGTAAAATAATCTGGCTTTATTCTGTTCATCAGTCTTGTAAAAATACAAATTCTCCACGGAGGCACATCATGCAAGTTGTAACAGTGACTTAAAATAAAAGTAGATGAAATCTGAGGTTTGGCAATTGGAAAACAGGATCCAAAATTAAACCTATATGAAAAACTTCCCCTCTTCAGCAATTAGGCAGCTTAAGTCATTGCCTTAAAGGTTAAAAAAGGGACCTCCAGTGATTCACTGGCCAGGGGTGGGAAAGGGCCAGAAAAGAAACCATGAAAGTTCATTTAGCTTAAGTATCATCCATTAGAGAGGACAAACTCTTGCTATTTCATTAAAATAAATCTATCCCCAAATGGAATAGAATTATTCCCAAATGGAAGAATCATCACACTAAGCATTAGGTACACAAATGTAAAACTTCTTTCAAGGACGAAGTTCTGTTGTTACGGAGTTGTTGTTTCTGGCTTATAATGATCCTATGAATTAATGATTTCCACTACTTGAGTCTTGCAAACTAAGGAATGGTGACTTCTTGTACTGAATCAGTCTATTTACTAAGTGACATTATTGGGGGGACAGGGAGAAAGAAAAGTCAATTTCCACTAGTTCCTTTGCATGTACCCAGGTTTAGGTTTATGCCTCCCTTACTATCCTGAATACAGCGACTTTGTCTGATTTTAGAAGGTAAGGATGGTTTATTTGTTGATTGACTGATTTAAAAATATTTCTTTCCTGCCTTTCTCCTTGAAAGGACGCAAGACAGTTGAGTTTTTGAGCCTGGGCCTATCCTGCCTGATGGGGCCCCAATGCTGCCTGAGCAACTCACAGTGTAGCAGGGGTTCTGAGAAGCCTCATTAGCCTCTCCTGCTGCAGGAAATGCTACATTTGGAGAACAACCTGTAGGACAGCCATGAAACAACTTCCCACCAGACCCCCGTGCCCTAAAGGGGTCCTAAAGGTTAGGATATTTAGGGGTCCTAAAGAATAGGATATTGGAAAGGGGGGTCTTTCCTAGTTTGCTGATTGACCCTCCCTCTCTCACTCACTGAGGACCTTCTTAGTTAAATTCTGATAAATAGACTTTCCAGAGAACTAGTGTGTGGAATTCTCCAATGAAGGAACAATGGGTGTTATTCTACAGACACAGGCCTTGTAAGAAGGTTTCCCCTATCAACTTCTTTTGCCCTTCAGACCCAGTTACTTTTGTGAGAAGTAACATCAGGTGATTTCTGGAAGTTGGAGAGTCTATAGAGAATGTGCCCACCCTAGACTGTAGTTCTAAAGAGATCCTAGATGATAGAGATCAGGTGGGCGGCAGCAGAGGAGGCCCACAGTGACAAAGGAAGACATTGCATAGATCTTTCTATCTCCACTAGACATGGGCACGACTCGGCGAAATCCTCGTTTCCGTTTCCATTCATCGTTTCCGTTACCTAACAAGGAACGGTAATGACAATTACTCCGCTCCAGCTCGAACCCAACCCAATAAAGATAAATTGGGTCTGATTTGTCGTTGTCGTTCATGGCATCGCGGCGATCGCACGATGCCAAGCAAGCAGCACAGAAAAAAGTTTTAAAAATAAAAAACCCGATTCCTGGCCATAAAAGCAGGCGAAAATATGCCTGCCTCAGTGAGGGCACCTACCAGAGATGGGTGGTTTCTGGGGGGGGGTCCCCGGCCTTCCCCCCCTGTCCTGGGCTGCTGGTACCAGGCGGGGGGGGGGCATCCTTGTCATCTCCATTTGCCATGCGGTGGGGGGGATCCAAAATGGTGACCGCAATATTTATTTTTAAATCGTGGTCCAAAAACCCACCAAAGCACCACAGAAACATTTGAAAATAGCTATTTTAAAGCTGCCTGAATTTTTATAGTAGCAGCAGTGGTTTTTCTTGCAATAAAACGTCTCCATTGATTTTATTTTATTTTTATTTCTATTTTTTTACACCTGCGCATGCGCAATGATGGGCTGGCCATGGAATGGGACCATGCAAATTTTTGGACCCATTCCACCAATCGCATGGCTAGGTTTTGACTGAGACTTCTGGGTGTGCCAGAGAGGTCATGAAAAGCCCACAAACCCTAACCCTAACCCTAACCCTAACCCTAACCCTAACCCAACCCTAACCCATACGCCAGTACGCTGTCCTTCTTAGTGGGTCAGAGGCACCCAGAGGTCCAGCCCACTAACCCACCCTAACCTTAACCGTAACCCTAAGGCCCTTACCCTAACCCCAACCCTAACCCAGATCCGTACGCAAGTACACTTTCCTTCTTAGTGGGTCCCAGGCACCCAGAGAGGTGCCTCCCACAGCCCACTATCCCCAACCCCTATCCCATTCCCTAACCTGTACGTCAGTACGCTAGTACGCTCCCCTTCTTAGTGAGTCAAAGTGAGGCACCCACAGAGGTGCCTCGCAGAGCCCACTATCCCCTATCCCATTCCCTAACCTGTACGGCAGTATGCTAGTATGCTTCCCTTCTTACTGAATCAGAGGCACCCAGAGAGGTGCCTCTGCCACCCCACCCTAACATAATTTAATGTATGGTACGTGGCAGCTCCGTGAAATGCTTCCCTTGCTTCCCTTCTTAGTGGGTCAGACGTCAGAGAGGCACCCAGAGAGGTGCCTCCCAGAGCCCACTTACCCCAATCCCAACCCCAACCCAACCCACAAACGACAAATGACAAACGACAAACAAGAAATTTTTGAAAATTATCGCGACAAACGGAAATGACCCGAAATGGACCTGTCCCGACAAACGACAACTTGAAACGTCATTTTTTCTGGTCGTGCCCATCTCTAATCTCCACCTCTACCTCCAGTGGCTTTCCTATGCCTATGCATCACATTCTGAAATTTTCATTGAGTAGCAAGCACCAGCATGAAAAATATTCTGGATTTGAAACAGTTCCAAAGACAGAACATTTTAGTTCCAGGACAATTCCTTTTCAGAGCAGGATCACTACATCTTCTCCCACGAGGTCATTTCACTGGATAAGAAGACAATCATGAAACCACATTGTCTGGATCTGGAAGTTGAGTCATGGCAACTGGACTTCTTTTCTTGAGATATCAAAACATTTCTCTACTCATCCAAACAGCTTCGTCAGTCTCATTCCAATATCTCTCAAGAAAAGAATTCCAGTTGCCATGACTCAACTTCCAGATAAGTTCACCTGGATGACTGAGAATCTTCACAGGCACATTAAAAAGGTAAAAGTAGAGGTTCCCCCTGCACATGCGTGCTAGTTATGTCCATCTCTAGGGGTGGCAGTCATCTCCATTTCTAAGCCAAAGAGCCAGTGTTGTGCAAGTCTGTCGCCATGTGGCTGGCATGGCCAAACACATTTCTGCGCACGGAACCCTGTTTACCTTCCCACTTTTTACGGCAGTACCTATTTATCTACTTGCATTTACATGTTTTCAAACTGCTAGCTTGGCAGGAGCTGGGGTTAACAACAGGAGCTCACTAAGCTGCGTGGCACCCAGGATTCAAACTGCCAAGCTGCTGACTTTGTTGTCAACAGTTTCAGCACTCTAGCTTACTAGGTCACCACGCCTCTCTCAGAGACATTGCTTGGGGTAATTCACACACCATTGCCACTGATTACAAAGGAAAGTATGTAGTGGGGGAATTGTACAACTAACAATTGTCAAAAGCCCATTTAACAAACATTCCTGTTAATCTACTATTGTTATTTTGTGACCAAAGTTCTCATACTCGTTGCAGCATGACCTTCAATGAAATACTTGCATATCAAAGATGCTAGCACCAGAATGTTAAACTCCCACTGGCCTACATCTCTTTCTTTGACATGTGACAAAGTGGACTTGTCCACAAATTCTCACATTTGAAAACGCATAAATTAGCCTGTAACCACAATCTGGTCAACTACCTCCCCCACCCCGCCCCGAATGGTTTTCTCCATGTATCAAACAACACACTTTTATAGTTGAGCTTCCATCATCCCAAAAGACACATGGGGAATTAACCTGGCAAGGAAGAAAATGTGCATGCAATTCTGTATCTATTGCCTTCAAGATGTGTGGGTCAGTGACAGGAGCAGCTTTCCAAAGGAACATTTTCCTTTGGGACAAATAGAACAGAGCATGCTGGCAGCAGCACAGGGAAAATGAAGAATATGGTTTCAGCCAGTCTTCCTTTTTGAAAGAAACATGCCAAATCAATATACCATAATTCTCATGAAACCCAGAGCCTAGTTTTTTTACACAATGATATTGTATGGCTTGAATGGAAGCGGGAAACCACACAGTAACATCTGTTTTCACAGACGCAAGGTTTCCAGCATTACAAAGAGAAGATCATAAAGTATGTTCACCCAGTTCTTGTACTTGTATTCAGAAAAGGAAAATGTTCGATTGTTCCTATGAATTCTTTAGCATGCACCAAAAGTATGCCTTAAGACTGCATCTTGCAAATTTTCAGTTCCTTAGGAACTAGACATGCATTCTGCACTGGTGGAGGTCTCGTTTTTGCAAGAGATCCTGGACTGTCTATGAGTAAGCCGCCTGACAATGATGAGCGTAAGTATGGATCTCATGTTTGTTATGCTATATACAGTTGAGTCAGAACTGAATTACAGGGCCCTAATTGCAAGGCATGTGAGACATTTAGGGAGTAGTTTTATCATTAATCCCCTGTTTCCCCTCCAGAGCTGAGTGGGAATTTGAATTCAAGTCTTGTCAGTTCAGGTGCATCATTTGGCCACAGCAACAGCCAGGCTTTCATGGATCAAATAGCAGCTACCATATGATGACCTGTAACCTTCATATATAGTTTATTGGTTGTTGAACTGACATTCATATGGGGGTCTTGTTCTTTACAAATGACATCTATCTTAACCAAATAATTCAATTCTGGACCTGGAGAGGTGGCCCTACACATGATCTATTTGACACACCAAATGTCTGAAATGGTTCAGGTACAAAAGCCATATAACACATAAGCCAGGCATGTCCAAACTTTAGCCCTCCAGATGTTTTGGACCATAACCCCTACAAGTCCTTTGTCATTGGCAATCTAAGCTTAGAATGCTGGGATTTGTGGTCCAAAACATCAGGAGGGCCAAAGTTTGGACATGCCTGACTTAAGCACTTTTGTAACTGTTGCATGCAAAGCTGTCATGATACTGGAACAAATGTTGAACTATTTTCAGAAAACATCATCTTTATCTGACTCATTCGCAGATAATATAATTCATATCAGTCAGGAGAATCCTGAACACAGGCAAACACAATCTGAAAATAGCATCTGTGTCCATCTGGGCTATAGACAGGAATGGGCAAATTTGTCTGTTTTTCTGTTTCTCACTTGTCTAATCTTCGTTTCAGGATATCTTGAGTTTCAGACTATTTATGTTTTCATTAAAATTCATTTTTGTTCACACATTTCTGCTAGTGAATGGGGTGGGATTGTATGCACTTTTCCTGATAGTGTAGACATATTTTTGAGAACTATTTTCCTAATATAATGTATTTCATACTTTATTTTTACTAGCATACAGATTTTGTATTTACTTTTCTCTAATATATGTGTTTTGTGTTCATATTTTTTTTAAAAATAATAGAACTTCATAGCAACATAAGAAATGTAAATTCTGGAAGATATATGAGGTTGATTCACATATTGATTTGAATGTACAAATTTAGGCAAATATAGGTAATAATGTGAACCAAATACATTCTCTTTGCTTAAGCTATAAACAATATTTGAAAACCGTACAGTCAAAGACTGTACAAGAAATGCAGCATGGAAGCACATTATCTACAGTTAACAAAGCTGTTTGATGAAACATCCTTCTTGTTATCCCAAAGCTTTTTTGTAGGAAAAGGGATATATTGCATTACCAAAACCCATTACTGGTCATTTTGACTTTATTCAACCACAGTTTGAGATAACAGGTATTAAGTTTTTTCTTTGCTTTTATCTTTCAGAATTTCAAAAACTTACTGGCATGTGTTTTCCAGGGATTTTCTGTAATAGTTTAGTTTATTGATTTGTTATCTGAAATGTGTGTAAGCTCGGTGAGATCATGCAACAGATGCTTTGATGGATTGCTGTCCTGGAAAATGTTGTAGGATTTCTAAATGCTTGGGAAAAACCCAAATAAAGCCATGTGGCCAATACACAATACAAACATAGAAGAATATGACGCTTTTATTAGACCACTTTTTTAAAAAAAATCAATTATTGTAATGCTCATGATTTTAAAAATGCTTCTTCAGGCTTGCATCAGTAACTTGTGCAGAGTATAGAATTATAAATGACTGTCCCAACTAGAGATGGGCACGACTTGGCGGAATTCCCGTTTCCGTTCCTCGTTTCTGTTACGGAACGGAAACGGTAACGGGAATTACTCCGCCAGAACTCGAACTCGAACCGACTAAAGAATAATTGAGTCTGATTTGTCGTGGTCGTTCCTGGCATCGCGGCGATCCTGCGATGCCAAGCGGCACAGAAAAAAAGTTTTTAAAAGTTAAAAAAAACCCCGATTCCCGCCCAAAAAGCAGGCGGAAATATGCCTGCCTGAGTGAGGGCTCAGGGCACCTACCAGAGGGGTGGTATACCCCCCCTCCTGTCCTGGGCTGCTCTGGTGGTGGGGGAAATGCTCGCCGTAGTCGCTCGCAACAAGCACCGGACTCGCTGCCGGCTGCCGCAAGTCAAGCGGAAGCGGCACAGAAAAAAAGTTTTAAACTCCCCCCCCATTCCCGGGCCAAAAAGCAGGCAAAAATATGCCTGCAGTGCAGAGTGCACCTACCAGAGGGGTGGTTTCTGGGGGGGGTCCCGGCCTCCCCCCCTCTCCTGTCCTGGGCAGCCGGACTCGAGTCGCCATGCCATGGGGTGCGGGCGGGGGATCCAAAATGGGGCGGCGACCGCATTTTTTTTTGAAATCGTGGTCCAAAAACACACAAGCACCACACAGAAACATGCGAAAATTGCTATTTTAAAACTGCCAGAATTTTTACAGTAGCAGTGGGTTTTTCTTGCAACAAAATGTCTCCTCTTTCCTCTCTCCATTGATTTTATTTTATTTTATTTTATTTTATTTTATTTTATTTACACCTGCGCAACGATGGGCTGGCCATGGGAGTGACCATGCAAATTTTTGGAGCCATTCCACCAATCGCATGGCCACTTGGCCAGGTTGACCACAGAGACTTCTGGGATGTGCCAACCGGGCATAAAAAGCCCACTAACCGTAGCCCGAACCCGAACCCTAAGCCTAACCCATACGCCAGTACACTGTCCTTCTAAGTGGGTCAGAGAAGCCCCCAGAGGTGCACCCCAATACTCACCCTAACCTCACCCGTAACTAGCCTAACCCTAGCCCTTGCGCTAACCCTGTTGCCTAAGCCAGATCTGTACTTGCATTGCACTACACGCAAGTACAATTCCCTTCTTAGTGAGACACAGCGGGTGCAGAGAGTCTGCCAGTCCGCCACTTGTGGCTCTGGGTGACTCCTGCAGGCTTGGCTCGGCCGGCAGCATGTGTGACATGCAAACCATGCCCCCGAGGCCTGACTGATGCAGGGAATGCACCCCAAAAAGAGGGGTGCCTCTGCCAGTCTGCTGTGTCTCTGTGTGCAACTTGGTATGCAATCATATCCATATGGCTATGCATGCCCTTTTGCAGCAGGTGAGGAGAGGAGACCCCCATGTATGAGGGGTCTCCAGGAGCCTGCTTTCCCTAGCGGGTGAGGATAGGAGGCACCCCCCCAAAAAAAGAGGTGCCTCCAGGAGCCCGCTACCCCCCAAACCAGTTTAATGACAGACAAAAAAACGAAAAACGAAACGACAAATTTTTGCAAAGTTTCGCAAAAAACAAAACGAGCCGACACAGGCCGCCTCCGACACACGACAACTCGAAAACGTCATTTTCCCTAGTCGTGCCCATCTCTAGTCCCAACAGGTAAAAGATTGCCATGCATCATCTTAAGGCGATTTAGAGCTGATTACAGGCAGGCAATGTGGTTAGGAATTTGCACTCAGTACTTCAGATATGGCCTGTTTGATATAACAGCTTTAAACTCAACTGAATTTTGGGACATTCATTTATAATTTTTTGCACTGCCCAAACATTACCAGTTCATGCCTAAAGATGGGATTTTTAATTCACAAAACAGTTCATTAATTGTTTCTTCTTCTTCAAGTGCCATGTCGTTGTAGAACATTGGCAATCAGTAGCCTGAACTGGTTTCTATCTAAATATTCTAAATATAGCAGCTGTGCTCACTGCAGACCACAGGCTTAAGTTCTTAAGCCAGAATGTTCTTCTACACCCCGGGCCACTGCACATTATGTGTCCAAAATATTGCAATTTTCTTTTCTTTATGACATTGAGGATTTCTAGCTTTTTATTCATGTGTTGTAATATGGCCACATTAGTGACTCTGGCTGCCCATGGTATCTTCAGAATTCGTCTGTATGTCCACATTTCGAATGATTCCATCTTCCTGCATAATGTGTCTGTGAGGTACAAGTTTCAACACTATAGAGAAATATGCTGAATACATACAGTAGGATCAAAGTATTTGAGTACGAAGTCTGATAGATAAGTCCCTGTTTGTCAAGACTTTCTTTATTTTCTGGAAGGAATTTCTAGTTTGTTCAATTCTACAACGGATTTTGCATGAAGGGTCCCAGTTATCCTTGACATAGCACCCCAAGTATTTATAAGACAATACTCTTTCTGTAACATCACTATTGATCTTGAGAAGTTTCTGTGAACCAATTTTTTTTACTGATAACCATCCATTTTAAAAAGGAAAATGAAAACGCAACTGAAGCTTCCTTTTTTGTCAGTTTATACATTGCAAAAGCTGGAAAGCCCCATACTATTGCCGAGACACTGATTAAACCTTGTGTGAAGGATGTTGTAAGTTGCATGTTAGGTCCAGACATGGACAAGAAGATTGATACTGTGCAGCTCTCAAATAGCACTCTAAGCAAGTGAATTTACACAATTTCAGACTCTGTGGAGAACAAGCTTATAAGAAGATTCAAAACTTGTGCACTTTTTAGTTTACATCTTGATAAAAGTACAGATGTTGTGGGACTTGCTATTCTTCTTGTGTTTATGAGGTATCCATTCAAAATACAAATAGAAGAACTTTTGATGAGTGGAGTACTTGAAACTTACACCACTGGTGACAAAATTTTCAAAGCTATCAACAAATGTGTATAGAAACATTATCTGAAATGGAGCAAGTGTGTGGATATTTGCAGCGATGGAGCTGTGTCTAGAATAAAGCAAGTGGCAAGAAATGGCACCAGTGGCCACAGTGTCATCCATTGGCATTCTCTGGCAACTAGAAGGATGCTGCAAGATTTAAAAGTCGTATTGGATGGTGCTGTGAAGATGATTAATCATGTTAAGAGCTGCCTGCTTCAAGCATGCTTTTTGAAAACTTACCGCAGAAGATCTGGTTATGGATCACTTCCACCTCTTGCTGCACACAGAAGTGTGGCGGCTATTAAGGGGAAAACTTTTAGCCAGCCTGTTTGAACTAAAAGATGCACTGGGGGTCACATTTACAGAGGAGCCTTTTATCCAACAATTAACTGATGCTGATTGGCTGTTTAAATTGGGATAGCTTTGCAACATCTTTGAAAAACTAAATGAAACCACCACTTCTCTTCCAGGGAAAGGAGGAGCACAATTAGAGAAAATAAAAGCCTTGCGGAAAATAATTACATTTTAAAGCACGTGTTGAGAGCAGAGACATCGCCAAATTTCCTCAGTTGCAAGAATTTGTCAAAACGAATGACATCAACCTTCAAACCAACTTCCTTGAAATTGTTATTGCCCACTTGCAAGGTTTGGAAAGAAGCATAGTTGATTATTTTCCCGACATTGACTCTGAGGACATCTACAGCTGGATGATGAACCTGTTTTCCTGCGACCCAAAACATAAACCTACTGGAATGATGAATGAAAATTTTCAAAATCTGCTTGAGATCAGTGAAGAAAGCAGTTTAAAACAGAAATACTGTGAAGGAAGCCAAGAAGAGTTCTGGATGCAGGTGTATTCAGAAAACAATGCTGTTGGCAATGCTGCAGTGAAAAGACTAGTGGGTTTTCCTTCAACTTATCTCTGTGAGTCTGCATTCTCAATGTCCGCTTACATAAAAAACAGATCCAGGAGCAAACTTTCTGGGTCCAGTGATTTGAGGGTAAAGTTAACTAAACGTCCCATAAACATAAAGGAAATATGAAAGATTCATCCAATCAGTTTCATTCGTCGCATTAAAGACAACTGAGCATTACATTTGCACTGTTTTTCTTCTTTTCCTAAGTATTCAAACCACTTTAAGGGTAGCTGTGCTGCAAAAAAAATTAGTTGGACAAGGGTGCCATGGCAAAAAAAAGTTCAAGAACTACTGGTTCTGTTTTACTTCTTTGTTCCATGTTTTCTCTATTTAGTACTTCAGTGTTTCATTCTTCTGCTGTTAGTTTAAAAGTGGTTTGTCTTGATGTTATTTTTGTGTTCAGGAAATCATGTTATACAGTCATGTAATATAACATAATATGTAATTGTCATTTTAAATTTTCTCACCATTTCAAACTTCTAAATTGTTCGAAGAATGATATGGTGGCAGATAAGAATTATATGGTGGCAGGAAGGAAGGAAGGAAGGAAGGAAGGAAGGAAGGAAGGAAGGAAGGAAGGAAGGAAGGAAGGAAGGAAGGAAGGTGACTCCAGTTGCTTGGAGATGTGAATTCACTCTGTGTTTTTTCTTCACTTTACAAGTTTTATCAAAGATGCTGAACTCATCTGAGGGACAAGATTAATAGCATCAGTAAAGTGCAGACCAAAAGATACACCCCCTCAATTACTGGTTTCACCTGCTGCCACTGATATGAATGAGTGAGAAATGGCTCTGATTTCCCTGGACAGGATTTGTGTTGAATTGGCAACAGATGGCATCCTTCACATGACACCCTTTATTTTAAAAGGATGTTGACAACCATGAATGGGTCCAGTTTTTAAGCAGTCGCTGGATGGCCGGCCATCTGTCAGGAGTATTGTGGCGAGGGTTCCTGCATTGCAGGGGGTTGGACTGGATGATCCTTGAGGTCTCTTCCAACTCTATGATTCTATGATTCTATGTAGCACCCATGCCAATATTTGAACCCACTGGTGCTACATTTGTCCATACAGCCTTGAGCTATGCTCAGGTGATATTCAAAATCTCAAAAGAGAGGGCTTATCTGACAGAAGCACACAGCTAATGTTACAGCTAATACAAAATATTACAGCCCGAGGATTCAGCTAAATGCCTGATGATCAGATAAACAGAGTGGCCTAAGTGGTCTGTGGATCAAAGTCATTCTAAACGTCAAAAGCAAGGTGCAATAGCTATATACAATCATTCAAAATAAATCTGCAATCTGATGGCCCCTGCAGATGTATCCCATGGACATAGGGCCCAAGACTCCCTCTCAACATGTCGGCAGGGATGTTCACAGGCAGCCAAACACACCCACCTGCAGAAGCCTCCTAGGACACAGAAACATACCTGCTATTGCCACTCCACCATGAGTACTCATGAGCAAATGAGTTTCTGATACTCCAGAGAAAGTGCTTAGGCTTGGCTGTGGGAAGGGCAGAAGCCTCCATACTCTTGCGTGAGCAGGAGTCCGCCACTGCAACTCCCCCCGCATGCCAAAAGTAGAAGATAAAATATCCACATCCTTCCATCTGATTAATATAAAACTAGCAGGAATTAGTGATTTGACAATCATTACTTCTCCTTCCTTAACTTCCTTAACTGGCCAGAGTGACCTCGCTGCCAGACGGGTAGTATAGAAATCCAATAAATAAAATAAATATAAATTAGACTTTCATTGGATTGGTCTGTTAAGGAACAGTAAATTGAATTAAAGTGAGAAATCAGAAATACAATACTGTATAATGATAGTGCTGCTTTCAAACAACTGCCTACCAATGCTAACAGTGCTATTGTTGCCTAGTCTACCTCAAACAATATTGGACTCTGGGTTTTTGAGTCTGTGCTTCCAAAGGCACATCAAAAGAAGCCTATATTCCAACAGAGTAATGCATCTCATTTACCGAAAACCAGATCACTTTGCCAGTGCCAAGCTACGAGATAGAAAGAAAGTGTGTAGGATCATCTGTTATCCACATCTTACTGTTCTTCGTCAAATGCCCCTTTCCCTTTGTCACTTGGAATTGACATATGTCATCAAAGAGATGATTTACTGAAGGTTCTCCATCATTTTTCAGAATGTATGATGACTCCTGTCATAAAAATGTGTGAGAGGTGATAGTTTTCTCCCTGAGTTGTATAAAATATTATGTCCATGAAGGTCAGGTTAGGTTCTGAGTAAATAAAGTGTACTGCCAGTGAATGCCAGTGGACTGATATTGAAAATCTACTATGATCATTATATATCTTTTTAATAAAAGAGGTCCTATAAATTACATTAACGTTTCCGTACTCAGAAAGGATTTTTTAACTGAAGTTACCCACTCAAGAATATATCTTGTTGGTGCTTTTCCTCTATGTATGTTCTTTTAACTATCATATGGAGGAACCATCCCTGACCAGATGTGCTCCTGTTGTCTTGAACTATATCTCACCATTGGCTGCAATACCTGGGGTTGAAGTGGGTCATAGTCCCACAGAGCCAGATGACTCCAGGTTGAAAAGGTTGCTCCAAAGTGGGTTGTAAATGCTTCTCATAGTGGTTTGAGTTCAAAGTATATCACATCTTAAAGTTGTTCCTGAGATGTATTAGACAGTTCTGGGACCACGCTCTTGACAGCACCATCAGAATTGTGCAATGTGTGCCACAATCAAGCAGTCCCCAATAACTGGCAGAAGCATTTCTGCAAATATTATGCCTCTTTTATGAGACTTCTGTCAGACAAAATACTTTTGGATCCACAGTGCATTATCTAGGAATCTCCGCTTTGGAAGGCTAAAGTATTTTGTAATATAGTGAACAGAAGAGATGCACAAGGAGTTAGTTTTAAGTATTTGACCATAATTTGTGGCTCATTTTTTATTATATGGCACTGAAACATTATGAGAGTGACTAAAAGAAGAGCCATACAATTATCTTTGTCTTTAATAGGATCTTGCACTAGTATCACACTGTTGTTTTCTGAGACTTTGCTGAAAAATGTAAGTCTCTTCTTCAGGCAAAGGTGAAACAAAATAGTTTCAATAATTCTTGAAAGTCGTAGGATTAAGCACATGCCATCACTGGCTAGCATGCATTCTTACTTACTTCTATGAAGAAGAAAGGCTACTTGAAGAAATAGTCAAAGCTCCTGGCGTCTGGGATGGTATGAAAAGAGATCTTACAAAGATAAATATCCCAAGAGTCATGCAACCCAGCCACCTGCCAATGCAGGAAATACAGAGTTTCAATAATTTCATCTTTTCTTTGTCATAATTTTCTAGATATACCTTGATATAATTACTGGATGATATTTGGAATAATTGCTTTCTATCCTACCTTCTTTAATAAGTCTGTGAGCAGTTCTTTCCTCCTTTTGAAATCTGTTAAATAGCAATAATATCTCTTCAGTGTTTGTGTGTGTGTGTTGTGTCGTTACAGTCGTGACCGACTCTTCGTGACCCCATGACCATGAAGTTTTCTTGGCAGTAATACTCTCTTAACCATTTGTCTTTCCACACTGGTTATGGTGGTAGGCTAGGACTCAGGAAGCCTGAGCTGAGACCTCCATCAGCCATGAAACACATGGAGTGACCTTGGCCAGCTGTATTCCCTCAATTTGAACTACTTCACAGGTTGTTAGAAGGATAAAATGTACGGCAGTTTGGGCCACTGGAAAAAAGACAAAAATAAGTATAAATAACAATAACATCACTAGCGACAACAGTTGGAAGCACACTTCTGCTAATTTATTTATATTTACATTTCAAAACTTTATCGTTTGTTGCCACGGGCATTTACAATATGCAATGTATAATATAAAAGAAATTCTAAGTTGTTGATATCTACAAGTGCGTGTTTTTGAATGTATCTTTCCTTAGTGCAGCTACAGCTGATCTAAGGGTGCTTTTACATGACCCCTAAGATCCGCTGGTCACTTAAATTCGGACCAGAGATCTTAGGGGTTTGTCGCTCTTCGTGCGTCCCCACCCCTCCGCACTTCCTGGCTGCTGGCTGCGTGAGGGGAGGAAGAAAAAAAGGGACAAAAGGATGCAGGCTTACCTCCGGTGCCGGTGGATGCCGCCCTGTCGTTGTGATTCCTTCTCTTAAAGGGGCGGGAGGCAAAAAACAACAGCAAAAAGAAGTGACGAGAGCCCGGCACATCCGCATCAAGATTTTTCACCCTTGGAGAGCAGGTACATGAAAAGTGCGTTGGGACACGCTTAGGTGGGCGTGGTCGCACTTAATTTTCAGTAAACTCCAGAGCTGGTGGGTAAACAATTTTAAGCTCCCGAGCTGGGAGCCATTTGCGGCGGAGTTTAGGGGTTGTGTAAAAAGGCCCTAAGGTTCTTTAAAGTGGAGAGCATTTGGGCCCTTGAGAAAACCAGACCTCAGCTTCTTGGCTGCCAATGCAAACAGTCACAACATATGCAATGAACAGCTGATTGTCAGTGAGCAGGTCTAATACTATTTCCTTGGGGGTACAATTGGGATAAGTAACAAAAATCCTTCTCAGGAATCATTGTAAAGGGGGCAGATCAGTAAATAGTGAACTATGTCTTCTGATTACAGCTGAAGACACATTTGTGTTCTATAACTGGAGTTCCTTTGTCCCTCCCTTCAAGATATGCAGAAGGCATTTGCTGAGATCAAAGTTCATTGAAGGCTCTGCTAAGCTGTGGAAAGGACAGTTCCTCAAAATAACATGGCCTTGTATCATCAGTGTGGAGTTGGGGATGCCAAATAGCAAACTGAGACTCAAAAATTGTGGTTGTGTCTTGGCAGTCATCAAAATCAAAGATCCCATTCTTTAATGTATTAGAGCCAAGACAGAATAACTTTTCTATAGTAAGGTAATAAACCTTTAGCTTGTTGTGGCACTTGTTTACTCGTCCTCTGGTCTGTAATTGCTCCAGCCAGTGGTCAGTGATTGATCCTCCGAACTATTTAATCTCTTCCAGTACCTAAGATAGACCAAATCAATTCTGGCAGTAATTGAAGGGAGACCCAACTCTGTTCTAAGATGAGCGAAGGAAATCCCAGAAGGGAGTCTCACCAATCTGACTCATTAATTTATTCTGCATGGTTTCCAAATTGGGCTTGGATCCTTCTCCCCATATTTGAGCCAGAATTTTTGTGACAAAAAAATTGTAAGTAAAAATAACATCATCATGAACAACAACAACAGTTGGGAGCCCATTTCTGCTAACTTATTTGCATTTGCATTTCCATTTCAAGTCACTTTTCTCAGTCCTTCCAGCTATCAGTATGTTAATACAAACCAAAAAAAGCAAATAAAGAAATCTCCAGTGTTCAGGGATTCAGAAGGCCTCCAGATGTTATCATTTTAAAAGTATTAGTGATGCAGTGACATTCTTGACTTGAAAAAAATTATTCAGGGAAATAGTCTCTAGCTCTAATACATAAAAACAGAGTGAACATGGAAAGAAGGCAAGGGATTCATCCAACTAGCAGGCATTCTGTACGGTGGGAAATTGTAAAGGGAAGGAGCTGATGGAAAGAAAGAGGAGAAAAGCCAGTTTCTACTCTCTCCCCATAAGCAGCTATGGCAGACAGCAGGCACTGGATGAATATCCTGGAGCTTAAAAATGACCAATAAAGATTAAGCTCTGTGAAAAATGAAATGGGGAAAAGAAAAGATGCTATGCAGTTCCAGCCACCTTGGGAGTCATTCATATATGCTCCCTGGAAAAGAACATGATGTTTTAAGTGATAAAGTTTCCATTTATTCACATGCCAAGGACAGATTTTTTAAACACATCTTTAAAGGATTTAAAAGCCCAGACACCAAAGAGAACCTGTGTTTTTTAAACCTATTTGGCACATCCAAATCACTGGAAGCTGAATAGCAGCAGCAGCAGCAACAACTATTATGATTACCCCCGTCATCATAATTGTTGTTTGTTGTTGTTGTTGTTGCTGCTGCTGCTGCTTCTGCTTCTGGAGCAACCAAACCCTGCTCTCCTTTAGTTTCCAGGACAGTAATAGTAGTTATTTTGTAAAACTCAGGATGTGTCCTGCAAACATCAAGGCTAACGAGGGGAGATTTAAGCATATGGTGTGAAGAGATATAAAACAGAGTGGCAATTGGGTGGAAACAGGCAAAATAAACTCCTGTAGAGAGAGGAAGGCCATGTGACCCGAATAGTACTGTCAGCAGCAACAACAACGTGTATGTTCCAGTATCATACACTAGTGCAGAAGTATATGAAAAAGAGAACTTTTAGACTTAAGGGAATGTTGGCCTACAGCTCTCATTAGCCCCACACAACACAGTCAATGATTAAACATTCGGATGGCCAGAGGTTCTCCAACCCTGTGAAAAAAGAAATGCAAGTAACTTAGAGATGGAGCCCCTCACCCCTAAATATGGGCATAAACCAGGAAAACACAAACAATGAACTTTCATTAAATTTCCAAGGAAACAAACTGTTTTGTGTGGAAGTTGAGTCATGGCTACTGGACTTCTTTTTTGAGAGATAGAAACGTTTCGCTGTTCATCCAAACAGCTTCATCGATGAAGCTGTTTGGATGAACAGCGAAATGTTTCTATCTCTCAAAAAAGAAGTCCAGTAGCCATGACTCAACTTCCAGATAAACTCACCTGGATGACTGAGAATCTTCACAGACAAACTGTTTTGTGGTTCATGCAGTTTGGGACTTCCAGAAGCAGCTGGCCATTGAGCACCTTCCTGGGAGGATTTACTTGGCAGAGGGGAGCAATAACTCAAATGTCCCAAATCCAATATTTGCTAAACGTGGAGGGTGTGGACTGGAGAGTCTTTGTGAGTCTGGTGTCTCTAACTTCCATGGAACTGCTCCCAGAAGTCCAGAACTGCATGAACTATGAAGTATAAGAATTGCCAACACTATTAATAATTTGGTGTTTTGTTTCGTTCTGGGTGTTTCCCCAAGGCACCCCAAAACAAACTACAAAATGGTCCAATTTATTGGGGTGGTGGTTGTTGTTTCATGATTGGGTTTATGCCTGCATCTACAAAACCCATAGATATCCTGAGGCATGATTGGAAACTTATTCTCATTTTCCCCATGTTGTAGCTTCATCCAGCCCTTCTGGACCTCTGAGTTCTAGTAAGGTACACCCTTCTCCCTATGATGGAAAATGTCATAGATTACCTGAAGGTTCTCCACTCACAAGAAGAACCAGAAGTTTCTCCAATCATAAGGCATTTGAGATACCAAATGAGTTATGGTTGCTACTAGGAAGTCATGACTTAACAGTGGGCGAATAACTCACCATTTCCACTACAGTAATTAGAAATTACAGTCAATGCATTGCCCACTCCACCCAGCTACTGCTATAATACCTAGTAATGTGTGACCCCTAACAGCTCATGTCCATGCAAAAAGTATCCTGCTCAAATTAAACTGACAGCAAAAGAAGAAAAAAGATAACCCACCAGAGATGGCCCTCTCACTAGGATCTCATAGCCTGAGGGAGGCTTCACCCATTGTTCGACTGAGAAGATTGTGCAATTTTGCTTACTGTAATGAGTTTTCTCTTTCCAGTGAACCCCTCGCAGGAAAGATGCAAGCAAAAAAAAATGCTCACAAAACTACTGACAAATTCTGTGAGAATTCTCGTCAGATTTCATGAGGGTAGGGGTGGAATCTCATGCAGAGACTTATGCAGAGAAATCTCCTGCCAGAAAAGAATAGGATTTTTCTTCTTCTATTTTTCTATTCAAGAGCAAAAGGCCATGGGTTTCATATTCCATTCCCAACAGTTCCCAACCTTGAGTCCACAGATTTCCAGAAGCCTAGCTGTGCTGGCCATGATCTCTGGGAGTTGTAGTCAAAGAACATTTGAAGGTCCAAGGTTGGGAATCATCGTCCTAACCAAAAGTATCAGCATGTCCCTGATTATGGCTTCTAGCATTGAGGGTTGGGCAGAGCCAAGTTCTGATAGTAACAAACATTTGGTCTCTCACTTCACTGTGGCTTTTTCCAGTAATAGCTCTTTTTGGAAGGTTTCCAGGGTTGAGGCCAGGACAAAGGAAGTGGTATTCAACCCCCAGTTCCAACTGCAAAGAGTCCAAGCAAGCAGAGCTCTATTTTAATTTGGAATTTGTTTCTGATTGCCTCCTGTCTATTCATCCGTCTCAAAGCCAGGATACAAAAATCTTGCCAGCTAGAAGCCAAACTTTCACTGAGAGAGATGTAAGCAGAAGAAACATTTAATGCCAAGAAAACATCTCTGGTACATAAAAAATTGAATAGGAAGGTAAGGCATGTGCATTTAAGAGAGAATACACCATTCAGTATACTGATAAATTTTAAAATTTGATTTATTCTGTGCAGGCAGCAGCCTCAGACATCAAAGCTTTAGATTCAATGCAGTGTCAAAAAAACCATGAAGTTTTAAGACTCAACCAAGCATCGACACCACACTGAAGAACTTTTTACTCTCGACACCGCTGACTGAGCAGATTAGGCTTTATAAAACACAGGCACACACTCTACAACTTCCTCTTCCAAAGTAAGGGGGAAAAATATGATTGAATAGTGTTTCCCAAGTGACTCTTATATAACTGCCCCCTTCCTTCCATTTCTTGGTATACTATTTGTTAGAAGACCATTACAAGTGTGCCTATGAAATTATATATATGTAAAGGCCATCCTTTTTAAATGGAATGGTTGGGCCAGAACACCTGTGCAAATTTCTTCATTACTTCAGTTCCCTTGCAACAATTGCAGGTAATATTTTGCTTCAGCCTCAGAAATGTATTAGATATTCCAAATCTATGCTGGAATCCTTGACCTACACATTTCACTGCTTACAACCATTAGGCAAATGGCAGGTGCTGTCTGTCTGGACAATGAACAAAAAACTGGCACTGAATTTAATGAGGCCCTGTTTTTGAGACTTTCAGCCAAGATGACAGATCTCTACCCTGACAGTGTAAAGGCTGGTACTGTACTAATGAGTGAAACAAGAGCGAAACTGCTGTTTTCTGGACACCTTTTCTATAATGTTCTATATTTCCTTCTGGGGTCAGATTCTAGCACAATATGAAGTGGTACAAATTGGAGTAACACTTGGATACACCCTTATCTAATAAATATGTATATACATATGCACAATCTTACTGGACAGGCCTGATGCAGAAATAACAAAGCCCTTCCTATGCACAGATAAACATGGCATGCAATTTTTCTAGGGGGAAAAAGTGAAAGAGAGAGAAACCAAGTTCTTTTTAACAGGCATCTCTCCTGGCTCTTATTAATGTTGAGACCATTTCTGACAGGTTGTATTTTTATTTCTAAAAGTCAGGACAGCCAACCAAGTTTAGTGACATGGAACATAGTTGTTCTCTACAGACTTGAAGAGGCTTTTTAATTGGGTAAGAACATTTGGAAGTAGGCACATATTGGAAACAGAGCAAAGTCTTCTTATGAGCAAAAGATATGCCCCTGTGCCTGATGTTCACAATGAAAATACTGTAATTTATTGTCCCCCCCCCAAGGAAAAAATTCACCAATTTCTTCCTCTGTTGTGACTTCAGCCTGACGAGGGTTTAGAGCTCCCCCACACCAGCTTTTTATGCAATAGTTTTGACCCAGACTTCTGTTTTGTGTCAAAAAAGTCAATTGTAGTTTCTTCCTGCTTCCAGAAGTAGCAATTCAAACTTTTAAATGGGTCATGGGCCCTACTATATTGTCCAGCACCAGATTTTTATTTTTCCACCTCTGGCTGCATTTAAACAAAACATTTTGGCATTTTGGGTGGCCTGTGAGGTCTTCAGAAGGTCTTGGGAACAGAAAAAGTAGCTCATCACTAATAGAAAGAGGAGAGGTTTAGAAGCACTCTAGGGTACTGCTTTTTTAAATGAACAGACAGACAAACAAACCATCATTTCTAAGATAATCATCATGATCGTCATTACTACCAGTTTGAAAACTTCTTCTGGGTTCATTTTCTCTTTCTTGCTCTTCCCATGGCTTTAGCTGCCAAACCTATTTCAAACATAACTGGGACTGGAATGTTAATTTCACAATAGACTCCAAACCACAATGATATTAACAGTTAAGCTTCTCATACCAAGAACCCTTCATCCCAGTGGTTTTCAGTCATCGCTCTGTGTGGACTGATGCCAAACCACAGACAGCTCCTTGCCTGGCAACAGGAAGCCAGTGTTCTCCTACTGTGTGAGACCTGTTCTTTGTTCTCTGGGGGCAAACAACTACCTATCTTCTCTAGCAACATGGAAGCACTTGCAATATTCTTTCATACTTCACTCGGCAACTCAAAGGGCTCTCCAAGCAGTAGAGAATTCCCTGGATACAACAGCTGGTGAAGCTCGTCTTTACTGCACTGTTAAGTCGCTTGCCATGTGCTCTTTTCTTGCAGAACAGCAAAAGGCTGGCTGGAAGAATGGACCCCAGCATCTTCTCCTTCTCTGTATTGTACTAAGCCAAGGGTGCCCAACCTTAGGTCTCAAGTGTCACTTTTCACTACAACGGATTTCCATTGACTCTTTTTAGGAATGTCTTCACCTCATCACAACTGTAACTTCTCTTTTGCAGATATAATCCATAATTCCTGAAAAGGATGGGTACATCTAATTCTAAAGTCTCCGCTTTGACCATTCTGCCTCGGCTGACTCTGCTATGAGTCTACACTTTGAACTGAGCCTATCCTCCCAATGGCATTGGTGTCAGTTTCTCTGGCACACAGACCCCTTCATCCCCTTAAGGGATGCATTCAAGTGGAGCTGGATTGGACTGATACAATGAAGAAAGCCATGACCTTTAGTTTGCACCAATTTAGCAGGGCTGCTAATGATAGGACCTTTTGGAAGTCATTAATTTTATAGGGTCACTGGGTCAGAAGCGACTTGATGGCATGTTACAAATCTATGTACCATGGGACATGACAGTATTAAAATGCTGCCTCCAAGTCTCTGGGTTGTTCCTTTAAAAAAAAACTTCTCAAAATAGCTGCTTTTACACAAATCTGGGTACTTTTTTTCTTCCATTTTTAAAATAACAACCATTGGGCATGCACCTGTGGAGTTAAAACTGCATGCAACTGATCACTATTCACTGGCAAATGTAATCAAACCAGACAGTTCTGATTAATTTCAAGTGCATTGTCTAAGATGGTGCAGGCAATATCAAATTTGCAGCGTGAGGCAGTCCTAATGCCTCTCTTTTTCCTAGCTCTGTTATGATGTACTATGCACAATTAAGGCAAGTATGCAAGTTATGGCCATTTCTTGAGAAACCAGATATGGCCATGGTGACACATGCCCTAGTGACGTCCTTGCTTGACTACTGTAATGCGCTCTATGTGGGGCTACCGATGAAAAGTCTTAGGAAACTCCAACAGGTCCAAAATGCAGCAGCCAGATTGCTGACTGGGGCAGGGTACAGAGATCACATTGCACCCCTATTAAAGCAGCTTCACTGGCTGCCAATTAGCTATCCGGCACAATTCAAGGTGCTGACCTTGAACTACAAAGCAATGCCTGGGTCCGAGCTACCTCAAAGATCAAATCTCACAGTATGAACCAACTTGAATTTTAAGGTCATCAGGAGAGACCCTTCTCCATCCTGCCATCCTCTTTTGGGAACACATGAAAGGGCCTCCTCGGCTGCTGCGCCCAGACTCTGGAACTCTCTTCCATTAGAGGCCAGAACCGCCCCATCTCTGCTGTCTTTCTGGAAGCAGGCAAAGACCTTTCTCTTCAGGAAAGCTTTCCCTGAATGATAGACTACCTATTATGTGACTTTTATATGAATCGATCATACATGAACACATAGACTCTGTGTTTATAGACTTTGTGATTGCATTGACACTATGTATTCAATGTTAGTTTCCCTCACTCATAACTTTTACATGGAATTTTACTCTCTTTTTAACTGCTTACATTCTCTGGCAGCTTTAATGTAATGTTGTGTTTTGATGCTGTAGGATGTCCCTCAGTTCCCTGTTCTCAATACCTGGATATGTCTGAATTGTACTGGACTGTATATTATCCCTCATTTCTGTAAGCCGCCTTGGGTCCTTTTCAAGGAGAAAGGCAGGGTAAAAATACCCTAAAATAAATAAATAATAAATAAATCCCTCACCTCCTGGAAGGGAGACAGATCACATACTCACATGCCGGGAGATTCTTCATGCTTCCCCAACAAAGGACAGTCTTTTGTCCATTTGTCAGATTAACATATTTTGGTTGGCCTTTCCCAGAGGGAAAGATATGTCTCAAGCTGTTCTCCCTCCCCTCCCCTGCCCCACCCCCAACCCCCAGTCTCTTCCACTCTTGTCTGAATGCATCCTTACATCACCAGTGGTTACAGCACAGAAGCTGTCTGGTGTAAACCACAATGAAATCATTTACATTCCAGGCACAAGTATGTCTTTCACTTGCATTCAAGAGATAGAACACTTAACAGAGATACAGATACCTCTGTGACTTCAAAGACTGGAGAGAACAATTGGTTAAATGGACAGTCCCCTCAGCCTAGAAAAGTCCAACCCATACTAAAGTCCACCTCAAACAATGGACAGCACACAAAAACACCAATGCAGTGAGCAGATTGCTAGACTGGCAGATGTTATGAAATCACCCAGCACAAAGGGATTTCTGCTTGCAGAGGAGGCTTCTGCTTGTTCCTAAACTGCTACAGTCAGCACATGTTTGGGCTAAAACAGCTTAGAAAGCTTACTTTTCAGTGAATTATTTCAGATTTTTGATCTGGCAGGACAAGGCAAAGTAAAAGCAAGCATGTGGAGCATGTGATCCTTCTCCTCCATCAAAAAGCCAAGAGAGACCACCCGTGACTACAAAAGTAATGAAAATGTTAGAGTTATATTGCGCATGGAGTAAAGCAATTCCTCCCAGGTGACAATTTTAATGGAATGTAGTTGCACTCAGAATACGTCAGAAGAAGTGACCGGGTGGTACATAACAATGACAGCTATACTGTTGCTATTGGGAAAAGAACCATTTGCAAGTAACTAGTCATTTGTAACTAGACATGGGCACGGAGCGGCGAAAATCTCGTTTCCGTTTTCGGTTCTCGTTCTCGTTACGTAACGGGTAACGGTAACGAGAATTACTCCGCTCCAGCTCGAACCCGACCCGATAAAAATAATTTGGGTCTGATTTTTCGTTGTCGTTCATGGCATCACGGCGATCGCGCAATGCCAAGCAGCACAGAAAAAAAGTTTTAAAAATAAAAAAACCCGATTCCCGGCCATAAAAGCAGGCGAAAATATGCCTGCCTCAGTGAGGGCATCTACCAGAGAGGGGTGGTTTCTGGGGGGGGGGTCCCCAGCCTCCCCCCCTCTCCTGTCCTGGGCTGCTGGTACCAGGCTGGGGGGGGCATCCTTGTCATCTCCATTTGCCATGAGGTGGGGGGGATCCAAAATGGCGACCACAATATTTATTTTTAAATCGTAGTCCAAAAACCCACCAAAGCACCACAGAAACATTTGAAAATTATGTATTTTAAATGCCTGATTTTTATAGTAGCAGCAGTGGGTTTTTCTTGCAATAAAATGTATCCATTGATTTTATTTTATTTTATTTTAATTTTTATTTTTTTACACCTGCACAATGATGGGCTGGCCATGGGATGGGACCATGCAAATTTTTGGACCCATTCCACCAATCGCATGGCCAGGTTTTGACTGAGACTTCTGGATGTGCCAGAGGGCATAAAAAGCCCACTAACCCTAACCCTAACCCTAACCTAACCCTAACCCTAACCCATACGCCAGTACGCTGTCCTTCTTAGTGGGTCAGAGGCACCCAGAGGTGCAGCCCACTAACCCACCCTAACCTTAACCGTAACCCTAAGCCTAGCCCTTACCCTTACCCTAACCCCAACCCTAACCCAGATCCGTACGCAAGTATGCTTCCCTTCTTAGTGGGTCAGAGGCACCCAGAGAGGTGCCTCCCAGCCAGAGCCCACTACCCCTACCCCTAACCTGTACGCCAGTACGCCAGTATGCTTTCCTTCTTAGTGAGTCAGAGGCACCCAGAGAGGTGCTTCTGCCACTTACCCCCAACCCTAACATAATGTATGGTACGTGGCGGCTACGCGTATCGCTTCCCTGAACCTTCCCTTCCCTTCTTAGTGGGTCAGACGTCAGAGGCACCCAGAGAGGTGCCTCCCAGAGCCCACTTACCCCAACCCCAGCCCTAACCCTAACCCTAACCCTAACCCTAACCCCAACCCCAACCCCAACACAAACGGAAATGACAAACGGAAATGAGAAATTTTTGAAAATTTCCTCAACAAACGGAAACGACCCAAAACGGACCCGTCCCGACAAACGACAACTCGAAACGTCATTTTTCCTGGTCATGCCCATCTCTATTTGTAACTAGTTTGTTTAAAGTTTTGCTTTAGAGATACAGTATTCAGCATTTGGAGACAGAGCTGCAAAGGTCACAAAGCCTTGCTCCATCTTTGGAATGTTAAAAACAGATGGATGATAGATGAATAAGTATATAGGCATATATGTTGTTTTCAAATGGAAATGACAGCACAATTTATACATTCAAATGCCAGAGAAACTCTAATTTATATTGTTTACCGGACTCAGGTGCTCAAAGTAAATGTTTTCCCCCTTCTCCACTCCCCTCCTTTCTCCCCTGAGGTAAACTTCGACTTAACATGCTCATCCATCAGACACAATTTCTCTGTGCCATGACATTGACATACAAAGTTACACTTCCCTTCGGAAAGCAACATGGCTCTTTTATTAAACTCATCCGTTTCACTTGCCAAAGTTGTGAGTCTTAAAGTTGTTGGGAGCTGCGAAGACGCCTGATGTGAATTTGAAGAGGAAGGGAGTGGTGCCTCCGATTCCTGGGAAGAGGGGCATTCAAAGAAGAGCACTCGCCATGATGGATGTGGCAGCTTTCTGAAAGCCATGATTAAAAATGAATATTATGGGATCTTTAGCTAAACTAATTTGCACTCTTTCATCTCAGAGCCATCCGACAGAGTGTGGTTGCGGGTCGGCAGCTACTGCACAGACTAAGACAGTGCTCTATATGATCTATTACTCATGAGATAAGCTAACCAAATGCAAAAGGATGAGCATGCTGAAACATCTGTGTGTCAGAGCTTTTGTTTTTTCTTTACTTTTGGCATCAGGTTTACTAACAGGTTTTACTGGTGGGAGAACATCTGCTTTATTACTCCCTGAGCTATCCTACGAGAAACGTTTAAGATTCTCAAAGGGGGAATAAGGCTATAAGTCAAGCCAATTAACAAATGGAACACGAGCTTTTTGTTTCAGACTTTCTATGATCACTCAAGCTCCAAAATGCCTGGAAATGGTTCCTGTTAGGGCCCATACCAAGAACAGGCATGCAATTCAGGCAATACGGATGTTGTATATATTCCATATTGTGATTCATCCTAGTTTAACCATTGGACAGATGCTGGAAGGATGTCAGCAGCGTAATTAGGGACTGGAGATGGAGACGGTCTGTTCACCAGAATAGACATATGGAATTTAGACAACTAAAGCAACCGTTCCACAACTATCCAGCTGGCAAGTAGTAGAGCTTGGACATGACAAGTTATAAACAACACTATTATTTACAGGGGGTTACTGTTCATGTTATCAAGGGACAACACCATCTATGTGGCATTTGTTCTGCAAAACAATGGGCAAAAGCCTGTTGTAACTTTGTACTCAGTGAAACTTGATTAGGCACTGGAAACATTTAACTTTCATTAACCAAAAGCTTCCTACCCAACTGTTTTAGGTTCTAAGGCTCCCTTGCATAAACTTTTGTTCAGAGAAGTATTTGGGAGCCTTGGGAGGAGCAGAGCCTTTAAAAACGAAAAAAACAAAAAACAAAAAAACCCAGCATTGTTCAAATTGGGACCATCACCACCAACTTTATTATTACAGTATTTTTGACTTTTAAAGACTCCCCTCCCCCATCTTCAGGCTTCCAAAGACTTCCTCGGGGGCAAAACGAAGCCCAGAGGAGCCTAAAAATCTAACATGGGGTTGGGGAGTTAGGAGGTTTTTAACTGGTACAAATTCAATGCTTCCAGTGCCTGATGTGGTGTGGGGGCGGACACTGGAAGAGGGCAATGTTTGGTTCTGGTGTTCTTACAAGCGTGAGCACCCAAGTGTACCTATTCCCAGCTAGGCTCATTTGTCTCAACACTTGCCTCTCTCATCTCTGTGATATCATAAGAGGCCACACCGGTGACATCAAAAGTTCCATTCTCAGGGCTCAGGTTTTTGCCCTTGAAATGGGCTGCTTCTGACCTGGCCACCTTAATGTTGAGTCTTTAATTGTATTGCTGTTTTATAGCAAGGATCTCCTGAAGCAGTGTCACCTAGTCCAGCACATTGTTCCCAACAGAATTTAGTTACAAGTCCCTAAAAAGTGAGAAGGAGGACATGAGAGAGATCATTAACTTCACCTTATCCTCACTGGGTTGGATCTAGGCTTAGTTGTACCTAAAGCAGGCATGCTGAAAAAAATTAATAAAAGTTAGTTGTGATGTTTTTTAGTAAGCTGCTGTGGTTGACTCCTGTAGGATTTGACCTGCAAGTGAATGTGTGTGTGTGTGTGTGTGTGTGTGTGTGTGTGTGTGTGTGTGTGTATGTGTGTGTGTTGTGTCGTTACAGTTGTGACCGACTCTTCATGACTCCATGTCCATGGAGTTTTCTTGGCAGGAATACTGGAGAGGTTTGCCAGTTCCTACTCCAGGCGCCTACAGCACCTGGTATTCCCTGGTGGTCTCCCATCCAAGTACTATCCAGGGCCGACCCTGCTTAGCTTCCAAAATCAGGTGAGATCAGATGTGTTTAGGGCATCTAGTGAATAGGCTCACCCAAATGGAGCAGCCCCACGACCAGGGTTGGCACGTACATTAAGGCGAACTAGGCAGTTGCCTAGGGCGCTAAAATGGAGAGGGGGCGCTGGCCAGCCTGCTGCCCCATGCTGCCCCCCCACTGCCCCCCCACTGCCCCCCCACCGCTGGCCACCACCATCCGTCCCCTCACCGCCCATCGCCGTCTGCCGATGGGCGGTGGGGGGACGGATGGCGGTGGCCAGCGGTGGGGGCAGTGGGGGGGGCAGGCTGGCCAGCACCCCCTCTCCATTTTGGCGCCCTAGGCAACTGCCTAGTTCGCCTTAATGTATGTGCCAGCCCTGGTCGTGGGGCTGGTCAAGGTATTGATGAATGATTAACAGACAGCTTGTTATTTCCTTACATCCCATCTCATGGCCTTGCTGGATAATGGGGGGGGGAGAGATAAAAGCAAGCTTCTTCCTGAGCATTAGGCCCCATGGAATCCATTGTTCCTTCGTCCAGGGTTTCCCTGCACAGATTGGGGTTCAATGCTTCTCAAGTGACCTTGCCCAGGAAGCCAGCTGGGGTGCTTTTTAATCTCTTCCAAGGAGATATCTCTATAAATTAGAATGTGTTTGTGAGAGAGTAGGGCTATGAAATGCTGGTGTATTACCACCAATGTGTTTTCCCAGAGTCAGTTCACCCTTCAGTTTTTAAAAAAGTTCCCCTATTCTTGCTATGTAACAAAAACCAAAAGAAAGTGGAAGCTCTTATCACCCTCCCCCTTCACCATCAGTTAAACCTACTAGGGGCACATAATCCCCTGCTGCTAGGCCAGATTAAAAGTCTTCGTGTATGTATAAAAATATAAACTACCTTGGGATCTGGTCATCTGATGAGTACCTTCTTGCAAACCCATTGAGCAGTTGAGGTTCACCTAAGAGGCCTTCCTGTAAGTGCCATTCATTTATGAGGTCTATTCTACAATAGTTGAAACCAGGGTAATTTACAGAAGTGCCACTGGCTCCCCTTAGTTGGATTGGTCTTTTGAGATATGTCAATAGTTCTTGGGTTTAGGGGTATGTTGAAGGCAAGCTCTAGTTTAGATCAGC
Organism: Phrynocephalus guinanensis; assembly: GCA_037367245.1. Lineage (NCBI taxonomy): Eukaryota > Metazoa > Chordata > Lepidosauria > Squamata > Agamidae > Phrynocephalus > Phrynocephalus guinanensis. Next base: position 67,161,041 of record CM074735.1, read on the forward strand.
AATGCCCTCTAGTTCACAAACAATGTGAATGATGTTATTATTTTGTATTGTGTCATGTTGCTTTCTGTTTGTTTTATATTTTCATATCGTATGTTTGATTATTGCTGCATGCCACATAGAAATCATCAAATATACTGGAAGTGATTTCTCTCTCTCTCTCTCATCTCCCATGTGGTGTCTCTGTTCCAGTTGATATTAATTCAGATATTGACATTGGTCATTCTTTCCTTTCTCTTTTTCTGTTTGCCACAATTTTCCTGAAAGCTTTGTTTCAGAGCAGAGATTTATGACAGGGCAACAAGAAAGGCAAGACACTGAGGGCTTCCAACCAGAGCAAAAGGCTGTCATTTAGACACATTTTGTTTTGTCAATGAAAAAGGTGTCTTAGCTATTACTCCTGTTCATCTCTCTCTGCCTCTCTGTCTCAATCATAGCCTCCACCATCATCACCGCATTCAGCTCTTTCACATTTCTCATTATATTATGCATAATGAAGTGATGATGAAAAACTGCCACTGGTTTTACTTAGCTAATTAAGGATTTGTAGTTATATGAACTCAGTGTGGGTGCTAGCTAAGCTACTGTCTATTTACTCCCGCTCAGGCACAGACATGTTTTAGATGGAGACCATTTCAAGTTGCTTTGCATGTTGTTGATAAAAGGCTTAGGGCAAAAAGCCTGTCCCATTCTGTCACACTGGATGTTTTCTCCTTGATTTCAGCAAGGTATGGATTGACAATTAATTAGGAACACATTGCACAGAGTGCCCCCTGATGTTGGCCCAAAAGATTGCTCAGATCCAGCAGTGGGGCAGAAATTTCTCTGGCACACACAAGACTAAGGACTTGTTTTGACACAAAATAAGTACAGACCCCAAAGGAATTCTTTTTGTGGGCCTCTGCCCTTGTCATACAACCCTTTTCTCCTTCCTTTCAGACTATTAGTAATGGAGTTTCATTCCTTCCATGGAGCATATGGATCTTATCATTTTTCCATTGATTGAAAGGACAGGTGCCTGTTCAGCCTGACAGATCTGAAAAATGGATGATTTTCATTGTGTCATGATAGATATGCTCCTTAGATGGATCTGATCATGATCTACAGACAACTTCTTTAGAAGATTGACTCAAATCTTGAAAAATGATGTGCTTATTCCCTTGAGAAGCACAGCTCTTTTCTGAAACAAGAAATAAATGATCAGCGCCCCTTGGCTGTTCCATCATTTTATCCACTGATGGAAAACAGAGAGGAAAAAAGCTATTTGCCTGTTTATCACAATGATCATCAAGATGAGGAAGCCTTGCTGGGTTATGACATGAAGCAGGAAGTGAGTCATTGGTTCATCTCTACTACAAAAAACCAAACAAAACAAAAAAGAAAAAAGGAAGCCAAAGAAAACCTCCAAAATAATTTTGGAGATATACCTTAAGACAAATATTTGTGCCTTATTAATTGGTCACTACTAGATTATTTTATGATAACTTGGTGACATGTAGATCTTGTTTCCTTTAGTTCTACTCTACTTGGATCAGTAGGTTTCAAAGACACTTTCTATGAAAAGCTTGATGGTCATGCCCAACTTAGACTGGCATTGGTTCACAGAAGAGGACTGACAATTTTGTCCAGACCACTCAGTTATCCAAATCTCAGCTTATAAAACTATTGAAACACCACTCTCCTAGACCATAGTCGGTGAGCTGTGATCAAAACATGCACCTCAGGACCTCACAAGAAAACTGCCCAGTAAATTACCTACCTCACCAACTTGCCCAGAAATCACTTCAGTAAAACACATTCTTTGTTTCTTTGTAGAAGAAGCATTTCTCAAGAAAAGGGATGCCTACAAAATGCCATATACTGTTGTAATGAGGCAGTAGCTCATGAAAGTGAAATAATTGTTTAGATACTGGCAGAACAAGTTTCCTTCATGTTAGGTTTTTATCTGTAGCGTGCTCTTCAATGCAAAAAGTACAGTTAGGAAAAAAATCAAGCAGCTGGAAGATGGAGAAACAGAGAGGAAAACTAGGGGATAATATAGTTGTTGTTTATTCAGAGCTATTAAGTACAACACTTGCACTTGATGAGCCTCTGGACATTAATACTCTGAGCGTTTGCAGTGACTTGTGGACCAGGATCTCTCTCTCTCTCTCTCTCTCTCTCTCTCTCTCTCTCTCTCTCTCTCTCTCTCTCTCTCTCTCTCTCTCTCTCCCTCCCCCTCCCTCCCTCTCTCTCTCTCTCTCTCTCTCTCTCTGATATTTGTGCAATTGAACAAGATACTTCTAAAAAAAAACCTGCCCATCCTACTCTTAGAGAAATTGCACACAATTGATGTGGGGGCTCTGGTACCATGACTGCTGTGTGCAAAGGCCATTGTGTGACACTTCTGGGAATGGCACAAGGTCAGTTTGGCAACTTGGCACATTCATTTTCTTGGTGCCTTCTATACCATGACTGAATGAAAGCAACATCAGCACTGTATGCAATAGGGATGGCAAACCTATGACCCTTCCAGGTACTGCTGGATGCCAACTTCGACAGTTTGTAACCGTTAGCTATGCTGGCTAAGAGGATGGGAGCTATCCCAAGAGATTTGCAGGTCTTCACACACCATTACAGTAGGACCCCAGTATCCGCTGGGGATTGGTTCCAGGCCTTCCTGTGGATAATGAAAACTGTGGATAAGAGAGAACACCTGCCCACCCACCCACAAACTGCTGTTTCCTGACAGTAGCTTACTTTACAGCTGCTGTTTGTGACAATAGCTTGCTTTGTGGATGCTGAATTATTTAATTTTTTTCCTCTGCCAACCGTGGATAACTGATCAGTGGATAATGAATCAGTGGATACAGGGGTCCTACTGCATATCAGAAACTGACTGCATGTTGACATGCTTTAAGCTTCTATCTAGGATTCACTACATCAAATTCCTAGAAGCAATACTTACTATCACCCTGGAAATTGTTTCCTGGATATCCTGCACTACAGATGTGATTTTATAACACTGGTTGAGGAACAAAACCTCACTGAACTCAAGGTGGTCCCCTTCTGGGTAGGCTTACACAGGGTTGCACTGAAAGAGTATTCCAAACTACTTCACCCCTGCTTTTTAAACAGACGTTTTCTCTTATCTCATTGTTGTCCACAAGAGACTCACATTTAGTGGGTGAGAAAAAAGTACCCCCCAACTTCTAAAAAGTCCAATTAATTTCTTATCTTTATTAAACAGGTCCTGATTGAATTCTTATGGCTCTCTACAAAATTGTGCGTGGCTGACAGACTGTATAGCATTTTTAAAGACTTTAATTGTTTCTCTGCCATTTGGTACAGAGATAACTTATTTCTCTTCAACTTTAAGATTCTCTGGCAGCCATAAACTCAGAATATTAATATGATACTTCGAAACTCATGCCTCTTTTCTGCGCCTACTTCCTGGTGTATGAGGAGGATGCTGGCTTTTTGTGTTAATCAGGTTCTGTGTGTTCATCTGCAGTTTCTCCAGCAAAGAGGATGAGACAATCAGAACTGAAGGATTATTTCAGCATAAAGCTTTGCTCTGCAGAGAGGCTCCCTCCACCCCCTAGAAAATTCAACTGATTCTGTGACTGTTGACCAGAAACACTGAAAATCAACCATCAGAAATTCTGAAGCCTTTTTATTTGCTGCTGCAGAAAGTGTTGGAGTTTTTGTAACCGTATATGCTAGGTGCCACTAAGAGGGACCTTTTGGGTGTGTGTGATTATCTGTCTACCACTAACCAATAGTTCCTTCCCCGCCTCTCTATTTAGCTATTTATTCCACTGGAGTCATTCTGTTGAAATCTTTTCCTGACAACAGTCATGTTTGTTAGTTTGATGATTAATCTATAACTAATGACACTTTCTACCATTCTTTCTACTATTAATGTTTCAAACTGAGTTACTGAGACTGTAAGTGCCAGTTAATGAGAAATGGAGTGGACTCCTCTGGGGAAAGTGAAGGTATTGTACTCTGTGAATTCCTGCTGCTAGGAAGCTAAGGGATTTTAACCAAAAATTCAAAACTCTGCAACAGAAAGAATGCTACATGCTAAAGTATGTTCTAGTTAGGAAAAGCTGATATTGGGACTATAACTGACCACACTGACTAGAGATTACTACAATATACCAGTCCAAAAGAGACCGATTGAACATTTCTGAGATAAACACTGGTTCTAACAGCTTTTTATACGTTGCCACTTCTGAAATCCTATGACTAGGAATCCAGCAGCCATGCTGCATCCACAACCATGTGGTTCTGTATCTTATCATATAAGGCCTCTGACCTGGAAAACCCTCTATGGTACTGCAGCATTCTACTTACAGTAGATGACTTAAACTACTTACTAGAGATGGGCACGACTTAGCGGTATTCCCGTTTCCGTTTCCGTTACTCGTATCCGTTACTCTACGGAAACGGGAATTACTCCGCCAGACTTCGAGCTCGAACCGACGAACGAACAATTTGGTCTGATTTGTCGTGCTCGTTACTTGCACGCGGCGATCGCGCAATGCCAAGCGGCACAGAAAAAAAGTTTTTAAAAGTTAAAAAAAAAACGATTCCCGGCCCTAAAAGTAGGCGAAAACTGTCTGAGGGCACCTACCAGGCCAGAAGGGTGTTTTATTTGGGGGGGGTTTCCCCGCCCCCCTCTCCTTGGCTATTGCTACTGCTGCGCTGCTGGTACCAGGCTGGGAGGGCGCATCCATTTGCCATGCAGTGCGGGGGATCCAAAATGGCGACCGCAATATTTTTTTTGAAATCGTTGCCCAAAACCCCACCAAAGCACCACAGAAACATGCGGAAATTAGCTATTTTAAATGCTTGAATTTTTACAGTAGCAGCAGTGGGTTTTTCTTGCAAAAAAAGTCTCCGTTGATTTTATTTTATTTTATTTTATTTTATTTTTTTACACCTGCGCATTCGCAATGATGGGCTCGCCCATGGGAGTGGACCATGCAAAGTTTTGGAGCCATTCCACCAATCGCATGGCCAGGTTTTGCTGACTGTAACAGGCTGGGAGGGCGCATCCATTTGCCATGCGGTGGGGGGGGATCCAAAATGGCGACCGCAATATTTTTTTTGAAATTGTTGCCCAAAACCCCACCAAAGCACCACAGAAACATGCGAAAATTAGCTATTTTAAATGCTTGAATTTTTACAGTAGCAGCAGTGGGTTTTTCTTGCAAAAAAAAGTCTCCGTTGATTTTATTTTATTTTATTTTATTTTATTTTATTTTTTTACACCTGCACATTTGCAATGATGGGCTCTCCCATGGGAGTAGACCATGCAAATTTTCCACCAATCACATGGCCACTTGGCCAGGTTGACCACAGAGACTTCTGGGATGTGCCAATCGGGCATAAACAGCCCACTAATCGTAGCCCAAACCCGAACCCTAACCCTAACCCATACGCCAAGTGGGCCAGAGAGGCACCCAGATGCACCCCAATACTCACCGTAACCTCACCCGTAACTAGCCTAACCCTAGCCGTTGCGCTAAGCCATCTTAACCCTAAGCCAGATCTACTTGCCTTGCACTACATGCAAGTACGTGAGACACAGCGGGTGCAAAGAGTCTGCCAGTCCGTCACTTGTGGCTCTGGCTGACTCCTGCAGCTCCCTCCAGGAGCCCGCTACCCCCTCCCCAAACCAGTACTAACGACAACGAAAAAACAAAAAAACGAACCGACTAATTTTTGCAAATTTTCGCGAAAAACGGAAACGAGCCGAAACGGAACCGGCCCGACTAACGACAACTCGAAAAAATTTTTTTTCAAGTCGTGCCCATCTCTACTACTTACCCATTCTACTTAAACTAGATGTCTTTTGCCCAATATTGGGCTACACCAGCAGGATTCCCTCTTGCCAACATAAGATCTTCCTCGGTAGATGTTGAAGGGCATCATCTGCATTGTAATGTGAGTGAGATGGTTTTTTCTTCTCCCCATTTGTACAAGGTGTCTTCTATAGGCAAGGCCCATTTTCTCAGCTTATCGTTTGATCTCCCAACCCCAGCATTCAGTCTAATGCTTTCCATATGGGCCAAGGCTGTTCATGGCCAGGGGTGAAGAGTCATGTGGTTCCACCCAGCTACCCAGTAGCTCATTGCTCAAGTTCCATAGGTCCTAGGCAGGGCAATCTGTGGTGGGTGATTGTTGGGAGGGGCAGAGGTTTTAAAGGAAACTATACTTTCATTTCAGTCTCAACTTCAATTGTTCCTGAGCAAATAGGTCTGTTTCTGAGGCCATTGCTTTGACCCATTCTTTCCATGCCGTACTTTCCTGGAATTGTGATGGAAGAATGCCAGCTAGGTAAAACACCTTCTGTGCTAGTGTTGGTTTAAAACACCCCATGACCAGTCACATTGTTTCATTCAAGGCCATGGCCACCTGTTTTGTATGTTTTGATCTAAAACAGGGATAGTATATTTTCCTACAGAGTAACATAGGGCTAGTGCTGAAGTTCTTAATGTGTGCAGTTGGACACCCCATCTTGTTCCCGTTATTTGTGATACACAGCAGCATAAAAGCGTGCACTTTTAGGCCTCACCTGGTCTTCTGCATGCTTTCCATTGTTTGCAGTACCTCACAGGAGGTACCTTACATATGCTGTTCTGCTTGGCTATACCAAAAGGGGGGAATTGAAGCAAGCAATAAAGAGGAACAATGACAAGAGGAGATGTCAGTCTCCTGCACTGACTTCTTCTCTTCACAGTAGCAGTACAAACCATGCATACTGAGAAGAGAACTACTACAAATTGAAATCAGACAGCCTCAGAGGTTGCTGTCCTTGGTTCCTGGCCTTAGGTAATGCAGGTGTTCTTGTATTGCAGCTCCCTGAAACCTGGCCAGCATAACAGGTGGTGAAGGCTACTGGGAGTTAAAGTACAAGAGCTCCTTGATTACTGATGGTTGGAAACCATTGCCCCACAGGAGGCAGGATGTAGGAGCTTCCTCTGGCAGTAGATGTTGGGAATAACTGCAGCCCTGTGTTTTCCTTCTGACCTGTCTTATTTTTTCCTGTTAGAAATTAGAGCCAGGTGTGTATAAAGCCTGATCTGAACCACCTTAGCCACCCTGCCATCCATAGATGTGCTATGCAGAGTGCTAAAGTAATGTCTGTCAGTTCAGCCAGCTTCTGTATATGAAAGCGAGGGAGTGCCATTTTCTTCTTTGCCTTAGGCAGTAAAATGTCCTTGAGAGACTTATTTGTATGTAGAGATGTTGTAGACTGCATGGTGAGACTGGTAGCAAATGGACATGAAGAACCCTGAAACGATGGACCAAATTACTGTCAATAAAAACAACAACACCTATAATGCCATCTTAAATTTATCCCATGCTCTACAGATCTTACATAATTCAATTATATAGTAAAAGTATTCAGACGCTGATATACTGAACAAACTCAAAAGGCCTAGAAAATCATTCAATAAACTGGCAACATCACATAGGTACTGGGCCCGAGTATCAGGCCCCAGTGGTCAGTTTCAACTATGCTGTGCAGTGAGCAACCCAAGACAACTATGAATGTGCTTCATGCCTCAGAAAGTGCAGCTTTTCTCAGTGACTCATATAACTGCACTTCTCTTTAGTTCGATGTGATGCTTCACTACACCATGATCTTTGTCCTTTTCTACAGATGCTATATAATTTTATGACATGACATTAGGAGATCTGTTTATGCTGATACACTCATAAGACTTATGTAATTGGCTGCACATGAAAACATAATGGAAACTATTGCCATCAGTTCTTAATTTGAGTAATTAGGAATAATAGAAGTGAGGTACTTGTGTTTCTCTGCCCTGCCTGTGACCTTGAAAAGCTATCTCCACAACATGATGTGATTATAAACAGCATGAATCTCTTTTTTATTTTACTGTGTTGTCATTTATGAATATCTGTGGGCTTTCACACACACATAGCTTTTCATTTTTAAATTGTGTTATCAATACGGGGTGGAGATTTCTGTCTTGTGTCTGCAGATGCAAAGACTGAACAAATCTGTAAATGTACACTTCAATCTGAATTTTCCAAGTTTCTTTTTCTCATCACTTGCTTTTCACATACTTTAACCATGAAGTTTAATGAGACAGTGAGAACAGCTTCTGTGAGTGAAAACAGAATAATCTAATCCAGAGACGGAGACCACTTAGTTTTCGGGACAAGGTTGGACTCTAGTGTCCCTCATCCCTGGCTAAGGCGGCCAATTGTCAAGGATGATAGGAATTATTTCTGACAACACCTGAACAGCCACCTGAATCGCCCTGATTTAGTCCATCATTGTCTCTTTAATGCAGGAGAAATGTTTTTGGGACCAGTGCAAAGGCAGGAACTAGCAGTGGTGCTCATAAGGACATGTGCTAGCAAGTGAGGATCACAGGGAATGGAAATGTACAATTGTAAAAGTCAGGGTGAATCCTGGTTGCTCTTAGTCTCCAGGCAGTTCCATATTTTTATGGTTCCCTTTACAAATATGGTCTGGACCTCTGAAACGTAATATTGCCTATACAAGCTTTATTCCCTGCTTGTGCCTGAGCTTTAAAAATTAAGAACTTTAAAAATACCTACCAACATGAACAATGACAGAAGACAGTAAAATAGGAGTCTGCATAGTAAATCCAAAACAGCACAATAAAAAAGGAAATAAAAACCTGCAGCATACACTTGCGAAGTAACAGTGTATCTATTTTAAGTTCACATCAGCCATTTCAGAGCTTGGAAACATTGCTTTTCTACTTCCCAGAATCACACAGCCACTAGGCATGGGGATTCTGGGATTTGTAGTCCAAAAAGACCCAGTTTTCCATTTACAGTTAGAAAAGTAGGAAGAAAAGTGGCAAAGTACCAGAAATAAAAAAGGAGACAAAACATAGGAAGGAGGTAGAAGGAAGCTGGTCTCCTGCATGGTCTTGTAGTTTAAAAGCTGAGGATGATCTGAAGCAGATTCATAGGTACCATGGGGGTATGGCAGAGAAAGAAGTAAAAGGAAGCCCTGTAGAATAAAGAGAAGTCAAACTGTGTGATGCTGAATGTAGCCCCGAGTGCTTGGTTGTAGCAGTTGCTGTTCAAGGGCCTCACCATCACAACTACAACTAACACAATGTTAAGTTTCCATGTTTACTTGACCAATTTGACAGAGAAGATCAAATTAATCTCCTTGGGAATCTAGACTCAGAATTCTGGGAACTGTGGTCCAAAACACCTGGAGTGCCAAAGGTTCGCCAGTTGGCACTATATGTTATATGCATTACTATATTTCTAGCAGTCATAGGAAAATGTTTCACAAACAAGAAGTTCAACTTGGAATCCATAAATTGAGTACCACTGCAAAATGTAGGACACAGGCTGAAGTTTCAGGAATTTTCTCAACTTCCCCACATCTCTAAGTAGGGTGACAAAGCTCAAGCACAGAGGCATTGGAAGAGGGCAATGTTCGGTTCTGGTGTTCTTTCAAGCGTGAGCACCCAAGCGTACCTATTCCCAGCTAGGCTCATTTGTCTCAACACTTGCCTCTCTCATCTCTGTGATATCATAAGATGCCACACCGGTGACATCAAAAGTTCCATTCTCAGGGCTCAGGTTTTTGCACTTGAAATGGGCTGATTCTGACCTGGCCACCTTAATGTCGAGTGTTTAATTGCATTGCTGTTTTATAGCAAGGATCTCCTGAAGCAGTGTCACCTAGTCCAGCACATTGTTCCCAACAGAATCTAGTTACAAGTCCCTAAAAAGTGAGAAGGAGGACATGAGAGAGATCATTAACTTCACCTTATCCTCACTGGGTTGGATCTAGGCTTAGTTGTACCTAAAGCAGGCATGCTGAAAAAAATTAATAAAAGTTAGTTGTGATGTTTTTTAGTAAGCCGCTGTGGTTGACTCCTGTAGGATTTGACCTGCAAGTGAATGTGTGTGTGTGTGTGTGTGTGTGTGTGTGTGTGTGTGTGTGTGTGTGTGTCTGTGTCTGTGTGTTGTGTCGTTTCAGTCATGACCGACTCTTTGTGACTCCATGTCCATGGAGTTTTCTTGGCAGGAATACTGGAGTGGTTTGCCAGTTCCTACTCCAGGCACCTACAGCACCTGGTTTTCCCTGGTGGTCTCCCATCCAAGTACTAACCAGGGCCTACCCTGCTTAGCTTCTGAAATCAGGTGAGATCGGATGTGCTTAGGGCATCTAGCGAATAGGCTCATCCAAATGGAGCAATTGGAAAGAATTACCCTCTTTCAGCTGGGTAATTCTATTTGATGTTAAAGAAGCACAAACCCTACAGGAATTTTGTCCGAACCTGAAGAAGTAAAATCCACCTTGTTCTTAAGAAATCTCTCCAGCAGCTCTCCTACAAATGCTTCAAAGGTGCTCAGGAGTTTATGTATTTGGCTTCAGAGCCAGAGGTTGGGAGTTCAATTCCCCAGTGTGTCTCCTTGACGGGGCTGGACCGGATGAACCCTAGTGTCCCTTTCAGTTTGGCAGCCCCACTTGACTAAAGAATGAAATCAAATACAGGTTAAAAGAGAGGATGTTTTAGGACTAACTGATAAATTAAGATCAACAAGTCACTGGGTCCAGATGGCATGCACCCAAGGGTTATTAGGGAACTGAGAAATGAAATTGTGGATCTCTTAACGGTAATATGCAACTTGTCTCTTCAAACGGCCACAGTGCCGGAGGACTGGAGGATAGCAGATGTCACACTAATTTTTTAAAAGTAGTAGGGGGGACTTGGGAAACTACAGGGTGGTTAGTCTTTGTCTGAGGGAAGATGGTGGAAAGCCTCATCTAAGGGAAAATCTTAAAACACATAGAGGAACAAGCCTTGTTGAGGGGAAATCAGCATGGCTTCTATAAGGGTAAGTCTTGCCTGACAAACCTTTTAGAATTATTTGAAAAGGTCAACAGGCATGTGGATTTGGGTGAACTGGTGGATATCGTCTATCTGGATTTTCAGAAGGCTTTTGACACAGTCCCTCACCAAAGGCTGCTGAGAAAATGGCATAGTCAGGGGATATGAGGGCAGGTCCTCCTATGGATTGAGAACTGGTTGAGATCCAGGAAACAAAGAGTAAGTGTCAATGGGCAATTTTCACAATGGAGAGAGGTGAAAAGCGGTGTGCCCCAGAGATCTGTCCTGGGACCGGTGCTTTTCAATCTGTTCATAAATGACCTGGAGACAGGGATAAGCAGTGAGGTGGCCAACTTTGCAGATGACACGAAACTTTTCTGTGTGGTAAAAACCAGAGAAGATTGTGAAGAGCTCCAGAAGGATCTCCCCATACTGGGAGAATGGGCTGCCAAATGACAAATGTGTTTCAGTGTAGGAAAATGTAAAGTAATGCATATTGGGGCAAAAAAAATCAAAACTTTATCTGTCCATGATGGATCAGAAAAGAGATCTTGGTGTGTTGGTGGACAGCTCAATGAAGGTGTCTACTGAGTGTGTAGCAGTGGTGAAGAAGGCCAATTCCATGCTAGGTATAACCAAAAAGGAGATTGAAAATAAAGCAGCCAACATTATAATGCCATTGTACAAAACGATAGTAAGGCCATACCTGGAATATTGCGTACAGTTCTGGTTACCGCATCTCAAAAAAGACATAGTGGAATTGGAAATGGTGCAGAAGAGAGCAGCTAAAATGCTTGTTTGGCTGGGGAACCTCCATTATGAGGAAAGGCTACAGCATTTGGGGCTCTTTAGTCTGGGGAAAAAGGCACCTGAGAGGGGGGATATGACTGAGATGTACACAATTATACAGGGGATGAGTAAAGTGGATAGAGGGATGCTCTTCTTCCTCTCACAAAATACCAGAACTAGGGGACATCCACTCAAATTGAGGGTAGGGAGAAAGAGAATAGACAAAAGAATTTTTTTATACCTAGTATGTTGTTAGTATGTGGAACTCCTTGCCACAGGATGTCTGATGGCATCTGGCATGAATGCCTTCAAAAGGGGATTAGACAGATTCCTGGAGGTAAAGTCCATCACCGTTTACACAAACCATGATGGAGATGCATAATCTCCAGTCCTTCAAGGGCCAGATGCAGGGGAGTGGTATCAGGAGACAAATATCTAGTCTCGTGTGCTCCCAGAGGCATTTGGTGGGGCCACTGTGAGATACAGGAAGCTGGACTAGATGGGCCTTTGGCCTGATCCAGCATGGCTCTTCTTATGTTAGAGGTGGGCACAAAACAGAAAACTGATGGTTCAGTTCATCCTGTTTTGCACTCCCCTCAGTTTGTTTCATTTCGTTTTGTACAATTTTCTAAAGCAAAAATTCATACAAACCGAACCAAAATGACCTGGTTCAGCTTACCTGGACCACTGCCGCCATTTTTAAAAAACTTCTGGCTAGCCCGTAGGCCAGACCAATTTTTTTTATTTTTATTTATTTTAAATTACTGGCCAGGGCTAGCACCATTTTTTTTAACTTTGTTTAAAAATGTCCAGCGCCGACCACGTGGCCCCTGGGGTCAGGTTGGCGCTTTTTTTTTTTTTTTTATTTTACAAGGCCAACCATGCAACTCGCGGGCCGGGTTGGCACTTTTAATTTTTTTAAATTTTTTATTTTTATTTTTTAATGTCCCCGATGCCAGGGCTCTTTCCCCCCACCCCACAGCTGAGAGGTCCTTGCTTCCCCGTGCTGAAGAGAAGGTCAGGACTTGGCACGGGACTCAAGGTAGGTGTCCTCCACAATGAAAAACAAAATGAACAAAATGGAAATTTCCATTTCATTTTGTTTCATTTTTCTTTGATGGGTTGGTTTGTTATTTGTTTTGTTAGCTAATGAAATGAATAACGAATAATGAAATTAATTAAAAATGCATTTTGTGCCCATCTCTATATGTTCTTAAATTAACATAAAAATCCTCTGGTTTTAAAAAACAAAGTGAGGCAGCCCCCCAATCACATTTGGTACTAGTAAAAATTGGTTTTGTTTGGAGGGTAGGATATTGTCCACTGGATCTAATCAGGTACACATAAGAGAACAAAAAGTGCCATCTGTATGAGCCCTAAGGATACTTAGGTCTGGATGCAACTATCTGTTATTCAGGAATGGGTTCAACCTGCACTCCATTTGCTAACACATCAAGCTCTATTATAATCATACTTTATCTTTGGCTGCATGTTCAGCTTGTCATCTCATACACTTTTTTGTTATGTGGTGTATATTTCTAGTTATGTCCTGCAATTGTCATTTTTCTTATTATTGGGCTTTCTGTTATTCTGCTCAGGAGCTTCATGGTGTAGTAGTTAAATTGCTGCACTGCACCAAAACTCTGCTCACAACCCAGGTTCAATCCCACACAAGTTGCTGGAGGTTCACTCAGCCTTTCATCCTTCTGAGGGTAGTAAATTGAATACCCTGGTTGTGGAGGGTGCGGGCAATTTATAAACTGCCAAAAGAGTGCTTTATGCATTATGGAGTAGAATGTAAGCAGCATGCATTGCTTTGCTCTGTAGTAAAACTGTATTAAAATAAACATTTTTTTAAAAAAAACACTGCATTTGGGACATGGGTATTCTATTTCTAATTATGGTGGCTTTGATTAATCTATCCTCTACAACTATGTCTAAATTTACTGAAAAGAAATAAACACACAGCCCTCTCTAATCACTACCTAACTAAATATCCAGCTTTTATTCTCTGATCACTGGCTGAGTATAATGGAGTCTCATCCATAAAGCTTCTGTAATGGGAACACATTATTATTATTATTATTATTATTATTATTATTATTATTATTATTATTATTATTATTATTATTATTATTATTATTATTATTATTAATTGGACTCCACTGTGTTTGGAGTAGTAATGAAAAATCATATAGGAAATTCTTTTTTCAGTAAAGATGCTCCTCCACAGGCGCCTTAATATGAGGAAAGCACACTGCAAATCCTGGATGCAGCCTGCCGTAACTCATTTGATCCTATATTAGGTCTTCTAGAAATGAGATGATGGAGCTTTGGTATAATTAAACAGAAAGAACTGGTTCCAAAGAGGGCAATCTCTTGCCCTTACTGTGGTAGTAAAACAAGGGAGCTTGTTTGGGTGTTTTTAAATAATGTAATTGTGAGAAATTGAAATTTGAACAGAAGGAACACAGAACCAACCTTCCCAGGGAAAGAATTCACCTTTCATTAAAGCTGAGCAAAGTTGCCAAGACCGCAAGGCTCAACATAAGCTTGATTAAGGCCAATGGGGAACTCACAAATCAGTGAAAGAACACAGCATGGAGAGAGCAAGAGGGAGCAAGCGAGAATGCTAGATCAGTTATAACTAGCTAAAGGGAAATCTGCCAGATAAGGTTGGTGAGAGAGGGAAAACTCACACTCTCAGTAAAGTCCGTGTTCCTGTATTAAAACTTCTGCATGCTGCCCTTCCTTGCAGAATTGTTGTGGTGTGGTTGAATCTGACTGGGACCTGGAATTAATGATCAAAAACAAGATAATTTTAATTAATTCATTTTCCTGGCAATGGAGATATCATTCAGTAACATGTCAGAATCCAAGTGATCATTTATGCCTATGCACACAAATCAGGGTAATTCAGAGCAACAAACATCCCAATTGAATGTCTAGTAGTGTGCCAGTTTTGTGACTCAGCCCATAACTAGGAATTCAATCAGGGACTTGTTAATTAGCAGTTATTTGCTGCTCCAAGTTTCACCAATGCACTTGCACAGGCCTAAATATTCTCTTTGATTCTTTATGGTAGCAATTTAAGGATGGATAACTTCATTCCTTTTGTGCTACTATGTTTTGGTTACATTCATAGTTGGGTGTGTGCTTTCTTTTATTGTTGTTTCCTTCTCCACTGTGAGTGCTGTGGCCAAAAAGAGATCAATGGGTGAATGGAATACTTTCCAGCACATATACGTGGCTTGTTGCATTCCTTTTTTCTTTAAAAAGTGACAAGAGTTACCTTTGAAGAAAAGAGAAGTAAATTTTTTTTCAATAGTAGCTAGAACTCTTAATAGTTCACTTCTGAGACTTCGAAATACAACTTGTATTGCCTTTTAAAAATGACTTGTCAAGACCAGTGCTGGGATATTTGATGTGGAAGTGATGGACACCCTCTTCGGGTGCTCACTTCCAAATGCAAGTGGCAATACTAAAGACTAACTCTTCTTTCCCTCATGACAGCACCCATGTGAGAAGCTTTTGTGAGCTCCCGCAGATTGGCTGGGCCTGAAAAGGGGAAACTTCACAGCACATAGTTTTCTATAAAGCAAGCAGGTGCCTAACTGGCCTGATTTCTTTTCCCCCTGTTGAAAACCTGGTTAACGATGATGTTCCTTTCTTAGACCCTGATGGCCGTAGGTCAGCTCAGAAATGAACGAGGGTGTTAAATACCGGAAAGAGAGGCATTTCTGGAAACTTCCCTCACATGTTCAAAACGGAATGGCCAGAGAGGCTAACCACACACAACCAGCACTGTGGGATAGAGATGGGCACGGAACGAACATTTTTTCGTTTCTGTTACCGTTTGTCATTTCCGTTACGTAACAAAACGACAAACGAAAATTGTGATGAAAATGCAACGAAACGAACAGAACCACAAAAATTGTGGTCGTTACGTTTTGTTTCCGTTAATGGCGACGCGCAATGAAATGAGCTGTTTTAAATGTTAAAAAACGCCCTGGACATCCGTAAAAACACGGCGATAATTATTTATATTGCCCAATAATACCTACCAGGGGGGTTGGGGTCCTTAAAATGTTTGTTTTTGTCTTTTCCCATCGTGATGTATTTTTCTTTTCCCTTTAAAGTGGATGTCACCACCAGCCACAAAATGGAGGCAAGCCATGTGATGGGATCATGTTCAACCAATAGCATGCCCAGGTTGCAGACTGGGCGGGCAGGTCTGGCAGCCACAGAGGGCATAAAAAGGTCTGGCAGCCCCCGTCTTCCTTGCAGTCTCTGGTGGGAGTTAGGGTGGGATTGCTGTCTCTGCGACTCTAGCTTCAGTCCTGCAGCCTCCCTGTGTGTGTGCGTGCGTACCTCTTGGTGAGTACCCTCGTTTGCCCCGCAGTGCAGTCACTCTGCGGCTGCCTTGCACCCTAGGCAACGCCCGCCGCTGCCTTTGCAGCCTCCCTGCATACCTAGTCTATACTGTGTCTCTGCCAGCATCCATTTTTTTTTTGTGTGTTTTCCCTCTGGTCTGGGGCGTTGCAGGATGCCTGCACATGGAAATGCTTTAAAAATCGCGCAAAAAGCGGGTAGAAACGGCAAATGAAAAAAATGAAAAATGGTAACGAAATTTTTCAAAAAAATTCCCGACAAACGGAAATGAACCGAAACAGACCTCTCAACGACAAACGAAAAACCGAAACACCATTTTTGTTTCGTGCCCATCTCTACTGTGGGATGCTGGACAACTCCGTCACTTCCAGTTTCTCTCACAGGTGAATCTTGAACTTAATTCTGATCAAATCCAAAATGAAGCAGAATTTTTACCCAAGTCTTCAATAGAGCCAAAATATTGATTCAGGGAATCTCAGTTTGCGGACTGAGCCGGAATTTGTATTATGAAATTTAACACTTTAGTCTGTCCTGCCCCTGATGGCCAAACATGATTTTAGTTGGACCTAAACAAGATGGCAGGGGCATGGTGGCTTAGCAGGCTAGAGCATTGAAAACTGTCAGCTGTTCGGCTGTAAGGTCGGCAGCTCAGCGGTTTGAATCCCAGGTGCCACACAGCGGAGTAAGCTCCCAATATTAACCCCAGCTCCTGCCAACCCTAGCATTATGAAAGCATGTAAATGCAATTAGATAAATAGGCACCGCCATAAAAAGCAGGAAGTAAAATAGTGTTTCCTTGCAACCATACTGGCCACATGGCCACAGACTTGCACAACACTGGTTCTTCAGCTTTAATATGGAGATGAACACCACCCCTAGAGTTGGACACGACTAATACGCATGTGTGGGGGAACCTTTACCTAAACAAGATGAGAGTAACAAGTGGAATCTTGCCACCCCTTCAGACTGCAGTTAACGGACACCATCCTGACTACTTCTTTCCTTGCAAGTAAAAATTGAACACCAGGATAAGAGCTGCAAGGCCTGCCTTTTCCTTCTTACACTAAGTTTTTGGTTTGCAGAGTTTCTTTTATTGTGGGGAAAGCTTAACATTGGAATCTCCCAAGCAGCTATGTTACTGTCTGTCCATCCTACCACTTTCAGACTTTGTTCCACTCCATGGGCATATTCAGCTTGTGTCTCGGCTCAGTTTTCTTTTCATATCACTTCCACTTCAGGTCACTTTCTCTTTTCCTCACTTCCTACACATTGCCTCTGAAAAACACTTGCCATTGCATGGCATGGGAAGGTTATAAAGTTCTCTGAAGTTGTCTCTTGCCCAACAGGCATAAGTTCTTGCTGCTGCTAAACTTCAGAATGGATGTCCCTTAATTAATCATGATGGCCATGTAGCTGTAGATCTCCTGCAAGGGCCAGAAAAGCTGTCAGAGAAGGTGGGTTAAATACTCACATCCCAGTTCTGGCACCTACATCTGCCCTTATTGGTATGAGACAGAAAAGACAGTCCAATGAAGCTGTTAAGGAAATTGAAATCAGCATGACTGCCAAGAGCAAGGTGCTGGAGCGTACTGGATGGATATGACATGGCTTGATGACACTGCAGAATTATTGGCATTCTGTGCTATTGAAGATGAGGAACGCATGTTGCTAGTTTTATACCAGGATGAATTTTGGGGAGTGACACTTAATGTGACAAATTCCATTAATTTCTTTCTTTCTTTTCCTTCTAAGAATAGAATAGGAAAAGAAAACAAAAGAAAAGAGAAAAGAGAAGGAAGGAAGGAAGGAAGGAAGGAAGGAAGGAAGGAAGGAAGGAAGGAAGGAAGGAAGGAAGGAAGGAAGGAAGGAAAATAAAATGCTTATTGATTTGGGGAACAGCCTACTGGGGGATTTTTCTTCTGTAGGAAAAGCACATCTAAATGATCTGAATGAATACTGTCCGTTGATAAGACCCTGCCTAAACTAGTATTTTCTTCATAACAGAATTATATGGAAGGCATTCCTAATGGATTTTATGTACCACAAACATTTATTTATTAATGTATTGCCAACAGTTTTATTAATGTATTGCCAACAGTTCAAAACACTAATCTAAACGCTTTACAACAGAGCTAGAAAATAATACCTCATCCAATCAACAAACCATCATTAAACATAGCTAGATGAATATATACAGTAATCAAAAGAAAACCCCCAATCATGGCTGAATCAGGGAACACAAATAAAAGTTAACTTAAGAGGGGGTGCCCTTGAACAGCTCTTGTAACAGAACAGTGTTTCATATCCTTTGAAACGATGGGATGAGAAGGTTTGATACAATTCTACTGGAGCCCATTCCCCAGGATGGGGCCACAACCAAGAAGGCATGATTTCCGATAATTGTGCACCTGTCTTGCATGACAATGCAAAGAAGCAAGGCCTGTGAAGAATTGGTGGAACAATAAAATAATATACAAGGTGCTGAAATGGTGAAAGGAAAGACCAACGTGGCCATTCATCATACTCTACTTGAAAATATTCTATTTTTAAGGCTGTAAAAGGACAATTTGAACGTATCTGTTCGAAGGACTGCTTGCTCTACTTTAAGAAAAAATTCTAACAAGGGAAGGCAGGAGCCCCGAGGATATCCATCAACAAGAAGGATCAGGGATAGAGGTCATATTGTCATAATTTGTGGTACTACAGTGAATGAGATGTATCATAATACTCTCTAAACTGCAGCAATAGTTTCTAAATTGAAATCTAAACATATAAACTGGGACATTCAGATTGTATGTAAATTGGTGTCCTTTAACCCCCCCCCCTTGTTTTAAGGAGGAAAATTGATCACATTCCATAGTACAGATGGTGTACAGACTTGTGAATGTTCATGAAACAGAATCATTAGAAATAACCAGAACATTTATATTTAACTCAGAAGGATGTTAAGGCCACAGATAGATAGTCTGGCTAACCTAAGAACCAAACATAAAATGGATTGTTTGCATGAGAGCAAGGGAAAATGCTTCTGGTTTACGGGTGCAATCTCAGGGTACATCTGGGGCATTCTAAGGGCGTTTATACACGACCCCTAAGCTCCGCTGCAAATGGCTGCAAGGTCCGGACCTTAAAAATGTTTACCCACCAGCTCCGGACTTTGCAGACAATTAAGTGCGACCCCGCCCACTTTAGCGCACCAAACAGCAGTTTTCTTGTACCTGCTTTTTGGAGGTGACAAATATTTGATCCGGTGTAAGGATAGTGAGTGCGGGGCTCTCCTGGCTTCTGTTTGTTCTTTTTTTGCGCCCCGCCCCTTTAAGAGATCTGAATGCTGCCGGGAACAAAAGGGAGGTAAGAAGGCATTCTTTTCTTTCTTTTTTCTCCCTCCCTCAGGCAGCCAGCAACCAGGAAGTGCGGAGGGGGGTGGGGACAGAGGAAGAGCAGGAACCCCTAAGATCTCTGGTCCAAATTTAAGTGGCCAGCGGATCTTAGGGGTCGTGTAAAAAGGCCCTAAGAGAAAGAAAATGGTAGACCCTGGTGGGCAGCCACTACCACAGGTTCCACCAAGCTCCAAAATGCCACCATTTCCCACCCTTCATTGTAATGTGGAAGAAAGAAAGAAGTTGGAAAAGACTTCAAGCAGCTGGTGGGGGCGGATACAGAAAAGGCCTCTTTGGGCATTGCACATTACATCTCTTTCTTCCCACACATGGTTGCTTGATCCTGTTTGTTCATGGCAGAGCAAAGTCCAACTTGTTCTTTCAGTGCTTTTCTGTTGAACATCCTTTTAATGAGCTTCCCCCCTTCTGTCTTTTTAACAAGCTTTTTGTTTGGTGATCGGTTGCCTTTCTGCTGTTGGTGTGCAGGGGAATCAGGCAGTAGTCCTGCTTGGTCCTGAGCTGGTCTCTTTCTAGAACCTTCCGGATCATTCCCAGGTCCAGGAGTTGACAGAGGAACCCGTGAAAGGGAATGGAAATCATGCCGTCTCATTATCAATAGGTCCAGTTAACATAGGAGAGCTATTGCAGAGGCCTTTCAGGCTGCTTGTTCTCCATCTGTTGTCTTCTCTGGTCTGCGTTGACCAGTTTTTCTAGAGACACTTTGGATAGCAATAGCTCAATTAAATGTTCTAATATGATTGGAAGAACATGCCAAATGATTCATTTCCTTCCACCTCACCCACAGGGCACCTGTTCTCTGCTGTACTGCTTCCCACTCACCCCCTACACCACCACCACCATTGCCCTTGCTTATTGCAGAGCAATGAAATTAGCAAATACTAGAGCTGCTAAGTCTTGGCTTCTTAAGAAGCAAACACAGCAGGAGAACAACCATTGCTGACCCTTGCAAGGGGGCCTCCTCCTTCCCTGGGGAACTTGCCAGACTGGCAAAGCTGCTTTTAATTTGCTCCCATTTCATGCCAGCTGTCATCTTCAGATTTAGCACTTTGCTGGCTGCAATGTATATTGATAGTGTACAGGATGAGTGATCCCTGACCCAAGAATCTTGCAATTAATACTAACAAGCCATATAGAACTTCAGACAGAGTACAGCAGGTAACAAGTTGGTCCATTTAACGCAAAACAGGGCTGGATGGACAGATCTGAATACAAATGGCAGGTTTTGCTGACTGCCACTGCTAAGTTTAAAGTGTGTGTGTGTGTGTGTGTGTGTGAAAAACACTATTCTTTGAAAGCCTTCTCTCAAGAACAGAATATGCCACCAATCCTGGCTTTTAATCTTTCTCTGGCTTTTAATTCAAATTTCAAAGGCATGTTGGATGTCTGTGCAGCACCCTGTCACCGCAGTATAACACCCTAGTCAATGTATCCCACTCTTCCTGTTATGAACAAGGGCACAAAGCCAGCAGTTATACATTAGAAGTGTTTGTTGTCAACAATGCTAGTTCACCTTCCAGTGACTGTGCTGCCTGCCTTGCCCTTGCCCATACCGGCTCCAGGAGTGCTTCCTGGAAAGCATCCTGTAACTAAAGATTATGTTTCATGATTGAGGATGCATGGCCACTCAAATTGGATGAAAACATGACATTGGTACAATCCTGTTTGACGCCTTTCCCCAGCTAACTTGGAAAGAGAATATTATGAATGTTCCATTTCCTCTGTTAACAGGGAGTGTGTGTCTGTGCGAGGGGGGGGATTCCTTCCAACTGAAAACATTTATATAGCAGGTGGGGCAAAGCAGGCAGAGGAAAAGAGAAAACTGGCAACAAAAAAACCTGAGAAAGAACCTGGATGCATTATTTACAGGTTCCCAGAGATCCTGTAACTGTATTCTGCTTATATACCACAGCATAGCTCTTTAAGCACTCTCTGGTCAGGTTTGGGTCTGTTTGGCTCTGAGTCTTTACAGAATCAGGGCCTGCTGGAGCTGAGGCAATCAGGGAGTGCAGCTGGTGAGGCTTGCTACTAGCTTAATACTAGAAACAGCCACTCCCTGCTCTTTGCCTCAGCAACATGATTCTTGGGACTCTGAAGCTCTGGCCGTGGATCTTGCTGTTCTGTAAGTCTGTCTACTTGGCTTGCTGCCTCTTTGTGGGACTGTGTTTTTTGGTAATTTGGACTGGCTGACCACTTGCTCAGTGTTTCTTGACCCTTGTGTGACAACACCTCTGAATAAACCTTGGTCCTGGCTTCCTGCTGTTGGTCTGGTTGCTGCCCACACCCTGGCTGATACAGTATTTACACAGGCTACACACTGCGCCCCCCACACACCCCCAGTGATCTGGATACTCATTTTACTGACCTTGGGAGTATGGAAGGTGGAGTCAACTATGAGCCAGTTACCTGGGATAGAACCCCAGGTAGTGACCACAGTTCTGGCTGCCGCACAGCTCTTTAACCACTGTGCCATTTGTGTAACTGTGCACAATTATTGATACTAGAGTCCCATTTCTCATCCTTCTGGTATACAGTTCCTATCTAAACACCACTTCTGAGTACCCTGTAGCCAAAAAACAAACAAACCCTGGAGACATCATCGTAAGTCAGAATCAACTTGACGGCATACAACGATTGTGAATCCTATCTAAGAAAAATAAATGAGAATCCAACATACAGGATGTAGGAATGGCAGAGAAGGCAGGAAGAATATGTCACACAGATACCTTAGACCTTGAGTTTTGGAGGGATGCTCATTGCTCAGTCCAAGACACTGTTTGCCGGAAAAGCTTGTTAGTCTTTCTAAAGGAGTCTTTTTTTTTAAATTTATTTATCTTACTTGTTTCAGTCCCATTTCTGGCCACAGAACAATTCCCAATGAGACCTCGGTTGCTTGACATTACTTTGTGGTTGCATATTTTCTCTCTTCAGATCCCAGTGACCTTCTTAATGAATTCTTAAAACAACTGCTAACACTTGGACAGTTGGTAGGCAGGGTATACAACAGCTACTTAGATCCACATCAGCTTTCCCAGTCATCTTCCCTCCATTGGGGTCCTACTACATCTCCCATCAGCATAGCTATGAAAACTGAGAGGCAAGAGCCCGGCACAGCAGCTGCGTAGTGCCTACCTTTGTATGTCCTGCTCTTTAGCTGTCTGGCTGAGTGCTTTCTGTTACCTTCAGGTGATGTGTGGTGTTTATCGATGCCAAGGTAAAGCTCAGTGGTTTGTAGCAGTTCTGCTGCCTATTCTTCGTCTTCTGGTCCTTTCTTCTCTTTTTAAAAGAAACTATTTCTGAAGGAGAGATGAAGTCATCCAAAAAGGTTCCACCTGGCTGGGCAACTGGTGCTTCTTGCCAGCACTTAGAATTACTAACCCTCCATTTGTCATTTTTATTGCCATTTAAATTTGCAGAGTGCTTTTAATCTTTATGGTATTCACCCTTTACAATTGCCTCATGAGGGAAATCACCCTGATGCCTTTGATAATCCTAAGGAAATCAGCCTGAAAAGCTGTGACTTTACCAAGGCTGAGGGTGGGAGGGTGGAGAAACAGGGGAAAGCAGCAAATTCCCTCCCCAAAAACTCCAATAATGGATACAGTACAAGCAACCATCCTCAACTTGTGTGAGGAAATAAGATTTTTTTAAAATGTATAAACTCCCCTCCTACATTTTTCCCTCAGGTATGTCCCTATCATAAAGCAGAACATAAAGCATCATTTCAGAAACAATAGATGTGTGTTAAAAAAGAAAAGAAAGAAAGAGTAAGAGAGATGTTAAGAAGCAGAGCAGCATCTGCTACCACATTTTCTCCACATCACCATAGTCTAGGCCAGTGATGGCAACCCTATGGCACGGGTGCCAATTAAGGTGGCACTCGAAGCCCTTTCTATGGGCACCCGACATTGGCCCTTCATAGCCACCTGTATACAGGTTAAATTACTGTATTGGCACTTTGCAAAAAGTTTTGAATTGCAGTTTGGGCACTCGGTCTCTAAAACGTTTGCCATCACTGGTCTAGGCTCATGTTCAAGTCCTCTTCTCACAACCCTTTTCAGGAAATCGCTAGATTGGTCAAGGTTCACCCACCTGTGGGTGTTAGAAGTTAAAAATCTATCACAACAGTCTTTAGAAATTTTGTTTCCCCCCTTTAGTAATTTCCTGATGGCATGATAAAGAAAACTGAAATTCTTCCATTTCATCCTAAGTTATAACTAACTTATGCATGTTTAATAAGAAAAGAAATGCCCTGTATTACCAAAATATGGGTGTCTATGGAAACTGCAAGCCTTCATATTTTCATTCTCAAAATTATATAATTTTTAGATATGGTGCCTTTCCCCTCATAGATCCCTGCCTGCTGCGCATTCATTCTGTATAAGAGACTAGACTAGAAGAATGCACTGCAAATTCATGTGTGTGTATACATCAGCATGTTCTACTCATTGTCTCATCCAGTTCCACAAAGCTTCAGTGTTGGGTCCCTGCCATGATTAGTAATTGATTTCTCATTATATGTATGAAGTATATATAGGTTCTCAAGTCTTCATTTTGGCTCTGTCGCTTGCCTCTGAATTCATGTCTCCCATGGTGATGTTTTACAGAAAGCAACAAATCAGGTTCCCTGTGTCACATATAGCTCGTATCACAGGCGTACTCCTACTATCACAAGAATAACGAAGAGGAAAATAAAGCCATGACTAATAGAGATGCAGATTTTTGGTTGTCTTGTTCTCATGTGTCAGAATAAAAAGGTGTAAATTGTTTCTCTCTTCACCTGTGAGTCATTGAGGTATTTTTTGCCAGATTTTTGCCGAAAAGGGGTAAATTGTGCATGTTACAGAACATTACAATATCTACTGTCCTGTTGCCTTTAAAAATCAGAAGAAGCACTGGATATATTGCTTGTGTCTTTTTGATCATTCAGCTGGATGTGCTGTGATTGCTGTGTGCATACATCCACATACTATTGTTTCACGTAGAGAAGAGGCACTGTTCTTGTGCAGAGACAAGTTCCAGAAATCTTGGTGAAGAAAATATCTCCTTCTCTCGCTCCTCCATTGAAAGCAAGGCATCTAGTTGTGGTCAGCAGGTTACCTCAGAGTGTCAGGGCAGCTTGTCCTGTCAACAAAAAGCAACCAAGCAAGAATTTCTTCCATTTTTCATAACTATTTATAAACATGATGGGGTGAATATTTGACACAGAATGACATCCATCGTAGAGTCATTCAGCTAAGACTGTGTGGAAACAACATGGCAGAAGATTGACAACATTCCATCCCCATCTGTTCTCCTTGTGTGTGTGTTGTGTCGTTACAGTCATGACCGACTCTTCGTGACTACATGTCCATTTCCATGGAGTTTTCTTGGCAGGAATACTGGAGTGGTTTGCCAGTTCCTACTCCAGGCGCCTACAGCACCTGGTATTCCTTGATGGTCTCCCATCTAAGTACTAACCAGGGCTGACCCTGCTTAGCTTCTGAAATCAGGTGAGGTCGGATTTGCTTAGGGCATCTAGGCAGTTTCTTTCTCCTTAAGGATGTGCAAATCTCATTTCCACCAAGTTTCTCATTTCCCCAGTGATGTTGCAATTTTCTATTCATCTCACATCAGACTGAATGAAGTCCTTGCATTCAACAAGAAAACCAGCAATCAAATTTCTGCCCATTTAAATGTGTATGCAATTTTTGTATGTATTTTCTTCTGTGTACATTTATTGCATCAAATTGTCCAATGGCTGAAGCATGGTTGTGCCAGTTTTCAACTGTATGCATTTTTCTTTGGGCACATTTTGCAGACTTTTGTATAGTTTTGTGCACATAGATCTTAAACATGCAGCTTTACTTAACCTTTTAAAGGGTAATCCAACTTGCTTTTCTCATAGGAAATACGTTTTGCCATGATCACTGCTAGATACCTTTGCACTGAAGGAGTCACAACCTCCCAGGTACGAACAGATTATATAAAAAGCTACTGGATTTTCTGCAATGGGCATGCTCACAAAATATTGTCTCCACTGGGCAAGCATATACAATTTTATTGAGAATTGCTATCCGTTCATTGTTTATGGCAACCAATACTCAGCTATTGACATATTGCTAAATCTGAAGTGTTGGTTCTCCTTTCTGTAACCCTTGTGTAATTTTAATGCTGTTCCTGTCTATTCCTAATTATCTCTAATTCCTGGAGCTTTATTACCTCTGTTCCTGTAGTTGTGCCCTTACATTATAGTTGCCTTTGTTATATCATTGTATACCCTTTTGTGATTTTTATGTCTATGAAAATAGATTAAAATGGAATTTTTGGTGGGGGGAAGGGGAGGTTGCTGTAGATGAGTTAGCTTGGCCTGAAAGCCAAATTCACCTTCCCTTGCCATGACCTGTATGGAAACTGTTTGTGAGATATGATAAACTCATGTATGTTTCTATGATCTAACCCAGATGCAGCCCAAATAAGTCCACATTTAAGTGGCACAGATGTGCCTGATCCACAGTTTTATTTCCATTCTGAGTGTATTGCTGTATAATGTGCTCAATAAGAGCTATGATAATTGCCCATACTGACTGTTTAATGCTTTGCAAATAAATTAAAAACGTAAAAACAAAAAAAATATGATGGTAAAACAGCCTTCTCCAATCAAGGCTTGCGCTGGTAGTATTATGCAACCATGATTGTGGGAACATTCAGAGAATTGTTGAATTGGAATGGGAGGTAGGTTGTGTCTTCTGCATACTGATAATATATCTTGATCATTAATTCTATGGCCTTACCATTCTTAACAATGTAGTTACCCAGCAGTTTAAGACTTTGACAATGCTTCGGCCATGGGTCTCTGCCTTTGTTTTATATTGTTAGTTAGTTACTGTTTGTGTTGTCAAGTCACAACTGACTTATAGTAACCCAAACAGAGCTTTCAAGATAAGTGAGATATTTAAGGTGTGGTTTTACCATATCTACTCCACGAGTAAATTTCTATGGCCAAGTGAGAAACTGAACCCATGTCTGAGAATCCCAGTCCATCACTCTATGCCACACTGAGTACCTTGTTACATGGGGATGGGTTCTGTATTTTTTCCATCTATAAGACACCCCCATGTATAAGACAACCCCCACTTTTTCAATCCAAATTACAGTTTTGCAACTGCACAGTTCTCTCGTCAGCTTACTTCCATGTATAAGATGACCCTAAATTTTTAGTCTAACAATTTAAGACAAAAATATACACAGAAAATACTGTAATTAATAATATTATAATAAGTTTGTTCGGTTTAGGTTTCAAAGTCACTGCGGAGTACTGTGAAATCTTTTCTTCAGGGATCTCGTTAGTTAGCCCTCTTAACTGTTATCTAGTCATGACATCTAAACAGATGTCAAGAATTGTGGTGGTTTATTTCTTACTAGTTGCTGTTCACATCCAATGTGTTCCCCCATGTGAACTACATAAAAGAGAACTGAAGATCAGGGAAGCTAAACGTGTCATGTGGTTGTTTTTATGCATCATCACGTCAGACCCACCATAATAGGGCCTGATGGGTAAGATATATTTGAGATATTTTAGCCAGTGAGAGTTTCCATGGCTGAGCATTGGATTTAAACCCAGGTCATCTATTGCTCTATCCACTATAACACACGTGTTTTGGGTTTTCTTTCTTTCTTTCTTAAATTGGTCTAAGAACTGTTAGTCATAACATTTGCTGGATAAATCTGTTAGAGAGCATAAGCAACTGGAAATATGATCAAACCATAATGGATGTCAAACAGGAAGGTGCTCCTCCTGGTAACCACGGGGAAGTCAAAAATTGAACAAAGAACACTCAGATGATCTTTGCACTGAGCGCCATGTCTATACAGATAACTATGCCATGTTGACAGATGCAACACCGTGGGGCAAATGGTCCATACAAAAGGTCAGCAAATCAATTTCCCATGTTACTTCATCTGCCACAATCAACATACAAATGAGGAGTCGTTCTTTTTCCACAGACTTTAGAGTAAAGCAGATAGAACAGTGACCTGATGGTTTTCTATGGCATTCTTTTTTCTTACTGATAGGATGAATGTACTAAAATTGCAAATTGCTCTGTAGATTTCAACGACTACCTAAACACACACACACACACACACACACACACATACAAAAGAGAAAAGAAATTCACACTGTAACTTTCAAAAGAGTGATTAGAAAAAGAGAAGCTGGTGTTTTCTCATAGGAACAATAAGCTGCAATTTAAATCTTCACGGGAAAAAGAACAGGTCTGTAGGAGACAAATAGAAATGATTTTGATGCATTATTTTGTTTTGATGCACAACAATGGCATAGTCAAATGGAAGTACACCACTCTGGGTTACCTGCAGTAATTCTAACTTCCATGTTGTGAATCACAGCTTTGGAGCCCATCCCTGAGGCGGTGGCTTCAGAGAAAACATTGCAGTGGAGCATGAGAGCTACTGCTCTAATGTGGTTTGCATTACCAGTTTGAGTTATTTGAGCCTATGAAGGAATTGCAATATGGGCTCTTCTCCCTATGCTGTTTCCAGCCCAGCAGCACAGAAAGAGAGCAACTTGGGTGGCTACTGTTACACTGTATAAAAGAGATGGGTGTTTCATTTCGGAAGGGGACTGGTTCTGAAACAAAACGTGCTAGCACAGCTGGCGTTTAGAACTCAGTCCCACCCTCCATAACAAACTCAGCCACTCTCTTAGGCTGGGCAAAATTCCAACCAGGAAGCAGCCTCCGATGTGTTATCTTTCCCTCTCCCTGGTGCTGGCCAATCAGGAGCTGTGCAAATACATGCATCATCCCACCTCCCTGTCTGATTAAACAGTGGAGGAGAATGCAAACATATGAATTTGTACATAGATTTTCCCTGGGTGAATTTTCTTCTTGCTTCCCTAGATTCTTTTATGAAAAGAGGTGGGATTAAAAACAAACAAATCATAAAGGAATCAGTAAAGAAAGGGGAGCAAAATGGTAATGTCCTTTTTTGCAGCTTGTTAAGACAGATAAACACTTTCTGTGTTTTAGGAGAATGCTAAAATAGAAGTAGACCAATTCCAGTCAACAAACAGGCTACAAAACCTCATGAGTTTATCTTCCAAGAAAAAAACCTTTAAAAACCTTTAATAAACAATACAATGTCGATCCTTCTTAAAGCTTTATCAATCTTTTATTGTGCATTCAAAGTTTTAAAAGTTTTTTTCTAACTTGGAAACTGAACTCATGAAATATTGTGGGCATTTCCAGTTTGTTGACTGGGGATGGTGTACTTCTGTTAAGACAGCTCACCTTTTGCAGAAGGCTTGGCTACAGAACAGCTAACTTTACAATCTGCAAACAAGGGCCGCCTGCCAATTTCCTTGTCTCTGACTCTAGTGCAAACCTTTAACTTTGATTTGTTTTTCCTAACATGAACCACATTTAAAAAGAATATTAAAAGAATAAAAACTTGCTCTGAACTTACTATGTTCCAGTTTCTAAACTAAAGTGATGCAAAAGCAAGTACTGTAGCTGTAACTGATCTGTGCCCTAATAAGGGCACACAGATTGAGACACGACTTGTGTGGATCTTTGATGGTATTTATATGTTTCCGGTGGGTATTCAACAGCTACAACAACTTTTCCTATGAGTGGAACAACTAGAAATTGCAGCAGTATTTAGAGCTGGCACTCTTTTTTCCTTGTTTAGTTTCCAGCTGATTTACTTCTACTTTGAGGAGGAAGCTCCATTGCTAAGCCACAGAAGAAGACAGTGAAGGGCTTTAAAATGACAATGGACCCCCATTCTCTGATTCTTTCATCAAAGGGCAGAATGGCTTCGATTTTCTCCCACTCACCCCCCAGCACTTCTGCCCAATCTGAAATAATTAGAGCTGTGACCAAACCACTTGGATTGAATTTATGATTGAATCAATGACTATGTAGCAGGAAAGGAAAGGAAGGTTGATTTCTTAAGAGTATCCTTTTCTTCTTCTTTGCCACCCATCTTCCCTAGCTTTCCTCTTCTTCCTCCATTTCTTATTTTTGATAATAAATACCAGCTATAATACAAATAATCTGAGGGGACTACTATCCATTCTTTCTATTCTTTGCAGTGCCTTGTGCAAAGAGCCATTATGTTGGTATTTACACACTTGCTGAAAGTTAGTCCACAACCTTAATTTTTATTTATTTTATTTATTATTTAATTTCTACCCCGCCCATCTTCCCGAGGGAACTCTGGGTGGCTTACAGCAGGCTGATCGATACAGCAAAGTACAATATAAAACAAACAGGACAATTTGAATAAGTTAAAACAATGGCACCCTTGTCATAGAACAGATGAGGCTCAGCAATAGAGCATCTCAATAGTTAAACTAATTAATTAACAGATGGCTGACAAAAAAAAAAGCTAAGCTTGGTCACCAGAGGCCTCGTGGTAGAGCAAGGTTTTCAACGTTCTACGGAAGGCCAGCAGGGACTCTGCAGAGTGCACTTCGCTAGGGAGGCTGTTCCACAATGAAGGGGCGGCCACCGAGAAGGCCCGGTTACGGGTCAAAGTTTTCCGGGTCTCTTGGGGGGTGACAACCCAAAGCGAGCGCGCTCGCGCCTGCCGAACTAGTCGGGCCAAAGTTGATCACTGGGCGATCCGCTCTGCCAGGTAGTCCGGGCCCAAGCCATGGAGGGTTTTATAAACTAAAACCAAGACCTTGAATCTGATCCGGGATGCAACGGGCAACCAATCCAGGCGGGCCAAGACTGGGGTGATGTGGTCGTAACGACGCACACCCACCACCAGTCTGGCTGCCGCATTTTGTACCCGCTGCAAGCGCCAGAGGAGAGTCAAGGGCAACCCCATGTAGAGGGCGTTGCAGTAGTCCAACCTCGAGATCACCAGTGCTTGCACTACTGTTCTCAGAGAGTCGCCGGGAGGATCTGGGCTATTTGGCGAAGGTGGTAAAAGGCGGTTCGGGTCACAGCAGCTACCTGGGTATCCAAGGATAGCACCGGATCCAGAACCATGCCCAGATTCCAAACCCTGTCCACCAGCTGGAGGAAAACACCCTCCAAGCTGGGGAGAGGGCCTCCGTATCCAGACGGAGAGCTCCCAAAGAACATAACCTCGGTCTTCTCAGGGTTGAGTCTGAGCCTGTTGGCCCTGGTCCAAGCCATGCAACCCCCCCCCCCCCCGATGTATCCGGGAATCCAAAATTTGGCGGACCTCATACTCCTCTTCTCCTTCTACTAAGATCGGTGGAGGAGGTTCAGGATTTGGTGGTCGGTTGGGGTCAGGATCTTTGGCTGGGACCAAGAGGGAACGATGGAACACAGGATGAATATGGAGGGATGCAGGTAATTGTAGACGGAACGCCACTGGGTTGATTTTTTCTAGGATGGGGTAAGGGCCGATGAATCGAGGATCTAGTTTCTGGGATCGCCCAGGATGTCTCAAATATCGGGTAGAGAGCCAAACTTTCATGCCTGGATTCAACTGTGGACCTTCTTGTCTTTTCTGATCCGCTGCTTTTTTATATGCTTCCTTGACATGATTGAGTTGTTCTTTCAATAATTCTTGAATGCCATGAAGTTCTTGGATATAAGCATCGGTAGCTGGCACAGAGGTGGAAGGAAGGGTGGTTGGAAAGTACCGAGGATGATACCCATAGTTGGCCATGAATGGGGTTTGATGAGTGGATAAATGTACAGCATTGTTGTATGCAAACTCAGCTAAAGGCAACAAATCCGCCCAATTGTCCTGTTGATAACATGTATAACAACGTAAATATTGTTCTAAAGTGGCATTGGTGCGCTCAGTCTGACCATCTGACTGTGGGTGATAAGCGGATGACAAGTGAACTTGGGTTCCTAGTGCCTTGTGCATTGCTTGCCAGAAACGAGAGGTGAATTGGGGTCCACGATCCGAAATAAGGTGTTCTGGTAAACCATGAAGCCTCAAGAGGTGTTGTAAATAATGAGGAGCTGTTTCTGCTGCGGTAGGAGATTTAGGACAAGGAACGAAGTGGGCCATTTTGGTGAATAAATCTACGAAGACCAGGATGCAGGTAAACCCTTTTGAGCGGGGAAGATCCGTGATAAAATCTAGGGAGACAGCATTCCAGGGACCAGAGGGTATTGGCAAAGGATGCAACAGACCTAAGGGTTTAGCCACCACATCCTTTGCTCGCCGACAAACTTCACAGGAACCCACATATCGGGCAACATCAGCACGGACCTGTGGCCACCAGAACTCTCTTGTGAGCAGATGCAGGGTTTTGTAAAGTCCAAAGTGTCCAGCAGGTAAAGAATCATGAGATAGATGCAATACCTGGTTACGAAGGGGACCAGCAGGAACATATAACCTCCCTCGATGTAGTAATAACCCTTGTTGTGCAGAAAACTCTCCATGCTCCCCATTCTGAAGTTCTTGAAGATGTTGCTGAGTCCATGGATCTCGAGCTTGAGATTCCCGGATTTCTTCTGCCAAGCTGGGACACGGATTCGTGGCTGCGAACACAGAAGGAGGCAAGATGGGTGCCACTAAGGTCTCTTTCACTGGTGCCGCATATTCAGGTTTTCTAGATAATGCATCAGCTTTCTTATTCTGAGCCTCAGGGATATACTTGATACAAAAATCGAACCGGGAAAAGAATAAAGACCACCGGATTTGTCGCTGAGACAATCGCCGAGCTGTTTGTAAATGTTCCAGGTTTCTGTGATCAGTTAACACTTGCACAGGGTGTCGAGCTCCCTCAAGGTAATGCCTCCATACATCAAAAGCTGTTTTGATGGCCAACAGTTCACGCTCCCAGATCGTATAATTCTTCTCTGCTGGTTTTAATTGCCGAGAATAGTAGGCAAAGGGACGCGGGGTTTGGGAGGGATCCTCTTGTTGAGATAATACTGCTCCCAGGGCAACACTAGATGCGTCAGCCTCCACTATGAACGGCAGTTGTGGATCAGGGTAGCGAAGTAAAGGCTCCGAGGTAAAGCGGGTTTTTCAAGGTAGAGAAAGCCTTCTCTGCTTCTGGAGTCCACCGGAAAGGCTCTTTGGGACGAAGGAGACGGTTTAAAGGTGCAGCAATATCGGCGTAAGCAGGAATAAACTGACGGTAGTAGTTAGCGAAGCCAAGGAACCGTTGCAAGTCCTTACGATTTTGTGGTTGCTGCCATGACAACACAGCCTCTACTTTCTTGGGGTCCATGCGGATTCCCTGGGGAGAAATGATATGCCCCAGGAATTCACCTTCTTCAATGTTAAACTCACATTTTTCCAGCTTAGCATAGAGTCCGTTCTCTCGAAGACGCTGTAAGATCTGACGAACATCTTGAACATGTTGAGCTGGATCAGCGGAGTAAATCAGAATGTCATCTAAATACACAATCACACAACGATCTAGGAGATCCTGGAAAATGTCATTCATCATCCTCTGAAACACACTGGGTGCATTGGTCAGACCAAAAGGTATTACTAAATGTTCATATTGACCGTACCGGGTCCGGAATGCAGTTTCCCACTCGTCTCCCTTACGGATACGTACCAAATTATACGCCCCCTGAAAGTCCAGCTTAGTATAACACTTAGCCCCTTTCAACTGGTCCAAAAGTTCAGAGATTAAGGGTAAAGGGTACCGGTCCCTAATAGTGATCTTGTTTAGTGCTCTATAATCATTACAAGGATGAAGCTCCCCTCCCTTCTTCTTGACAAATATCACTGGTGCAGACAATGGTGATTTGGAAGGCCGTATGAACCCACGTCGAATAGTTTTATCTAGAAAAGCCCTCAACGCTTCTAATTCTGGTTCGGACATGGGATAAACTCGCGCCACAGGAAGAGGTGCCCCAGGAATCAAATCAATGGCACAGTCATAGGGTCGATGTGGAGGTAGCTTGTCAGCCCCCTTTTCCTCAAATACATCTGCAAAGACTTGGTATGCCTGAGGCAAGACAGGGTCAGATGTATCATGGGCAGATGCCAGTACAGTAGAGGAATGTTGCTTTGAACATGTAACCTTGAAATATAATTCCCCTTGCACCCAATCCACCAGTGGATTATGAGCTCGCAACCAGGAAAGTCCCAAAACAAGAGGAAACCGGGGCATTCGGGTTACATTAAAGCTAATCTGCTCATTATGATCCATCTACCTGAAGAGTAAGGGGACAGGTTTCCTGAGCTACCGGCCCAGAACGAAGTAACCGACCCTCAATGGAGTCTACTAACAAAGGAGTGTCCTTATTTTGTACTGGAATACGATGGTACCCCACAAACCCAGCATCCACAAAACAGTGAGCCGCCCCAGAGTCTACCATAGCATACACCGGAATCTCCCGACCATCAGGGAGCCCTAGAGTCACAGGTATCAGAAAAGGTCCTTGAGGTGTGATAGTATTGCCTGGGAACCCTTCGGTATGCTCCATTCCTCGGGGTTCCTTCAAGGATGGAGCTGCCCTTTAACTGCTGGAGAGATAGCAGCACTTATTGAGGAACACTTCAAAGGGCAATTAGAAGTGAAATGTCCTCCTCCCCCACAGTACAGGCAGAGATGATGAAAGCGTTGTCTTGCCTTTTCCTCTGGGGTGAGGCGTGGTCGAGCAGCTCCCAGTTGCATAGGCTCTGGATCCACTTCACGGGCCTCCCGGGATTGCAGATGAGACACAGCTGGCAGAGGTTGCTGTTTGCAGTTCTGGCCTCGAGAGAGACGACGGCTTTCCAGGCATCCATCTATTCTCAGACACAGGGTAATGAGTTTCTGCAATGTGTTTGGTTGTTCTACCCTGCAGAGTTCATCCAGCACTTCATCTGCCAAACCTTCCATATACTGAGAAATCAGTGCCGTCTCGTTCCACTGCAAATCCTGAGCTATCAAACAAAATGCAGTGGTATAATCAAACACTGAGTCTTTGCCCTGTTTCAGAGCTCTGAGTCTCCTGTTGGCGGTAGCAGCCTGCACGGGATTCTGAAAGGCTGAAGAAATATGGTTCAGGAAAGCCTGATAATTATCCAGCAAAGGTGAAGCACTGAGGAGTAAAGGAGTCGCCCATTTACCTGCCTGTCCCTTCAATAAACTGATGATAAAACAGACCTTAGACCTCTCCGTAGGAAATTCTTGAGCCCGTACCTCAATGAACAGCTTGCATTGAGCCAAGAATGCAGGGAATTCCTCTAATTTCCCTTCAAACCAGTCAGGAGGCAGCAAAGGGCAACGAGGCTGTAATGATGCTGGAGCTTGCTGCAATTGAACAATTGCCTGTGACAAAAACAGTACTTGGTTTTGCAAAGCTTCCAGTGGAGTCGTTCCAACAGCCCCCTCCTTCTCCATTCTGCTTGAATAAATTTGGTGGGTGGGAGCAAACTGTCAAGCCCCGCACACAGAACACACAGCAAGCCAAGTTCAGTTCTTTGCCAGGAACTTTAGTTGTAATCCAGATAAAGTACAGTCCGAGTCAATCCAGAATAATTTACTGAGCCAAATGCCAAGTTCAAGGGAAACAGAGAAACGTCGTAGTCAGGAAGCCGGTCCAACGTCAGGAAACAGAGAACGCCGTAGTCAGAAAGCCGGTCCAACGTCAGGAAACAAAGTCAGGATAACACACAGGAACGTGGTGGCAAGGTAAGTGACGCGTTGCTCCCACAGAGGGTTCAGGGTAAACTTGCTAGCTTTATCCTAAAACAGGGAGCACACCCATATCTCTGGCAAGGCTCCTGCTAGAACTCAGGGCTTTCAGATCTAATTTTACGCCAATCATTAAAGATCCTTTCCCTAGCTCTCCTGTTAGTTCTCCTTTGCAGGATCCTGCTCCTAGCCCTTATAGGAGAAGGAGATGTGCCCTCAGCTGCGTCCTCAGACTCAGCTGCCTGCTGAGTTGAACTACAAGGCTCCTCCTCCTGCTCTCCAGCATTTAACCCTTCACATTTGGGTTCCATGACAGGCAGGGTCCTGGCACTAGGATTGGTAAGGTCTCAGACCACCCAGAAAAGTTCTGCCTGGCGGTTCGAGGCCTCACCAATTCTCAGGGAGTAATAGGATGTTTTGGCCTCCCTTGATCACTCAAGAGTAGCTCCTTTTCTCAAGTATCATATGCATGGATAATCGCCATCTGAGTTTCTCATCTATGTCTTTCTCTTACTTATTGCCATAGCAATTAAGTGTTCACAACCAGAGTAATTTACTACTACTACTACTACTACTACTACTACTACTACTACTACTACTACTACTACTACTACTACTACTACTACTACTACTACTACTACTACTGCCAGGGCTGGTGTTAGGGTTTTTTGCGCCCTAGGTGAGGGGCGGGGGTGGGGCAGGGGTTGGTGGCGGGCGGGGGAAAGGGTGGCGGATTGCAGTGAACGGCAGCAGGTTTGGGGCGGACAGCAACAGGCACAGGGGTGGGCGGCGATGGGCACGGGGGGCGGCGGAGGGGCGGCAGGGGGTGGCAAGCTGGCCAGTGTCCTCTCTCCATTTTGGTGCCCTAGGCAACTGCCTAGTTTGCCTTAATGGAACCGCCGGCCCTGACTACTACTACTACTACTACTACTACTACTACTACTACTACTACTACTACTACTACTACTACTACTACTACTACTAGAGATGGGCACAAAATGAACAATTTTTCATTTCCGTTTTCGTTTTTTCGTTTCATTACGCAATGAAATGACAAACGAATTTTGTCTCTAAAATGAAATGAAACGAACAGAAACACCAGAAATTTTGTCGTCCGTTTCGTTTTCATTACGGCAATACATTGAACTGCTTTAAATGCTAAAAAAATCACAAACAATTGAAATAAATGGTAACGAAACGGTAACAAAACGAACAAAAACGAAAATGATTTTTTGCAAAAAACGCGAAAAACGGAAATGAACCAAAACGGACCCTCTAAACGACAAACGACAAACGAAATGCCATTTTTTTTATTCATGCCCATCTCTAACTACTACTACTACTGACGACAACAACAGCATGTAAAATCTGGCTCATGCATTAAAAGACTTTCTCTTCTTGCTGTTTTGCTCCTTAAGCCTTGGGAATATATTTTCTATTAAATTTCTCAGCTCAGATACACATCTATGCCCTCCCTACTCCTTTCTCTCATCATAAATTCATTCTTTTCTATCTGCCATTATTTACTTTGAAGCAGGGATTGCAGATACCTAGTTACAGGAAGCAGCTTTTCAATAACCAAACAAACAATAGTTGTGTCGCTCTACCGGGCACAGCCTTCTGCTTTTCTGTTTATACTGCCTCTTAACAATCTTCACAGTCTTTTACAGTGGCAGGGAGTAAGGTGTTACCTTGTAAAAAAGAATAACCACTACCTACGGATGGAAAATATTTTACCCACCCACACTGCTCCTTCCTTCACCGTAGCTACACACACCTTTGCAGTCTGCGCTTCTGCTACTTATCTGAGAACAGGAGCTGACTAGACCACTAAATCTTGTCTGAAGCTTCCTTTTGTCTCCTCAGCTGCTGTTAACGACCATCTCTGATTCACCCACCTGACATATTTGCTCTCATCACTTTCCCTCCCTCTGACCCCACTTGGTGTCATTGCCGTTTTAGTGGTACCTTCTCTCTGTTCTTCGGACAGACAAAGCCATTAGTTTGCATGGCTTACTTAAGAGAGCATCTCTGGATGGAATCAAGCATTTTAATGCCTTACTAATTTCCCCCTTCAATTCTTCAGCCTGACAGGCCTCACGATTACAGAGTGGGTTACTCTGCACTTTAACAAAATGTCACTGCTCAAGTCCTCTCTTTTCACTGCCTCCCCCACCCCCAACTCCTGGAAGCTGTACACTTTCACAAGTAGAATCTGAGTAAAGACAGTGACAACAGAAGACAAATCCACCTGGGGATGTCATGGGGTAAAGTATATGGGAAATAAGCTTTCTTCTCTTTTTTTGTCCTACAATTCAACCTTGTTCTGCACTGGCATCCCACAGTTTCCCATAAGAACATAAGAACCTAAGAGCCATGCTGGATCAGGCCAAAGGCCCATCTAGTCCAGGTTCCTGTATCTCACAGTGGCCCCACCAAATGCCTCTGGGAGCACACGAAACTAGATATCTGTCTCCTGCTTCCACTCCCCTGCATCTGGTCCTTGGAGTACCTAGGTTTTAAGCCTGGAGATGATACATCTCCATCATGGTTTGTAACCTGTGGTGGACTTTTCCTCCAGGAATCTGTCCAATCCCCTTATAAAGGAATCCAGGCCAGATGCCATCACCACATCCTGTGGCAGGGAGGCCCACAGACTAACAATGCGCTGGGTGAAAAAATATTTTCTTTTGTCAGTTCTTACTCTCCCTACCCTCAATTTGAGTGGATGTCCCCTAGTTCTGGTATTTTGTGAGAGGGAGAAGAGCTTCCCTCTATCCACTATACTCATGCTCTGCATTATTTTCTACATCTCAATCATATCCCCCCTCAGGCGCCTTTTTTCCAGACTAAAGAGCACCAAATGTTTTAGCCTTTCCTCATAAGGGAGGTGTCCCAGCCCAGTAATCATTTTAGTTGCTCTCTTCTGCACCCTTTCCAGTTCACCTATGTCTTTTTTGAGATGCGGTGACCAGAATTATACACAATACTCCAGGTGCGGCCTTACTATTGTTTTGTATAATGGCATTATAATGTAGGCTGTTTGATTTTCAATCCCCTTTTTGATAATCCCCAACTGTCCACCAACACACCAAGATCTCTTTCCCGATCCATCATGGATAGCTCAGAGCCCATGAGTTGATAGATAAAGTCTTGATTTTTTGCCCCAATATGCATTACTTTACATTTGGCTACACTGAAACACATTTGCCATTTGGCAGCCCATTCCCCCAGTTTGGAGAGATCCTTCTGGAGCTCTTCACAATCTTCTCTGGTTTTTACCACACAGAAAAGTTTTGTGTCATCCACAAACTTGGCCACCTCACTGCTTATACCTGTCTCCAGGTCATTTATGAACAGATTGAAAAGCACCGGTCCCAGGACAGATCCCTGGGGCACACCGCTTTTCACCTCTCTCCACTGTGAAAATTTCCCATTGATGACTACTCTGTGTTTCCTGGATCTCAACCAGTTCTCAATCCATAAGAGGACCTGCCCTCTTATCCCCTGACTGTGCAATTTTCTCAGCAGCCTTTGGTGAGGGACTGTGTCAAAGGCCTTCTGAAAATCCAGATATACAATATCCACCGGTTCACCCAAATCCACATGCCTGTTGACCTTTTCAAAGACTTCTAAAATGTTTGTCAGGCAAGACTTACCCTTACAGAAGCCATGCTGATTTTCCCTCAGCAAGGTTTGTTCTTCTATGTGTTTTAAGATTTTCTCTTGAAATTTTCTTTTTGTCTCATTCTTGAAAAAGACACACACACAAAAGGAACATTTCCCCTTCTTCCTCTTGATTCAATGCAGTTTGCATGAGCCTTTAAAAGCACATGTGAAGCCTCCAATAATAAATCAGAAAAGGTGGGATTAGAGAAGGCAGGGAAGAATGGAGAACGAGAACATGTACAGGGATATTTCTCTGTTTCCCAATGAAAAGCTTTGAGGAATATTAATCAAGGTCATGGTACAGGACAACCTTTCAAAACTGATGTTCCACAGTACGAATATAAATCAGATTCCCATGTGTAGCTTACCAGTACAGTGGTACCTCGAGATGTTCCTCAGGATGCTTCGCATTGCAAAAAATTTGTATCCTGAAGTATGGTTTTCCATAGTTATTCACTGAAAACCAATCAATCAATTCTGGAGGACAGAAAGCAGTAAAAAAGGGAACAGATTTATTGGTTTTCAATGCATTCCTATGGGAAGCCACACTTCGGGATACAAAATATTTTACCTTCTTGGTGCTTGCCTTTACCAACTCTTGAAAAGGAGGAGGGTGGCACGGAGCTGAAGGGGGAAGGCTTGTCCCCACTGTGTTACCTTTGGCTCCATGCCATCTGCCTCTTTTTCAGGAGTGAAAGCACCGGGGTGGGGGAGGCAACACCGCATGCCCTAAAGCACACACCCCCGGCACTTGCCCTTGCCCACTCTCAAAAAGGTGGGTGGTACAGGGCCGAAGAGGGGAGGGCTTGCCCCCACTGTGGTGCCTTTGTCTCCATTCCACTTGCCTACTTTTTGGGAGTGCAAGCACTGGGGGGGGAGAGAACATGCCCCAAAGTATATTTTCCACCCCCTTGGTGCTTGTAAATGCTGAGGAAGGTGAAAGACAAGCTGTGTGCCTAAAAGCTGAAGACACCATGCTTTCAGCCATGCCACACATCCCCCCCTCAGAGTTTGCACTCCTGAAAAAGAGGCAGCTGGCATGGAGCCAAAGGCACCACAGTGAGGACAAGCCTCCTCCCACTGTGGTCCTTCTGCTTCTTTCATAAGTTGCGGTTTTTGTAACACAACACATCTCAAGGTACCACTGTAGTTTTAAAAAGTGAGGTGGCTTTAAAGCCCGGGCCAATCTTTAACAAATCCCAGCTAGTATTGCAGAGTTTTGAATGTATGGTAAAATTCTCTTTTTGCTACACAACAGAAGCGCTATCTCCTCACAAAGGAGAATAGCTTCAAGTTTCCCAAAATCTACTCCTTTCTCATTAACTGATACTTAAAATCTCAACAACTTACTCTGAGACTTTTTGTAGGTGAAAGAATAAAAAAAGTTTCCTTACTTATAGTTCTTTGAAATTGTAAGCTGCTTTCTTTATTGTGCTCAGACTTAGCATCCAAGCAAACAACAACAAACAACTGCCATCAGATGAAGAAAGAGAAGGAAACTCAATAGAGAGGTGAGTCTCAGTTTGAAATCACAAACTGAAAGAAATGATTGGTTAATGCTGATAGACAGTTGTCTAGCCCCAGAAAAAAACATTCCAGACACATAAATCATGGAAAGCATGCAATATTTATTTATTTATTTATTTATTTATTTATTTATTTATTTAGCTTATATGCACCCACTACCCAAAGGTCTTTGGGAGGGTTGCAATCAAAAGAATTAAAAGTTAAAATATCAAAATGTCAATAAACAATTAAAACAATAATAAAAACATTACACTAAAAATTGCCATCAGGACCCACAATCTATATTATGTCAATTAAAAAACTTCTGGAACAGGAAGGTTTTTACCTTGTGCCAAAACGTCATCAATGTTGGCACCAGGCAGATGTCACTTGGGAGGGCATTCCATAGCCTGGGGGCAGCTGCCAAGAAGGTCCTGTGTCTACAAGCCATGCCTCTCACCTCCTTGAGGGATGGCTTTTTCAAAATGGCCTCCTGGCTTGATCTTAATTGTTGAGTAGGTTCATATTGCAACAAAAACTCTGACATCTACTAAGTAACTGTATCCAAAAACAAAATTGTGTATACAACAGAAGTGACAGCTATGTTTGTCATCCAGGCAGTGCTGTGGGTGAGGGCAAGGCAGTGGCCACCATTTTGGGGGCTAGTAGTCTCCTTCCTAAGAGGCAGTGCAATGTCTTGGAGGATTATGGGGCAGCTACCCCTCCAGCCAACCAGACAGGCATGTTCTCCTATAGGTGCTCTGGATTGGAGGATTTGAATCTGGACTGCCTCTGGAGTGTTAAATGGGCATGTACCCACCATTTACCAACATTGGGTTTTGTAAACTCTTTGCCCTATGAGTAGTGGAAGGGCCACATAGCAGCAGATACCCACCCGATTACTCCCATTTTCTCGTTACCTTGGTTTTTACCATACATACCAGTTCAGAACCACTGCCTTGCTGTCTTTGGACAACATCTGGATGCCTTCAAAGCATGGGCAGATAAAATTCAAAAGAACACAGATAATAAATCCTTTTTAAAAAATCTATAGTGGCCTCATGACTTGCATTTATTTCCTATGTGGGAAATTTCCAACAGATACCTGCATGTTTTACTGTCATTAATTTATATTACAGACATCTTTAATTTGTCAGTAGTTGGTAAGCTTCTCATTCAGCGGTTCTACTCATCCCACAGTTGTATGAGCCATATGCTAATGTGATTTCTTTATTTCTCTGCAGTGTAGTCTGCCCAGACGTTAAGTGCCTCAGAAGGTGATGGCACTTATTCCCAGGTCAATGGGTGTCTAAGATTACAGCCTGATTGCCCTTGTTGTGTCATGATGTGTGCTCTTCTCCTTGCCTTCATTTTACAATTATATTTCAACAATATAAAGCTGCTTCAAAATAAGATTCTCAAAAAAGAGGGAGAATCCATGTGTTCCTGAGCAAAGGAGATTTAATATAACTTTCAGCAAAAACTACGCTTATATTTCTTGCCTCTAAACATACCACTTCAGGCAGAGGGGAGGTCTTGGTGAGCATGTCGCATCTCCATATGATTCACTCCCATGCATGTTTATGTGGTTGCAGTACAATAACCCAATTCTGTCCTTTCTTTTTCTTAGTCAGCACTGTGTACAATAACCTCACATGAGTCTGACTCTTGAAAGTTCGGTCGAGATTTGGCAGAACTGTCACTTTCCTTACAATACAATGCTTTCTCTGCTTGCCTTCATTATGAGAGAAATATTATTTGTCCTAAGATTAGTCAGTCCCAGTGCTATGCCTTAAAGTTAATTTGTAGTGATTTATCTGGGACAGCTATCAGGAGCTTACAAACAGGAAAAGTCTGTGGTTCCCCCCACCACCACCATCTCCTCTTGCAGCTGGAGGCTTTGGAGACACAATGGCAACACGCCTGAGAAACTGAACAGTGGTGGTTTTCTCTTGGAGCTGAAAATGGAAAAAAAAAAGAATAGCCAGTAAAGGGAAATCTGTTTTTGTGCATCTGACTTTTAATACTGCTGCAGTATGGATGGGATTATGTTCCGTGGGGGGAAAATGTTATAAGAATAGTGGATTTCAATCAACTTCAGGGTCAGTTATAAGAGATTCAGGATTCTTCCAGACTAGGGAATTGGGAACAGTCTGGTTTGTCCATAAAAAGTTTTCATCTTTAGTGTGATCTATTTTATCTCTCACTTGAGTAGTCCTTCCATTCACACTGATTGATGTTCTTCTCCCATTAGAAGTGTCCAGACAGGTCTTTTGACCACTCCATTTTGGGGGCGTTACAATGCTGCCCATGTACCTTGCTTTTCTAGAACAGTGCTGCATCAATAGGAAAATATATTTTTAAAAAATATAATGGTAGAATAGATAAAAATAGAGGAGGAGGTTCTTTGTCATCTCTTTGAATGCCACAACCCACCAAATATGTAACAGCTTTTTCATCTCAGGTAACACCGCCTGCAGCTCTATTTTGGTACAGGCAAACTAATTGCATGGACTGCAGAAGTAGCTAAATAGGAGTGTTCCAAATCATGCCAAAAAAGTATAGTGCTATTCCTGTGCCAAAAAGGAGTGGGACAGCTCTTAAAAGAGGCAGGACTGATCACTCTGAGTCAGAATGCTTGTGGATACCATAATAAGCCAGAATAAGATTAGAACCAAACAGCACCAAAAGTAATACAAATAGTTAGCTATAGATGCCATCTGGACAGACTCTCAGTGTTCATTATGATCATTGTTATTATCACAGCAGGTTTGGAGAAGCAGGCTGTAATGTGAATGTAATGTGGAACATTTGCATGAAAATTTTTGTGCTGATAATGTGTATGAAGAGAAGACCGCCTTGTTTTTTCTAACAGCAGTATCTGTCAGTGATGGAAAACCTGAATGTGGCC
This sequence comes from Phrynocephalus guinanensis, assembly GCA_037367245.1. Lineage (NCBI taxonomy): Eukaryota > Metazoa > Chordata > Lepidosauria > Squamata > Agamidae > Phrynocephalus > Phrynocephalus guinanensis. Next base: position 67,204,157 of record CM074735.1, read on the forward strand.
ACTCTTGTTTCAATCACTATTAGAGATGGACACAAAATGAAAAACAAAATGCTGTTTCGCTCACCCATGGCTTGGCTTCCGAAGTTCGGATTCCAATAGAAAGATTTTTTCCCAGGGGCAGACCCCCTTTGGAACTTCATTACTCAGCACCATGAACCCCAAACCTTTCAAAATTTGGGGGGGGGGCTTACAGGGAACAGCTTGAGGAAGCTACCCTGCCATTTTGGTCCTTTAGGACCAAGGGAGCATAGCTCTTCATTTCATTTCATTAAAAATTACTTTAAAAATTTGTTACAAATGAAACAAAACTGCTAAAGAAATGAAATGAAACAAAATGCTATTTTTCCATTTCATGCCCACCTCTAGTCACTATCTATGAGATTCAGTTTAAAATGAAGTCAAAAAAAGAGGCAATTGACTGTACGTTTCTCTTCAGTTGTGAAATGCCTCATTCCAACCAAGGGTATATGAATAACTAGAGATGGGCACAAAACGAGCGATTTTTCATTTTCGTTTTCATTTTTTTTGTTTCGTTATGCAACGAAAACAAAACAAATTTTTTTAAAAACAAAACAAAAACGAAACGATCAATTTTGCCATCTTTTTTGTTTTCATTGCAGCAGATGCATTGAACTAAAAAGAATGCTAACGAAACAGCAATTTTTCATTTTCGTTTTCATTTTTTCATTTCGTTACCTAACAAAACGAAAACGAAATTTTTTGCAAAAAAACATCATGAAAACGAAAACGAACCGAAACGGACCCCTAAATGACCAAACGACAAACGAAACACCATTTTTTTGAGTCGTGCCCATCTCTATGAATAACCTTTGCAGGCAAACATAATTAATATAATTCCTGGGCATAGTGTGAAGGGCTACAACACAGTGCCATGGATGGACAATCACATCCTCCACAATACACTTTCACCAAGCACTACAAGAAGAAAATCTCAGATATTGCAATGTGATCACACATATAGCTGAACTATCGATTACCTTCCAGAATACATGTCTCTTTATTCATATTAAAGTGTTGCATAATTCAGTATCATGGACATACTTGAAATATAGGCAAATAAAAAAACTTGTAAAATGTCAAGATAATTGAAATCCTTTTCACCAGAAGCAGTCAAAATTCATCAACATCCAGACAGCCAGAGGTACTCCACCTGTGGTAGCTCAAATCAAGGTTAGTGATCTTGGTGGGTTGGGAGCAGCATACTTTTTGGTTTCACCATAACACAGTACATCTTGCTGGTTCCATTCTTCATGCAAGGCATTGCACCCAATCTACCATACCATCTCATTGAGTGCAGACCTCTATTATGGTGAAAATAGGGATATTGCTGTGATACTGATGACGAGCAAAATGTCTGTGGTAGCCCAAGAGATGCAGTCCCACTGCTCTTCCACAGGTGGAGAACCTCTGTGTAAATTCTTTAATACACTTAAAAAAAACCTCTGGATTATGAATGTGGAATATTGTGCTTCTACATCCAAGAATCAGAACACCAAGAGCTGACCAGATATTACTGCCCAATATCCTTCCCACTAGAGATGGGCACGACTTAGCGGTATTCCCGTTTCCGTTTCCGTTACTCGTTGCCGTTACTCTACGGAAACGGTAACGGGAATCACTGCCCCAGACTTCGAGCTCGAACCGACGAACGAACAATTTGGTCTGATTTGTCGTGCTCGTTACTTGCATCGCGCAATGCCAAGCGGCACAGAAAAAAAGTTTTTAAAAGTTAAAAAAAAAAACCGATTCCCGGCCCTAAAAGTAGGCGAAAACTGTCTGAGGGCACCTACCAGGCCAGAAGGGTGTTTTATTTGGGGGGGGGGTTCCCCGCCCCCCTCTCCTTGGCTATTGCTACTGCTGCGCTGCTGGTACCAGGCTGGGAGGGCGCATCCATTTGCCATGCAGTGCGGGGGATCCAAAATGGCGACCGCAATATTTTTTTTGAAATCGTTGCCCAAAACCCCACCAAAGCACCACAGAAACATGTGAAAATTAGCTATTTTAAATGCTTGAATTTTTACAGGAGCAGCAGTGGGTTTTTCTTGCAAAAAAAAGTCTCCGTTGATTTTATTTTATTTTATTTTATTTTATTTTTTTACACCTGCACATTTGCAATGATGGGCTCGCCCATGGGAGTGGACCATGCAAAGTTTTGCAGCCATTCCACCAATCGCATGGCCAGGTTTTGCTGACTGTACCAGGCTGGGAGGGCGCATCCATTTGCCATGCGGTGGGGGGGGATCCAAAATGGCGACCGCAATATTTTTTTTGAAATTGTTGCCCAAAACCCCACCAAAGCACCACAGAAACATGCGGAAATTAGCTATTTTAAATGCTTGAATTTTTACAGGAGCAGCAGTGGGTTTTTCTTGCAAAAAATGTCTCCGTTGATTTTATTTTATTTTATTTTATTTTATTTTTTTACACCTGCGCATTCGCAATGATGGGCTCTCCCATGGGAGTAGACCATGCAAATTTTCCACCAATCGCATGGCCACTTGGCCAGGTTGACCACAGAGACTTCTGGGATGTGCCAATCGGGCATAAACAGCCCACTAATCGTAGCCCAAACCCGAACCCTAAGCCTAACCCATACGCCAGTACACTGTCCTTCTAAGTGGGTCAGAGAGGCACCCAGATGCACCCCAATACTCACCGTAACCTCACCCGTAACTAGCCTAACCCTAGCCGTTGCGCTAAGCCGTCTTAACCCTAAGCCAGATCTACTTGCATTGCACTACATGCAAGTACGTGAGACACAGCGGGTGCAAAGAGTCTGCCAGTCCGTCACTTGTGGCTCTGGCTGACTCCTGCAGCTCCCTCCAGGAGCCCGCTACCCCCTCCCCAAACCAGTACTAACGACAACGAAAAAACGAAAAAACAAACCGACTAATTTTTGCAGATTTTCGCGAAAAACGGAAACGAGCCGAAACTGAACCGGCCCGACTAACGACAACTCGAATTTTTTTTTTCAAGTCGTGCCCATCTCTACTTCCCACATTGCCAGCAGGAAAAAGATTGCCCATCTTTACATACAAATGAATGTTGACAACACAAATTGCAGCAGTTAAGATGGTCTACAGCAACTTTGTCCAGCTTTGAACAGCCCGTGGCCTACTTGCCGCTCCCGAAGGCCACCTGCAGTTGAATTTTGGCACATGTGTGTGTGCAAAAATCATGGCAGCAGCAGGGATGTCATCAACGATGTTGGCGGTGGGGGTGATATTGGTGGCGGGTGGAGCTGCGGCAGGGCGATGTCATCATTGTCGGGGGAGATGTCGTTGGGGGTGGCAATGGGGGTGGCAGGGGCGGTGGCAAAGTTTGGGTTGGCAGTGGGGGCGGTGACAGGGATGGTGATGATGGCAGCGGCGGCAGTGTTGGGGGCAGTAATGGTAGTGGGGTTCGGGTGGGGTCAACAGTGGCATCTCCAGAGGTGGTGGTGGTCCTAGGCCGGCCAGCTTGGCTCACTCATTTTCCCCAGTGGCATGCAAGGTGGCCATGGAGGCAGGCCCAGGCAGCACAGGAGACACCAAGTGGGCCCAGCAAGCCAGCCTGGGTGCGCCTCTGCAGGTGCCGCACATGCCACCAGAAACCCCAAATGAGCCCAGCAAGCCGGCCTGGGCCTGCCACCACTGCCGTTGCCGCTGCTGGAGACGGCGATTGAGCCAAGCTCCTGCCCAGACTCTCAGGTGCTTCGCTGGTGCATTCCCCCCCCCCAACACAGGGATCTTGCAGGCAACCTTTGATGCCGCCATGGGTGACTGGTCGCCCGTGGTCAACCTGTTGTGCAGGCCTGGTCTACAGGGTACCCTCTTGTGCTCACTATCATCTACAAAGTGACACCAACCAAAGAAAAATCCCAGAAGGAAAAATCCTTTTTTCAGGAGTGAACCATTTATAACCCAAACACAAATCAATGCTCATGGCTGTTTTTCAACAAGTGTGAATGGTAGTGAGCACAAGAATGTATTCTGTAGACCATCTTAGAATGTTGATTCTGCTGAAAAATAATGAGGCTGGTAGCAGATGACTTTGAAAGATGCTGTGTGGTATCATAAACAAATGTGGCAAAGCCCGTTGATTTAAAAAAAAAAATCTAATATCTAGTTTCAGATGTATAAATCAGATATACACAAATTAGACATTAGTATTTTTCTCTCTTGGCTAGACAACTTACTACGACATTACTATCCAAAACAGACATATTTCATATGAAGCAAGTTACAGGCACAAAACTAATTAGCTACTACTACTTCTTGGGTGCAAGTGGAAGAGAAAGATTTAGAAATGCATATATGAATTCCAAATTATCTTCTTTCATTTGGATTGTGAAGAAGTCCCTTATAAGGAGTGTGTGAGGTTCCAATCACTGACTAGGCAACAGCAGTAAAGTTCTGCTATAGTATTTCTATGACATAGCTCTATTGTCTATTGCACAGACAATACCAGTCAACCAGAGTGGGAAATTTAGTGGTGTATTTGGAAGAATACCGATACCACACGGAAAACAGGTGTTAAAATATGCTCATCCAGGACCCTTTTTATGCACATTGTAAATATTAGTGACATGGAGATAATTAAATGGGGACCAGGAATTCATGACTGGTGCAAGGAGGAAACACAAGGGATTAAATTGAGACCTTGGTTTCATGAATTACTGGATTCCTGCAACTCTTTTATACACTGGCATTTTGTACAGAGAACTGTTGAAGGAAAATAAACTTTAAGCTATCTAAAGTGGTGGCACATTTTATTATTAAACATTTTCAATGGTGAAGAATTTCTGTTGATTCTGTTAATCTTCTTCAGGCAGAACAGAAAGCTTATTCTTCACAATGGAGACTAATGAGAATGCCAAATGATGTTTAATCTGAGAGTATATTTTCCCTAGCTAAGTGTCAGGAACACTGTGATTATTTAAGCCAGGGTTAGAGATGTTGTAACCCTCCACTTATTGTTAGCCACCTCTGACCCTCCAGTATCCACCAGTCCCTCTCCACTGGCTAACAAAGCCAGTGATGAGGGGCCATGGGAATGGTAATCAAACAACATATGGAGGGTTACAATTTATCCATCCTTGATCAAGGAGGACCTGTTAATGGTGCAATTGGTTGAGAGCCACCCATCATGAAGTGTTACCATATAAGCAGGCAGTCACCAGTGTTCCCTCCAATTTTTCACCATCACCGAGCAGAAACCCCACCCTGCATGTACAAGTTCTGGCCATAATTGGAACAAAATGATATACACCATTGACTCTGGGTGCTCAATACCAGTGCAGCATTATGCAGGCACGTAGCTGCATCATAACTGCACACTGCACAGCTTAGACAGAATGTTGGCTGTAACTCTAAAGAGATCAAAAATGGGTCAGCAAATTTGTGGTTCAACCATTTATGTCATAAGAACATAAGAACAGCCTTGCTGGAATAGACCATAACCCATCCAGTCCAGCATCCGTCTCACACAGTGGCTCACCATTTGCTTCAGGGTGTTCCCAAGCAGATGTTTTCACCTGCTTACGATTCCCTGCAAATGGCATTGACAGATATCTTGCCTATCTCTCCAACTTGGAGGTTGTCCTTAGGCATCCATAGTAGACATGTGCACGACTTGGCGAAATTCTCGTTTCCATTTCCGTTACTCGTTTCCGTTACGCAACAGAAATGGTAACGACAATTACTCCCCCAGAACTCGAACTCGAACCGACAAAAGAAAAATTGGTTCTGATTTGTCGTTGTCGTTCCTGGCATCGCAGCGATCGCGCAATGCCAAGCGGCACAGAAAAAACGTTTTAGAAATAAAAAAAACCCGATTCCCGGCCAAAAAAGCAGGCGAAAAATATGTCTGCCTGAGGGCACCTACCAGAGGGGTGGTTTCTGGGGGGGGGGTTCCCACTCCAGCCTTCCCCCCCTCCTGTCCTGGGCTGCTGGTACCAGGCTGGGAGGGGGCATCCTCGGCGTCTCCATTTGCCATGAGGTGCGGGGGGGATCCAAAATGGTGACCGCAATATTTATTTTTGAAATCGTGGTCCAAAAACCCACCAAAGCACCACAGAAACATGCAAAAATTAGCTATTTTAAATGCTTGAAGTTTTACAGTAGCAGCAGTGGGTTTTTCTTGCAATAAAATGTCTCCATTGATTTTATTTTATTTTATTTTTATTTTTTTACACCTGCGCACGCGCAATGATGGGCTGGCCATGGGATGGGACCATGCAAATTTTTGGAGCCATTCCACCAATCGCATGGCCAGGTTTTGCTGAGACTTCTGGATGTGCCAGAGAGGGCATAAAAAGCCCACCAACCCTAATGCTAATCCTAACCCTAACCCTAACCCATACGCCAGTACACTGTGTTCTTAGTGGGCCAGAGGCACCCAGAGGTACAGCCCACTAACCCACCCTAACCTTAACCGTTACCCTAAGCCTAGCCCTTACCCCCTAACCCCATGCTCTGGGAAGTCAAGTCGCGCTAAATCGCGGCGGCAACGACAAACAACAAACGACACGACGAAACGACAAATTTTTGAAAAATTTCACAAAAAACGGAAACGACCCGAAACGGACCCGTCCCGAAAAACGACAACTCGAAAAAAAAAAATTCTGGTCGTGCCCATCTCTAATCCATAGTGATAGCCATTGATACACTTGTTCTCCATGAACTTGCCTAATCCCTTCTTAAAGCTGTCAAGGCTGACAGCTGTCAACACTTCTTTTGGCAGACAGTTCCACAGACCAGTAATCCTCTGGGTGAAAAAGTACTTTCTCTTATTTGTTTGAGATCTAGCACACAAAAGTTTCATGGAGTGCCCCCTAGTTGTGTGATAAGGAAAACAGTTGTTTCTTAACTGCCTCATCCATATTGTGTATGATTTTATAAATTTCAATCAGGTCACCTCTCAGGCGCCGTCATTCAAGAGTGAAGAGGTCCAGCCGTTGCAGCCTCAGATGGTATGGAAGATGTTCCAGTCCCCTAATCATTCCGATTGCCTTCTTCTGTACTTTTTCCATTTTCATAATATCCTTCTGGAGGTGTGGTGACCAGAACTGTACACACTCCTGATGGGGCCTCACCATAGATTTATAAAAAGGCAAAATGACACTTGCTGATTTATTTTCTATACCCTTCCTAATGAATCCTAGGATTGAGTTTGCTTTTTTCACTGCTGCAGCACACTGGGTTGACACCTTCATTGAGCTGTCCACCAGGACACCAAGGTCCCTTTCCTGGTTTGTTGCAGAGAGTTCAGACCCCATCAGCTTATAAATGTAATTTGTTTTTTGTTTTTGACCCAACATGCAACACTTTGAACTGGCTAATGTTGAAGCTCATTTGCCATTGGTTTGCTCACTCCCCCAGTGTCAAGAGATCCCTCTGGAGCTCCTCACAATCTCTCAGCTTTTACTACCCTGTATAATTTAGTGTTGTTGTCTAATTTGGCTACCTCGCTATTTACCCCTACTTCTAGATCATTTATGAAGAGGTTGAAAAGCAGGGGTCCCAGTACTGAACCTTGAGGGACCCCACTCTTTACCTCCCTCCACTTGGAGAAGTGTCAATTTAGTGCTACTCTCTGTTTCCTGTCCCTTAGCCATTTGCTGATCCAGGACAAGACCTATCCCTTGATTCCATGACTGGCAAGTTTATTCAAGAGCCTTTGGTGCGGGACCTTGTCAAAAGCCTTCTGAAAGTCCAGATAAACAATGTCAACTGGATCTCCCTTATCTACATGCTTGTTGACACTCTCAAAAAATTAGATTATTGAGGCATGATTTGCCTTTGCAGATGTCATGTTGGCTCTCCTTCAGCAGCGTCTTCTCTTCTATGTGCCTATTAATTTTATTTTTTAGGATGGTTTCCATCACTTTACCTGGGACACATGTCAAACTTCCTGGATCTCCTCTGGATCCTTTTTTCAAGATTGGTGTTACATTTGCTACCTTCCAGTCATCAGGTACAATGCCTGATTTGAGGGAAAGATTATATATTTTGGCTCGGACCTCAGCAATTTAATCTTTAAGTTCCTTGAGAACTCATGGATGGATGCCACCTGTTCCTGATGATTTGTTAGCATTTATTTTAACAAGACACACAAGAACATCCTCCCTGGTTATTTCTATCTGGCCTAATTCTTCAGGTTCCCTCCCTATGAAGATAGGCTCTGTTTTGGGCATGTGGTCTCTCTCTCTTATTCAGTGAATATTGAAGGGAAGAATTCATTGAGTTTCTCAGCAATCTCTGTTTCTTCTTTAATAATCCCTTGCCTTCCATTATTATCTAATTGTCAAATGGCCTTCCTAGTTGGGTTCTGACTTCTAATGTACTTAAAAGTCCTTGTTATTTCTTTGAGTGTTTTTAGCTATACACTCCTTAAGTCTTGCTTTGCTTTCCTGATTGTTGCCTTGCATTTGTTCTGCCAGAATGTATGTTTCTGCTTGTTGTCCTCATTTGGACAAGCCTTCCATCTTCTAGATGAGATTTTCTTGTTTTTTTTATCACTTCCTGAACAGCTCCTGTAAGCCACATGGGAGTCCTCTTGGACCTGTCTTAGGTCTATGCCCTGAGGACCAAGTGAAAGGATTTCACAAGCCTAGGCACTAGTTACTAGACATGGGCACAGAGCGGCGAAATTGTTGTTTCCGTTTTTGGTTATCATTTCCATTACGTAACGGAAACGGTAACAATAATTACGCCGCTCCAGCTCGAACCCGACCCAAAAAAAGAAAAATTGGGTTGGGTTTTCCATTGTTGTTAATGGCATCGTGGCGATTGCGCAATGCCAAGCAGCACAGGAAAAAAGTTTTAAAAAGTAAAAAAAAAAAAAACCGACTCCCGGCCAAAAAAGCAGGCGAAAATATGCCTGCCTGAGGACACCTACCAGAGGGGTAGTTTCTGGGGGGGGGGCCAGCCTCCCCCCTCCTGTCCTGGGCTGCTTGCACCAGGCTGGGGGGGTCATCCTCGTCGTCTGTCTCACTGCATGCCATACGGTGGGGGGGGATCCAAAATGGCGACCACAATTTTTCTTTTGAAATTGTGGTCAAAAAACACACCAAATCACCACAGAAACATGTGAAATTTATTTATTTTAAATGCCTGATTTTTAATAGTAGCAGCAGTGGGTTTTTATAGAAATAAAATGTCGCATTGATTTTATTTTATTTTATTTTATTTTATTTTTTATTTTTTTAGACCTGCCCATTTGGGCTGGCCATGGGATGGGACCATGCAAATTGTTTGAACCATTCCACCAATGGCATCGCCAGGTTTCTTACTGACACTTCTGGATGTCTCGGAGAGCATAAAAAGCCGAGGCACCTTCCAGAAATCGCAGTCGGGTGTATGGATGTGGTTGAGGGAGGAGGGCTGGCTGCTGGTGCTGGTGTGATCCGATCGAGATTGAGGAGGGAGGCTGGAGGCTTTAGGATTTAAGTTAGGCAGGCAGGGAGGGAATTGAATTTAGAAAATAATTTCTTTGATTCCCTGCAGCTTTGTCTGCTGAAGGGAATAGCAGTTTATTCTTTATTTCTTCTCTGGCAGTTTGTGAGGATTTCTTTCTGATATTGGATAAAGGGGGAGGTTCGACTGGGAGTGGGAGGTGTGGATTTATTTTAAAAATATATTATATACTACCATTTATTTTCTATTTTCCCAACTTCAATTTGCTTGCACACACACACATTTGCGGTGCAAGCCAAGAACAGAACCTCTATCCTAAGTGATATCCTAACTGCCCACTCGCCTGTCTCCCCACGCCGCCACCTGCCTGTGGCCCGCGCCACCGCCCGCCCACTTGCCCGCTCGCGGCTGCCACCCGCCTGCACCTCCCCCTTGCCACCCCCCACCCTGCCCGCCGCGTAGGGTGCAAGAACACCTAGTGCCGGCCCTGATTGCGGGACACCCCTATGCTCTGGGGGAAGTCAAATCGCATTAAATCACGGTGGAAACGACAAACGACAAACAAAATGACAAATTTTTGAAAAATTTCGCGACAAACGGAAACAACCCGAAACGGACCCGTTCTGACAAACGAAAACTCGAAACATTATTTTTTCTGGTCGTGACCATGTCTACTAGTTACAGTGATAGTTCCTTGTCTTTGCTGGTCCAAAGATGGGTAGTAAGATATAACTTACCCAGCTTGCTGGATTTTGGGGGGAGACAATGTGTAGCCTGCATAACTAAATTGTAAACCACCCAGAGAGTGCTTGAACTGCTATGGGGCGGTATATAAGTGGACCACTTTTAGTGATTAATTTGATTAATTTGTTGTAAGCTCACTCACCAAATATTTTTCATGACTGGTTCTCATTTGTTCTACATGTACATGTCATCTACATGAAAATTTCTCATGACAGTTTTATGACAAGCCTAATTTCAACCTGGAGCTTTGGACCAGTTCCAACTTGAACAACTGATGTAAACTTGTTCATGTAAGGCAGGGAGAGGGCACTTTCAGCAACCACACAAAAAGCAGTGGTACTGCATGTCAACAGTCTCTTCATTGTTGCACAGCAATGATTAAAGCAAAGACCGCTGATGGGCCAGGTGGTGGTGGGAGAGATTGGCATTAAGGGGTTTGGACTCGAAGACCACCAAGGTCCCTTCCAAACCTACAATAATTCTATGATTCTATGAAATGAAAAGAATTTGCCTTGTTGGACTGAATCTGACTACTGGTTCATCCAGCCCAGTATGGTCAACTTTAACTTAAGACAACTCCTTTCCTTTCCTTGTTAGGAGATCCCTGGTAGTCTTTAAGCCAAGTACCACCCAGGCTTGATGCTACTCATCTTTCAAAATCAGTTGAGACTAGGCATGCTCAGGGTGATACAATGTGATACTTGGGGGGTTTCTATCCTGACACTGATACTCCAGGAGTTGTCTAGCATTTGAAATTGGGTTGTATGTAGCTCATCCAATCTGATTTGGAGGCCAGTTTGGCACTTTGGAATGTATTATGTCCAGTTTGGCAGACATTGTACCCTGGATCTGATTTTTATTTTTAGCCCCCCTTTGCCTTGTTGTAATCAATTGCTATTAAAAAGATATTTGCAGAGTGCTGGAAGTTGTTGACTTAAAAATGAAATATAACTCTTCAGAGCATCAACAGTTATGTAGAATACTCAGCACAGCAAAGGTGGATGAAAGAATTCAGCAAAGTAGACAAAAAAGAGGAGGAGATAATAATCCAAATTAGAGATGGGCACAAACTGCCAAAATGTGCCCAAACATTCCTCCATCCACCGTATTTCACTGGCATTTCTCTAGCTAAACTGTAATCCAACCAGATGTTTCTAAGAAGACCTAAACCTATGTCCCCCATTCAGTAGGATATTATCCTTGAAATGGAAAAGTTGATTCCTGATGCATTCTGTCTGATGTCTAAAATGTAATACTGTCTTTCTAAGTTTTATTAAAAGCACAGCTGTTAAGACTCATGGATCAATGGTCAACCTCATGCTGTATCTATTCCTTAAGGAAATATCTGCCTATGGACGTCAGCTCCATTGCCCTCTGGAATTCTAGTATGTGAAAATATTGATTGATACAGGGATGCAAGAAATGGTTAGCAGGCATTTTACAGCAGTCTGAAAGTGCACATACTTCAGTAAGAACACCCACACCCACACACACCGCCTGTATTCTGATTGCAGTCGGATTTTACAAATGAAGCTTCTGAAATCAGCCCAGAGTGGTGATAGTTAATCTAAGTGGGCAAGACAATAGGTCACATATCTAATTATGCCAAGAAGCCAAGAGGTCTTGCAGTGCAATTAATAATTAGACTGTTAGAATTAAAGACCTGAGGCAGAACAGGTAAGAAAAATGATGTGCAACAAGTAATATAAACTGAAGATTGCAGTTAGAGACATGACCGCACCATTTTATTTGCATCTCTTCCAATGTAAAGTGTTTTCTGAAATCAGAAATGTTTGCTCCAGATTAGTGGGGGTGAGGGGAGAGAGACACACAGAAATATTTAGCTGGACATCAAAAATGCCATATCCTTAGAGTGCCCAACAATGGGAACCTACTAGGAAGTAAAGCCTATAGACACAGTTGGACTCACCTTCAGGTAGCCATGCATCGGATTTTATTGGTAGGATACAATCCATTGCAGTCTTACTTGAGAAGGCTCTCTGAACCCAGTGAGCTACTTTTTTTATTAATCGGGCAGTGAGGCAGAGGCCTCTCATGGGATCCCATCAAACTTGGAAGACAAACCAGAAGGAATTGCTTTGGAGAAGAGCAGTAGAAGTGTTTGGTGCCATTGCTTGCTGTGATGGTCTTTTGGTCTAGCATGACAGCAAATGCCAACGTGCAGTTTTATGAGATAGCAAGATGGACTGAGAGTGATTTGGTTGGAACGGCTTTTTTAAAACTTCAAATTGCTCTCGGCTGGGTAGAACTGAGCTCTCTAAAGAATCACCCAGTAAAAACAAGAGCATGCAATAATCAAAGAAAGAAAATGTTGACTTTTAAATAAGTGCAAGGAACTGGGATCATTTTTCTCAGTGAGAAAAATAACATCATTCTAAAAACAGAGGTCCCAGTGAAGCTAAACATGCTACAACAATCTCTAATTGTTGTAGTATTTACATTACTATGTGAGAGAAGAAGTTTAAAAATCACAGCAAGAAAAGGGTTAAGATTGATTCAACTTATTTCAATTCCCACTTCTAGGATAACTTCAAAGCTCAGTTTCCCTCCTTATTTACCTCCAGTTCCAGCTGCCACAAGAATTACCTGGCCCTCCTTATCACTCATACTCCATCCATCCGTCAAAAAAAGACCATAGCTTTATCCAATTGTCCCTTTCTAGGGTCTGTGATTTGTGTAGCAAATTCATCACAACAGATACAAAGCAGTTCAAACTTTCTTCCTTCAAAGAGTCTTTTATCTGTCAAGGAAGCTCAGCTTGGAAAAAAAATATGATTTAGATGTCACCTGGGCATATTCTCTAGACTTTGTTTAATGTCAGGAAGGCAGCCCAATGTACATGTAAATATCTTCAGGAAGCATGTTGTCCCACATACTGCTGGCCACTCAAAAATATATGTACATTTTCAGCTCTCAGTCTGGAGTTGTTTGTACAATGCTAAAGTATCTTCTTTTGCATGCTAGAGTGGACTGAAAGCACAAAAGGACTCAGAACCTAGGAACATATAAACTTTGGGCTCTCTGGCTATAATAAAAAAAGATGAATTCACAGTGTAACATTCAGAACTGTCTTTGGAGTTAAATGGACTACTCTAGTTGAAAGAATGATGATCATTTTCAGAATTCTACTTCTAGATTTTGATCACTTACACCTTTCATGCCCCCATTTAATGAAGTCTTCTTGAATTGTGATCATTCTGTTTTATGTATTTATGTATTTATTTATTTATATAACTTATATGCCACCCACTACTCAAACGTCTCTGGGTGGATTACAATTAAAATGAATAGTTAAAACATTAAAAAGACAATGGATAATTTAAAACAATAAAAACATTTAAACACAAAACACTAAAATTGCCATCAGGACCCACAATCTTATGTTATGGCATTTAAAAAACTTCAGAAACAGGTAGGTTTTTACCTGGAGTCAAAATGTTATCAGCGTTGGCACTAGGTTGGTGTCACTTGGGAGGCCATTCTATAACCTGGGGGCAGCTGCTGAAAAGGCCCTAGACCTAGAAGCCAATTTTTCACCTTCTTGAAGGATGGCTCTCTCAGGAGGGCTCGCTGGCTAGATCTTAATTGCTGGGTAGGTTCATATGGAAGGAGGCAGTCCTTCAGGTAGCTAGGTCCTAAGCCATTCAGGGCTTTATATGTCAAAACAAGCACTTTGAATTGGGCTTGGGCAACAATGGTAACCAATGCAGGTTACACAGAATTGGTGTGATGTGATCTCTGGCAGCCCCACCACTCACCAGTGGGGCTGCAATCGCTGAACTGTCTTCAAAGGCTGCCCCATGTAGAGTACACTGAAGTAATCAATATGGGATGTTACCAGTGCATGAGTTTACTGTCATGAGGCTCCGTGCATCCAGCTGGGGCATAGTTGGTATATATTCCGCAGCTGAAGGAAGGCACTTCTGGCCACCGAGTCCACCTAGGCTTCCAGAGTTAGACCGGGGTCCAGCTGTGGACCCTGTCCCATAGGTGGAGTGCAACTCCATCCAGAACAGGGTGATGGCCCTCTAACCTGTCTGGTGAAGCACCCATTAACAGCACTTCCGTCTTGTTTGGATTGAGTTTCAATTTATTAACCCTCATCCAGTTCATTATCTGGCCCAGACACGAGTTCAGCACAGAAACCGCCTCACCTGGGTTGGTGGAAAATGAGAGGTAGAGCTGAGTATCGTCAGCATATTGCTGACTCCTCAGCCCAAACCTCCTGATGACCTCTCCCAGCGGTTCCATGTAGATGTTAAACAACATGGGGGACAGTATTGAGCCCTGCGGAACCCCATGTTGTAAATGCCACAGGACAGAGCAACTGTTCCCCAGCATCCCCTTCTGGACACGGTCATCCAGGAAGGAGTGGAACCACAGCAAAGCAGTGCCTCCAACCCCCAACCTGGCCAGCCTATCCAGAAGGACACCATGGTTGATGGTGTCGAAAGCCGCTGAGAGGTCCAGGAGTATCAACAGGGTTGCACACCCCCATCTCTTTCCCGGCAAAGGTCATTATACAGGGTGACCAAGGCAGTCTCTGTACCAAAACCTGGCCTGAAACCTGACTGAAATAGATCTAGAAAATCCATTTCATCCAGCAGTGCCTGGAGTTGCCTGGCTACCACCTGCCTAAATGAGGGAGGTTTGCTACTGGTCAGTAATTAACCACCAGCCCTGGGTCCAGATTAGGTTTTTAAAGGAGTGGTCTAATTACCACCTTTTTCAAGGTGTCAAGGACCACTCCCTCTCTTAAATAGGCATTTACAGTCTCTTGGACTCAGGTGCAACCCCCCCCCCAGCAGACCTTTCAATTAGCCAAGAAGGGCAAGGGTCAAGCAGTGTAGTAGTAGAACGGACAGATCCAAGCACCCTGTCTACATCCTCAGGTCTCAATAACTGAAACTTATCCAATAATACTGGACCTAAGCACAGTGCACTGGACACATCCCTTGATTCTGCATCAATAGTGGAGTCCAATTCACTGCGAATCTGAGCTACTTTCCCCTCAAAAGTGGACAGCAAACTCATCACAGTGAGCAGGACCTCCACTGTATCTCCCAATTGAAGAAGATCCTGGGCATAGCGGGGAGAGGGGGATCCCACCTTCCTCTCCCAACCAGGTCTCATTAATACATGCCAGGTCAGCACAATCACCCAGAATGTTATCATAGATGAGGGTGGTCTTATTTTATAACAACCTGGTATTGAACAACAGCACCGTGTGGCTCGTGGGCTTGCTGAGTTTTCATAATGGCATGTGAGCAAACAGAGAGTCTGAACTCATGATCAGTGTGTTCTTTTTGTAGCATTTATTTTTCTTTTGTAGCATTGCTTGGTTAAAATTTTCTGTTTCTTCTTCATTGAATTGCTTAGAGGATTAGCCCCCCCCCTTCACATCCTCTATCCTGATTAAGACAAATTAGTATCTAAGATCCCCCAGTTGAATGAGGAATCATTAATTGAGGAGCATACAATACTTCTTAATTACCTTTAGAACAGTTGGGGAACAAATTATCTTGAGTTTTGAGGGATTGGTGTGCATCGTGCATGTGGCATCATTCTTAGCTTCTGCTGGAAAGGAACTCAATTTCTAGATATTTCTTGTGCAAGCTTCCATTAAATGTACAGTGGTACCTCAGTTTAAGAATGCCTTGGTTAACAAAAAAAATTGGTTTAAGAAAAGAAGTTATTGGAAATGGGGATGACTTGGTTTAAGCAAATTTTTCAGTCGAATGGCCCGGTTCACATTTTTTCATAAGGTATTAAAAGTTGATGTGTTACATCTGCATGACAAAAAGATGGGGATATCTCGGTTTAAGAACATTTTAAATGGAATGCCCTGGTTTGCCTTTTTTCTGACCTCTGGAATGGATTAATTGGTTTTAATGCATTCATATGCAAAACCATGTTTCGGTTTATGAATTTTTTGCAATACAAAATGGCCCAGAGAATGAATTGATTACTTAAACTGTGGTACCACTGTATTGTATTTTTTCCTTAAAAGAGGAAGAAGATAGCAAGGAATGAGTTACTTGCAGTTTGGTACAGTGGTAAATTTTTAAGTGCAGGATGCTATCATGACTTTGTGTATATGTGTGCATGTAAATACACATACATAGGATGCAAGGCAGCAGCACATCACACAAAATTAAATTTTAACTGCAATCCCATGTGCATTTACCTAGGAGTAAACTCTAATAAATCCAGCAGTGACTGCTTACATTCAACCTACAAAACACAGTGGTCAGTGTCCTAGTCAGCCTGTTCACGCATGCTTCCACATGCCTTACTGCAGGGGTGTCCAAACTTTTTGCAAGGAGGGCCAGATCTGGCGAGGTGAAAATGTGTGGGGGCTGACCATTCAGCCGCATTTGGCCCCCGGGCCAGATTTTGGACAAGTCTCTATAGCATGCAAGGAGGAAGGGAGAATGCTGCAGCAATGGAGCCGGGGGGGGGGTAGGCTGGGAAGGTGGCTGGGTGGTGGTGGGCAGAGGCAGGGAGGCCAGGCAAACATAAAACTGCAACCTGATGCCTCCCTCTGGTATGGGGAAGGGCCAGCTGGAGGGATACATGACAGGCTGAGCCAGTGGGGAGAAGAGGCCACGGGCCACTCAACATTTGTAAATGGGCTACATTTGGCCCCCGGGCCTGACTTTGGACATGCCTGCCTTACTGTGTACTAGGTCTCCCAGTGGTTGCAAGATTGGTCTCTGATGGAGTGGAGAGAATGCTAAAGTGATTGTCTCTCTTAGGAATGGAGACTAGAGATGGGCACGACTTAGCGGTATTCCCGTTTCCGTTTCCGTTACTCGGTTCTGTTACTCTACGGAAACGGTAACGGGAATTACTCCGCCAGACTTCGAGCTCGAACCGACGAACGAACAATTTTGGTCTGATTTGTCGTGCTCGTTCCTTGCATCGCGCGATGCCACGCGGCACAGAAAAAAAGTTTTTAAAAGTTAAAAAAACCCGGTTCCCGGCCAAAAAGCAGGCGGAAAAATGCCTGCCGTGCCTCAGGGCACCTACCAGAGGGGTTGTTTCTGGAGGTCCCCGGCCTCCCCCCCCCATCCCCCGTCCTAGTGGGCTGCTCTGTGGGACTCGCCGCAGGCTCGCAGCCAGCAAAAAGCCCAGTCTCGCCGGCCGCCGGCCGCCGCAATTAAAGCGCAAGCAAGCGGCACGGACGGCACAGGAAAAACCTTTTAAACTCTCCCCCACCCATTCCGGGGCCAAAAAAGCAGGCGGAAAAATGCCTGCTTGACTAAGGGCGCAGGGCACCTACCGGAGGGGTGGTTTCTGGAGGGGGGGTCCCGCCTCCCCCCCATCCTGGGCAGCCAGACTCGCGAGTCGCCATCGCCATGCCATGCGGTGCGGGCGGGGGATCCAAAATGGGCCGGCGAACGCGATATTGTTTTTGAAATCGTGGTCCAAAAACACACAAGCACAACAGAAACACGCGGAAATTTATAAACTGCCAGATTTTTCACAGTAGCAGTGGGTTTTTTCTTGCAACAAAATGTCTCTCCTCTCCTCCTCTGTCCTCCATTGATTTTATTTTATTTTATTGTATTTACACCTGCGCAATGATGGGCTGTCCGAGTGGCCAGCCATGTGGGAGTGGACGACCATGCAAATTTTTGGAGCCATCCCACCAATCGCATGGCCACTTGGCCATGGAGACTTCTGGGATGTGCCAAAAAGCCCCTTAAAACCTGCCCTAGCCCTAACCCTAACCCTTGACTCCGTACCCATACGTCACAGACTGTCTTCTTAGTGGGTCAGAGAGGCACCCAGAGGTGCAACCCACTAGCCCACCGTAACCTTACCCGTCACTAGCCTAACCCTAGCCATTGCACTAAGCCACCTTAAAGCCAGATCTACTTGCTTGCATTGCACTACACGCAGCAAGTACAATTCCCTTCTGTGTGAGACATGGTGGTGCGGGAGCCTTGTGAAGGGCGGGCATGACGCTATCACTCTCACTGGTCTCACTGTCTGCACATTATGTTATGCAATATCCATATGGCTATTGCATAGCATTTTGCAGCAGCAGCAGGTGATGAAGGGAGACCCCCATGTAGAGGGGTCTCTTGGAGCCTGCTTCCCCTTCCTAGTGGGTGAGGAGCCCACTTTCCCTTTATAGCGGGCCAGAGGAGGCACCCACCCCACAGAGGTGCCTCCAGGAGCCCGCTCCCCCCCCAAAACCAGTACTAACGACAACGAAAAAACGAAAAAACGAACCGACTAATTTTTGCGAATTTTTGCGAAAACCGGAAACGAGCCGAAACGGGACTGGCCCGACTAACGACAACTCGAAAAAAATTTTTTTCAAGTCGTGCCCATCTCTAATGGAGACTTAAGTTGGAGAACTCACTGTCAAGTTGAAATTAAGTTGCACTTATGACTCGACTTGGATTTTGCCTCCCTTGACTTAACCTTCATGAAGTGGAACTGATAATTCCCTCCATCTTTCCCCCGGGGGGGGGGAGCTTGCTTTTAATAACAACTCCAACCTGGAGCTAGGGACTCAGGATTTATTAGCAAAGACCTGAACTTGGACCTGGAACTTGGGACTAAAGACTCTGACTTGAGTCTCAGACCCAAAGACTTGTCAACATCCCTGGTTGTTCCTTGCATTTTCATTTTTTAAAAAAATCTTCAGTCAGCTGAAGTACAATATTTAGCTCGTAATGGAAAATGCAAACAATAGTAAAATAAAGGTAAAATAAAAGTCACAAAGGTCTAGCCAGTTCAAACTCCATCAGTGATTAAGATACTTTGGCACATGTGTCATCCAGGACAAATACAGAATATTTTGAAGCTTAAGGGGCAAGTCATCTATCTATCTATCTATCTATCTATCTATCTATCTATCTATCTATCTATCTATCTATCTATCTATCTATCTATCTATCTATCTATCTATCCAAAGACATATAGTCATCTACCTATTTACCATGTAGACCTGGTATAGTTCACTGGATTAGAAAATCCTGCTCCAATGAGATTCTGAAAGAGAAACTCTCTTTTCCTTTCAAGAGAGGAGCCAGATAAATCACTCAGAGGTATGCGGTTGATAAGGTTAAGTGTCATACCACCTCAGTGGAGTTGGACACCTCTGCATGGCCCCAGAGTCCCATCAGAATGAGAGATTAGTATATCATTTCTGAGGACTTTTATACCTAGAAAACGCTGAGATATCACCATAAAGTAGAACATACTCAACATACGATGGAGACAATGATAATTTACAGGACACACATATATAAAACCATATGTATAAAATTAGAACTAATAAGATGTGTAAAGATTCAGCAAACATTCTAGGATCAGTTCTTCTGTTAATCCAAGAGGGAAGAAAAACCATGAGTGTGACTGAGGGCATGATAACTTATACTGATAATTGAATGACTTGGGCTGATACTATGACTTCCTCAAGCATGGAATTAATTGATAGATAATTTCTAGTTTATACCAAGTGTGGAACATCACATTTCAGATTGAAACAGAAAACTTGCTTGCACAACTCATGACACAACTCATTTGGCATTGCCTTGTAATGGGAAGAAAAGGCCCATCTTACAAGTCTATATTGAGCCCTCCAGATAATTCTTTGACCTCTATAATTTCATTATCTAGCAATGGGTGTGCTCTGGTTATGGTTATATCTGGAAAGCATGGCAGAATCCTCTTTTCCCATTATTAGAATGTCGCTAGAGTATCACATCCCCCTCACCTTGTGTCACTTGAGCTCCTGAAGTTATCTTTCCTTTCCAATGGAAAGTACAAGTACTACTTCTCTATACTGTAGTAGTTAATGTGAGGTTTCTAGAAATGGAGTTGCAAAGCAATGCAGTTTCCAGTTTATAAGCTGGAGAGCTAATAAATTCACATTACCTTTACAGTAAAAGAAGGCTTTATGTTTCTGCTGAAATCTAAATATCTTAAAGATAATGGGTGCTGGTGTTCAGCTTAAATAACTGTTGATGGGAAATCACTCAATCTGGTCTCCCCAATGGATAAGAATTGCTGATATGCACCTGTTCACTCAGAGAACACAGAAGAACAATATGCATTTCCCTTTCTAAAAGATAACACCTCGGATCAGCATGTCTGAATTTTCAACAAGACCAGAAAACCTAACGCTGCAACAAATGTGGAAAAACACCCCCAGGAAAAGGAGTTGTATTAAGGTAGTTTATTCCCTTACATGTACTGTATGGTGAAGCCCACTGAAATTGGAAAAAAAGAGGAATTCACCCTAAAGTAGTTCTGTTTGGTTCCCTAGTTTGTGATGGCTTTCCCCCACTGCGTTCCCCATGAAATGGCTATTGAATGATGAACCACACTTTTAGATTACCATTTACTTATCATGTGTAGGCAAACTATGTCCATCATACAGAATTATATGTATATACATATGCATGGATAGATGGTTGAGGGCATTGGTATGGTGTGTTTTGATCATAAGTTACGTTTTGTATATTTTATATTTAACAAACCTGATGTTTAAATCTAAACAAAGTCTTAGCTAAAGCATCTGAAATGGGGGACCCATCTGAAAACACCCAGTTGTGCACCTTTTTTTTAAGGTAAGAAAGAAACATTCACTGGGCTAACAAAATAGCAGTATTAGCAGAAGAGTCCAGTATTTGCACTGGCTCTGCATGGAGAATTAATTTTTCCAATTTTATTGTGTGTGTGTGTGCTCCTTTGATCGGTCTAGCTGAGCTATAGCAAAAGGTCAATGGGTAGTCTAGTAAATGAGGTCACAGTGGCTATATGACGTGGAGAACACAGGGGTTTATTATTTCCCAGAAGGGAGGAAAAAACCCATCATTTCAGAATAAAGATGTCACAGAGGAGCATTTATTAGCTACCGCATCAGAGAGATGAATTAACATTGTCATGAGCAGATTTACAGTTTAACCTATGGCTATGGCTGAAGGTAGGTGATGGTACTTCTTATTCAGTGTCCAACAACTTAGTAAAGGGGATTGCTATTATTTTCTATGCTGCACATGGGGTGCTAGTGCACAGGGATACTACGGCTGGACTGAACTGGAGACAGGATGACAGATGTTGACCTCAGGTTTTCAGCTTCCACAATACCAACCAGACATGGCCACAGATGTCCAAGACATTACCAAGCTTTGGCCGAATCCATCTTGATGCCTCAGCCATGTCTGAGAAGTAGCTGTATGGTACATGTGCAGTTTCATTTGAAGAGCAGGGTCAGAAGTCTCTCGTTTTATGAAACAGTAAGAAGAGCAGGGAAAGAAGCGCCAGCTGTTCTGTATGGAGAATTAAAAAGTTAGAGAAATAACGTGGTCCTCTAAAGCAATGATACCAATAGTGGGTCCCCAGATGTTCTTGGACTAAGGCTCTCAAAGGTCTTCACCATTTACTGTGCTGACCAGTATTTTTGGAAGCTGAATTTCAATTATCATTTCTATTATTCCCTCCCCCCAAAAAAGTTTTCATAAACAACAATTCTCTAATGTATTTTGAGTAACAACCTTTTCCCAAGCAGCTTCCATGTTAGTGTGCCCATGAGCTCTCATATCCAAGTGAAAAACAATGTTTTTCTGTTTGTGCCAATAGTTTGAACGTGCCTCCTCAGTTGTCTGGGGAATTTTGAACACAGACAGCAGTGCTCCCCTATCAGGACCAGGAGGCTGACCTGAGTCCTACAGATTTAAATATAAAGCAAGGGAATGGGTTGCATGTAGTAAAAAAAAAAATCAAACCTGGATTCAGTACATCGCTGAAAACTAATAGTTTATTATTTTACATGGTTGATTCATTACTTCCTCAAAAATCAAATTAATTGAATGCAGCAGTCCAAGTTTACGTGAACCTTTATGAATGAACATTGATTTTGGAAACCACTTAGCAAACTAGAATGCTGGTTTGTTTCCCAAATTGCACCATAAACATTTATTTTCTAGTCCATTTATATAAGAAAAAGAATTGTAACACCATTATTTTAAAACCTCGATACAGTTTTTTGCTTCTACATTTCAGATCATACTTGTGCTTATCACAATTCAGTGCTTATACCATAATTACACATTTCCTAACTATAAATGAGGCATTAATATTAATTGCAAATTATATCAAGTGAGTCAAGTAATCCAAGCTACTATGAGAACACTTGAAGCACTTTTTGGGATCACAAAAAGGCCTATTTAATAGAGTCTATGGGCAACCTACATTGGGTAAAACAGAGAGATGGGTACAAACCATGGTTTGGTAGATTAGGCCTACAAATGATTTTCAGGCACCTATGATTCCCGGCTCTGCCTCCTCTTGTGGGTGCCCGTTCAGAGGCAGCACCCACGGCTTCACTGCTCTGTCTCTTCCTCTGAGTGGGCACTCATGGGGATAGGTTAGTGAGGAATCCTAATGGCCTGTGCAACACTTGTGGGCCCAATAGATTGAACCATGCCAAAGTGTCAAACTGCAACTCACGTTGGCCTCCTACTTTTTTGTCTTGTTGGCAGGTGAAAACCATCCCGCCTAAATGGCTTTTGATTTGTGAATGCCTTGAAGGGACTGGAGGTTTTAGTAGAGAGGGGCACAAAATGAAAAACAACACAGTTTAATCATGTCATAAAATTACGAAATGTTTTGTAATGTAACAAAATGGTAGATAAACGAAATACCATTTTTACCTGTGGAAACAAAACAATTTGTGAATTTCCCTATTCCGCTCTCTTGTTCTGGCCACTGCCACGGGCACTCAGCCAGTTTATTGTTATTTTGACATGTCGGGCTATCAAAATAAGCTGAGTGCCCATGGCAGTGGCCAGAACATGAGAGAGAAGGGTTTTAAATTTGGCATTGCTTGCTTCTCTCTCTCTCGTTGATGCCACTCACACCCAGCTGTTTATTATTATTTTTTGACAGGTCAGGCTGTGGGGAGTGGGGGCTGCCACCTTTTCCACAGATCAACCTCTCAAAAAACACCAGCTGGGTGTTGGGAGACCAAGCAGGCAGAGCCAAATTTAAAGCCCAGCTCCACTCTCTGGTTCCTCCCCCCACCCCACCACCCCAGCTGGTATTTTTTGACAGGTAAGGCTGTGGGAAGGGGAGGAGGTTCCCCTCCCCACAGCACAACCTGTCAATAAACACCAGCTGGATGGTGGTAGCTTCCATTTTGTTTCCTTACAAAAAATCTATTAAAATTAATTATGAAATGAAATGAAACGCAATGAGCAACACAATGAAACAAAATGAAATGCTAGGTTTCCGTTTCATGCCCATCTCTAGTTTTTAGTGATGGTGCAACATTTTCTCTTGTTCAAAAAGCTTCTTTTTATACTCAGTGTGTTATATTAAGTAAAACATATACATACATAGTTGCTAGTGGAAGACCTAATACAAGCAGCAATAACTTGAATTATTCACTAACTTCTAAGTATAAAACTAACAGTTCTGCTTGCAATTATGTGTATATTAGCAATTGCCCAGAAACTGCAAATGGTTGAATTGCCCTGCACTTTTTTTACAATTGGGTTCCTGACTGCCACCAATTACCTCATTCTGGCATGGCTTTGCATGACATAATGTATGCAATGAATATAAAGGCTGATGGATGGGCTGGGCTAAAACAGAAGGAGAAAGGCCTAAATCCTAGATCTTCTACAGTCTAGATGAATTGGACAAATTCAACAAGGCTGAATAAACTATACCTGGTAATTTGAGTTTTGCTCCATCTGAAAGAACCTCTTATAGACACAGCAATGCAATATTAAGAGAAAACGAAGAGGGCAAGAAGAAGACTCAAAATAATATGCACATTATCATGCTATTAGCTACACTCACTACTAGATTAAATTGGAATCTCATAGGTACACATTAAACACATTAAACCAATCCAACCTTTTACTTTGTTTAACAACTCCAGGCATAATATGATGGTTAAAGGCTTAAGTAATCTATTCTTATTAGCTTTAATGTGTGCTTCTAGTCTGATTTTCTGTATTATCAGGATTTTGCACCAAAATGCTTTTTGATTAGTACTGTATGCTGCAATGAAAAAAGTACTAGTTAGCAGATTTTTTCCACTATCCTGGCACAGAAATAACTTTATTAGGCATCAAAGAAAAAACTACCTTGATTTCAGTGTTAATGCAGTAGCATATTTCTTCCCAGGTGCTTGCTATTTTATGACCATTTACATGGCCCTAATTTAATTTTGTATTATTTGCATTATTGCTAGTATTGATTTACTTATAAGAACATAAGAAGAATCCTGATGCATCCTGCTGGATCAGGTAATGTGTCCATCTACTTCAGCATCCTCTATCTCACAGTGACCCCACCAGATGCCTCTGGGAGCACACAAGACAATTAGATACCTGTCTCCTGATACCACTCCCTTGTACCTGACACTTTGAGGTAGCTTCCTTTTAAGAATGGAGATAATGTGCATCTCCATCATGGCTTATAACCTGTGATGGACTTTTCTTCCAAAAATCTGTCCAATCCCCTTTTTTTAAAAAGCAAAAAAGCAAAGTGTGCTGCTTATATACCACCCCCTGGTGCTTAAAGCACTCTCTGGGAGGTTCACAAGTAATTATGCAGCTACAAACTGCCCCCCCCCCCCATGAGCTGGGTACTCATTTTACTGACCTTGGAAGGATAGTGAACCTTGAACCTGCTACCAGGAATTGAACCCTTGTGAGCATAGTTATAGCTGCAGTACAACATTCTAACTACTGTATCATGAGGGTAAAGGCATCTAGGCCAGATGCCATCACCATATCATGTGGCAAAGAGTTCCACAGATTAACAACACATCGGGTAAAGAAATTATTTTCTTTTGCCTCTTCTCACTCTCCCAACCCTCAGTTTTAGTGGATGACCCCTTATATTTTGAATGACTGCTATATTGCCCTGGACAGACTTAAAGCTCTATATAATAATAATCGTGCCATGTGCTGTCAAGTCAATCAGTGGACCCCACCACCAAATAGGACAGATGCTAAGAAAAAGAAGTGTTGTAAATTCTTATTTATGGTAAACCTTTTCACAGTCTTCCAGGTTGAGTACAAGGAAATGGTTTATTTTCCCCTTCTTCTGAGGAATGTGCAGATTTCCAAGAGCCTACAGGTTGGTTCCTCTTGCAGGAAGCACAGTGGAGAGTAGAACTCCCAACCACTGGCTCCACAGCCAAATACCTATATCACCGAGCTATCCATGCTTGGATCTCTATTAGAGATTTCGCTTCGTTTCAGTCTTCATTTTGTTTAGTTTAGTTAATAATGGATTTTTAAAAAGAATTTTTGTCACAAAGCAAAATGAAATGAAACACTCCGTATGGCTATAAATAATGGGGAGCGTTCCTTTTATAAATTTAACAGGGAGCCAACTGCACTACATCTATTACCTTCAAACCTTCCAATCAATTTGCTTTTAAGCAAAGAACCCTCTCTAAACAAGCTAGAAACCTAATGGCTAGCTACTGCATGGAGAAATTGGAGAGAGAAGCTCAACACCTGATCGGCGGCCTGGCGAGGAAAGGAAGGAAAATATTTTTAAAAATAACCTCCAGAGTCCTACTTAATCAGGAAAGCAAAAAGGTGGGTGGGTTTTTTTTTTTGCATTAATCAGGAAAGGAAAACAATTGGTTTAAATCAACTTGCAGACACAGCCAGCGAAGTGAAGAGCTCAGCTCCTGGCTAGCTTCAGGAATATCAAAATCGCAGATAAGCTATCTCATCAGCTGAGGCATGGGAAGGAAGGAAAACAAATCAATCAGTTTAAAAATAAATCTCTTGTTCTCAAGATGGCTGAATCAAAAAGCTAGGACAAACCGTTTCATTTCTGAAACAAAAAATTGTGTTTCTTTCATTGCTTGATGACATGCTCTTTGCTGTTTCATTTCGTTTCATTTCATAAGGTTTCATCAGTTTACAAAACAATGAAACAGCATGTTATTTTTCATAAGGTGCTCATCCCTAATCTCTATACCAGGGGTCCTCAAAGTTTTCAACCAGCGGGCCGGTCCACCACCACCCAGACACCACTGGGGGCCGGATCCCAGTCCAAAAGCAGCTGCAGAGGCTGGCTTGCTCACAAAACAGGGGGTAGGTGGGGGGGGGTTGCAATTGGTCCCAGGGGCCGGATTCAGGACCTTGGGGGGCCGCATCCGGCCCCAGGGGCTTAGGTTGAGGACCCCTGCTCTATACAGTGGACCCTTGTATAACAAACGGTTTGTATAACATAAAATCTGTACAACATAAAAAATTCTGGAGATAGGGGAAATTTGCTTAACAGAATCACCTATGGGGAGAATCCGTAGAACATAAAAATGGTCGTGATTAGGGATTACAGTAGTACCTTGTATAACGTAATTAATTTGTTCCAAATTAAATTACGTTATACAAAATTTCCGTTGCACAAATTGAAATTTTCCATAGGAATGCATTGAAAACAGATTTAATCCATTCCAATGCATACCCAAGACCAGGGCTGTCCATTGTGCCACTGCCATGGAGCTTGTGTGGGGGGGAGCGGGAGTTCCTCCAATGCTACTGCCGGGAGCTTGGAGGGTGGGGGGAGGCGAGTGGCCACAGAGTTTGGTGAGGCGAGTGGGCGTTCCTCCTCCACCAACAACAACATTAGTGCTGGTGAGCTTGGCGGATGGGGAGTGAATGGGCGCGCCGCCACTGCTGGGCTGGGTGGGGAATGAGTGGGTGCGCCGCCGCCAGGCTTGGGGGGGCAAGTGGCTGTTCCTCCTCCTCCGACAACAACATCGGCAGGGGGAGGGGAGAGGCAGAGAGGGGACCCCCACGCCGTACCTCTCCCCGGCCTCTGATCCCCGCCCCCCGCGGCCGCGGAAGTGTGTGTGTGTGTGAGGGAAATGCCTTTCAACTGTGCAGGGAGAAGGGAACGGGGCTAGCCAGGGGGGCTGGCCAGGAGGGCTTTCCACCCCTCTGCAGAAGTGGCGGGGTGGGTGGCGGGGCTTGGGAAGGAGACCTCTCCGGGGCGGGGGCTTTCTGGCCCAGCGCCGCTCACCTTTGGAGCGCTCCAGCTCCAACTCGGCAAGCTCCTCGCGGACCTCCCGGGGCAACCCGGCCGGAGCCACCCGGCGGCTCAGCCATGACGGAGAGAGAAAGGGAAGCGCCCGATCCCGGCGGCCGCTCGCCTTCCCTCTCTCGCTCGCTCGGGCGCTCTCGCTCTCGCTCTCTCCTTCTCAGAGCCAGAGGCTGCGGATCCTGCTGCGCAAAGACGCAGCAGCAGCAGCAGAGATGGCAGTGCAGGGGGTGTGGGCAGCCGCGGAAGTATGTGTGTGTGTGTGTGTGTGTGTGTGTGTGTGTGTGTGTGTGTGTGTGTGTAAGGGAAATGCCTTCCAACTGTGCGGGGAGAAGGGAACGGGGCTGGCCAGGAGGGCTTTCCACCCCTCTGATGGAGAGAGAAAGGGAAGCGCCCGATCCCGGCCCCAAGCCCGGCGCCCACCCAGCCCAGCCCCGATCGCCGCATGCTCTCGCCTGCCAGGTCGGCTCCGGTGGTGTCGGCAGCAGCATCGGCACCCCACACCTCCCCACCCCACCCCCGGGGGCTGAGCTTGCGGGCGGGTCGCTTTCCTGGGCTCCTGGGCAGCTTGACGAGGCGGCAGCAGCAGCAGCATAGTGGAGAACACCAGCGTGGCCACCAAGACGGCCCTGATAAGAAAGCGCCCCCTCATACCCCTACCCCCCCTCATGACCTCCGCCGCCACGATGGGCCTCCATGGACTACCCACCCCCACCCCACCCCACCCCGCCGCCACCCTGGCCATTGGGCTCCTCGCCCTGCTGCTGCTGCCTTCGCAACCACCTCCTCACACACACACACACACACCTCTCTCTCTCAGGTGCACCCTTAGCTCCATCTGGTGAATGGAGGTGGCGCTAATTCCCTACCTCTGGATTTTTTGTTGTTGTACGGAATAGGAATACAAGGTAGGGAGCTGCAGAAGTGCTTGTGGCATACCAAACAGGAAACTTTCATATCATGAAAGGACACTACTTCTAAATACTATGTGGACTGTCATAGTATTTATTTATTAGGTACCACTTGTATTTGTGTGGAGTTTCTCATTACTGATCTGTTTTTGTTTAAAGGAAACAATGAAGATGTAAAGTTAGATCGTTAATAAGTCACCCCTCTAAAGCTATCAGTAACTTAGTGCAGTGATGGCAATTTAACCTGAATACAGGGGGATGTGAAGGGGTGATGCCGGTGCCCATAGAAAGGGCTCCAAGTGCCACCTTTGGCACCTGTGCCATAGGTTCATCAGCACTGATCTACTAGTGTCAGAAGCCAAGCCTGAAGTCCACAGACTCCAGATAAGCCCATTGTTTAAAATGCTCTAGCTGATGTCTTCAGCTTTAATCCTACAGCCCAGCCTCACAGCTCCACAAGGAAGACATCCAGGTATGTCTGCTTTTCTGTTTTTGAGGGAAAGCCAGCAGTGTTTGATGAAGGTTGGTTGAAGAGAGTCTTGTGAATTATGTGGAGAAAGAGTGGCAAAGATCGGCCACCGATACTAAACTATTTCTGCTCTACTTCTTGACCATTTTGAAAACCCTGTGGCTTCTTTATCTGCTCCAGTTCATCTGTTTTTGAAAGGCAAACTTGTGGATTTCAGTATAGCTATTTCCCTTTGTCCCTTTTATGGAACATCAGCTGGTGCTGGGATGAGGCACTAAGAGCGGAGCAGGGGGTGGGAATCCTTCGTGGGGTGAGGAACCATTTGCATTAAATAATGTTGCAGATGGTCCTGAAATAAAAACAATAAAGCTAAACCCAGCACTTAAGTAAATGACTGAGATATTCAGTCAGATGAACAAAGTGTACTCAACAGAACTGTTGTTTGCACAATCCAGATATGTAATATATAAATACAAGTTTAAACAATGAGCCCAGCAATAAATACTGTACATACCACAATCACTTAAGGCCACAAATGTTTTCTCCTTTCAAGAAGCTTCTTTAAAGATGTGACTCTTGTGGATTTATGACTCACATGAGTCCTATATTAGCTGTTTTCTCTTTGCTATAAGAAAATTGCCCTCCCACTCGAAATGACGAGACGATTCAGGAAGGTGGGGTAAACTGGGCCACACTTTATTAAAATCAACAACAACAACCAGGAGGGGCCGGGCATCAGCTCACATGGTTGGAACCCCGGGATCACCCGAGACCCCTCCAACCGGGCAGCATAGGGCGAGACACAATCCCCAGGTGGTGCAGTCACCCAACAGCACCCACCGGGCCAGTCAATGTCATTACCCCTCCCTGCATACGATGGCCAATTCTGGGTAATGCCCAGCGCAGGGAGGTGCCCCCTTGTATCCGCCCCGACACTGTGACCTCCTGATCCGCAGTGCTGTGGTTATGGCTACTCGGGGACAGATGTTGTTACATACTCACCGCTGCCCTCCATCCGCTTCTGCCACCAGTGTGACCAATAAACATAAGGGATATCCCTAATACCCAGGCACCAATGTGGGATAGGCGAAAAATCCCCGTTCTCCAAGACACACTCACATCCTGTAAAAACATATAAAATGGCTATCAAGGGACGTAAAGACACCAAATTTGAAGGGAAGCTTCCCATGACTTTCTTCTACAAGTGCTGCATGTTTGATGAAGTTTGGGTTCTGGATGTCAGAGTTAAGCAAACAGCCCAGGAAAACACTCTTTATTAACTGGCCTGGGGATACCCAATCTTCAACAAAGCTTCCCGGCAAAATTGGTTCTTTAGGTGCTTTGCGGGCCATTTTATAATCCAATGAATTGATAAATCAAAAATAACTAAAACATTGTCACTTCAGATTTGTTGGGGTATCAATTTGTATGAATACAAATGGACAAATTGAAGACTTTTGACTGACTTTTGCAATTCTTTTTAATCTGTGCTCATCTCTATTTAAAAAAAAACCAATTACACTCCATGATAGTCAAAATGCAATTGAATAATTAAAAGCAAGTAGATGTTAAAATTACTTTAACTCTATGGTAGGGTGGGCTTTCTGTCCCATCCTAATGCCTTGTATTTGCAATATAAATATTTCTTAAATGAAGAGTGTCTATGAAGATAATCAGTCATCCAGGTGAGTTTATCTGAAAGTTGAGTCATAGCAACTGGACTTCTTTTTCTTGAGAGACTGAAATGTTTTGCTGCTTATCCAAACAGCTTCGTCAGTTTGAAGAAAGCTAGTTGTGAGTAATCCATCTTATAGTTCACTGAAATAGGCTCATAAGATGAACAATTACCTGAATAGGCTCGTTAGGTAGACAACAGTCCCAATAGCCTAAGGCCTAAGCACAATGGCCTAAGGTGCTGAAACCCATAAAGTATAGGTTGTTAGCAATGGCCTTGGTGGTGAAGGTCATTGATACAACTGGGAGTAGCAATGACTTTCACTGCTACTCCCAGCAATGAAGGGATGTAGCAATGACCTTCATTGCTACTTTATTTGTCTGGGTATTGTTGAAATCACAGGCTGATAAGTACTAGCAGATAGACTGTGCCTCAGTACCCCCATCTCTGTTGAGAGAGTTTACTCTGTAAAATATTAAGTTTAGAATATTTTAACAACAACACATTTTTCCTGGTTTTTGCCTTGGTGAACTGAAGTTCACCAAGGAGTAAACTGGGTCAGTTCCTGGAGTAATCTGGGTCAGAATCATAGCTTAAGAGCATTTCTGAGAAGTGAGCCATGCCCCTAGGGAAACTGAGGCAACTGTTTCAGGCAACAGCTATTCTCAGTAGCAATGATTACTCCCAGTTGACCCAAGACCTCCCAGTGACTACATCATCTGTGTCACACAGCTCTGTTCCCTTCCTCTATAAACTTGCCTGCCACCCCACCCCCTAAATACAGTGCAGGACTCTTCCCCATAGAGTTAAGGTTTAACTCTGGCCTCTGTTCATGGAATGGACTGGGGTACCCTCTTCCTCTAAGTGTCTTTCCTGAGCCAGCCCTGGAGATTGCCATGTGTGTGTGTTTAATTACCTATCTGGCAAAATTTATGCATAATCAAAAAAGGGACATATACTTAAATTCCAATATACTTACCATATATATGACACTCTCAAAAATCTTCTCTCTCACTGATTAGATCATGATTCCTGTTGGTGATTGCTTGTGCCTGTGCCCTTTAATGAAAATGCTGTTGAATTGCTCTACCATGATTTTTTTAAAGCAAATACCTACAATTGACCACATTTCATGTCATTAGCAGAGTGTTTGCCTAAATTATCAACAGAGCATTTGTCTCAATTATCAACAAAATATTCACCTAGTTTTAATTTTAAAAAGAGATCTAATTTATGCTTTATGATACAAATTTGCATTTATATGGACACAGGAGAAACTAGTGTAAGCATTCATGTATTTAAGATTTTTATTCTTATAAAAATACTCATAGTCCTTTTCCACAGTTTTTCTTCTCTGTTGCCACTATCTGTTTTATAGCAATCATGAAATCTTGATCCATTTTTTTCTATTCAGACCAATGTGTGACCTCCATTTTAAATTGTCCTAATAATAAATTGTTTTACTGATGTGTCTGTAGCACCAGGTGTTGGGGTGGTGCTCTGGCAACATTCACTCAGGGCAAATGTAGGACAATGGTAGATAAGGAGGCTCGTGGCTATAACACACGTGCTTCTCCAATACAGTGAAACAATAATCAATTTTAATTCCTGGTTTCTCTCCATGCAGCTCTTAGCCTAGAAGCCTTTAGCCTCATACAAAAGACTCACATATCTGAGCATGCTCACTTGCAGCTTTCCTCATCACTAAGATATGCAATCATTTACAAGAAAAGAACTGGCATGAGATGGTGGTGCAGGCAGGGATGGCACCTCAATCAGTACAATTATGTGGCTCTTTTATGGCTAGCAGCAGCCTCCCCCCTAATCTCAGCACTTGAGTGAATCTCAAGCCAGCTACCTGGGAATGAACCTGGATTGTGAACTGGGTTTTGGCTGCAGTACTGTCTTGCTGACAATGCAAGACTTTTCTCCTCCCATGTATGGTGATTTTGGCAGAGAGACATGCAGCAAATGGCTGACAGTGAACTGCCTCACCGGCCTTCACATTTGCCTATGTAAAATCACAAGGAAACCAAGCTAATATTAATACTTCAGGAAGATATTTGGGCACAGGTGCTGCTGTATCCTAACATAAGCTTGCATCCCTTAAGATCACCTGTCATGAGATAGATTAAAAAACAAGTGGCATTAAGGTATTCAGTAGTTTCTGAATCAACACATTTAAAAAATCTTGTTTGTGAATCCTTTGGAGGGAGAAAAACGTAGACTGCATGTTGAGATCAAACCAAAGGCGAGTGGCCTGTACAGTCGTGTTCCTATAAAAATCTCAGGCCCATTTCTCTTTCTGTCATGTTGATGACTTCTGATGTTTCCAACTGACGTCAGTGGAGGAGATATGCTTGAAATGAACAGAAGTGTCCCCCCCCCCTTTGGTAGAGAAAGTGAACAAATTTAGGGTGGACAGAAAAACAATAATTCTTCTAGCCATCCTCATAACAAAGTGTGGCTAAATAGACATTTGAGAAGGGGATGTTGTCAGCTAGAGGCTTAAATTGACTCCTAAGATAGATGGGAAGACTATTGTATATTAAGGGAAACAAACTAAATTTTGTACATTGTAGACACATTTGGATGGTGTCCTAAGGCATAGCAATTTTGGTCAGCTAGTGAACAATATGAGCTGATAACTGGAAGAGAGACTTTTATTTGCCCTTATCTATATTATTTGAGAATTAGTGGCTGGGTATATTGAAGTCACTCAGCAAATGAAATATTTGGCAATGTGTGGGACCACCATCCCAGCCTTTCGGCCAAAAAGAATTTTATTTTTACTTCTTCACCCTGATAGTTGGCATATACACCAATGAGTTACAGTCTCATTAAAGAGTGACTTATTGTAGGTTGCAATCAGATACTCAAGTGCTGAAGGGCTACAGCATCCTTCATCAGTGTGGTGCTTTCAGTCCCATATGTTTGGGATTTCAGTTTTCATCAGCACCAACCAGCATGGCCAGTGGACAGGAACACTGGAAATTGTAGGTCAAAATATATGGAAGGCTTCAGGTTGTAGAAAGGTAAAGTGAACCATAGAAAACGGCATTAGCCATATGGCAGCATTGCCAGCTGTGCAGACACACCTATGCATTGCTACACTAGCAGGGCAAAAAAAAAGGAGTGGAGATATAGTTGTGTCAAGACAGCATTAAATTATAGATTGCAGTGTCTGACCGAGGTGCATTTTCACTCGGAGGACAAAGCAGACCTAAGGACAACTTAACTCATTGAATTAGTGAAGAGAAGGGGGAAAACAACTTAAGACTCTTACATTATACAATAACAGAACTATAGAGGTGGAATGGACTTTCTGGGTTATCAAGTCTAATCCCCTGCAAAAGCAGGAAATCCACAGCCGAACCATCCCTGACATGTAACCATCCAACCTCTGTTTAAAAACCTCCAGTGAAAGAGAGTCCACTGTACTCCAAGGTAATCCCATTCCACATCAATCCAGCTCTTGTTGTCGAGTTCTGCCTAATTTTTGGAAAACATCTTCTTTCTTGTAATTTGAATCCGTTATATTGATTCATACCCTTTGGTGCTGCAGAAAATAAGCTTGCTCTACATTCCACATAATAGCACTTCCAATATTTGGGAGACAGTTACCATACTGCATCCCTAACTTCTATTCTCCATCTCCTTCAGCCATTCCTCATACAGCTTTGATCAAACTTGTTGCTTTACTCTCGACATAATGAAGCTTGTCAATATCCTTCTGTGATTCCAAAAAGTGGATACTGTATTCTGGACTATATATCTTGGTTGATGCAATTACATATAGCATTTGATTTTTTTCTCTCCTTCCTCCTTTTCATCCCATCATCTTAATGCTGACTCATGTTTAGCTTGTGATTGGCGAAGACCCCAGGGTTTAGGCACTGTTCTTGAGTCTGAGCAGCTCATCCTGAACTCTGATTCTGCCTTTTGAAGCATGTGCATCCCCTCATTCAAATTATTCATGAAGATATGGAAGAAAACTGAGCTGAAGAGGTTGGTGGGGAATTAATGAACAGCTAGCTACAAATCCACCTGCATCGTCTAGCCCAATTTTTATTACCTTGGCCACAAGGTCACCATTAGAAAGGGACCATAGAAAGTTTGCCAAAATCAAGAAACAAGATATCCACAGAAATTACATTATTCTTTTCTCTTTTCTAAGTACTCAGAGCATTTAATTACTTGTTATAGATAGATAGATAGATAGATAGATAGATAGATAGATAGATAGACAGACAGACAGACAGACAGACAGACCTTTATTGGCATAAAAGAGAAAAAACTGATTTTAGTAAGGCCTTCAATAAGGTTCCTCATGACATGCTTGTGAAGTTAGTTGAATGTGGGAAAGATGATGCTACTGTGGGGTGGATTTGTAATTGGTTGACTGATCATATGCAAAAGGGTTATTTTAAATGGCTTCTCCCAGCATGGAGAGGGGTGACCAGTGGGGTGCCCCAAGGTTCTGTTCTGGGTCTGGTGCTATTCAACATCTTCATTAATGACTTGGATGAAGGAATAGAGAGTAGACTTATTAAATTTGCAGATGATACAAAATTGGGAGGGGTGGCTAATTCCCTAGAGGATAGGTTGAAAATGCAAAATGATCTTGACAAATTAGAGTGCTATGCTAAAGCAAATACAATGAGTTTCAACAGAGAGAAATGTAGGGTCTTGCATCTAGATAGAAAAAAAAATGAATTTCATAGATCCAGGATGGGGGACACCTGGCTGGAGAATAGTACCAATGAAAGGGATCTGGGAGTCTTGGTAGAACACAAATTGAACATGAGTCAGCAGTGTGATGCGGAAGCCAAGAAAGCCAATATGATTCTCATAGTTTCTAGAGGAAGGGGGATGATAGCACCACTCTATTTTGCTTTGGTCAGACCCCATCTGGAATATTGTGCTCCTTAATTTAAAAAGGATGTTGACAACTTTGAGCGGGTCCAGAGGAGGGTGACCAGGATGGTTAAAGGTCTGGAACATATGCCTTATGAGGAGTGGTTTAGGGAGCTGGGAATGTTTAGTCTTACAAAGGCAACACTGAGTGGGGATATTATAGCCATGTTTAAATATTAGAGGTGGGCATTAGAGATGGGCACGACTTAGCGGTATTTCCGTTTCCGTTTCCGTTACTCGGTTCCGTTACTCTACGGAAACGGTAACGGGAATTACTCCCCCAGACTTCGAGCTCGAACCGACGAACGAACAATTTTGGTCTGATTTGTCGTGCTCGTTCCTTGCATCGCGAGATCGCGCGATGCCACACGCGGCACAGAAAAAAAGTTTTTAAAAGTTAAAAAAACCCGGTTCCCGGCCAAAAAGCAGGCGGGAAAATGCCTGCCGTGCCTCAGGGCACCTACCAGAGGGGTTGTTTCTGGAGGTCCCCGGCCTCCCCCCTCATCCCCCGTCCTCGGCTGCTCTGGTGGGACTCGCCGCAGGCTCGCAGCCACCAAAATGCCCAGTCTCGCCGCCGGCCGCCCGCAATTAAAGCGCAAGCAAGTGGCACGGATGGCACAGGAAAAAACTTTTAAACTATCCCCCCACCCATTCCCGGGCCAAAAAAGCAGGCGGAAAAATGCCTGCTTGACTAAGGGCGCAGGGCACCTACCGGAGGGGTGGTTTCTGGAGGTCCCCGGCCTCCCACCCATCCCCCGTCCTAGTGGGCTGCTCTGTGGGACTCGCCGCAGGCTCGCAGCCAGCAAAAAGCCCAGTCTCGCCGCCGGCCGCCGCAATTAAAGTGCAAGCAAGCGGCACGGACGGCACAGGAAAAAACTTTTAAACTCTCCCCCCACCCGTTCCCGGGCCAAAAAAGCAGGCGGAAAAATGCCTGCTTGACTAAGGGCGCAGGGCACCTACCGGAGGGGTGGTTTCTGGAGGGGGGGTCCCGCCTCCCCCCCGTCCTGGGCAGCCGGACTCGCGAGTCGCCATCGCCATGCCATGCGGTGCGGGCGGGGGATCCAAAATGGGGCGGCAAACGCAATATTGTTTTTGAAATCGTGGTCCAAAAACACACAAGCACAACAGAAACACGCGAAAATTTATAAACTGCCAGATTTTTCACAGTAGCAGTGGGTTTTTTCTTGCAACAAAATGTCTCTCCTCTCCTCCTCTGTCCTCCATTGATTTTATTTTATTTTATTTTATTTACACCTGCGCAATGATGGGCTGGCCAAGTGGCCAGCCATGTGGGAGTGGACAACCATGCAAATTTTTGGAGCCATCCCACCAGTCGCATGGCCACTTGGCCATGGAGACTTCTGGGATGTGCCAAAAAGCCCCCTAAAACCTGCCCTAGCCCTAACCCTAACCCTTGACTCCGTACCCATACGTCACAGACTGTCTTCTTAGTGGGTCAGAGAGGCACCCAGAGGTGCAACCCACTAGCCCACCGTAACCTTACCCGTCATTAGCCTAACCCTAGCTCTTGCACTAAGCCACCTTAAAGCCAGATCTACTTGCTTGCATTGCACTACACGCAGCAAGTACAATTCCCTTCTGTGTGAGACATGGTGGTGCGGGAGCCTTGTGAAGGGAAGGTATGACCCTATCACTCTCACACTGGTCTCACGTCTGCACATTATGTTATGCAATATCCATATGGCTATTGCATAGCATTTTGCAGCAGCAGCAGGTGAGGAAGGGAGACCCCCATGTAGAGGGGTCTCTTGGAGCCTGCTTCCCCTTCCTAGTGGCAGGAGGCACCCAAGGGTGCCTCCAGGAGCCCACTTTCCCTTTATAGCGGGCCAGAGGAGGCACCCACCCCACAGAGGTGCCTCCAGGAGCCCGCTCCCCCCCCAAAACCAGTACTAATGACAACGAAAAAACGAACCGACTAATTTTTGCGAATTTTCACGAAAACCGGAAACGACCCGAAACGGGACTGGCCCGACTAACGACAACTCGAAAAAATTTTTTTTCAAGTCGTGCCCATCTCTAGTGGGCATGAAACAGAAAACCAATGGTTGGGTTCATTCTATTTTGGGCCCCGTCAGTTTGTTTCATTTCATTTTGTATA
Source organism: Phrynocephalus guinanensis (assembly GCA_037367245.1). NCBI lineage: Eukaryota > Metazoa > Chordata > Lepidosauria > Squamata > Agamidae > Phrynocephalus > Phrynocephalus guinanensis. The sequence continues at coordinate 67,241,481 of CM074735.1, forward strand.
AATTTCTAAAACAAAAATTTGTATGAACTGAACCAAAACGAACTGGTGTGGCTTACCTGGATCGCTGCCGCCGGGAGACTGCCAGCACTGCCACCACCGGGGGACCGCCGCCAACACTGACCATGCGTTGGCAGATGGGTCAGCACTTTTAATTTTTTAAAATTTAATTTAATTTTAATTTTAATTTTAATTTTTACAGCACCTACCACACAACCCCAGGGGCCAGGTTGGCGCTTTAAAAATATTTATTTATTTATTTATTTATTTATTTAGTATTTTTACAGTGCTGACCAGGCAGCCCCAGGGGCCAGGTTGGTGCTTTAAATTTTTAATTGTTTTTTTATTTTTAAAAGTCCCTGACACCAGGGGCTTTCAACCCCCTCCAGCTGAGAGGCGCTAGCTGCTGCGCACCCCGGGTTTATTTTTTTCCCTCCTGGTCTGCTCGCTTACGGGGAGAACTGGCTGGCCCGCGGGCTAGAGGGACATGTTTTTATTTTTAAAAGTCCCCAATGTGGGGACTTATCATCCCATAAGTCTGTTGAGCACAATCAGTAAACTTTCTGCGAGACTTCTTTATAATAAATTAGCAGATTGGTTTAGCACAAATAATATTTTAGCAGATGAACAAGCAGGCTTCCATTCCGGAAGATCAACTATTGACCAAGTCCTTATTCTGCAGCATTTGGCAGATAAATATGCCTCATCCAAGCGTGGCTCGTTATATGCGGCCTTTATTGACTTCAAATTTACTTTTGATTTGGTACCCAGAGAGCGTCTCTGGGGCAAATTTGAACTCACTTCCATTGACTGTCGTCTTTTACTGTTGATGCGACACCTTTATGAAAATACATGGCTGAAAGTTGTATGTAATAAAGCAGGAACTTTAACAAATTCAATCCCTTCCGTAAGGGGTGTCAAGCAAGGCTGCATTTTAGCTCCCCTATTATTTAATTTTTATATTAACGGGATAGTGGATAGCTTATCAAACCCCAATTTCCACCCTCCTAAGTTATCTCATCACCCAATTTCTATTCTTTTATATGCAGACGACACAGTTTTATTATCTTTATCTAGTGTCGGTTTATGGCGTCTCTTAAGAGCCCTTTCCTCCTTTTGTGCCAATGAACAACTAATCATTAATTATTCTAAATCGAAGGTACTGAACTTTACTAGAAGAAGAATCAAACATAACTGGTACATTAATGGTAACCTGATTGAGCAGGTCTCTAGCTTTAAATACCTAGGTATTCTTTTCCACTCCTCTGGATCTTGGCTTCCCCACATCAGAAATGCAACAATTAATTCTAGAAAAATCATTACTGTTTTACTTAGATTCTTCTATTCTAAGGGTGGCCAACATATTCCCTGTGCTCTCCAGGTTTTTAAGGCCAAAGTGCTTGCTCATGTGACATATGGTGCTCAATTATTTGTCCAGTCCAACTTGAGTTACCTTGAGGGAATTCAAACTAAATTTCTGAGAACCATATTTGCGGTACCTCCATGTGTCTCTAACACTGCCATCCGAATGGAGGCTGGCCTAACCTCTGTGGGTCTCCGAGCCAAAGTGCAATTATTTAATACTTGGTTAAAATTTCTCTTTTTCCCTGTCAGCTTGGACCCTTTGATCCTTATAGATTTATTTCATTCCAAATGGAAACGGTTCTTAGAACATGAATGTATGTCTCTTGGCTTTTCAGTAAAGCATGTTATTACCCTGGGCTATAGTAGTGCCAGAACTGCCATTCATCAAAGGCTCAGAGACATTGAACTCCAACAGAAACGGGGCCTTTTATCTCACTCAAGTAGTATATGTAATGATGTGTTTATGCTCCCCTCCTACCTGAACAACATAGCTACCCCCAAATTTAGAAGAGAATTTACCTTAGTCAGATTAAATGTGTTACCCTCCAAGCTGTTGTACAGAAGATTTCAAGGGGTTCCCTATCATCTATGTTTATGCCCCTGCAACTGTGGGGATGTTGAAACACTGGAACATGTACTTCTGTATTGCAGCTTTTACAGGGACCTACACAAAGAGCTTTTATATCCAATTCTCCAAAGGTTCCCGGGTAGACCCAGTAAATTTTATATTGAGTATTTACTAGCCAATAAGAACATAAATATAACTATGATAATGGCCAGATTTTGTGTGGCAGTCATGGCATCCCGTAAGATGATTTTGTCATCAGAATTTTAGATCCCCTAATTTTCCAGTGTATGATATAATACCCTTCCATGTTTTAATATAATATTTAGAATATTTATTTATTATTATCCTATGCAATTATATGTCTATTAATGTTTTCCATGGCTATACATTATTAATTTTTAATCTATTCAACTATATTTGTATTATTAGTATTGTCTTTTGAACTTGATTGCCATGTAACAGTTTGGTCTATGACCGTAAATAAACAATTATTATTATTAATGTGGGGCTTCCCCTCTCCTCCTGGCCCGCTGCGGGAGTTCCAGGTGAGGAGCTGGCAGCAACTGGACAAGGTTGTAGATGAGGGGGGATAAAAAACAAAACGAAATGAAACGGAAGTTTCTGTTTTGTTTCATTTTCCTTAGATGGGTTGGTTCATTTTTTTATTTTTTTCATTAACTAACAAAACGAATAACAAAACAAATTTAAAATTCATTTTGTGCCCATATTAAATATCTAAAATGATGTCATATCGAAGAGGGGGACAAGTTTGTTTTCCATGGCTTCAGAGACTAGAACTCAGAGCAATGGTTTCAAACTACAGGAAAAGAGATTCCATTTGAACATTTGAAAGAACTTCATGATGATTAGAGCTGTTCGGCAGTGGAATATGCTGCCACGGAGGGTGGTGGAGTCTCCTTCTTTGGAATTTTTTAAGCAGAGGCTGGATGGCCATCTGTCGGAAATACTATAATGGGGGTTCCTGCATGGCAGGGGGTAGGACTGGATGGCCCTTGAGGTCTCTTCCAACTCTATGATTCCATGAGTCTATGAAAACATAAACAAACTAGTTTGGTAAATATACCACACATACAAAATCTGGGCTGGGGAGAGAAAAAGAAGACCAAAACATAACATTCTGTGTTCAATAAAGTTTCTTAGAATTGATAACAACGACTGGTAAGTATTGTTTATTGATTGATTGATTTTACATTCATATCCTGCTTTTCCGATGAAAGACAGCATTCAAAGGATCTCAGAGAATTAAAAAAAACCCAATGGATGAAGACACATTTAGACAAACTAGTGACAATAATAAAATAAAATAAAACTATTAAAATTAATCAAATAATTAAAATTAATTAGAAACATTGCTGTCAGCAAGCCTACAGACTGCTAATGGTAACCTGATTCTTCTTCTTGCTCCTTTCCAAAGACATTGGCACTTACTTCACGAGGCGCGGCGCTCTGCAGCGATATTGCCTTCGATTTGAATTCGGAGGCGGTCACGTGGCGGTCACGTGTTCTCGCTTCGCTCCCGCCTCTGTTTCTCAGTACTCACGAGCTGCAGTTTTAGGACCGATTCGAGCACAACCTCACGTGCTCCCTTCGCATTCGCATGCCACTTTTCAACGTTCGTTATTTCCCATCCGTCCTTTAAAAAAATTCCTACCGACCTATCGATGCACTGATGCTGGACTGTCAGTTGCAATGGCTCTACTGATTTCAACTGTTTCCTGGCATCATTGGCAGCCCCCCCCACCGCCGCCGCCGCTACTCGGGGGGAGCCCCGCATGGCACAGCAGCCCGCCCTCCGCTGCTTGCACACTGCCTGCCCCGGGTGCCCTGCTCTGGCCGGGCGAGGCGGCAGCGGCTCCTCCTGCTCCCGCCGCCGCCGCCGCCGCCGCCGCCCCTACTCGAGCGAGGAAGTAACAGCGCAAAGTGATGAAACGATATAGCGATGCATCAATATCCCTGTTTGAATATTTTTTAAAAAAACTTGAAATAAAAGCCAAAAACCGAGACCACACGTGACGTTGGGAGCGAAGCAAGATGCGAAGCGAAAAGATTCCCGGCAGCAGCCAGGGGAACCACTCACCCCGCTTTGAGCACGGTAAAGGGGGCGTGGTCGGGGTGGCATCGCAGCCAAAAAGGAGGAGCGTGCGGACTGAAACGATCGATTCGCACAGAAAAGAAGGCTAGCCGCGAAGCGAGCGGCTCGTGAAGTAATGGCCATTGAGTTACCTCCAGTGTCCAGGGACCACATCCATTCTCCCAAAATCCTCAAAGATTATAGTCAGGGAAACCGAGATTATATCTGCAAATTTTGACTCAGGATATGTGAATTTGATTAAGATAGCAACAGAGTCCCATGCCACCTCTTTGTCTATCTTTGGCAACTGCTCCATCCCATCCCCTTTTATTTTATCTTCACCAGGTCAAGTGTTGGTTCCTTTTGGGAGAACAAGGAGGCAAACTAGGTATTCAGCTATTGTGCCTTTCCTCTGTTTCTTTTCTCTCTTACCACTTCCTTGTTTCCCCTTTGCTTCAGGTATTGCTGAAAAACTCCTTCTCAGTATAACAAAAACCAAGAGTCCCCATTATTTCTATCTCACTTACCTCTTCAGGCAAGCTTTCCCTAAACAATGAACTACCTATTATGTGACTTTTCGATGAATTGCCTTTCATGATTGCATTGACTGAATTCATGTGTTTTCCATGTTAGTTTCCATCCCTCATAATGGAATTTTCTTTTCTTTTCACATGTTCTTTGTAGCTTCAATGTCACCTTTTAATGTTGTAAGATGCCTCTTCTAATTCCTTGTTCTTAATCTTGAATATTTCTTATATCAGTGGTTCTCAACCTTCCTAATGCCATGACCATTTAATACAGTTCCTCATGTTGTGGTGACCCTTTGCCCTGCTTCGAAGAGGTCACTATGCTGCAGGTACCATAGAGAACTTCCCTCTACAGGCACCCTCAGCCAATCGCAGCCTCCGGTGCCATTGACTGACATCCCCTCCAACCTATCAAGCTGTAACCTAATCTCCCCCCTTCCTCACCCTCCTCATCCAGAGCCAAGCCATTTGTGCCTTTTTCTTCACTGGCTCATGGCGACCCCTGTGAAATGGCCATTCAACCCCCCAAAGGGTGCCAACCTCCAGGTTGGGAACTACTATCTTAAATTTTCTGGGGTGTATGTTGTCCCTCATTATTGTAAGCCACCTTGGGCCCTTTTCCAAGCAGAAACATGGGGGGAAAATATTCAAAATAAATAAAACAAATATTGGTTCTTACCTGCTAGTTAGGAAAAGATCCAGGAGAGCTGATCCTCTTATCATGTTTCCCATGAAAATGAAGTTGTCAGCAAGGCATATGAGAATCGTTTTGGACCTTATAATCCAACAGATGTCTAGGAGGTTGAAGGTGCTATATCTATCTGCTCTGAATGTTTGGTCATCCAATCTAGAAGGGCATGATCAAACCTAGTGTGCTTGGAAGGACTACAGTAAACTCCCCAAAGTGGTGTCAGATTTTCTTTCTCTTTTGATTTTTACCCAAATTCTTTCCATCAGTGTTCCAAGGTCCATCCCATGGATCTCCTCATAGTTGAACACTTATTTTCTGTGCAATCCTACTCTTCCTCCCTTCCTAGTTCAGCTGTTCCTTTTGGATACCTTTCTAATACTATATTTAATCATGATTCTCATCTCAACAAGTTTCATTAATGCCTATTAAACCATATTTCTCTTCCTGTAATACGAGTTCATCATTATTAGGAAAGAATGAAGAATAATGTTATATAGTGAACAGAAAAGCTAATATGGAAAGCTGAACAAACTTTTAGAATAGTTAATGATAGGTGGGAAGCAAAAGTGACAGAATAGGGCCAGAATGCTAAATTCAAATTTTCAGTGGCTAAAACAAAGAGACAAAGTGAATTGTTACAATAATCAATTCAAAGAAATAGAAGAGAAAAATAAACAAAGAAAAACAAAGGATCTCTTCCATAAAACTTAAGAAATCAAAATGAAATTTAAATCTAGATTAGGGATGCTGAAAGATCACTAGAAGATCATGCTATCTAACCAAGATAAAATAAAGTGAAAGTGGGACCAAAAGACTAAAGAATTATACAGAAGAGATGGAAGAATGACAGATCTCTTTGAAGAAGAATCCTGTGATAAAGTGCTTGCAAGTTTAAAATGAGAAGCTACTTTGAAAGCACTTGGAGGACATAAATGGTGAGGAGTAGACACTGATAGAAACATTCCAGGTGGAATCTGTCAAATCCCTAACAAGAATATGTCAACAAGTATAGAAAACACAACAATGGCACACAGACTCAAAATGTTCAATATAAATTCCAGTCCCCAAGAAAGGCAATGCCAAGGAGTCCAGTAACTATAAGACTATTTCCCATGCATGCAAAGTGATGCTCAAGGGGTTGCAAAGTCTTTTACTTTATATGGGACTAGAAATGCCCGATGTTCAAGCTGGATTCTGAAAAGGAAGAGGCAATTTAGATCATATCACAAATATTTGCGGGCTACTAGAGCAAACCAAAGAATTTCAGAAGATCAGTCTATACTTTAAGAACTACACCAAAGCCCTTCACTGTGGTTCATGACAAACTATGTGTTGTTCTAAAAGAAATGGGTGGGTGTCAGGACTTGTTCCTCCTATGAGTAACCTACACTATGGAAAAGAGGCTGCCATTAGAACAGAAAAGGGAGAAGCAGAATGCCTCCCCCTAGACAAAGATGGCAGCTATTTCATCTCCCCAGCTCTTCCTCTTACATTCAGTTGACAGATAAATGAAAATTGGTAGAAATTCCAATATTTTAAGATAGTTAAACCATACCATATTATTGGCAGAAAGTGGCAAAGATGTGAAAATGACTCTTGATGAAAGTGGAAGAAAGTGTACATGCAGAAGTGCAGTGGAACACTAAGAAGACAAAACCATGCTTACAGAAGAGCTACACAACCTTAATGTTCACAATGCAGAAATTGAAATTGCCCAAGATTCTGTATACCTTGGTTCAGTTGTCAGTCCAAATAGAGATGGCAGCCAAGAAATTGGAAGAGTGGAATCTGGAAAGGCAGCAATTTAGGAGCTTGAAAAGATCTTCATGTAGAAGGCTATGTCACTGGAGACTAAGGCCAAGATCATCTACTAGAACACCGTATTCCCAGTTACTAAGTAGGGGCATGAAAGTTGCACAGTGAAAAAAGTTGTGTGATTAAAGATCAAATTGTATGAAACAGCGCTGGAGAAGAGCTCTGTGGACTCTGTAGCATGCCAGAGGAATGAACATATGAGCCCTCGATCAAATCAAACATGAAGTGTCTCTAGAAGCCAAAAATGATAGAACTGATGCTGTTTTATTTTGAGTACAGTATACCGTGAGAACAGAATAATCACTGGAAAAGACAATAATGTTAAGCAAAGTTGAAGGCATCAGGAAAAGAGGAAGCTCAAGTATAAGATGGCTCAACTTGATAAAGGAAGCTATGGCTTTGAGTTTTCAGAATTTCATGGCAGCACATTTTGGAGGTCTTCCATTCATAGGTGATGACAGCACATTGTAGCAATTAACCCTCTCACAGAGTTGTTAACGATGCCTTTCTAAAGGAGGGATGTAATTGAAATAAAAATAAAGTTGTTTAGAATAATGTGTGAACTCAGCCTAATGTGTGGTTGAGGAGTGCCTTTCATGAGCGACTCTGATCACACTTCGTAACTGAACCACTTAAAAAAATCAAATGCATGCCAGAACAATGATAGAAACAGTAAGGGGTTTCTCAACATTTATTACTATGGTTTTAACTGTCAACTCTGTTGAAAATTGCTACCTGTCTGCTGAAGTGTTACTATCAACAGTATAATTCCTTTGAAATTAAACATACTTGGGCATTTAAATTACAGTTACTCTTTCTACGAATACCATCCCATGACTCCAAAAATGTTAAATGCAATAGCAAAATCTGCAATAGGTATATAACTTAAATGCATAGGAAAGAAATTAAGAAACTTTACAGCCAAGTCTTTTATTTCTCTGTTGTCTTTCTTCAAATTCATCATACATGCCAATTCTAATGACATTTTAAAGCAAATCAACATTACAATGACAGAAGGGTTTTCAAAGCAAGCAAAAACGAACAAAAATGACCTTTATTAAAGATACAAAAGATCATTAATCTGCTCATTAACTGATAATTTTCAAAAGGATCCCCCCACACTTGAATTCTGGAAATATTTATATGCAAATTGGGTCCTTTGGTTATAATTTATTTCATACAAGGAAGTCCTCAGGGAATGTGGGCCTTTTCTTTTAAAATAGGAATGGGCTGTTCCAGAGGTTTAGGGGGCTATATCCATTCCTTGATCTTGCAAGACTGCATGTGCACCCCCTCAAATACTTTTTATACAAAATTAGGGGTTTGTATTGAACAAAAAATCCTCCTGTGCCTTCTAGTGGCCAAAGCTGTTTTTTTTTAATTATAAGGGGCATAGGAGAGGTATGTAGGGGGGGGACAAAATATTGTCCTCACACCCCCAAGAGGACAGGAGGATTTTTACTCCTTTTTATTTTAAAGATATTGATCAGAGAATAGGATGCTTACTTTGCCCACTCCTGTTTATAATAATAACAAAATGAGGTAAGAACAGTCAATAAAAATCATCACATTGTGACAACATAACCTTAGCTTAAGTACTAGTCTCCCTTTGAGATGTGAGGATATCCCAACAATCATGCCAGCATAATTTATCAATGTGAAACTAATCCAAAGAGTTGAGCACTCATGATAAAATAAAGCCTAATGATGTTGGATGAGAGGGAACTATGCACTGTACAGCAGTTCCTTTTAATGTACTTCCTTATTTCTACATTCAGTCCTCATCCAAATTAAGCGGTCAAATGATAGTACAAAAGAAACACTACCAACAAACAAACAGGGCATCATTACTGCTACTGTAACCACCTTGGCATGCAAGTAACTATGTAGTCCAAGTGTAAACAGTGAAATGTCTTCCCCTTCCTGAAATAAAATCAAAGTAAAAACGCGGGTATAATAGTAAACATCAATTATATTTGTACAGAGTTCATCAAAGGTTATACCTCTGTGGATATCTCCCATATTGGGAGCACAGCAAACTAAAAGCTGCTATTCTGCCCTTTCCAGGAAGTTCTAGTAAGATTACTGGGTTGTATAATTTGCTATAAACAGTTAAGCGTGCAAACCAGCTCTGCCTCAGATTGGATGCTTAAGTGCAGCAGAGATGAATGAAAACTGAATACAATTGTTGAAACTGTAGTGGTCTCACTTGCTCTCACTTGAATGCATTTTATTTACCCTGAAATTGACATCGTAATACCAATGTACACAACCTGCTGCCATCTTTCCCAAGAAGCATTCCCAATAATGGGCTGGATGCATTGGTCCACGAGTGGTGTCATCTTCATGTTCAGAGGGCTGTTTTTGGAGGCTCAAGATCCTCCAAGATAGCAGCATGAGAAATTGCATGGAAAGCTGAAAGGAGGAGAAGAACCAGCAGCTTTTCCATCTCCATGATGGTTCCTTCTCTCCTAGATGGTGCCATTTAAAGCTGCAGTTCCCTCCTTTGGGGAACGGAAGGAACCCCTTCCAAAATCAGAAAGTCCTCCCGGGGGACATAATACTTTACAATGACAAGGAAACTACTTGATAACTTGTCCGTTCATTCTTTTAGACAATGGACATGCATACGTTCAATTTCCCAACTCACCACAGTGAAGTCCTGTTCACCAATGAGGACTAGTGATGTAAGTGTGTGCCTGTTGTGCAGCAGGGTTGACATGATCAGTACCTAGTTAATTGGTGGCAACTCTCTGCAGCAGTTATACAATTTAACTTACACGCACAGAAATTGCCAGCAAGATTCTGGCCAATGGTTTCTATTTAGCTTTTGGTTGGTGTAGAATAGTTGGGGGACCCTCCAACACACAAGAACCACTCCAACAAGCCTGAAAGGCAAAACTACCTACAGGCACAGAGAAAGGAATTTATGCTCTGGGTTGCAATAATTTTTGATTCTGCTGTAGGAAGAAGAGAACAAATGGGATAAATAGGTCATTCTTCTGTAATACTTTCAACACTTCAAACGAAGGTTACACCTTAGCAGAATCTCAAATGTGTTTAGGTCTAGTAAAATCAAAATTATCTGGTGTGGCTGATAATCCACTTGGACTTTGTCCTTCAATAGTACATTAATGAGGCACAGTGATGGAGATGAATGGTGGAAAAGACTGATCTTGGCTACTGAGAGACTGTTCCATGCTGAGTCATCTCTGCCAAGGAGTCAGTCGGTTGGCATGGAATATAGACATGCATTCTTTCCTATCCCCCCCCCCCGGCCATGTTGACTGCTTACAAAGAAAGAGTATTCAAGTCTACTCTAGATCCTGGTTCAACCTGGGCTGCTGTAAGGTCCACTGATATGCATAAATTCAGATTTCTACTCCTTGTAATAGACATGGCTTTTTGTTATGTTTGCCTCATTAAAATTTGTTTATAGCCACCTACCACTTATTTTAAATTCTGCCATCATATCTTGGGAAGGTGAATAATATTTATATCCCTAAGAATGCCAGCTCATGTTTTCTGTATGTGTATGTTTCTTAATGCTGATCAAGCCAAGAAACTGCATAACCCATTGGTTCTAGCTATATAACAAGTTCTTTAGAATTTAATTTTCAATGATATATTTTCTGTCCACATTATAAAACAATGTACAGTCTCTTCCAACAAAAAATATGGAGAAATGTCCCCCCCCCCATATCATGACTGGTATCAAAATCTTCTTCCCAACGTTCATCCAGTATTCATCATCACATCTGCTCTTCCACGTGCCCTGCTTTGGGAGGGCACATCAGGAAGAAGGTGTTAATCCACCTGAGCTCAGTACTTCTTACCATCTTCCTTACCACCATCCCGAGGTTGCCTCCATAAAATCTGAGGCTATAGTTTAGCTTACAACGGAAGCTCTTTTAAAAAGGGAAAGAAAAAATACAGAATATACAAATGCTTTTGTCTTAATCTCAAACACAAGTCCCTTGACGTGTTGAAAGGTGATGTTTTCGATTTCTGACTCCCAGACTCTTATCTTTACATTCTGAGGGCTTCTGTTGTGAGATGTCTATCAATGCACTTGCGATTGCCAGTCCTGGAAGTTAAAAAACAAAGAGGGGAATTAAAATTTCGCATCCTGCTGTGAGCAGATGTTTTTACCATTTTCTCTTGCTTTCATGACCCCCAATTCAGTGGGCCTTTTTAAATTTGTTGACTCCCACCTCCTTTTTTTTCCTGTTTAAGAATTCAGAGAGCTGCTGTCCAAAAAAAGAAATGTGTCCAAGCTTGTACGAGAATTAAGGGAGGGTTCGCAAGTAATGTGGACCGTTTGTTATCTTCTCCCTGCATGTTGTTCTCCAAAGAGCTGAAGGGATTCTTGCTTAGTAGCCCAATTCCAATTGGTCTATCAGCAAAATACTGTATAGTCATAGGGATGGACAATAACATTTAAATACCAAGCAGTATTTGTAGATTTTGTCCATGTGATATAATAACACCATGACATGTTCTTAGTTCAATGATAGGAATATGTGGGTTCCTAACATGGGAACATTCTGAAAAAGAGACATGTCAGTGAATATATGTGCTGCCATATAAGCTTTATGTATGTATGTATGTATGTATGTATGTATGTATGTATGTATGTATGTATGTATGTATGTATGTATGTATGTATGTATGTATGTATGTATGTATGTATGTATCCCAAGCCCACTAGTGCAATTGCACTACTCTGGGCTGTTTTTCAATTAAAACAACAATACATAACACAAAATAATAATCAACATCTTAAGTAGTGGAAATAGGAAAGGAAATACAGTATGGCCTAAATGCTGAATTATAGCAATCCTTTCCAGGGATTTCTTGAATATACTGTATAGTAGTGGTTTACCCTTCCTATCTTCTGGGAGCACCCTGCAACTATGCAGTTTGCCCAAGGCTACACAGGCCGGCTCTTCCACCTGTAGGCACAATGGGTAACCAAACTCCCAATTTACTTACTTACTTACTTACTTACTTACTTACTTACTTACTTACTTACTTACTTACTTACTTACTTACTTACTTATATGCCGACCACTACCCAAAGGTCTCTGGGTGACTTCTGGCTCTGCAGCTGGAAACGTAAATGAGATTTAACTATCTAGTCAGCTATTACTCAGATGGAAATGTTTAAAAATGTAGAAGCAATTTTTCCCTTTAAGCGTAGGCTCTTCTGGGTGCCACAGAGCAGATCACTTTGTTCAAAACAAACAAATAAACAAATACAAAACAGTGTAACATTCCTGTGAGGTTTACTATAACAATGCTTTATCTAAACTTGTTTGAATTAAATGTTCCTCCCTGAAGTCCCCTTCCCCAGATCAAACTGCATGTTTGGGTTAAATGCCTTGTTTGGACAATGTTGTTTAGTCAACTTGAAATGGCTATGTAGTGGTCAGTCCCTTGAGAGTAAAGTGGACCCTTGTATAACAAACGGTTTGTATAACATAAAATCTGTACAACATAAAAAATTCCGGAAATAGGGGAAATTTGTTTAACAGAATCGTCTATGGGCAAATCCGTACAACATAAAAATGGTTGCAATTAGGGATTACTCTGTTTTCAATGCATTCCTATAGGAAATTTGTATAAAGAGAACATTTGCTTAACATCATTTCATTGGGAACAAATTAATTCCTTTATACAAGGTACCACTGTATATGCAGATTTGCAGGTAGGCATTTAAAAACTCTTTCCCACATGGTATTTGTCCATCCTTGCTTCTCTCTTATTCTTACACTCTGCATGGCTTTGCTGGCTCTGGTTATTTGATTGACCATGTAAGCAACAAAATAAAGTACCTACCTTGAGCCCTCCAAGTGAGGACCCAAATGAGCCGGCGCTCAACACGTATCTATTGGACTTGGAATGCAATATGTACATTGTCATGCATTAACACTAAGTATACTTTTTGGAAAGTAAGCCCCACTATTCTTACTGAGGCTTATTTCAATATAAACATGAATGAATTAATGTGCTAAAATGTCTTCAGTGTGCAAGATGATTCTAACACCCCCCCCCCCCAAAAAAAGGAAGAAGAACAGACATCACAGAACCTACCTCCAGAAATTTCAGGCTATGAAAGAACTTTGTACAACATATCTAAAGAATGAATTTCAAAAACGGTAGGAATGTGGAGCCCAAAACAGGTGAACAAAAGCTCTTGAAAGCAAGGCAGCACCAGTATTGGTTAAGAGGTCTTTCAAAAATTTATCTTACTGTTCACACCCTGTTCTAAGAAATATTGTAGTTCTATATGAATACAGCCTTCTATATTCCCCCTTCTCACTTCTAGCAGTGACTCAATTCTTGCTGATTCCTAGCTGCTGCCTTTCCACTGGCTTTGGAAACATTCTTTTATTCCATTGCATGACTGTAGCCTTAGAATGATTTCCCATGACAATTGCTTTATTTCTGTCTCACAGATGCCAATGATTATTGTCAGCTCTAATCAAAGATGCCAAGGGTTTGGGGCTCGGGTGTAAAGCTATAAAGGTTCCTCCTACACCTTACTTGGATTTCGATTTCAACCAGTGCCAATGCCTTTACAGCACAGATGCTCTGATGTCTTCCCATACAGCAGGGACAGGCAATTTGGGCAGATTTGGAAGCCAATCTGAAACCTTTTGATTGTGAGCCACTCCTGCTGCCTCACCAGCAAAATCCAGCCACAAACTGTGTCACCAGGTTTCAGCAACCATCTGCAAAAGGCCTTAAAACTAAGCACGTGGGATGGTTATATAGTGCCCCATGGTAGTTAGAGCACTCTTTTGGGAAGCTTGCAATTTAATTAGACAGGCTGCACATTGACCACCCCGTCCGCCCTACCCAGTGAGCTCGGAACTCAGTTTACTGACCTTGGGAGGATGGAAGGCTGAGTCAACCTCAAACTGACTACCTGGGCCCATGGGGATACAACTTGTGAATGGTTTTATCCCCACTGCAGTTTAACCACCATGACCTGAGGTTTCTTCAGGGAATGTTTGTTCAAAATGGTTTTCCCTGATAAGACAACAAGCTTTGGAGAAACAGAATGCCAGCAACATTTGGTCATATTTTCAGGAACATTCTGGAGATTCCAAAATTGTCTTTGGGAGCCATATAGCCCAACTTGTCATATAGCATTTTCCCATGGGTTTGGGGCCTATAACCAATCCAAAGAGCAGGTCACCCTATCAATGCATTTAGTTGTAAATAAACTACTAAATCTTGCTTACAAAATGCAAAAGCCATCTTACCACTTTATCAGTACCATTACAGAGTTGTAAATTCAACTGGTAGTACCAAATAAGGTAGACCCGTTAAATCAGTTGCTGAATGGGAAGTCAACACATGCGTAACTCTAATTTATTCAGGAGCCAGCTTTGGATAGAACTTGCACTTGGTTTGGCACTTGAACCTTAAGGGTCAAATCAAATGATGGCCATTGAAATTCCCAATACTGGAGACATTGCTATAGAGGATGACTCTTTAAGATGCAAGAAAAATGGAGTCAGAAGGACTTCCTCCACATTTTCTTTTTCTGAGATATGGTGAGCAAAACGCTCTGTTTCATAATGCTTTTTCTAACATGAAAGGGGTTGAGCTGCATGGCCATCACAAAACACAAATGCAAAACTAGGCTACAGGCGATAACTTTATAGGCCATTCATAAAAATAAAAAACATTGCAAGCATTCGAGTGCAACACACTCTTCCTCAAAGCATGTCCCAAAACATTAGATTTAAACAAAAATGAAAATTAAAGAGAAATTAAACATAACATTATTCAGTAGGAACTACTGTATATCTTTACAGTCTTACACTGCATGTATGTTGGCATGGTGTTAGAATTGCATTAAAATCACTCCAGGTCATTCCAGAAGAGCATTTTTCAAAATGTTACACAAATCACCCAATGATATTCACTTACTATGTTCTGTGTGTCCAACACACTTTGTTATCAAAGCAATACAATTAAGTGGGAAAGTAATTCATTATTACAGATGGGGCAATTCCAAAATAATTCCATTTACTAAGTCAAAATGATGCACAGTTCCACTGACAAGTAGAATTTCCATTAAAATTGCAACCAAAGGTTCAATAAAAATGCTGAAACTTAAATATTCACTGTATGTTCCACCTTTATTTAATAGTGTTTTGTTTTCCCAATATGTACAGTTAATACTATTGGCTAGAATCATAAATTCTATGACATCCATTTTAATTTCAGGGGTTTCCTAATTTACCCCTATCATTGTGCTTTACTGCTTTTTTTTAAACTCCCTCCTGCAACAGGAGTAGAGTAGAAGAAGCATGGTTCAACACCAAATGGTCAAAAAGCAGAATCAATTAGTCACCTGTACAGGCTAAAACTATTTATTTTAAAATAATGAAGAAATCAGAGAAACAAAGTATACAAGTATGTGTAAAATTAAGCAAACCCAAACAATGACAAGACCATTTCCTGGTCAGCCTCAAGGAAAGCCCCACAGATGGAGCTTTACAGTGGTTAATAGTGGAGATCCTACCCACCCCATCCAGGTAGGGTTGAAACCGGGCAATCAGCCTCAGTTGTTGAAAAACTGAGTTGGCCATAGCCACAGTCTGGGATTCCTAAAAGAGGGACAGGTCCAGGAATATGCCCAGGTTACAAACATGTTCCCAAGAGGGAGGGTTACACTGTCCAACATGGGGAAATAATCTCCCAATGAGTCCGCCCCCCCCCCAAAGAAGGAGGATCTCTATCTTGCTCAGGTTCAGGTTCAGCCACTTATCCTTAGTCCAATGAGGCCAGGCAGCACTTGAGTATTCAGACAGCATCCACTACAGAAGATGTAACGGAAAGACAGAGTTGTGTGCCCTCAGCATACTGATGGCAACACACTTCAAACCTCCTGATGACTTCTCCCAGCAGCTTAACATAGATGTCAAAACTGGGGAGACTAGCAGTCCCTGGAGCACCCCATGCTCAAGGGTCCATGGAGCTGACAATTCTTTCCCGAGCTGTACTCTCTGGAATCAACCATCAAGCGAAAACTAGAACCAGCTCAATATCCAAAGGTCTAGTAATTCAGGGTCCATCTTGGATTAAGAATGGTCTAATCAGTTTTAGTTTTACAAAAACAGGCCATAGCTGGAAAGCAAGCAGTGGTTCTTTTTCTTGAATGCTTAGTGACTCACACCATTAAAAAAAACAGACAATTCAATATGTTACTGGAAATGACACAGTCGTCATCATTATTATTGAGAGGCAATTTCATATATACTAGGAGTGGAGGAAAAGCAATATTATCTTGGTTGTACATAGAAGAACCATGCTCTTCCCTAAAGGCAATTTAATGCTAATAGTTGATCCTTAAGCAGTAAATGCCTAACCATAAAATTACTGGTGTATAGGGTTTTTTTAAAAAAAAAACCTATTATGCAGAACAATTAATACGTACAGAAATTAAACGCACCACATTGAAGCAGATTGCTTTTCAACTGTGTGCTATTTAAGCGTAAGAGCATCATGTGAACAATAGACTCTGGAAGTGGATTCTTTCTGGGCTGGCCTTACTTTTCCTTCCCAGATTCTTGCTAGAGCAAGCAGGGCTATACATTTTAATCTTCCAACAAAACAGCTTCATTAAGCGTGAAAGGTTAATTGCAGGCTTAAGTGCAATTCAGGCAACAGCACGTGAGTCTGTGGTGAATAGAGCAGCCTTCTACAGAAGGCAGCATGCTATAAACTGTTTGCCCCACTGAAATGTTTTACTACCTCATTTACTAACTGTCTTCTTTTACGGCTTGTATTTGTAGTTCTTTTAAACCTTTAATAGCTCTAGTTTTATTTCACTGTAATCAGATTTAAATAGAAATACCCAGGCCGAGATGTTTGAATGCCCCCCCCCCTTGTTGTTGTATACAGCTACATACTAACTGATGAAAGGCCATGTTATCTGTCAGAGTAAGAAACCAACACTTTATATCCTACCTTCATCTTATTTATTGGCTGGGAAATGTAAGTTTTCAGTTCTTCTCTTTTGTTCATTTCAACTAATTTTTAAAATTAAATTCATACTCAGTTCTTTGTTAAACTGGTGTGTGTGTGTGTGTGTGTGTATCTGTGTGCGCATGCGTGCGTGTGTGCACATGTGTGTGTGTGTTGTGTTAATGATAACCTGCTATGTTTTGCTTAGGATAATAATTGGAATACACCATCACCCCAACACATTTTAAATGTATGCTATTGCAATATAGTATCTTGGATAGATAATACTGTTAAATTGAATTCCACCCATTTCTATATTGTTATACAGAACCTGAAGAGTAACAATACCAAATACAAGATTAAAAAAAGATATGTTTAGGTTAGCATGCTTTTAAATACATGCTTAACAAAACTCAAGATGCCACAAAGATGTGTAAACAAGACAGGTAAATATGAGTTGCATACAGGAACATTTGAAACCTAAGGTGTCACCCCTCATCATGGCTGCTATTTCATTTGTTTATTTTTCTAAAATCAACACTTGCAGCCCTGTTAAATCTGGACTAAATGCAGCTGCCTAAATGCAATCAGCTCATTGCTCAGTGTATAAGAGATCCCTTTGCCAGAGAAAGTAAATGTTAATGATTCCAAACAGTTTCAAAACCTACTGAGAAAATGATGGGAATTAGAAGAGCTAATCTGTGGTTAACATAGATCACCATAGAGCATAAGGAGTACATCTTCATCCTTATCTCATCAGTGCTATTTATAATTACACACTGGCCATTATTTTTAACCAGGTCCTGTCATTTATTATCTTCATTTCAGTGCACCAGAGCACTCTGCGGGTACATATGAAAATATTCTGGTTCATCAACTCTGAACCATTTATAACAGTGTGAGCAGTATCTTACTGTTATACCACTGTTTCCACTCTTCCTTGCCTTTATTTGCAGACATTAACTTAGATTACATTCATTATTCAAGCGGAGGACATTTATTGAACCTATCATGAATTGAAATGCAACTGATATGTTCAAAACAGAAGCTCTGATCCTTTGCTTTGTCTTACCACCTCACTGTATTCGCCAAGACTGGAGGTGAGCAAACACTGATGCCTCTTAGCTCTCTTTCACACCACCTGTCTTTATACAATAAAACCTATGGAATTGAATGGGGGTTCCACGGATCCTCATTTTGCATCTTTTTTTAGACTGGAGTGGAGTAGGTGGCCTTCAAAGGGTTGGGAGAGGCTCATTCCAAATCCCTGACACTTGGAGGGACACACCTGCTACTGCGACTCCTGAAAAAAAGCTTTAGAAAAATTGGACTTGTATCATCTAGTGTTTTTTTTAAAAGAAAAATAAAATAAAATGATATCATGGGTATTTTAGGGGCCCAGTGTTACGGTACCACTGCCCAAACATAGCACATCCTCTACAAGGCTTAATTCTGAGTCAAAAAAATTAGGAGTTGTAGGGAGATGATGGGGTACCAAGAGGTTCCAGGATCCCAAATTTGAATGCATACAGGCCATATTTTGTTCATGCTTGCTTTAGACCTATTTATTGCAACAGTTTCAACTATTCCAGTGAGACGCTGGAAGGCTTCTTTGCTCATTTCATTTCTTTGAGTATATTTCGTTCCTTTTAGACTCTCACTGCTTCTGTCCTATTCCTAAATTCTGTAACACTAGCAGAGTGATAATCTCCACTAGCACAGTTGCACTGGATTACATCCTTATACAAATGGTTGGACAAACAGTTGTAAAAGAGGTTATACAAGTGTCTGTATGACTGTTACTAATCAATGGTGTTATTCGGCACGATAAAAACTCCATAAGACACCTCACTTGCACTAACTCTGAAAATGTTTTTTCTGCTAGTGCAATAGGTCTCTCATGACCACAGTGATGTTTACAGAGGGAAAGACATCTGCTGCCTTCTCCCTCTCCCAGTTCCCTGCCTTGTTTATGTCTTCTTCCCAGTGGCGCAGCTTGGGTTGTACGCAGCCAAGGCAAGGCAATCTCTCTCTCCCCCCCCAACCGCTCTTGCTACCATACTGCCTTCCAGGCCTGCACAGACAGCAGGCCAAGCAGGCCTGACCACTTGCAATCCATTTCCTAGCTCACTGCTATCTTCTTGTTCTGAAATCTTTGTTTTTTCTTTACAGTGTTGTTTCTCAGCTAGGACAAACCATGCTAGGAGTCCCAATCTCCTCAAGTCAAAATACAGTGTTACGACACTGGTACCTTGTAAGACAAATGGCTCATAAGACAAAAAACTCGTAGGAAGAAAAAAATTCCGGGAATAGGCATGCTTTGCATGATAAAAAAAATTCCCTATGGGATGCTTTGCAAGATAAAAAAAAACCTTTCCACATGTACCCAGACCCCCCCCCCCGGGTTATTAGCCTCCAGAGTGGATTAATCCATTTCCAAGACAATCCTATGGGAAACTGCATTTTGTAAGACAAAATTTTCATAAAATGGACTGACCCATAGCCTCAGGAGTGGATTAATCCATTTTCAATGCATTCCTATAGGAAACCACATTTCATAAGACAAAATTTTCATAAGACAAATTGACCCGTAAAATGAGTTACCACCACTGCATGTATGTATGGATTGTAGGAACATTCATGCCATTTACGTTTTTGGGGAAAAGATCTTATTCATTAGAACTACTTTGGTCTGGACACAAATGACTCATGAGGAAGTGGCTGTCTTTTTAAATTTGTAGCAAAGAGAACACAAATATTTTCTGTCTTTCTGGCAATTATTGTTGATGTCTTGAAATTACACTGGAATGTCAAAATGGATGTTTTCAGCAACCTAACAGTGCACCTAATTTCTTAAAAATCCAATTACACAGACTTCTCAGTCAGCACTGATACTTAAATGCATGACAGATATTTTCCACCTAAATAGTCAGTTTCCTTCAAAGTGTGTATTTACTCATTAATACTGAATCAGTTAATCATAAGAAAACATACCTCTACATTTGCAAGGCTATTTGTCATTTTAATTTGTTTTCAAAGAAAGTCTTATTCATTGATTTGTGACTTCATGGGACTATAACATAGTAGAATAATCACATAAGACTCCTGTGTGATCTTCAAGGCAGAAGGGAAGGTCCTACTAATGACCTGCCTTACTGAAAAAAGTGAAGTCTTTCCAAGCTAAATAGTGTTTGCCACCTTCTTCTGAATCTGTTTTCTGCTATTGTATCAGCATTATTTATTTACTTTTATTCATTTAAAATACTCTGTCTTTCTCATTAAAAGGACTCAAGGCGGCTTGCATCATTAAAAGACAATATTAAAGCTACTAACTGCAAGTACAGGAATACTAAAAAGGATCCAATGAATACCATACAACAAACAAAAGACAACAACATGAAAACACATCCAAAGCAGTAAGGTACAACAATCCATTAAAAAAAAAAACACACAGCAGCCACAGGGAAAGCCAGTCTGAAGGGAGAGGTTTTCAGCTGTTTGCGAAAAGATGCCAGCCTGGGCTCCTGTGAGAGGGAAGTCTAAGAGGAGACTAAGCTGGCCCCATCTTTGCCATCCTTCTTCAAACAGGTGAAAAAGACCTTTCTCTTTAGGCAGACTTTAGATCAGAAAGAACCATACAGTCAGAACATAGATGGAAACCAGCTATAACTGGGAGGTCAAAAAATTGTATTCGTCACCTCTATCCAGTTTCTACAGCGAATGATCTCAAAACTGTTGACTAGAATTAATTTGGCAAAATGGTTAGTATACAAACAGATGCATATTACAATTCAAGTGGAACTAAGAATTTCTGTTTTCATTTTTATCATTTTGAAGAAGGCCAGGAAAGAAAGAAAAAGCTAAGATTTTGTTTGTCAAAGTGGAAAGTCTGTGGAAAAAGAAAATCTTGTAGTCATACCATCTCGGTGCATACTTGGTCATGCTTTAGGACAGACCTCTCATGCCTTTCTAAAAACAGAGAAAATTAGAGAGTTTTTCAAGCATTTACAGTAACTAGAATAAACTCCTTTAATCCACGTCCTTAGCCTATAATTCTTATTGGGTTGTTCTTCCTCCTCATGCCAATCAAAATGAGCTGTTGACAGATAAGTGTCTCACATATCAAATGATAATTCTGGACATATAAAATGTAGATCTTCATTGTAGCTAGATCTTTTTGCTTCTGCTTTCTGTTTTATGTGTTTCATGGCAATCATGCCCTGAAATATATATTGCTAACATTTATATTACTGCCTGTTGTATACAATATTGGATTTCAAAAATGCTAGTTGAAAATGTTTCATATTGGAGGCATGTCATCCTCAGTTCCCCATCTGAAAAAATGGAATAAAATAGCTATAAGAATGCTATGTGGGTGTAGGAGGTAAGAACAATAAAGCACACAGTGTATTTAAAGTGCCACAGAAACAATCAATAATAATAAAATAAAGAGTAACAAGTCTTTGTTTTTGTAGAAAATGCCAGACAGGTTGGAACTATTCCATTAGTCTTTTAAAAAAAACCCACTGAAATTGATGATACTATTCTCTAAGAGTGTTCTTTGAGGCTATTCTTTACAAAATTCTGCATTTTTTCACAAAATATTTACTGTACAGTGTTTCATTCCTACTTCAAATAGATGCCATATAATAAGGAAAACCCGCTTAATCGGAGCACTGATCAAAGCATCACTATCTTTGCTGTTGATGTTCTGACTGGCCTTGACAGGCTCCAGATAACAGCTTGATAACAGTTTAGAAAAGGGGGAATGGAAGAGATTAGGAGCATGG
The DNA here is from genome assembly GCA_037367245.1 of Phrynocephalus guinanensis. NCBI lineage: Eukaryota > Metazoa > Chordata > Lepidosauria > Squamata > Agamidae > Phrynocephalus > Phrynocephalus guinanensis. The sequence goes on from CM074735.1 coordinate 67,263,316, forward strand.
AATGTCCTGTTCATTTTTGCCTTGGAAACTTCTTAGGTCCTTGATGTAACTTATTACCATTGGAGTATTTAACTCAATGATCAGAATTTCTTCAGACCTCCCCTTCACTCCACTGACCCTGTGACTGAACTCATCTTTTTAAAATTAGGCATCAGGGCAAGCTCTGCCATTAGGCAGTGATCACATAACTCTGGGATGCAACAGCAAACTGTTGGAGGAGAGCCAGGTACCACCAAGAGCTTGCCTTCATCTCTTGCAACTCTGGAATGGTAGAAGATGCTCCCTCATAATGAATGTTGAAGAAGGATTAAAAGGCCAAACTCACTGGCTTCAGACCTGACGAACCTGATGAGTAGGAACGATGCCATGGTCTACAGTGTCAAAAGCAGCTAAGAGATCTAGTAAAACCAAAAGGGACACAGATGCCCTATCCGTATGTATGTATGTATGTATGTATGTATGTATGTATGTATGTATGTATGTATGTATGTATGTATGTATGTATGTATGTATGTATGTATGTATGTATGCAATTTATTATATTTTGTACTGCACTATTCTGGATGTTTTCCAGTAGTAAAATAAACAAAAAGAAAAGAGACAATCTCAACCAATCTCAACCAAATATAAATATACTGTTTTGAGATGATAAGATAAATGGAAGGTGAATGTCTTTAGCATCATTGACTTTGCCCTGGCATACCATCCAGTTATCGAACTGAAATACCAGCCAGAGCACACAGCAAATAGACAAATCAGAGAAAGGGGCAAGGTTAAAAAAAAAGCACTCAAGCACTCTAGTAGAGGGCTTTTCATTCAAAAAGACCTATCCAGTTTCTTTCCCTCCTTCCAGAAAGATCTCCTTTTGGGCCACACAATTCTCCTGGCATCTTTAAGTGAAGTCCATAGCTTGACTTGACCTCTCATCCACAGACAGGGAGGATGATCAGCTTTTCTGTATCCCTGGGACCCAAGACAGCAGTGAGCTCTTTGCCATTGTTAGGTTTAGTGGGGCTTGAATCTCTCACTTCCTGTAGGGTCGTGATCCATCCCATGGCTTCTAGCATTCAAATGGATGTGTCTTTTTCTAAAAGTGAATGCCATGTGCAGCATCCTGTTGCCAAATGTGGAGCAAATCTTCTCTGTTGGAAAAATCACTCTAAGCATCTGTTCAGTTTCTTTCTTGCAGCTCCATGAGTCAGAAATCACTCCATTCACCAAATAAATAAATAAATAAATAAATAAATAAATAAATAAATAAATAAAGAGAGAGAGAGAGAGAGAGAGAGAGAGAGAGAGAGAGAGAGAGAGAGAGAGAGAGAGAGATTTCTCATAGTAGTTGTGAGTTTTTCAGGATGTTTGGCACAGAACACAGCCAAACAGCCTGAAAAAACTCAGAACAACTATCAGATCCCAGTTGTGAAAGCCTTTGAGAATACAATGAGATTTCTGCTCATTTAAGGGATCGTCTGCAGAGCAAACTGGAACTTGGGATTGATTTTATTTGCCTTTGAGAAGTGCAGAAGCAAACTTCCTTTAAAATTCTAACTATAACAGTCTCTCCACTCAACTTTGGACCTCAGAGTTAGAACTGTAACTAATTACTTTCTGAAAACAACTTTTGCTAGCATGGCTGTTTTGTTCAAATAATTCTAACTCCAGCTAATTTTAAGTCTAGAAAGAGAGACAGTCTTGGGAAATAAGATGAAATGCACAGAAAGATGCCCAAAGGATAAGTGAAATATAGGATGCCAGCATGACGAAGGAAATGAATTGGAAGAGAGCATGTTCAAGTCTATAGTTATGGATATTTTTTATTTTTCTTCTTTGTTGTCTGTTTTACAAAAAGAAATTCCCTGAGAGCTTGAATGATGATTTTATTTTTTCTTTGTATTTAAAAGGCCTGTGTTATCTGAGACTTCTGATCAGGGGCTACTGAAATCTAATTAGAACAGCTAGCTCCAGCATTTCTGAATCGTACCAACCAGTAGTCTGGACATAGAAGAACATTTATTGCAGTCTTCTTTTTGCTCTCAATATCTGTGCCTGAAGAATATGCTGATCCAAAGCCTGCTTCCAAAATTATAACAGCTAGTTGACTTCTGCTTCTTTTTACATGGTCTGAATATTTTCATTTTGAACAGGAGGTGGCAGCGGCCTTTGAACTCTGAACTAGAGATGAGCACAATCAGAAATTTTTTTCCCCGAGTTGTCGTTTTTTGGGACGGGTCCGTTTCGGGTCGTTTCTGTTTTTCGTGAAATTTTTTAAAAATTTGTCATTTCGTCGTGTCGTTTGTCATTTGTCGTTACCGCCACCGCGATTTCGCGCGATTTGACGTCCCAGCGAGTGGCGTCCCGCCGGTGCTAGGTGTTTTTGCGCCCTAGGCGGCAGGCGGGGTGGCGGGGGGGCATGGGCGGCGGCGGCAGTGGCAGGGGGGGAGGGGTGGGCGCACGGGCGCGCAGGCGCGCAGGCGGCGAACACGGGTCCTGCAATGACCCAGAGCAGGCGGAAAACACTTTAAACTGACTTGCTACACAAGACTGCATCGAATAAAGCAATTGCAATTTTTGCAAACAAAGTGGGCAGTGCACCCACAGCAGAGCTGCAGGCAGGGTATGAAAGGACCTTGGCTTGCCACCAAGCAAATGAAAGTTTTAAAATAAATCCACACCTCCCCTCCCACTAAAACCTCCCCCCCCCTTTGAAGCACTATCAGAAAAGAAATCCTATCAAACTGCAGGAGAATAAAAAAGAATAAACTGCGTTGCTATTCCCCACAGCAGACAGAGAATGAAAGGAATTATTATTATTTCCTAAAAATTCAATTGAATCAATCCCCTCCCTGCCTGCCTAACTGAAATCTAAAGGCTCCGCGAAATCGAAACTAGTCTAGCACAGCAGCCAGCTACACACAGTCCTCTCCCACCCACATCCAAGCCCGGACTGCGACTCTTCTGGGAGTGCCTTGGCTTTTTATGCCCTCTTGCACATCCAGAAGTGTCAGTCAAAACCTGGCCATGCGATTGGTAGAATGGGTCCAAAAATTTGCATGGTCCCATCCCATGGCCAGCCCATCATTGCGCTGGTGTAAAAAAATAAAAATAAAAATAAAATAAAATAAAATCAGTGCGACCTTTTACTGCTATAAAAAACCCACTGCTACTACTGTAAAAATTCTAGCATTTAAAATAGCTAATTTTCGCATGTTTCTGTGGTGCTTTGGTGGTTTTTTGGACTACGATTTCAAAAAAAAAAATTGCGGACGCCATTTTGGATCCCCCTGCACCGCATGGCAAATGGAGACGCCGAGGATGCCCCCTCCCAGCCCGGTACCAGCAGCCCAGGACAGGAGGGGGGGAAGGCTGGGGACCCCGCCCCCCCAGAAACCACCCCTCTGGTAGGTGCCCTCAGGCAGGCATATTTTCGCCTGCTTTTTTGGCCGGGAATCGGGGTTTTTTTAAATTTTTAAAACTTTTTTTCTGTGCCGCTTGGCATCGCGCGATCGCTGCGCGATGCCAGGAACGACAACGACAAATCAGACCCAATTTTTCTTTTTTCGGTTCGAGTTCGAGTTTTGACAGCTTAATTGTCGTTACCGTTTCCGTTACGTAACGGAAACGATATCCGAAAACGGAAATGACAATTTCGCCAAGTCGTGCCCATGTCTACTCTGAACTGTATTTCTGCCCCTAGATATCCCCCAATAATCTGAACTTAGTACTACATGCTTGAAAGAGCCTGTACAATGGGACACTGATAATTTATAGTCTACAGATTAGAGATGGGCACGACTTGAAAAAAATTTTTTTCGAGTTGTCGTTAGTCGGGCCAGTCCCATTTCGGGTCGTTTCCGGTTTTCGCGAAAATTCGCAAAAATTAGTTGGTTCGTTTTTTCGTTTTTTCATTTTCGTTAGTACTGGTTTTTTTGGGGGGGTAGCGGGCTCCTGGAGGCACCTCTGTGGGGTGGGTGCCTCCTCTGGCCCGCTATAAAGGGAAAGTGGGCTCCTGGAGGCACCCGTGGGTGCCTCCTGCCACTAGGAAGGGGAAGCAGGCTCCAAGAGACACCCCTCTACATGGGGGTCTCCCTTCCTCACCTGCTGCTGCTGCAAAATGCTATGCAATAGCCATATGGATATTGCATAACATAATGTGCAGACAGTGAGACCAGTGTGAGAGTGATAGGGTCATACCCGCCCTTCACAAGGCTCTGGCACCACCATGTCTCACACAGAAGGGAATTGTACTTGCTGCGTGTAGTGCAATGCAAGCAAGTAGATCTGGCTTTAAGGTGCCTTAGTGCAAGAGCTAGGGTTAGGCTAGTGACGGGTAAGGTTACGGTGGGCTAGTGGGTTGCACCTCTGGGTGCCTCTCTGACCCACTAAGAAGACAGTCTGTGACGTATGGGTACGGAGTCAAGGGTTAGGGTTAGGGCTAGGGCAGGTTTTAGGGGGCTTTTTGGCACATCCCAGAAGTCTCCATGGCCAAGTGGCCATGCGACTGGTGGGATGGCTCCAGAAATTTGCATGGTTGTCCACTCCCACATGGCTGGCCACTTGGCCAGCCCATCATTGCGCAGGTGTAAAAAAAATAAAATAAAATAAAATAAATGGAGGACAGAGGAGGAGAGGAGAGACATTTTGTTGCAAGAAAAAACCCACTGCTACTGTGAAAAATCTGGCAGTTTATAAATTTTTGCATGTTTCTGTTGTGCTTGTGTGTTTTTGGACCACGATTTCAAAAACAATATTGCGTTCGCCGCCCCATTTTGGATCCCCCGCCCGCACCGCATGGCATGGCGATGGCGACTCGCGAGTCCGGCTGCCCAGGACGGGGGGGAGGCGGGACCCCCCCCTCCAGAAACCACCCCTCCGGTAGGTGCCCTGCGCCCTTAGTCAAGCAGGCATTTTTCCGCCTGCTTTTTTGGCCCGGGAATGGGTGGGGGGAGAGTTTAAAAGTTTTTTCCTGTGCCGTCCGTGCCGCTTGCTTGCACTTTAATTGCGGCGGCTGGCGGCCGGCGAGACTGGGCTTTTTGCTGGCTGCGAGCCTGCGGCGAGTCCCACCAGAGCAGCCGAGGACGGGGGATGAGGGGGGAGGCCGGGGACCTCCAGAAACAACCCCTCTGGTAGGTGCCCTGAGGCACGGCAGGCATTTTCCCGCCTGCTTTTTGGCCGGGAACCGGGTTTTTTTAACTTTTAAAAACTTTTTTTCTGTGCCGCGTGTGGCATCGCGATTCGCGCGATCTCGCGATGCAAGTAACGAGCACGACAAATCAGACCAAAATTGTTCGTTCGTCGGTTCGAGCTCGAAGTCTGGGGGAGTAATTCCCGTTACCGTTTCCGTAGAGTAACGGAACCGAGTAACGGAAACGGAAACGGGAATACCGCTAAGTCGTGCCCATCTCTACTACAGATGTATTTTGCCTGCTATCCATAAACTTCATCAGATTATGAATATCCTCCAGAAGACAAATGATTGTTGTTGTTGTTCAGTCGTTCAGTTGTGTCCGACTCTTCATGACCCCATGGACCAGAGCTCGCCAGGCCTTCGTATCCTCCACTGCCTCCCGGAGCTTTGTCAAATTCATTTTAGTTGCATCGATGGCACCGTCCAACCATCTCATTCTCTGTCGTCCTCTTTTCCTTTTGCCTTCGATTTTTCCCAGCATCAGGGACTTTTCCAAGGAGTCCTCTCTTCTCATGAGGTGGCCAAAGTACTGGAGCCTCAGCTTCAAAATCTGTCCTTCCAGTGAACATTTGGGGTTGATTTCTTTCAGAATGGATAGGTTTGATCTCTTTGCAGTCCAGGGGACTCTCAAGACTCTCCTCCAGCACCACAGCTCAAAAGCATCAATTCTGCGGCGATCAGCCTTCTTTATAGTCCAGCTCTCACTTCCATACATCACTACTGGAAAAATCATAGCTTTGACTATCCTGACCTTTGTTGGCAAAGTGATGTCTCTGCTCTTTAGGATGCTATCAAGGTTTGCCATTGCTTTCTTCCCAAGAAGCAGGCGTCTTTTTATTTCATTGCTGCAGTCGCCATCTGCAGTAATCAAGGAGCCCAAGAAAATAATCTCTGTCATTGCCTCCATTTCTTCCCCTTCTATTTGCCAGGAGGTGATGGGACCGGTGGACATGATCTTAGTTTTTTTGATGTTGAGCTTCAGCCCATTTTTTCACTCTCCTCTTTCACCTTCATTAAGAGGTTCTTTAATTCCTCCTCACTCTCTGCTATTAGAGTAGTATCATCTGCGTATCTGAGGTTGTTGATATTTCTTCCGGCAATCTTAATTCCGGCTTGTGGTTCATCCAGAACTGCCTTTTTCATGATGTACTCTACATATAAGTTAAATAGGCAAGGTGACAGTATACAGCCTTGTCGTACTCCTTTCCCAATTCTAAACCAGTCAGTTGTTCCATATCCAGTTCTGACGGTTGCTGCTTGTCGCACATATAGATTTCTTAGGAGACAGATAAGGTGGTCAGGCACTCCCATTCCTTTAAGGACTTGCCATAGTTTGTTGTGGTCTACACAGTCAAAGGCTTTGGCATAGTCAATGAAGCAGAAGTAGATGTTTTTCTGGAACTCTCTGGCTTTCTCCATAATCCAGCACATGTTGGCGATTTGATCTCTAGTTCCTCTGCCCCTTCGAAATCCAACTTGTACTTCTGGAAGTTCTCTTTCCACATACTGCTGAAGCCTGCCTTGTAGAATTTTGAGCATAACCTTGCTAGCGTGTGAAATGAGTGCCAATTGTGCAATACTTAGAGCATTCTTTGGCGTTTCCTTCCTTTGGTATTGGGATGTAGACCGATCTTTTCCAGTCCTCTGGCCACTGCTGGGTTTTCCAAATTTGCTGGCATATCGTATGCAGCACCTTTACAGCATCCTCTTTTAAGATTTTAAAGAGTTCTATTGGAATTCAGTCACCTCCACTGGCCTTGTTGTTTGCAATGCTTTCTGAGGCCCACTTGACTTCACTTTCCAGGATGTCTGGCTCCAGGTCAGCAACTACGCTATCTTGGTTGACAAATGATTATGGAAGAGTATATTATTAGTATAATTAATAGTAGATATTCTGTTCTATCTGTATTCTATATTTCAAATGTGCTCTATCTCATATATTATATTCAGAGAGGGTAACTACATGAATTCAAAACTTTTTTATCGTTGCTAACATTTTGCTGCAAATATAGCACGTTTGCATTTCTTTATTCTATTTTGGCTTCAGTTGAACCAATATTTCCCAGCTATTCACTATCCAAATGAATCCTGCAATTAAATATTCAGTGCATCCCTGTCTCTCTTGCTAGCCATCATTCTGACAAATAAATGGGCTTTAGAATTTAATTCACGATTAAGCCAATCAGTTCTCAGAATTTTGAAAGCAGATTATTCCGTGGCACCTCCAGCCCTTCAAACATTTGTGAAGCTTGGCTAGTCAGATTATCTGCAGTGCTCCCATTAATGTCTGGCACTTTGGAGAAAGAGGAGAGAGAGAGAGAGAGAAGCAAAAGAGTAAACACCCGCCTCTCAAATTTGGGCTAGGTCCATTAACAAAACTGGTACAATCTCATTGAGCACATTGATTTTTACTGAGTTAGCTAGTAATGGCTAGGGTTTTACTTAGACATTTGAGGCACAAGACCATTTGGAAGTCAGCAAACTTTATGAAGAGGAGGTAACATTCCAAAAGATATTATAGGGTCACAGAGAAAAAAATTATGAAGGACACTGTGCTTTTGACAAATGCATCTTTTAAAAATGTATTTTCCCCTTCTATGCCTTCTGCATTGTGCTGCATAGTCAGTGTATCTGGAAGTTGAGTCATGGCTACTGGACTTCTTTTTGAGAGATAGAAACGTTTCGCTGTTCATCCAAACAGCTTCATCGGTCTGAATGCAGCTGGTGCAAACCCTGACTCTTATAGGCAGCTTGACCTCTAGTCACCCTGGCCTCAATTAGGCTCAATTAGGCCAGGGTGACTAGAGGTCAAGCTGCCTATAAGAGTCAGGGTTTGCACCAGCTGCATTCAGACCGATGAAGCTGTTTGGATGAACAGCGAAACGTTTCTATCTCTCAAAAAGAAGTCCAGTAGTCAGTGTAGTGTAATTCTATGTTACGAATGCCTCTGAGCCATTTCTGAACTATCAATCAAATATTTAATTTGCACCACTAAGGTTTTCTTTCAAATTAGTTGCATTCCTATTTTGTTGCAGAGCATTAATTTTGTTGCAGAATAAACCTACATCGGAGTGCTAAGCATTGTCTGAACAGAATTTAAACCTTCATGCCTCTATGTCCCCGGTCCCACATCCCTTTAAAAGCAGTTTAAATTACCAGATAAACTGTGTCTAAAAATGCCATCCCCACAGCCACCAGGCGTTTTGAAAAAAAAGAAAAAAGAAAACCCGGTAATGCTACCTTAAGCGAGGTTTCTGTGAATCACCCAAGAGGTAGGAAATTTTTTGCCTTGCTTTGAAAATCCATCTTTTAAGGAGGTAGATGCTGTGGGACCACACAGATGATCCAGGTTTCTTTTTGTTTCTTTGTTCATAGCACCGACCGGCTGTTCCTGGGGACGATGGGCTATGTTTTTTTAATTGCTCTTCACCTTTGGAGAAACAGGAAGCTCTATCTGGTCCTACAAATTTTCATTTCCCCCAGCCCAGTGGTCCGCTTTTTTTCAAATGCTAGTGCCACCTGCTGGCCAAGGGGGCTGAACTGCACTTTAAAATTAAAAAAAACCCAGCTTTTGACGTGTGAACTCCTGTCTCACTTATTCAATCACGTGATGGGACAAAGAGGAAAAGCCGGACCTTCAGAAGATCAGGATCGAAACCCAGGTGTGACTACGGCCATATGACACCTGGACAGAACCAACACTGGTAGCTTGATTTAAATATTTTTTAAAAAGTCTGGTTTGTCAATGTTGAATATTGGGCTTCTCTATCCTCAATTCAAAATGAAAGGAAATTGCCCGATGGTGCTGTGCAACATCGTTCTCACAATGCCAATAAGAAAAAAAGATGCTAAACTTTACATAGCAAAAGGCAGCTGAAATGTTGACAACATCAATGTCAGCAGTCAGGATGGTCCATCGAATACAGTATTGTGTTCACTACTATTGACAAAGAGACGCCAAACAGAGACAATTCCCAGAACACTTATAAGCAGAACACTTTAAAAATCCTTGTTATGAGCAGAGAGAAGCAGAGCTACCATTGTACTAAAACGGCTAATGAAAGGTCTAACCACTACAGGGAGCATTTATTTAATGATGGATGTTTCGTTGTATCTCCCATGTATTGCTAAATATTGGACAGATACCTATATGCTTCATCAAACAGCTTAAAGTATGCATATTGGTCTTGCAGCTTGTCCATTTCACCGTGACAGTGTGCTGTATTTTTGACCCCAAAGACACATTAGTAACATTTGCTGCATCACGAAGTTAGTCTACTTTTGGCCACTGAAATCAGTCACACACTGAGTAATGGCCTATGCCCCTGTGATTCCAATGCAAAACCTAGTGTAACTAGCCTAAGTCTGGATATACTGTAACTTTAATTATGTATTTCCACGGCCAGTTCAAATTCCATAAATGTTACATGTTGTTATGTCCTGGCAAGTCAAAATGGACATAGTGACCCTGACATAGCTTTTCAATGTAAATATTCCAATGAAGGAGTGGTTTTACCAGTTTCACTCCCCGAGTGAGCATCCTTAGTCAACAAGGGACTCTGTTCTCTAGAGTCCTAGTCCATCACTGTATCCACCCCAACACACTAGATCATCACATGGAACCTATTAAGTTGGCAACTATTTCTCCATTTCCCTTCAGATGATATTTTTGGTCCCCCCAACCCAATTTTTCACTAAAGTGGTGTACCAACTTAACTTCTGAAGTAGCATGAATCTTCTCTGTACCAATCTAAACAGTATCTAGGATAAAAATTAGTAATACATTTCCAAAGTAATTTGTTATCTGCTAATACATTGAACAGTGCCAATAGTAACAAAAGCAAGGCATGAACTGTTTAAGATACACACTGCTCATATTTCCTGCATTGTCTGTTCTATTTCACAGGCCTTGCTTTGCAGCAATAAGGCATAAGAATTAGAAAATAATACATAAACAATTTAGTATTTAAGAGCAGTCTAAAAAGAAAAGGGGATGTTTGCTTCTCTGTTAGGTTCTATTTTCAAGAGATGTTAATTTGACAATGCATTGCACAACGCAAACACACTATTTTGTGCTCCTGGGAAAACAAAAACAAAAACAAGAATCTCTGCTTAGCATTTCAAATGCTGTCCTAATTTAAATGAGATTTCAGTTTTAATGTTTCTTTCTTCTGAATTCTCATTTGCAATGGTGCAGTCTTTCAGTCCCTTATTAGCCCAAGTACATAAAGGAGAGATGTTCTTGATGGTAATAATCACAGTGAAGGTTAGGATACTACCTCACATATTCAGAATGTTGACTGAATATAAAATGCTTTATTTCTTCTTGTCTGAGTTCAATGATAATGGACCTTGCTGCTGAATACTGTTCAGAAATGTTAAATTTGCATGTACCTTCAAGAACTCGGCATTTTATGAATTCTCTATATAATCAAGCTAATTAAATGACAGAACACATGTATATATTAGGAAATACCATTAAATTTAAAGTGCCCATGCTCCACTTTGTCTTGCTTTTGAGTTGTTATGATCCAGCACACAATTAATGTCCTTAATAAAAGATCCATTTCCCTAAATATGGACCATAACAATTAGAGCTCAGCATCCAAAGAATCCATATCTGACACCACATGTGCTCTATGAACCAAAGTGCAAAGGACTGATCTTTTTTCAGCAGGATGATGATGAGTAAGAGCATTCAAATATTGGCTGGTATGAGTGGACTTTCTCTAGTCTAGACTATATGACCACTGTCCCATCCGGCCTCAGATGGACCATAACTTACAGAAATGGAATGTCCAAAGCACTCTTTATTTCTATGAAGAATTTAATATTAGGATGGAGGGATAAATTTGCCATTGATATGTGAATCTAGATGGCAAATTTATCCAGGGCCTCTTTTCCATGTGGCCAAATCCAAAAAGTATCATCCACATACCTCACAAACAGTGATGGTTTTAGAGGCGCATCCTCAAATGCCTTATGCTCAACAATTTCCATTACAAAATCTGCAGTAACTGGAACCCATAGCCACACTTAAAGGTGAGCTCATAGCTGCCCGTGGAAACATGCTGGTTAAGGCTGTGCAGTTTGACAAGCAGATGGTCTCCTTAAAGGACTACATGAGTATAGATCCAAGATATTCTGCTGTCTGACAGAATTAAGAAGATGGCATCCCCCTCTCATTCTGCATATGCCTATGATCTGGGTTAGCATCCCATACTTATTTTAACTCCAGTCATGTGACAGTGCCCATTATTTATTTTATTTTATTTTAGAGTATTTTTACCCCACCTTTCTCCTTGGAAAAGGACCTAAGGCAGCGTACAGTAATGAGGGATAATATACAGTCCAGTACAATTAAGACATATTCAAGTATTGAGAACAGGAATTGAGGGACATCTTACAGCATTAACAGACATGACATTAAATGTTTATTCAATATCTTTATTAATGACTTGGAAGAAGGAATAGAGAGTAGGCTGATCAAATTTGAAGATGATACCAAATTGGGTGGAGTTGCTAATTCCCTAGAGGATAGGATGAAAATCCAAAAGGACCTTGACAGATTAGAGTCCTGGGCCAAAGCTAACAGAATGGGGTTCAACAGAGGGAAATGTAGGGTGTTGCATCTATGTAAAAATAATGATTTGCACAGATATAGGACGGGAGATACCTGACTGGAAAATAGTACCTGTGAAAGGGATCTGGGAGTCTTGGTGGACCACAAATTGAACAAGAGTCAGCAGTGTGATGCCGTGGCCAAGAAAGCCAACACGATTCTTGGTTGCATCAACAGAAGCATAGTGTCTAGATCAAGGGAAGTGATAGTACCACTCTATTCTGCTCTGGTCAGCCCTCATCTGGAGTACTGTGTCAAGTTCTGTGCACCTCAGTTTTAAAAGGATGTTGACAATCTTGAACGGGTCCAGAGGAGGGTCCAGAGGAGATGATTGAGGGTCTGGAAGAAATGTCTTACGAGGAATACGTCTGTATTCCTTACGAGGAGCAGCTTAGGGAGCTGGGAATGTTTAGCCTGACAAAAAGAAGGCTGAGAGGGGATATGATAGCTATGTTCAAATATTTGAAAGGATGTCACATTGAAGAAGGGACTGGTTTGTTTTCCATGGCTTCAGAGACTAGGACACAGGGCACTGGCCTCAAACTACAGGAAAAGAGATTCAATTTAAAGATTAGGAAGACCTTCATGACAGTTAGAGCTGTTGAGGAGTGGAATATGCTGCCACGGAGGGTGGTGGAGTCTCCTCCTTTGGAGGTTTTTAAGCAGAGGCTGGATGGCCATATGTCAGGAGCACTGTGATGGAGGTTCCTGCATGGCAGGGGGTTGGACTAGATGGCCCTTGAGGTCTCTTCCAACTCTATGATTCTATGATTCTATGAAAGCTACAAGAGAACACGAGAAGTTGGAAGAGTAAAATTCCATGTAAAGTTACAAGAGAACACGAGCAGTTAAAGTAAAGTAAAGCTCAATATAAAGTTATGAGTGATGGAAACTAACATTGAAAACATAGTATCAATGTAATCACATAAGATTATAAGTATTTATAAACATAACTCTGTCATCTAACCAAGAGAAATGGACAGGGTCTTGAGAAATGGCTGGGGAATTGCCAACTCTAAACCTTCATATCTGCCCCCTATGGAAGCTGCTTTACTTGGTTTAATAGTAGGGACATCCTGGTTGTAAGACATGAGCTCAGAGGGCAGGGCCAGCAAGTTAAATCCAAATACATTCTATACATTCATCTGCATACACATTTAAATATCTCTGCAGGCATTGTGTGTTGATTTTAAGACACTCATGTTTTAAATAACCTTTGCATGGAACTACACTGGAGAACAAAAGCTAAAAACTGCAAATGTGCCATGCGTAATTAAGAACATCTCCCACTATGTACCACTGGAAAGAGAGATTAATGAAAGAGATACCAAATGGTCCAAACAGGAGGAGCTGAGGAAACTATGAAAACATGACCAAGATGCCAGTATAATGTGTTGTATTCTTTTATGGGGAGAGGCAGTCCATTGATCTCTTATGATAAAGGTTTATTCCAAAGTCCCATTTAGGAGAAAGGTTGAAAGTGGAAAATTACAAAAGATTCTGTTTTCTTTCTACAGAGCATCTTGTAGGACTTGTGGTCCTACAGATGTTGTTGGACTACAAACCTCATCATTCTTCCCTTTTGACTATGCTGATTAGGCCTGGTGGGAGTCACAGCCCAACAAGACATGGAACGACAGCTGCTCCCCAACCATACTGCAGCACATCCATTTCCTCTCCTCCCAGATGACAATATGAGTCTGCAGGTATTAACTATACAGCAAGTGGATATTATTCCCATGTTGTTGTTTTTGTGTGTGTGGAGAGGCGTCATTCCTTCCTTCTCAACTACCACTTTCTACATATGGATAGTCAGACACCTGCAGCAAAGATGTTTCTGCTGATAAATAGGTTCTGTAAATAAGAAGGAAGACTGATTTTTCCTAGGTTATTTCTTGCATGCAAAGATAACACATAAGCACGAAGGTGTAATATTGAGGGCAATGAGAAGAGAGGCTGGGCATGGAGATAACACCTGGATACTTCTTGTGTGTGGAATCAATGCCAGAAAACCATGGACTAGGAACTTGCCAAATCAGAAATCAGACGAGAACTCCCATAATAGTGCATCCAGCACAGACAAATTTTATGAGGTAACAATACCATATTTAAAACCAGATGTGGTGTTTGTAACTGAAGTTCATGTCACATGTATAAGATAAATGTGCAAGGCATCATCATGATGATTTGCTGCAGCAGCAGCAAGGCATCATCATCATCATCATCATCATCATCATCATCATCATCATCATCATCATCATCATCATCATCATCATCATCATCCGATTCTGTGGCTAAATACCTAAACCACTGAGCCATCCAAGAGTAATGCTGCAGTTGTTTCACAACCACTTGTGTGGACCAGACTAACTCATTTGGGCATTCTGATTCTGACTTAACATATTGCATTTGGTACAGATGCCAAAATGACTTACAACCATATAATAATCTCTTATAAAGTCTAAAGATATTATGCAGGTAAGGTTTGGCAGGTGCCTCCTTCAGCATTGCCCCCCCACTCGAAATGACCAGGCGAGACAGTGTGCTGGGGGTAAATGGGCCACACTTTATTGACACATATAGCCAAACATCAACAACGACAACAGGAGGGGCCAGGCATCCATAACTTGGTTGGAACCCCGGGGTCTCCCGGGACCCCTCCAACCGGGCAGCATCGGGCGAGCCACGAACCCCCAGGTGGTGCAGTCGTCCGACAGCACCCACCAGGCCAGTCGATTTATTTAATCCTCCGTGCCCCTTCTGTCACCCATCTGGGAGATTCCCAGGGCAGGGAGGCGTTTCCTCTCCCCCACCCCAGCACCGAGACCTCCTGGCCCGCAGTGCTGTGGATGAGGAGGTTTGTGTCCAGCTGTTAATTTTATGCTCACCGCTGCCCTCCATCAGCTTTTAGCCGCCATAGTGTGACCAGTGTGGAAATGCCCCAAACCTGTCAACTCCCAGGCACCAGTGTGGGATAGGCGAAAAATCCCCGCCCTCAACAGCCAATCCAGAGTGCGGGTCAAAAATTCCTATCCGGCCCCAAAACTTGGCGACCAGTCAGACTCACACTAGCCCTAACGCGGAGGGTGGGTGGGGAACTGCTCCGGCTAGGCCCGACCGCAGAGCGGAGCCGCACTGTGGGGTCGGCCGCCTATGCGGCCCTCAAGATGGCGCCCGCCACGCGGCGCCCACTGTGTAGCCGGCGTTCGGGGGTCTTCCTTCCCCGAACGCCGGAAGAAGACTGACTGGTGTTTGGGGGGAGGAGCCGCCCTTTCTAGGGCGCTCCTCCCCCTCCCTCTCAGGATTCCCAGCTCCTGTCTCGCCCCTCGCCATTCTCGCGAGGGGCAAGTCGGCTCCGCGGGCGGACAAGCCACCCGCGGAGCGTGCATTGCCCCCCCACTCGAAATGACCAGGCGAGACAGTGTGCTGGGGGTAAATGGGCCACACTTTATTGACACATATAGCCAAACATCAACAACGACAACAGGAGGGGCCAGGCATCCATAACTTGGTTGGAACCCCGGGGTCTCCCGGGACCCCTCCAACCGGGCAGCATCGGGCGAGCCACGAACCCCCAGGTGGTGCAGTCGTCCGACAGCACCCACCAGGCCAGTCGATTTATTTAATCCTCCGTGCCCCTTCTGTCACCCATCTGGGAGATTCCCAGGGCAGGGAGGCGTTTCCTCTCCCCCCCACCCCAGCACCGAGACCTCCTGGCCCGCAGTGCTGTGGATGAGGAGGTTTGTGTCCAGCTGTTAATTTTATGCTCACCGCTGCCCTCCATCAGCTTTTAGCCGCCACTGCCGAGGGCCTAGCCTTGCTATGGCCCCGGTCACCCCAACAGCCCCTTCCATAGCCGGGCCCCTCCTCCACTCCGGCAGGAACCCCTCGGTGCCCCTGTCCGTCAGGTGTACACCGTCCGGCCTGCATGGCTCCGTCCTGTGCCCATTGATCGCCGGGTGGCCCATCACTGCCCCACAATCCTGGCAGACCGCCCAATTCACCCCTTTCCAGGGGTGGCTCCGTTTCGTGTGGGTCACAGTTCGCTCCCGCCATCTGGCGTGGAATCGTCATTAACCAGGGCCTCTGCAGGCCGTGTACCAGGCCTTCTCAGACACCAGGTCGCCCAACTTTGAGAATTAGGAATTGCCAGTTTGCCCGGTCAATCCTTTCCCCCCAAGCGAGTCAAGGGAATGTCGTTGAGATGCCCCCCTCCGCAGCCGTAGCTACTCCGGGGCACTCCCGCCACCCCGCTCCTCTAGTTCCCCACAACTCCATGGTTGCCCGTTTGTCCTCCGTGCGCCGTCCCACGCGCGCCGTTCCCGGCCTGGTACACGTAGCTGTGACCCACCCAACTATTTGTCGCCCACCATGGGCAGTCTTCCGATCCTGGGGAAACAAAATAACACGTTAAAGCGCCGGCAACGGCCGCATGCATCCGTCTAAGATTGAGAGGCCCACCTCCCAGTTGGCCAATGGGGACAGATCATGGCCCACGGTTGCCGCTGTCAGGCCCCTACTGCCCCCTCCATGAGCTCGGGGCCAGCCCCTGGATACAGGTGGACCCAGAAACGCTGAAAGTGCCCCGTGGGCAGGGGGGGTGACGTTAGTCAAGGCCCTGGGCGTCCCCAAAGGCAGTGTACTCCCCCCCCAAGCGCCGCCCTGCCGCGCCCCAGGGGCAACAACATGGCAGCGGGGAGCTGCGCGCCTGGGCCCCGGTGTCGCTCTCTGCGCCCAGGCAGGTGAGCACCTGACTGAGCCCTTCAGTCTTTTTCCTCGACTAAGGAGAGGCCCCGGCTCGCGGGCCGGTGAGCGGAGCTGATCTAACGGGGCTCTGTCCCTACCGGAGCCGTTGGGTCCGCAGGACAGGTGAGCGTCCCGGCAGGTCATGAACTGGCACAGGCTGCCAAACATCCCATGTGAGGACCCCATCCACGTAAAATCGGCCCCGGAAGCGGGACCCTAGCCGCTCGGAGTCTTCCAGGGAACGGGTAGGGGCGGAAGGCGGACTTAATGTCTCATTTCACTGTCCCCACCGCCCCACCGCGGGTGCGCACCATGCGCTTGACCCCAACAAAGGACGTGCCCCTGACCGTGAGACACTCCTGCGATATCCCAGCCTGGACGGATACCCCCCTGGGATGGGGGGGTGATGGGGTACCCTGAACTCCCCTGAAGCTAGCTTCGTTACCAAGCCAATCGGGGACACCCGCCGATATGGCGCTGGTGGCTCCCGGAAGGGGCCGCGGACATGGCCCCCCTGGACTTCCTTAGGGATGCTGTCCCCCGCCCCCTTACCGCCATAACCATGGTTGCAATTCGTTTGCTAACCACGGTATGTGAGCCTCCTTAATGGAATGCGGGACCCCGACTCAAAAATCTTGCCCCTGAAAAATCTTGCCCCAGAAATTGTGCTGCCACTGTAACGGGGTATGCCGCCTAATCGGGCTGGGCTCCTATGCCAGGGGGGGGTCCCCGTACCTCCCACTTTTGAGCCCTCCCCCCTCCGTGGCCATCCTTGCTGGGGGGGCTCTGCTGCGACCGGTCGCCGGGTGGTGTGCACCGCGAATGAAACATTCCTGTGTAATGCGGCAGGGTTTCCCGTCGTAGCCTCCCTGGCCATTGCAACCCCAGCAGGCCAGCGAGGCCTAACCCGGCCGGCCTGCAGCGCGGGGCTTGCTGGCCGGCCTCGTCCTTAAGTGTGGCTACTGTCGTACCCTTCCCCCCCGTATCGGCCTAACTGGGGTCTTGAACTGCAACAATTGGGTGGCAGCGGCCCCTTGCCACGACGTAGGGGTCCAGGGCCACCATACGACGAAGTTCCTTGTCGTACAAAAGCCAGGTATGGCCAGGACAAACCCCGCCAGCCCGTCTATAATATCGAGATACCTAAGCATCGCCTGCCCCCCCCATGGGTGGGCCTGCGGGGTCAAAGACATAAAATTCAGGTATTCTGGCAGCTATATCGCCCAGGAGCGATCGGCTATCTCCTGCGCCTGCGCTCCCTGCCTTGTGGGTCTTCCCCGTCCAAGTCCTTGATATCCAGCTCCCCATCGCGTAAGCTGGGGATGTCTATGAATTTCCCCCGCTAGCCTTTCTCCCTAGTGGGCTTAGCCAAATGACGCCCAAATGGGGAGGCGCCGTCGCCCCATGGCCTGGCTGCCACTGCCACCCCGGAGGAGCCCGGGGCTGCATCCTTCCCGGCCATGTTGCCATTCCCCCAGCCATACAGCCAGCCGATCACCGACCAGCCCGGCAACCGGCCGGGGGCCCCCATTGGGGGGGGGCATCTTGGCAGAGTTGGTTGGCGCTGACCTGGCCCGCCCCCTGGACAGTGTTAGCTGGACTGGTCTCCGCCCCACCTGTGGGAGCGCTATCCGGGTATCCACGATGGGATCGGCCTTCAGGCAGCCTGGTCGCTGGTAGTTGGCAGGCGGCGCCTGGGCTGCTCCCTGCGCCGGGGCAGCTACCCCCGCCCGGAAACCACCCCCCGGCCAAGGCCCAAATGATAGTGGGCGCAGTTTTTGGGTGCGCCCGCCAACTCACAGCGTACTGTGGTTTCCGTTGCCGGTCGCGGGGGCCGATCTCGGCTGAGGCTTCGCTGTGTCCCGCGGCCGGTCCCGTGGCTGTTTCCCTCTGCTCGAGCACTGTAAAACGAGACAACGTATCGTGAAGCAAGGCCTCCCACTGTTCCCACTGACGTGCCCCTGTGGTACGCACCCCCATTCTGAGAGTTGGGCCGGGCTGGATTCCCATGCCCGCCACCCGCTTTGGCGCCTCCCATGCTCTAAGGCTAGCCTCCCTGTGAAACGAGGGGGGGGCATCGCTCTTCGCTTGCAGCCCCAGCCGAGGGCTGGGCCTGCTATGGGGGGGCTGCCTCACTGCTGTCCACGCTCCCTTGATGGAGAACCAGGGCACTGCAAACCAGGGTACTTCAAACCATGATGGAGAAACCAGGGTACTCCAAGGGCCAGATGCAGGGGAGAGGTATCCGGAGACAGGTATCTAGACTCCTGCGCTCCCATAGGCATCTGGGTGCCACTTGTGAAATACAGGTAGCTGGACTGGATGAGCCTTCGGCCAGATCGGGCACTGCTCTTCTGATGTTCATGCTCTGGGTGATATAAGATGCACCCTTTGCTTTTGTAATTGAATGCCTCTGGTAAGAAAGTACTTTTTTACGCAGCGTATTATTAGACCGTGAAACTCCCTGCCACAGGCTGCGGTGATTGCATCCGTGCTGGGGGAAAAGTCACTCCCAGGTCACTATCCACGATGGAGATGTGTCTCAGTGGGCCGTTAGGCTGTAGACTCCCTGCCCCCGGGTGTGTTGACCGCAGCCGGGTTGGCGGAAAAGACACTCCCAGGTTACAGTCCACGATGGGGATGTATCATCTCCAGGCTTAAAACCCATGTACTTCGAGGGCCCGGAGCCGGGTAGTGTTATTAGGAGACCGCGATTCAAACTCATGTGCTCCCCAAACGCCTCTGGTGGGGCCGCTGTGGGACACAGGAAGCAGGACTCGATGGGCCCCTGGCCTGGTCCGCAGGGCTCCTCCTATGTCCCTTGCCTATGGGCCCTCACAGCTGAGGCCGGTCCAGCCCTGGTGGCTCGGCCAAACCGGCCCCCGCTGAGGGGATGAGTAGCGGGTGCAAGCTGCCCCAGGGCCCAGAGCCCACCCGCCCCCCAGCTGCCTCCGTTTGGGCCTACAGACAGGGGGATGCAGGCCAACTCGCCCACCCCCAAGATAAACAAGATTTCCCCTATACCTCACCTGGTGGGCCCACCCCCACCTGGGATGCCCGTTCAGGCCCCGCCCAGAGACGTGGGTAGGCCAGCCGCTGGCCGGGGCCGGAGGCTCCGATGAACCCTTCTGCCCAGCAGCCGCAACCTCCCCGCCTGGGCGATCGGTCCCGGGCAACCCTCTCCTAAAGGCCTCCCGGCTGGGGCCTAGTCGGGGCCTGGATCCTCACATGCGCCCACGTGGCGCAGCCTGCAGTGGCTCGAAGGAGGGATGAGGAGCCCGCCCACCAGGCAGGCCCGGCGTTTCCCTTCCCCCGGCGCAGCCCACTTGCGTCCCCCCCCTCGGCTTGGCCCAGTGGACTCCCCCCGTTACCGGCCCCGTCCAGGTCGAGAATGGAAGGAGCGGGCGCCTGGCTGGCTCTACCGCCGCCTAGTTCCGCGGCCCCAGTCGCGCTGGGGGGGGGGCTGAGCAAATAAGGGTAGGGGGGTGGTTCACCGGACGGCCCTACTCACTCTGGGGGGGAGGGCCGCTGCCGCTCCCCCCAATCCGATGCCGGGCCACGGCGAGGTAGTCGGCCGCACCGTCCTTCTCCGTGGCGCTGCTGCTGTTGCCAGGCCGGGGAGCACCGCCGTGCCGCGCCGGGTTCGCCACCGAGGCGGCCTCTCCACGCGGCGCCCGCCAAGGTGCCCTATCGCCCAAGGGCCGAGGCATGGCCATAACGGGGCCCTGAAAGTGCGGCCAGGCTCCCCCGCCCGTCAGCTGCTGCTGTGCGCAGTAGCGCAGCAGCAGCGGCCGGGAGCCAGTCACCGCGGCGGCCCCGGCACTCCAGGGGCCAGCCCGGCCCGGCTCTCCCGACCAACAGCTGTTCTGCGCGGTAGCGCAGCAGCAGAGGCCGGGAGCCAGTCACCGCGGCGGCCCCGGCACTCCAGGGGCCGGCCCGGCCCGGCTCTCCCGACCAACAGCTGTTCTGCGCGGTAGCGCAGCAGCAGAGGCCGGGAGCCAGTCACCGCGCGGCCCCGGCACTCCAGGGGCCGGCCCGCCCGGCTCTCCCGACCAACAGCTGTTCTGCGCGGTAGCGCAGCAGCAGAGGCCGGAGCCGGTTGCCGCCACGGCCCCGGCACTCCAGGGGCCGCGGCGCGCCGGAAACAAAGCCGCGGGAGCGCAGCCAAGCTCCCCCGACCGTCAGCTGTGCTGCGCGGTAGCGCAGCAGCAGCGGGTCTGTAGGGCGCCGGCCGGGCCCCGCTGAAGGCTGCTCCGCTGGGCTCCGCTCCCACTGGTCCGGGCCAGGCCAACTGCTCCGGCTAGGCCCGACCGCAGAGCGGAGCCGCACTGTGGGGTCGGCCGCCTATGCGGCCCTCAAGATGGCGCCCGCCACGCGGCGCCCACTGTGTAGCCGGCGTTCGGGGGTCTTCCTTCCCCGAACGCCGGAAGAAGACTGACTGGTGTTTGGGGGGAGGAGCCGCCCTTTCTAGGGCGCTCCTCCCCCTCCCTCTCAGGATTCCCAGCTCCTGTCTCGCCCCTCGCCATTCTCGCGAGGGGCAAGTCGGCTCCGCGGGCGGACAAGCCACCCGCGGAGCGTGCATTCTTGGAAAAGGCAACCGGGAAAGAGTCTAACACCCACTGGTCAGCAGTCAAAAGGATGTGTGCTGAATTTTATATGCATACACAACCCTTCCCACTTGAATTGAGGCACATAATTAATGCAAGCGGGCATCCAAGCCCACAGACAAAATGTCAAATGAACATCAGCCCTAAAACAATTCTGAAACAGGGCTGAAAACCACCCAGCAAGATATTATAATGAATGAGCTTTTATTCTAAATATGAAAGTGTCTTGGAACCTGACATGAAAAGCTGCAATATTTATCACTGTTGAATCACAGGGGACAAACCAAAGAAACCGAAGCAGGAGTTTTTTTTAATTTGAGAATTGGTATTGTGTTCTTGTCCCTTGTGTAACCAGAATGATAAATGCCTTTCTTTACAAGCAAAAGAAAAGCTTTGATGCTAACAGCCCCTTCAATGTATTCATGCCATTCCCACACACATTCCTAGCTGTCACCAATTTTTTTTTAAATCTATCCCACAGGCTGGCTCCACGTATCCTTTTAAAAAAAATTCAAACCCCCTTAAGATGTGATTGCTCAAGTTTCATTTGAAAAACTCATCCTTACTTCTGTTCAGCTATCTTTCTGTAGAAGGTAGGATATGTAGTGTAAAGCTCATGGCCAGCCTCCCTCCCTCCTTTCAGACAAGATATTCAGCACAGAAAAAAAAAGAAATGCATCCTATTGAGGGTGACTATTGTTGTATCAAAGAAAAGAAGGGCAGACATCACCAAAATTAGAATAGGAAGGAGAAAGAGCATTAAAAAAAGACTTTTTTTGCATTAAAGTTACTGAAAGTTACTTTATGCCAATATATGTAAATATAATCATAATTACCAGTATACTTAGAATGGCTTTAATCTAAATACAAACCAATACAGGGAAGCATTTTGACACCATTGTGGGAACAAAACATTAAAGCCTCATGCCTTCATCAAGTATTGCTAATAATAAAATATTCACAGTATTCCCCCCCCGTATATAAGACTATACCCTCCCCCCCAAAATTGTTAAATTAAAATTTCAGTGTCGTGTTATACATGGAAGTAAGCCGACAAGGGACCCGTGCAGTTACGAAACTGTAATTTTGGGTTGGGAAATTGGGGGTCATCTTATAGATGGAAAATATGACATATATTTTCATTCATAAAAGGCTAATGAGTTTGTTCCAAACAAATGTTTCTTGAACTGCACGATCACAACTTTTGGATTGAAAACAAAGCAGTAGTTTCCAGCATCATCAGAAATGGGACCCACTCTAATCCCACTCTCAACATAGAAATCATCCTACAACACATAAAACATTTTAATGCTTGAAGATATGACTGCCTATTTCCTTTTAGTCCACATGGTCATCTCAGCACCAAGGTCTGTCTTTGGGGAAGCCTCCTTATTTGATATCAAAATAGGCACACGTTCCAAAAGCACCTCTTGGCACAATGTCATCCTATAACAAGTTGTAACAAAGAAGCGGCCATTTGAGCCCAGGGTACAACTATACACAAGCCGATTTGTGAATTTTCATTGAACAGAAAAGGCAACTTGGACCAATACAGGAGAGGAACTTGGAAAAAAAAATAAAAATTACATGAGCAGCAGCCACCTCCCAGAAACTAGTTTCTCATTCACCTGACACAGGCAGTTTCCCCACTTTTAGAGAGGGACCCCCACCCAATCCGCACAAGGAAGGACAATAACAAAGAGGAGGGGAGACCAAAGCAGACAGACCATAACAATCCGGTGCTCTGTCTGTTGTCACTCAGAATCCATTCATGGACGAGGATTGGGGAAATCTCTCTCCCCTCCTTCTCTCTTTCTTGTTTCCTCAAGTAAGCAAGAAGCATTCTGGAATAACATAACTGAACATTTTCCATGTTATGAATCGTACTCTAAGGAACAGAATGGCTTCTGATTAATCCTGGCTCAAGATGAGGAGATGAAAACAGTGTGCCACTGCTGAATTATTATTTAAATGTATACTCTTCTCCTAATAAACTATCAGAATAACTTTGAATAGAATAGTAAGGTATGATATGATATAAAATAACTAAAGCATTCACTTACACTACAACTCCCGAAATGTGAAACCAGCAACCAAGCGGAATAGACCAACAACAATGCACTTTGTAAAAAGGCCTGTTTTTAAAAAATCTTTGCTAACTGCTAGAAGCCAATCAGCGCCGTTAAGCTAGGATTGTTTACTGTTATCCATGTAAGCGACACTAAAAGGACAGCTGTGGTAAAAAAAAAATCCTTCTCCAAACTAATGATTAGTCAAAGGCCGTGTTTTTAAAGCATAAGTAACAAGAGATTCTACCCACGGTGGAGAGAACTCCATGCTGAGAAGGTTAATTTGGTATCTGAAGCAGAAAATGGCACAAGTATCATTTGATCTCTGTGGTGGCAACATTTCAACAATAATAAATTGTTAACAATTTGCCACCCTTTTATAGCAGACAAAATCAGATGTCTACTTGTAGTAGAAGCCTGGGCGTCAAACAGTTGTTATCTGCCAGTTCAACAGATAGACACATAGAGAAAAAGCAAGTCGCCCCTCCTCTCGCCAGGACTGCTTTCTCCATGTGAAAAGGCAATATTCCTGAAGAGGGAAGACTCCCCATGTGTCCGCTCTTCATGTGAGCAACAACCCAGATTTTTCAGGGTTGATGCTTCCATGTGGAACCTACATGAGAGAAAGAGCTTATTCTCTTCAAGCATTTGCAAATTTCCTTTGTTTTTTTGTCGTTGTTGTTGCTGTTGCTGCTGCTGCTGCTGCTGCCGCCACCACCGCCACCACCAATGCTGCTGTTTACAGAATGAGGAGTACAGTGTTTTTGCCTCTAAACTTCATTCCTTAGCAAAATGAATCTTGCAGTGTATCTGAACTCCCATGGTAAACAGAAGCATGCTTCTTGATTAATTCCTAATAGATAAAACATACACAAAATCAAGACAGGTGGAGAATGCAGCATAGAAGAATGTCCACAACCTTTGGCAGTAGACCTCAGAAGAAAATTGTCCCTCCTGTAGCCTCACTCTCACCACCCACCTACCCACCCCTTAGCCTTGACTATGCCGCTATAGAGTGTCTCAGGGACCAGGGCAATGGAGACCCAGGGAAGGGGAAATTTCTGTCATTGCTCTGCAGCTTTACTACTGGTCTTCTTATTAAACAGAAGGGAAGCAGGGAGTGAAATTTGAAAGGTAGTAAGCCTTGGTGGTTAAGAATTCAAGAAGGGATGGCGATGTGCAACGGGAAGGCAGGGATTTATTTATTTATTTATTTATTTATTTATTTATTTATTTATTTATTTATTTCTCCTTTTTAAAATTCAAAGCATGGAAAAACATTTGGGACTGGGAACACTTGCTCCTGATCTAGGATGGGATTTAAAAGAACCCTCACAACCCATCTGTTAGCTCCGTTCAGGAGAGTTTCACTAGCACCTGTGATTTCCTACGCTACAATAAAAAGACCAAAATCTATTAGAAAACTTTCACCCTGTAGAAAACTTTTTTTTCTGGATCATCAGAAGCACACTGAAAAGTCAGAAAGAGTTATCTGATTTTGATAAGAACTCAGGCTGAAGTGTCAAGCTAAAGCCTGACACCAGCAGACAACCTTCCCTGAGAATGTAGCTCCTACCTCCAGAGATACCCGGGTAAAACTAATTTCTTCTTTCACCTCTGCTTCCAAAGGCTGGTCTCACAGGACTCTGTTTCAAGCAGAGACCTGTCAGATCTCCCAATTGCCTTTCATTATAGAATTCCTTCTGTATGATCTTGGCCATCTGTGTTAAAATAACAAATTCTCTGCCGATTATTTCTAAATGGCAAGAGAGAAAAAACTCAGGCTCTCCTTCTCTTTAATACCTAACCCCTTATCAAGGGGTGTGTGTGTGAGGGGGGTGATGTTCCATTTGTAGTTCAGATCCTGAATGGCTGCTGTTAAAATACTGGAAATGTGTTCTTGTGATGCATTATAGGAACGAGCTTTTTAAAAAAAAAATTGGGTCTCGCAGGATGAATGCATGTAGATATTGTCAACTGGTATTAATGGACATCACTCAGTGCACATCAAGAGAACAGTTAATGCCTCAGTCTTTTTAATTAGTGCTATAAATGAGTAAAATATGTTTTATGTTTTATGTTCTCATGCACTTAGGAAATTTTAGATTTTTTTTCTGGCCTTCCTTCCTTTAGAGGTGATTCCATGTAGATTTCTGGCTGTGTCCCAGGTACTGAGGAGAAAAGCATAAAAAGATACAAATGCTTCTAGGACATAATATCAAAATTCTTTATATTGATATTATATAATATATACTTAGTACAGTATATATATTTTTTAAAAAGTGCACATTCTTCTCAGCTGGAACATGATGGACGAGGAACCTCTTCTTGGATGAGGCAATGCAAGTACAAACAATATATTAGAGGACAAGAAAGCAATTAACAATGAAAGTCATTGATGCAAAAAAAGCTATCCCTGAAGATTAAATTCTTCTTGATAAAGTTGCTGACTTCTATTGCAATGGTCACAGGTGAAAAATCTGAAAAACCCATGTCACTAAGTAGATAGTGAATGGTTTATTTCTAGGTTACATCTAGTCATACAGTGGGATTTCTCCTGTGTTCTTTCCACTTTAATCTGCTCAAGAGAATTTTCCATCATATTTTGGAGATTTAGTGGGACAGTGGGGAGTGCACACAAGAGGGGGATACCCATTCTACTGTTTGGCAGATAGAGACAGATACAGAACCTCCAGCACAACTGCTTTGAGTTGTAAAATTCTGTGCCACAAATTGGAAAGCTTTGTATTTTGAAGGGTGAAGCAAATCTTTGCTTGTCTTATTCTTGCAGAGGTCCTCAAGCTTGGGTCTCCAGATATTCTTAAATTAGAACTCCCAGAAGCCTTCACCACTAGCTGTGCTGGCAAGGACTTCTCAGAGTTGAAGTCCATGAACATCTGGGTTGGGAACCATTGTACTACAGAATGACCCCCACCCCCACCCCAATTTCTTTGTCTATGAGACACAAAGGGAGAGTTTTTGTTGCTGTCGACCAGAATTTTATTGTTTCTGGGAACAATTTTTGTTCCAATTATGGAAACTGCACCAATTATTACGTTAATGCTAATTGTGTAAATTTGCTTAGGTAAATTACAAGCTGCTGTCTTGCCACATAGATAACTGGGCACAAGGAATGGATTGCTTATGTATTTCAGAGAAGCCCGAACTGTGCTTGCTGTGTATGTGTTGGTTGCTTCACAGTGGGGAAGGACCCTTGTTTTGCATGAAGATGTTTTACATACAGTACAGAAAGCTCAACAAAAAATACACTCCTGATGTTCTTAATCTGGAGATCAGAAACCTACACAGGTTAACAGATTCTCAACATGCTATCTGAATGTGTTGACACAGCTCGTTGTCTTGAAAACAAATAACTTTGCAAGATATCTTTGCTTATCTAATTTTAAGCATTAAGAAATCAGGCAAACTAAATGAAATTAGACTTGGTGTCTAATAATAATGCCTGACTAACTTTTTGTACACAGTTATGCAGTACAAGAGATCTTGGCAAGTTGGGTATCTGGCTGCAGAGCCAGCGATCAGGAGTTCAAATCCCCACTATACTCCCCAGGGAAACACCCAACCTTTGTAGCCTTGGGCATGCTGCACAGTCCCAGGGCATCTCCGGAGGAATAGTGAACCACTTCTGGATACTCCAAAAGTAGAAGGCTTTGGAAAAGGTCACTATAAGTCAGAACTGACTTGAATGTGTATTATTATTCTTATAAGAGTATGCAGAAAGAAAGCAACAGAAGGAATAATATGACAGAATGAAACAGATGAAGCCGTTATCAATGTGATGTCGGAATAATTCATTACTGAAACAATTACAAAAAACCCTCAACAACTCAACACTGGGATCTAAAACATGATAGTGTCTCAGGTTTTAGAGAATGTTGCACATTCAAATTGGCCTAGATGGACAAGGCTTGACTGGGAAGGATGCTTATGTTCATAATGACAAAATTATGTTCATAATGACAAAAGGAAGAATAAACCTGAACAAAGTGCATGGACAGAACAGAATGTACTGGTAAGGGCATCACAATCAGCAATGTCCATGCTGACAAACTGAAGTTAAATGGATGGCAGTTGGAATTTAATATTAGGGGGAATAATGATTGAATTGCTTGCTTCTTTACAATGCTAATTTATATTTTAACACCAGAATCCAACAAAAATCTGAATTAGTTCTGTATTTCTAAAAGTATTTTTAAAGCTCCAAAACAGCTATAAATATGTTAGGCTTTGCTATGCCTATGCAAATGCCTCTCAGATATGCTGTGTTAATGACATTTATGGTGCATCAGGAGATATGTGAAATACTCTCAAGCTTTATCTGTGTAGGGTTAAAAAAGAGATGGGGATGTGGCAGAAGACGGAAGCCTGACATGCAAGCCTGTTTACAGCCATAGCACCTAGAAGTAAGGTCTGCAGCTTATCAATGTTTGACTGAACTTTTTTACAGCATTTCTTTGATCAGAAGCTCTGCAGCATGTTTTCATCCTGGGTCATTCATTATCCAGCTTGCTATTGGGGGGGGATGCCCATCACAAAATCAAAAAGAGGAGTTCTTTGATTAGCAACCAGTAGACATCACTCACAATGCTCAGAAAAAGCTGTGCAACAAGACATTGGCCATGAAGTTTTATTTTGCTTCTGGGTGAAATGTAAAAGCAGGATATCTGTCTGTCTGTCTGTCTGTCTGTCTGTCTGTCTGTCTGTCTGTCTGTCTGTCTGTCTGTCTGTCTTCATGTCTTCATGTCTTCATGTCATTTTTAGTTCTACTAGATTCAGATACAGTGGACCCTCGTATAACAAACGGTTTGTATAACATAAAATCCATACTACATAAAAAATTCTGGAGATAGGGGAAATTTACTTAACAGAATC
The DNA here is from genome assembly GCA_037367245.1 of Phrynocephalus guinanensis. Taxonomy (NCBI): domain Eukaryota; kingdom Metazoa; phylum Chordata; class Lepidosauria; order Squamata; family Agamidae; genus Phrynocephalus; species Phrynocephalus guinanensis. Next base: position 67,291,438 of record CM074735.1, read on the forward strand.
CCCTATGGGGCGAATCCGTACAACATAAAAATGGGCATGATTAGGGATTACTCTGTTTTCAATGCATTTCTATGGGAAATTTGTATAAAGGAAAATTGCTTAACATAATTTCATTTGGAATGAATTAATTCCTTTATACAAGGTACCACTGTATACTGTAATTCTTTCAGTCTTAATTTCATCACATTTCTCTAAATATTGCCTGTATTTTTCCCAGTCTTTGTTTGAATCAGGTCGTGCAACTTTGTTTTTATTTTGCTTATGAAGAATTGTGCACAATTTTGCACATGACTGTCCCTCAATGACTGTATGATAGTTTTATAATATTTCAATGTTAAGAATTTTAAATCAACTTTATTTTTAAATAAACACATTGTATCTACACACCATAATACTTCCGAATGCATGAATTTTCAAGACAACACTCACTGCATCATGCATAGTATCAAGAGTGTGACATGGATACTTTTTGTTGAGATTGCTACGCCAACAAATGTTTTTGATTCTGAGTCATCAATTCACACACCTTTCTGCACATCAATGTGTACACTAGTAAAAAAAATGCACCTCTGTTCTTTTCAGTGAATCAGTCTCATAGCAAACACATCTGTCAGCTGGCACACTTTCCCAAAATTTGCCATACAAAATTGTCTACCAAGAATGTACTAAAATGCATTATTACAATCCATGCTTTGACTTAGAATGCATTCAGAGCTGTGTCTTTTAGGATTAAACACATAAAATGTGTGTGCTGTTTGCATCTGTGTTAATTTGCAAACACAGTGGGATTGTAAATTCTGTATATGCAGAACCAAATATATACCACTCCTTCCAGCACAAACATGTTGAGGCCCTGAGAGCCTAGTGATGTCTCATGTGGCACGGAACCTCTCAGCATGTCTGCAGAGTCCTACAGTAGCAGTAATTAATTAAATGCATCCATGCAGGAAGGACGTTGAGCTACTAAACAGAAACAACACTATGCATATTACATTATAATGCAAATATTAATAGCTGGTGGTGAATACACTTTCTCCTAAAATATCCTAACCCAGAAAACGTATTGTTTGGGCTTCTGCTCTTTTACGTAAGTTGCACAAACCCAAGAAAGCTCCTTGCCCTTAATTAAAAACCAAAACATGCCCCCCCAAGATAATTGAAGAGTTCCTTCCATCTTTGTCAAGCATTCTGTGCCGACCCCAAAGCATTAGTTTATAATTAATGTTACTATAAAAGCCCTTGCACTGAATTGAAGGCATATTATTAGGCAACTGTCTGACTGTTTCCATTCTGTATGTAGTCCCTTAGGCTCTGAATGCAAAATAAGCGACATCAGCTAATGTGTTCTGCAGCAGTAGGTTTGTTGATGTGGACGCTGATATGAATCCCCACTGTGCAATTCCCACTAGATGGCTTTTAACTTTCTGCATAGGTGGTAATTACTGAGCCCTCTATCTCACAACATAAATGGAAACCAAATACTGTATGTAATTGAAGAACAGATCACAAAAATAGGAAAAGTAGTGCAACTTGTAACGAAAAGTTTGCATTCTTCTTTGAGGTCTGAACCAGCCAGTCTATCCTTTTTTTAAAAAAAAAATCCACCTCCAGTATTCCATATCCACACTGGACAGGCTTGAGTCACTCATGTCTTTTTCTAAAATGTTCTCACATCTTTTCAAAAAGAGCCTCAGGTGAGTACAGACTGAGTAAGGGTGTTTATACACGACCCCTAAGCTCCGCCGCAAATGGCTGCAAGGTCCGGACCTTAAAAATGTTTAACCACCAGCTCCGGACTTTGCAGACAATTAAGTGCGACCCCGCCCACTTTAGCGCGACCCCGAGCAGTTTTCTTGTACCTGCTTTTTGGATGTGACAAATATTTGATCCGGTGTAAGGATAGTGAGTGCGGGGCTCTCCTGGCTTCTGTTTGTTCTTTTTTTGCGCCCCGCCCCTTTAAGAGATCTGAATGCTGCCGGGAACAAAACGGAGGTAAACCGGCAGTCTTTGCTTTCTTTTTTCTCCCTCCCTCAGGCAGCCAGCAACCAGGAAGTGCGGAGGGGGGTGGGGACAGAGGAAGAGCGACGAACCCCTAAGATCTCTGGTCCGAATTTAAGTGGCCAGCGGATCTTAGGGGTCGTGTAAAAAGGCCCTAAATCACTTCTGGCCCAGCTCACTTGGTAAATTCCCATGGACCCCGAGGGAATGTTACAGTCAGAATCCCAGACAATGGTTGTCTACCTCATCAGAGGGAGCATCTTGTGGGAAATATTCATTAAATTCTCTTTCTAACAGATCAGAAATGGGAAGTAAGTATATACTATATCTGTAATTCCTTTCCTTTCCTTTTAAAGACATAACCACACAGTATTTTATAGATATCATCACGAGTGTGAACACTATTATCATTTTACAAAAAAAAGTTACCTTTGTTCCTTTTCAAAATTGCTTTAGTTATGTTAAACATATTTTTCCAAGTCTTCACTTATTAACTGTTTTGAAAAAGGTAACAAGTTACCTTTTTCTTTGCACTTTGAAATAAACTAAATAAGGAGTTACTTCAAAAAAGTATCCTAATTTCTGCAGCAAAGCAAGAATTACCGTAATTGATCTCACTTTCAATTTCTTCACCAATATTAAGTAGAAAAATATTGTTTATTAAATTGTTTTAAACACTTTTATCATACCCACCTTTCCCCTACAAGCTTTAAAAAAGTATTATAGTCAAGGATACTTATAGGAGTCTTTGGGAGGATGAGAGGTGGACAGCAAAGCTGCACAGTACTGTACTAAAACAATTCAGACCCTTATGTTTACAGCTGTCTCTGTACATTACAATAACAAATAGTAAGCCTGGGATTCAGGGGGAGATGCTCCCCTTGATGTTCTCTTATTGACATACAGGATTATAATCAGTAGTGACTGCATGATATTCGTATATCAACTGTTGTGTGCCTTCAAGCAACCCTCCAACTTATGGTGACCCTATGAGTGAGTGACTAAAAATGTTCTATTGTTTACAGCTGGTCCTCAGTTCTTGCAAACTCAAGGCCTTAGCAACCTTTATGGAATCGATTTATATCATATTTAGTCTCTCCCCCTGCTGCTTTCAACCGTGCTTAGTATTATTGTCTTTTCCAGGAAATCTTCTCTTCTCATCATGTGGCCAAGGTAAGGCAGCTTCAGTTTTGTCATTGTGCTTCTAGATGAGATCTTAGGCTTAATTTGTTCAGGGACCCAATTGTTTGTCATTCTGGACGTCCAGGGTATTCCCAAAACTTTCTTCTGGCACTATATTTCAAGTAAACCTGTTCTTTTCATTTTGATTTTCTTCACTCTCCTCCTGACATACATATATTTAATGGACCTTTCAAGTTCCTTCTTAGCTATCCCTCCATTTCCCAGTATTCTAATTTCTTGGCTCCAGTCTCCATTTGGGATTATGACTGAGCTATGGCATACTGTACATGATTTTTAACTTCTTAATGTTGAACTGTAGTCCTGCTTTTGTACATTCTTCTTCCACCTTGATCAGAAGTTGTTTCAAATCAGTCATTTTTTGCTCCATATAGGGTAAAAGTCTTTGTTGTAGCATCTTAAGCATAACTTGGCTTCCACGGGAAATTAATGCAATCGTAATACACTGTAGTTACTGCACTCTTTGCCTTCTCCTTTTCTGTGATTGGAATATACATTGAATGTTTCCAGTCTGTGAGCCATTGTTTTGTTTTCTATATTTGTTGGCATATACTTATTAGAATTTTGACAGACTCAGTCCCTCAAGCTTGGAATAGTTCTATCAGTGTCCCATCTAATCCTGGTGACATTTCTTCCAAGTACTTTGAGAGCAGCTTTCACTTCACTTTCTAAAATCATGGGTCCTTCATTACACAATTCTTTAAAGGAATCTGAAAATTGCAGGTTCTTCTCCATAGGATTCTTCTTTAAAGGAAACTGTTATTCTGTAGAGTTGTTCATTGTAGTCTTTCCACCTTCTCTTTAGTCTGTCCTTCTTAGAATGTTCTCCTGCAAGTCTTTCAACATCCCTAATCTAGATTTAAATTCTCCTTTGGGACTTTTTTATTGTTTGGAAGAAATTGCTTGTTTCACCTCCTTTTTGGTCTATTTCTTTCCACTGATTATTATATTTTTTTTTTTTGCAGATTTTTTTAATAGTTACTGAAAAGCTGCAATCAGGGTTCTGGACCTATTCTGTCACTGTTACTTAAAAATGGAAATGTTAATTCCTATATCTGGTGGTGAATGAGAATGTACATTTCCTCACACTTGCATGGTACAAATGTTGCATTTCTCATACCGATAGGGATATCAGGTCAACTGCATCTCATTCCCTGGGATATTGGACTCAGAGAAGCAAAAAAAGTCCTTATACTATCACAGATATTACAGGTTCATCACAAGGTAGAAACAAGGAATTTGCATAACTGCATGTAACTGGGTGGTACGGCCGCCCCAAGACAGGAAAACATGCACTCACACAAAGTTGTCCAGCAACCAGATAGTCAGCAAAAATTGTCAGTGTCACTCAAAGTGATGCTTGGGATTTTTCCTTTGACTCCACTTTGTACTTATATGAGGTATGTGCAGTGCACATGTGCACATGTGTTGGAATTTTAAAAATTGAAACCAGGTGATGTTTAACTCTCTCCTGATCACGCCAATTCCAGTATGGCTTCAGGTTATGTGTGCTTAAGTTAATGTTTTTTAAATGCTCTCCATATACATGCACAGAATTTTATCTTTGCTGTGCAAAGGCCTTTTCAAAAGTTAACATGTAGGTGCTGACTGGGGCTGGGAGAGAAAGTAACCAAAGTAAAAGTATCAAGTGAGTGTCATAGCAATCTTTTGCTGTCCATTTTCAAGTGTGGTCAGAAATGGTGTTTGCTCACAAGTATTGTATAATTTCTCTGGATATGTTTAGTTATATAACTGTATTGAAGTAAAGTAAAAACAAAATCTGTTTATTTAGTTCATTCCCCTGCCACTTCAGAACTCTTTATTCCTGTATATTCTCTAGTGCTTTAGTTACAGTCTGGTATTGTTTACTAAGGACATTTAATCCTATCATGCATAGTATTAATTGTTTAAAGTATAATTATGGATGTTAAAATATGTAGCTTTTTATGATAAAATGTCCT